>CM040120.1:358840663-360040663 GCA_022559845.1 Amorphophallus konjac
GCGGAGCAGGTCCAAGACTGGATAGCACTCGGGCGAGTGGTGCTCACCCAAGCCGAGAGTGAGGAGGCCTACTTGACGGCCTATGCTCGATGCTACGGAGACCAGGTCTTCCGTGGTGCTCGACGACTGGTACGATCTAACCTTATGCTTTCTATTATGCCCATGATCATGATGCACTGACACTTGACCTTTTACATACAGCTCGACCCCCAAGGCGGATCACCGAGCTCCATGGCCTTCTCCACTCTTCAGTCCAGCAGAGGGATGACCTCTGGCAGGCGCTGGACCTCCTGGTGAGTTTCACTAAACCTTAGACTTAATGGTGCATATGCTTATGATATTGACTAACCTGGAATTCTAAATGCAATGAGCGAGGGGACCCAGCGTCAGGGAGCTAACTCACCTTCTTCCTCCTCCCAGCCATCTGCGGACCGTGCCGAGCGAGATGTGGAGTTTGCCAGGATGGTGACACGGGCCGAGGAGGCCGAGGCGACACTCGCCGAGAGGGTAAGTAAACACTTGCACTTTCTAGTTGATTATGATTATGAAATGCAACTAACTGGCTATGATGCATGTACATGCAGACGACTAAGCTGATGGTGGCCCTGAGTGAGATCACTCGACTGAGAGGGGAGCTGGAGCGCAGCCGACCAGCAGACCCGACAGAGATGGTGCTCCTCCGGGCAGAGCTGCAACGACTCTGGGCTGGGGCCGCGGAGACGGAGCGGATTCGGGGCGAGTGGGACAGATCCCGGCTCTAGGTGGCGAATCTGGAGGGTGCTGTGAAGGCCTACGAGAGGATGTACCGGAGTCCAGAGCACAGCAGAGCTTCGAGCGGCACACATGGTACGTACGGCACGCACAACTCCTACAGAGGGTACTTCACGAGCTCTTCTGGTCGCCAGAGGAATGACGAGGAGGAGCGGCACCGACGACACCTAGAGGAGGCGAGCTCTGCGATGGCCCTGCCATCGAAGAGGCATGTTGGGTCCCATAGTGCAGGAACACGGTTCTAGAGGAGGGGTGAATAGAACCCTCCACTAAAATTATATCCAATTAAAACTTTAAACTAGCTCGCAGCGGAATTAGCAAGATTAGCAAGAGTGAGGAATTTAAACTAATTGGAATAGACCAGATTCTCTCAATCTCACTGTACTCACTCGAACGGATAATTAGATATGAACAATAAAGCAAACCACCACAACACAAACCACAATGCAAGCCACAATGCACGGAGATTTTTAAGGTGGTTCGGGACCACGACGGGCTGCCTACGTCCACCCCTCACCAAACCGGTGAGGCTTCACTGCTGTAAAAATAGCCCGGGATAAATCCCCCCACACACACGGAGCCAAGCTCCAACACACACACGTAGGGCGATGCCTACACAACCACACGGGAGTAAACTCCCAACCACACACGGGGAACACACCCCAAAATATGTCCAAGCACACATGCAGATAAAATCCGCACAACTCGACGCACACACGTCAACACAAACACTCGGAGAACCCTTTCTCCGAACACCCACACAAAGTATTCTTTCAGATGTATATGAAACAAAGACAAATATATGCTATGACCCCCCAAACAAACTCTATAGACTGAATCAAAGAAGATAAAGCATGTATGAAGCTCCCCCTTCAAGAAAGACTCCGGCTCTTCTTGGCTCGTTGTCGGATGGCCGCGATTTCAGCGTCCTCGCGTTCCTCTCTTCGAGACGCTTCTTTTCTTCTTCTACCACGAGCTCCAAATATCCATGGAAGTAGATGAAAACAACCTTGCAAGAGCTCCACCACGTTTTCCCCCATTTTCTTCACCTACAAGAAAGAACGAATGAGCATTAGGGTTCTACTCCTCACAAATTCGTAACTATTATATATACAACTCAAAGAGTAGGGAAAAGACACATAAAACCTTCCTAAAACATGTTAGAAACACCTTAATATGTTTAGGAACCTTTAGAGGGTAGTTTGGTAAAGTTTCAAGGCCAAAAGAATAGGTTTAGATCGGATTCACAACTCCCGTCGTGGACCGTTCAGGAAGGTGTCGACACCTTCACCCCGCACACACAAAATACATGAAAACAGAACACAGGCTAATAGGGGTTGACACTTGGTGTCGACACCTTCCAGCTAGGTGTCGACACTAGGTGTCGACACCTTCTGGCTGCCTTGTTGCAGCCAGGGCAGATTCAACAAGGTGTTGACACCTACTGTTATGGCCTATCAAAATAGCCACAAGTAGGGTTTTAAGTGAAGTGCCCCAGAATTTATATAAATAATTTTTGAATTATAAAATATTTTTCTGGAATTTATAAAGACCTAAATATATTATAAAGGGATTATTGATTAATAAGACCTTATAAAGCCCAATTGGATGAACTAATTAACCTAGTCTATCTAATTATTATCCAAAAGGTTTAAGGACCAAGCCCATTAAGTTTGGCCCACATTCTAGAAGGGTACTTAGCTTATTCACGTATTTTTAAGGATAAATACTATTTTTATAAAATAATTATATGGTAATTAACCAAAAGAGTTTATTAATATTGAAACTCTATACACGTTGAGTGTAACGGTCTATCGGGGCGACCGCCACAGCCATGTAACGCACCTATGGACGACCGTTACATCCTGCAGTTCCGTGAAGTGAAAAAACAAGCCAAAAGATTGGATTTTTGCTAACTTATCTCTTAGGGATCGAGATAGGAAGACTAATAGAGGTGTTAAGGACTCTTAGAAGTTGATCTAAGCTTTAACAAGGACTCTAAAATCGATCTAATCTTCAAACCATAGCCAAACCCTATAAATAGGACCTAGTTCTGAACTGACCGACCCTTACTTTTGGCTCGTGAAGAATCAAGGTAAGGAGTCATAATTTCGGGTAAGTTCTTTAGAAGCTTTTGTTTAGTATACTTTAGACTAATAGCTCTCCAAATTTCGTGCTAGGAGACCAAGCAACCAAGGAGATTGAAGCTTCCCAAGTTGCTGATTTACCACAAGAAGAGCAAGGATCAAAGGGTAGCACCTAGCATCAAATTCGAAGTTTAAAAGGTCTTAGAAGAGGTAGGTTATCTCATGAACGGCAAAAACAACATGTTAGGGATAAAAGCCCTCTGATTTTGCTTGATTACATGCACGTTAGCTCATGAATTTCATGTTTTAGTAGAGACATGCATATATCTATATTCTTAGCCCTAACTAAATTAAAAAGAAACTTCCTTGTGAAATTCACTAGAGAACCCATGCATGATATTCGTTTAGCCTTCATTCTATCATGTTGGAAGTTATATGTATGATTTTCAGACATGATGCAAGTTGAAACTTAGGTCATTGTTATTTATTACTGTCAGCAGAGGCTCTGACGGATCAGGGTAGGACCGTCACATGATATAACAGCCTTACGACCGACCGTTACACACTCTGTTATGTTTTTATTTCACTGTTGTCTCTAACGCACCAGGACAGGAGCGTTACATTACTGTAACGGCCCCTCGATAGACCGTCACAAGCACTGTGACGCTCTCCTGTTAGACGTTAGGACTCTGTGTTCTGTCAGCCCATGACAGAATAGTAACCAGTTAAGTTAACCTATAATTAAGCCTAGTTAGCTAAGTTTTGACCTGTTATTATTTTCAAGTTTACTTACTAATTCATATTGTAATCTGCATGATCTAGGCATCTTGAACTATTTTAAGTTATGTTAATTTTATGTGCCAAAACTTTATAGTTTTGTAATTAAAAACATGATTTTTCCAATGTTGTATTGACGGAGTTTATCTTGCTTTCACGTTGTTACATATTCTTCCTCTATCTATAGAGTCATTTTCTTTAAGTACATGGCACATACTCCGGTATGTTGTCCATTAGTTCACTTTGCACTATAGGAACATTATTCTTGGGACATGAGGACCTCTCTATTGGATATTCCTTCCAATGGACTAGGAAATCTTGTTTCAAGGCCTCCGTAATTCTCCGCGAGCCTGGGATTCCCACTAAGGACTGCCGAGTTGGTTGTACCATTAAAACCCATTTGATTAGATTACACTATCGATGTTTTCTGGTTCTAGCTATGTAACGGACCTATACTGGACCGTCAGGAGCACCTAACGGCCACTATACGACCGTCACACTTCACTGAGGTCTATTTTATTAGTTCTAGATTCAGACTAATGTAACGGCCAGAACTAGACCGTCACATCATGTAACGGCCCAGTACACGACCGTCACACTACTTGAGTATCTTAACCTGAGGTTTGACCCAAGGGTTGATATTTCAAGGTTTCTAGATGACCCTTGATAATCTAGAACTTATCATATTGCTTAATAGACTTAATATAATGAATGAAAGTTAAGAAATATACCGTTATGCTACCGATTTTATTTTATGAGCATAACATTGTTTAATGTCATTCTTGATTCCTCATATTCAAATTGAAGCGTTCATTCATTGATTCTTATTATCTTGAATTATTTGAACTTATATTCTTGGCCATACTTTATTGTACATGCGTGGAAAGTACTTGATTTATACTTGAAGATGCGATCGAGCACTGATTGTGTTCAAGGGCTCTATGCTAGTCCCCTCGGCTGATTGTCGGAAACATACTATTTTATAAACCATGGGGTATGATGCTACTGGCGTCGCATTGCGCTGGGAGTACTTTCTTATAATAAGTGAATATCCACGGCTCGTGAAGTGAAATTCACAACACGATGCAGCATGATTGATTCTTGTACATGACTTTCTTGCTTGATATTCCACAGAAATTCACGAGGTACGTGCTCATAAGCAAAAGATACTAGAGTGATGATTATGTGGCTTGCTAGTACATTCTCGATACATTCTTGTTCATGAAAGGCCAATATCATGTTCTTGTTACATTCTTGCTTACTACTCATTCTATCTTATATGATCATGTTGTTACTTTGGTTTAATCGCGTGATTGATCGCATTCGCATGATTTTTACCTCATTCTTTAGAGCTAAATTATTAATTACTTTAATAGTGCCTTCATGTTGATGCGAAGATACCTACTGGGCAAGTGTGCTCATTACCTATTTCCAATCTTTTCAGGAGATGGAAGTGATTCGGGTTCGGATTCGGAAGGTTCAAGTAGCGGATCCGAGAGTGAATAAAGAATGAGCGAAGACTTAGGAAGTCTACATTGTTTAGATCGAGTCAATGTAATTTGTATTTCTTGAGTCTAGTAGAGTGAAAGATGATGGAAAAATAATTGTATTGACTATTAATCATTTATGAAATAAAGTTGGAGTTTGATTAAATACTGTGCAATTGCAATTATGTGTGTGATTATCTTGCGCTCTGATCATTCTTGCTTGCGAGAGGCTTACCATGCCGGCTGTTCACGCTCCCCGAGTTAGTCTTCCGCTGTAATAAAGGCTCGGGGCGTGACAGTTAAGTTGGTATCAGAGTCCTAAGTCTCAGGACTTAAGAAGAAGGAATCATGTCATAGGATAAGTCCAAGGTTTAAGGGCCCCTACCTATGAACTAGGAAGAAGTTTCCATACCCATGTGAGAAGTGGGTAGAGCCCGGGATAAGATAAATAATTAGCTTAGATTTATTTTGTTCATTCAATTTCATGAGAAATAACAAGTTGTTATTTTTCTCTCAGGTACCTCATTTTACAAATGGCTCATCGTGTAGATTGGGATGGTATGCCTTGATATGAAAGGTTATGATGCCATTTTAGGGGTAGATGGCTTGTAGATCATGATGCTTATATTAATTGCCGAAATAGGATTATATCCTTTCGAAAGCTTGGTCTTCCAAGATTCTCTTTTCTTGGAATCAAGTACAAGAAACACCCCACTATCATATCCTCACTTCACGCTTGCAAACTTATCTCGCAAGGATGTGAAGCTTTCCTTGCTTCTGTCATTATCTCAGAGTCCAAAGAAATAAACATAGCAGACATCCCTATTGTAAATGAATTCCCAGACGTATTTCCATCGGAACTACCCAATTTACCGCCTGAGAGGGAAGTGAACTTCACCATTGAACTCATTCCAGGAGCAGCACCGGTTTCTATAGCCCCTTACAGGATGTCCCCCACGGAGCTTAAGGAATTGAAGAAGCAGTTGCAGGAACTTCTGGACAAGGGTTTTATCAGACCTAGCACATCCCCTTGGGGTGCGTCGGTTCTATTTGTCAAGAAGAAGGATGGTTCTCTCAGGCTATGCATCGATTATCGGTGACTGAATCAACTCACAATTAAAAATAAGTATCCGTTGTCACGTATTGATGAACTCTTCGATCAGCTTTCAGGAGCAGAATATTTCTCTAAGATAGACCTCAGATCAGGTTATCATCAGCTTAGAATTAAAGAAGAGGACATTTATAAATCGGCTTTTCGAAGTCGTTATGGCTACTATGAATTCATAGTAATACTGTTTGGATTAGCTAATGCCCCAGCAGCATTTATGCAACTTATGAACAATGTCTTCCAGCCATATCTGGACCAGTTCATCGTCGTCTTCATTGATGATATCTTAATATATTCCAAGACAAAGGAAGACATGAACAACATTTGAAAATAGCTTTACAAACACTTAGAGAACACAAGCTTTATGCCAAACTCAATAAGTGTGAATTCTGGCTCAAGGAAGTCTCATTCCTAGGCCACATTATTTCAAAAGAAGGTATTGCTGTGGATCCCTCTAAGGTAGAAGCCGTCAAGAATTGGAGTCGGCCAACGACTGTATCTGAAGTAAGAAGCTTTCTGGGTCAAGCTGGTTATTATAGAAGATTCATTAAGGACTTCTCAAAGATAGCAGTTCCTTTAACTAGACTTACAAGAAAAGAAAATCTTTTTGTCTGGTTAGAGGAATGTGAGAAGAGTTTCAAACTCTTAAGAATCATCTTACTACAGCTCCTATTTTATCACTACCAATGGAGGGTGGTGGATTCGAAGTGTATACGGATGCGTCTGGCATCGGCTTAGGATGCGTTCTCATGCAGAATGGAAAAGTAATATGTTATTCTTCAAGACAATTGAAACGTCACGAGAAAAACTATCCCGTACATGATTTAGAATTGGCAGCAGTTATTTTTACCTTGAAAATTTGGCGTCATTATCTTTATGGAGAAAAGTTCACGGTCTACTCGGACCACAAAAGCTTGAAATATTTATTTTCTCAAAAAGAGCTTAACATGAGGCAGAGGAGGTGGTTAGAATATCTCAAAGACTTTGATTTTACTATTCAATATCATCATGGCAAGGCTAATGCTGTAGCAGATGCACTCAGCAGAAAACCAATGGGTATGCTATCAAGTCTTATGATTAGTGTGACTAACCTTGTTCCTCAATTTGCTCAGTTGAACTTAGATATTGACATAAAGGAAAAAGATTGTTTCATAGCTAATATCCAAGCTCAACCTACATTGATAGAAGATCTGGTCAAGCTGCAAAATGATGATCCTATATTACTGGAAATTAAGGCCAATGTTGAACAAAGGACAGATTTTTCTATTTCCAATGACGGAAGATTATTATTTAAGGGCCGAATATGTGTACCAGATCATGAGGCTACGAAGAAATTGATCCTAGATGAAGCACATAATTCCAAATACATAATTCATCCAGGAGGAACAAAGATGTATTAAGATCTCAAAAGAAATTTCTGGTGGCCCAATATGAAGAGAGAAATAGTTGATTTCGTGTCTCGTTGTCTCACTTGTCAACAAGTAAAAGCCGAACATTTTAGACCCGTAGGTAAATTACATCCTTTGAATATTCTCGAATGGAAATGGGAGAGTATAGGGATGGACTTTATTATGAGTTTAACAAGACCAGAGGTGGACACGATGGTATATGGGTAATCATAGATCGATTGACAAAATCCGCGCATTTCATACCAATCAAGAGTCGATGGTCTGTGGATATTCTAGCAGCATTATACATAAGGGAAATTGTTAAACTACATGGTGTCCCTATCTCTATTATATCCGATAGAGATCCTCGATTCACATCACAATTCTGGAAGGGCCTACAACATTTACTAGGACTAGATTGAATTTCAGCACAGCGTTTCATCCACAAACTGATGGTCAAACAGAAAGAACAAATCAGGTGGTAGAAGACATGCTCAGGGCTTGTGTCATTGATTTTGGAGGAAGTTGGCATGATCACTTGCCTCTGGTAGAATTTACATATAACAACAGTTATCAAGCAAGCATACAAATGGCACCTTTTGAAGCTCTGTATGGAAAAAGCTGTAGATCACCAATATGTTGGAATGAAATAGGGGAAAAGCAATTTCTAGGCCCCGACCTTATCAGGGATTCTACAGAGAAAATAAAGCTCATTCAAGAAAGAATGAAAATGGCGCAAGATAGGCAAAAGTCTTATGCCGACAATCGAAGATGTGACTTGAAGTTTCAGGTAGGAGATCATGTATATCTAAAGGTTTCTCCAGGTCGTGGTATTCAAAGATTTGGCATTAAAGGAAAGCTAACTCCAAGATTTATTAGCCCATTTGAAATTCTTGAAAGAGTCGGTGAAGTGGCTTATAGATTGGCTTTACCTCCACAACTAGCAGGAGTTCATGACATATTTCACGTCTCTATGCTGAAGAAGTATGTATATGATCCTGACCATATTATCACTTATGACAATATGGAAATTCAGAAGGATATGATGCTCGAGCAAACGCCAATAAAGATTCTTGAACGAGAAGTGCGTCAATTAAGAAATAAAGTTATTCCCATGGTCAAGATTCAATGGAAGAAAATATGGCCATACGAAGTAACATGGGAAACCGAAGCAGCCATGCAGAAAAGATTTCCTGAACTATTTAACTGTAAGTACACTCTCCACAATCCATATATAGAATTTGGGGACCAAATTCTTCTAAGTGGGGGAGGGTGTAGTGCCCCAGAATTTATATAAATAATTTTTGAATTACAAAATATTTTTTTGGAATTTATAAAGACCTAAATATATTAATAAAGGGATTATTGAAGTAATAAGACCTTATAAAGCCCAATTGGATGGAACTAATTAACATAGTCTATCTAATTGTTATCCAAAAGGTTTAAGGACCAAGCCCATTAAGTTTGGCCCACATTCTAGAAGGTACTTAGCTTATTCACGTATTTTAAGGATAAATACTATTTTTATAAAATAATTGTATGGATAATTAACCAAAAGAGTTTGATTAATATTGAACTCTATACACGTTGAGTGTAACGGTCTATCGGGCGACCGCCACAGCCATGTGACGCACCTATGGACGACCGTTACATCCTGCAATTCCGTGGAGTGAAAAATAAGCCAAAAGATTAGATTTTTACTAACTTATCTCTTGGGATCGAGATAGGAAGACTAATAGAGGTGTTAAGGACTCTTAGAAGTTGATCTAACCTTTAACAAGGACTCTAGAAACGATCTAATCTTCAAACCCTAGCCAAAACCCTATAAATAGGACCTAGTTCTGAACTGAGCGACCCTTACTTTTGGCTCGTGAAGAATCAAGGTAAGGAGTCATAATTTCAGGTAAGTTCTTTAGAAGCTTTTGTTTAGTATACTTTAGACTAATAGCCCTCCAAATTTCGTGCTAGGAGACCAAGCAACCAAGGAGATTGAAGCTTCCCAAGTTGCTGATTTACCACAAGAAGAGCAAGGATCAAAGGGTAGCACCTAGCATCAAATTCGAAGTTTAAAAGTCTTAGAAGAGGTAGGTTATCTCATGAACGGTAAAAATAACATGTTAGGGATAAAAGCCCTCTGATTTTGCTTGATTACATGCACGTTAGCTCATGAATTTCTTGTTTTAGTAGAGACATGCATATATCTATATTCTTAGCCCTAACTAAATTAAAAAGAAACTTCCTTGTGAAATTCACAGAGAACCCATGCATGATATTCGTTTAGCCTTCATTCTATAATGTTGGAAGTTATATGTATGATTTTCAGACATGATGCAAGTTGAAACTTAGGTCATTGTTGTTTATTACTGTCAGCAGAGGCTCTGACGGATCAGGGTAGGACCGTCACATGATATAACGGCCTTACGACCGACCGTTACACACTCTGTTATGTTTTTATTTCACTGTTGTCTCTAACGCACCAGGACAGGAGCATTACATTAATGGCCCCTCGATAGACCGTCACAAACACTGTGATGCTCTCCTGTTAGACCGTTAGACTCTGCGTTCTGTCAGCCCATGACAGAATAGTAACCAGTTAAATTAACCTATAATTAAGCCTAGTTAGCTAAGTTTTGACCTGTTATTATGATTTAAGTTTTCTTACTAATTCATATTGAAATCTGCATGATCTAGGCATCTTGAACTATTTTAAGTTATGTTAATTTTATGTGCCAAAACTTTATAGTTTTGTAATTAAAAACATGATTTTCCAATGTTGTATTGACGGAGTTTATCTTGCTTTCACGTTGTTACATATTCTTCATCTATCTGTAGAGTCATTTTCTTTAAGTACATGGCACATACTCCGGTATGTTGTCCATTAGTTCACTTTACACTATAGGAACATTATTCTTGGATATGAGGACCTCTCTATTGGATATTCCTTCCAATGGACTAGGAAATCTTGTTTCAAGGCCTCCGTAATTCTCCACGAGCCTGGGATTCCCACTAGGACGCCGATTTGGTTGTACCATTAAAACCCATTTGATTAGATTACACTATCGATGTTTTCTGGCTCTAGCTATGTAACGGACCTATACTGGACCGTCAGGAGCACCTAACGGCCCACTATACGACCGTCACACTTCACTGAGTCTATTTTATTAGTTCTAGATTCAGACTAATGTAACGGCCCATAACTAGACCGTCACATCATGTAACGGCCCAGTACACGACCGTCACACTACTTGAGTACTTAACCTGAGGTTTGACCCAAGGGTTGATATTTCAAGGTTTCTAGATGACCCTTGATATTCTAGAACTTATCATATTACTTAATAGACTTAATATAATGAATGAAAGTTAAGAAATATCTCGTTATGCTACCGATTTATTTTATGAGCATAACATTGTTTAATGTCATTCCTCATATTCAAATTGAAGCGTTCATTCATTGATTATTATTATCTTGAAATTATTGAACTTATTACATTCTTGGCCATACGTTATTGTTACATGCGTGGAAGTAACTTGATTTATACTTGAAGATGCGATCGAGCACTGATTGTGTTCGAGGGCTCTATGCTAGTCCCCTCGGCTGATTATCAGAAATATAGTATTTTATAAACCATGGGGTATGATGCTACTGGCGTCGCATTGCGCTGGGAGTACTTTCTCTATAAATAAGTGAAAATCCACGACACGACATGACTTTCTTGCTTGATATTCCACAGAAATTCACGAAGTACTTCCTCATAAGTAAAAGATACTAGAGTGATGATTATGTGGCTTGCTAGTACATTCTCGATACATTCTTGTTCATGAAAGGCCAATATCATGTTCTTGTTACATTCTTGCTTACTACTCATTCTATCTTATATGATCATGTTGTTACTTTGGTTTAATCACGTGATTGATCGCATTCGCATGATTTTTACCTCATTCTTTAGAGCTAAATTATTAATTACTTTAATAGTGCCTTCATGTTGATGCGAAGATACCTACTGGGCAAGTGTGCTCATTACCTATTTCCAATCTTTTCAGGAGATGGAAGTGATTCGGATTCGGATTCGGAAGGTTCAAGTAGCGGATCCGAGAGTGAATAAAGAATGAGCGAAGACTTAGGAAGTCTACATTGTTTAGATCGAGTCAATGTAATTTCGTATTTCTTGAGTCTAGTAGAGTGAAAGATGATGGAAAAATAAATGTATTTGACTATTAATCATTTATGAAATAACGTTGGAGTTTGATTAAATTCTGTGCAATTACAATTATGTGTGTGATTGTCTTGCGCTCTGATCATTCTTGCTTGCGAGAGGCTTACCATGCCGGCTGTTCACGCTCCCCGAGTTAGTCTTCCGCTGTAATGAAGGCTTGGGGCGTGACATTAAGGCTCCAATCCAATGACTTAAAAATATAAAATATATTACCATAAATTTAAATGATATTAGGGTGTCATCCAACCATTTTCCACCTACAAAAAACACAATGGAATCAAGTTAGTATTCAATTCAAAATCAAGTGTTTCTAGCCTTCATAACTAGATATTCCCTTAAAGAAAAATGCACAATTTCACAACCATAGTTAGATTGACATAGCCTTGCATTCTTGCAATGTGAGTGCATCTTTAAACCAATCTCCACCAATATTAATTGAGTATGTTAAGCACATTATGACCCTCAAAGATCATGAAGAAACTATGAACCATAATCAAGGGTATTGCAACCCATACACAATATGCATGAAAACTCATGAATACCAAGATAGTTTCCATCACATGAGCACACTAGCATTCAAATGAGCATTAAGCCATTACACCAATGCAAGATTAGCATGCAATTGAGGCTTGAGCACTATGAACCAAATTCACATCCTTTAGCTCAAGGATGATATTCATGAAAACCCATTCAAACATGTTTTAGACTTCTCATATGAACCAACAACAACACATTCCACCAATTTGACAAGGTTTTGTTATGATGAACTTGAATCTCTCAATTGTCGAAATACAGAGGCATGAAAGCTCAACCTCAACCTCCTCCAATTCAAGCACACAAGGTGGGTAATAGATATTATCATGATCCACTTGATATTGGAGGGTTTAAAAACCATCCTTGGACCTGTAAAATCACAAGAGTATCAAGTTACCATATGTATGAAAGTTAAGAGCTCATAAACTTGATTCTTCCAAAAGAACCTCCATAACTTGTCAACCATCCAAATGCTCATTGCATAAATAAATGTTTCCATAAAGACATAAGTCACAAGCTTTGGCATTTTAAGAACTTTTAATCTTCCACCGCATCGAAGGCATATACAATGATATGGGAGCTCAATCATTCAAATAGCATTCTTGTTGATAAAAGCTAACATTCATGAATCATTATCTCATAAGGAGCATTGATATAAACTTCCCAAATTTAAATTACCATGAGTCCAAGAAACGAGCAAGCATCATTAAAATCACATCCATCAAATTTCAAGTTACAAGGTTGAGGATATTTCAAGCCCAAACATCTTATGAGGAAAACGCATGAAAATACCCAACCAAGACTTTGAAAAGCTATTTGATGAAATGCATGAAATATAGAAGAGTCAACGTAATGCAATGAGTGAGTCAACTCCCTTTTTCAATAAGATCTTCATTGATGCACTCCTTTGAGTTCCAAACGTGTATCATGGACTTTTATCCTGCAAATCAAAATATTCAAAGCATGCGATCCTTAAATAAAAATCATTCATATGACTTTCAAATATGAACAGAGTTAACTCCCTTTTAGAAGAAGAGCTTCATTGATGGACTCCTTTAGATTCCAAGTATGAGCCATGAATTTGTGTTCTTACAAACCAACATAAATATAACATTAGTTCCTTAAACACCAAGGGTTCACATGACTTTCAAGAGTGAACATTGACTCCATGTTTCAACTCATCAAATCAAGATATAAAACATGTTGCTCAATGAAACACATACACACACAAACACAATCGTTTTGATATCATTGAAATCAAACAGGAACTAAGGGATGCAACAAGGCAAGAGGGCTTGAGTGAGAGTGGGGGTCCAGGAGAGGGACCAGCCTGATGTTCTTAGATGTGACTTATGTACATATGGAGGTTATGAATGCTTATGATATGGTAGGTTTTGGTTTTACAAATGAATGTGTGAATGCTTGACGCTAACTGACTAACAACGAATCCTAGACTGACGCGGGGGAACGAGAGAGAGAGATGAAAAGCCTTGAGTGGAATTGGTGCAAGAGAGACAAAAATTAAGGCAACAGGTAGATAGACGATCATCCAGACAACCGCTCCAGGTTTTAGACAACCCCACGGTGGACCGCGGACGCTTGTTCGGCCAAGGCTCCAAAGAAGATGGTAAACGGTCTCCGTTGGACCGCAGAGAATTGAAACACGATTTTGCATTGACCGTCAGATTTGAAAAATGGCCTCCCCAGGACCGTTTAGTCTGCCAGAGAGGCAAAGTGTGGAGAAGGCGCACAAACGGTGCATGGTAGACCGCTTTCATGTACCCGTGGTCGCTCGATAGACCGCGTACGCGGAAACTCTGGTAGCTCCGATCGGGACTCTCTTGGAGAGTCCCAACCTGAGGGTAAAGAGTCCTAACCCATGCCAAAGCCTATCCTAACCCAAGTTGGAGCTATCCTACCTCAATCCTAGTGGTATTAGGCCATAAATTAGGCTCTATAAGTAGGAGGGTACTTCAAACTCGTTCTTCACACAACACCTCTCTCTTAAGCCTTGAAAACCTTGCTAAACCTCCCCAAAATACCATGAAGAGGGCCCTTGAAGGAAGCTCTATGGGTGGGGATGCTTATGATGGGCCAAAGCCGACTAGGAAGGAGTATGGGGTGCTGCAAAGGTTGACTACCCTCCCAAGGCACTTGAGCTCCAGCCCTTTGAGGGAGGTAAGTCAATGCAATTTTATTGTTTCATTCAATTCCTTCAAAGATGCTCATACTCTTCCTCTCTTCTTTTCTTTGATTTTCTCTTTTTCCTCTTCCATTCTATTACCCAGCTTCTCCCCGACCCAAGATGCTATTCCAACCTGAAGTGGATGTCTCCCATGATTCGTGAGCTCCCTATAGCAGTGATATCCATCTTAAGGGCCTGGCACTTTCACCCTCTTTTAATCCTAGCCAAAAATTACCCCAAGCTTTCATTTGATTGCCACAGCATCACAGCTCTAGTAGAAGTATGGCATCCCCAGACGCATACCTTCATCTTCCCATCCTTTGAGGCCACCATCTTATTAGAGGAGGTAGAGACTTACCTATCCCTTCCCAGGTCTAAAGTTGGTGAGGAAGACTTAGTTTGCCACACTGTTGCCCCTGTAGATTCTACCCTTATTCTAGGGGAGTTTCTACCCAGTACTAAGGATGTCCGCACCATAGTTGGCCCACATCACATCCATTTGCTGCCCTTGAGCAAGTGGGTCATAGCTCATTGTAAGAACAAGTGTGGGTGGGATGAGGCCATAGCCAAAGCCGTTTCTATCTGCCTGTGCGGTGCCATACTCTTCCCTTCTGCCGATCACGTCCTAGACATACCAAATCTCAGTACCATTAGTGGACTATGGCGGGGTCTTTCCATCTCTCAGGCCATCCTTTCTTACTTATACGAGGGTCTTAGCTCAGCTGCCCTAGGGGGCCCACTCTTTGGCTCTCTGATCCTCTTGAGTGCTGGATGGGGGTCAGGTTGAAGTTCATACCTAGGGAGGATATCACTTATGTTAGCCGCATCTTTGGGAGCCATCCACTCTTCTTCATCGGCGGTGCCTTCGAGTTCTCTCAGCAGGTGGAGTGCAGGACTACAGATAAGAAAAACAGGGATGAATGGTGCCTCTATATCAACACTCTGCCCCTGGACCGGTTCTAGACGCGCCCATCTTTCCTCCATGGCACCACCCTCAGGCTTCCTAGGAGGCTTGGACTTGACTTGAGGCTTGTGGGAGACACCACCTTGGCGATGTACAGCCCTCACAGGTGCTTTCTACAGGTTGGACTTGCCCGTACGACAGTTCCAGCGTTACCTCACCTCCCTGCACTACAGGCAAGGAGACTTGGGACGGAGGAGGATGAGCAAGCGGTCAAGAGTGCCCTGATCATGTGAGAGATTGCCAAGACACGCATCCTACCTGCGGAGGTGACAAAGACACGTGAAGAGTACCAGGCCTATGTGGGAGAGTTACGTAAAATTCGACCTCGTGGGGATGCCCGACTGAGGATCGAGTGATTCATGATGTATCAGAGAGATTCATGGCTTGAGAGTGATGTATTAGATGATGAGTTCATGAATAAAAAGCTTGTGACTGAATGATTAGTGAATTTGCCCCTTCTTTGTGCAAAAATGTGTGGAAAGCAGGAATCTCGGGAGAGGAAACGGTCTGACACAGGACCGCCCTAAACTGAAAATGGTTGACACAAGACCGCTTCGCCAAGATAAACGGCTGCTAGTAGGCTTCCAGCGAATGGATGATAGACCTATGAAGCAACAGCTCTTGAGCGAAAGAAATGGTCTATCGTCAGACCGCCATAATCAGAAACAGTCATGGTCTGACCGTGTAGTGAGAATAAATGGTCTTAGGTAGACCGCTCAGAGATGGATGCCAGGGTGAGCCATGGGCCGGTGGTTAATAGTTCCCAGTTGAAATAAACGGTCTATCGAGGGACCGTGAGTCAGTGAAAACGGTCCTCCACAGACCGCCATGAACCAACATCAAGAGAGACCCTTATATTTGAACTCTGGTAAAAGATGGCCTAGACAAGGACCGCTGAAAGGATTAAAACGGTCATATGACGACCGTTAAGAGATTGAAAACGGTCCTTCGATGACCACCACATGACAGAACTTGGGTGGACTTTGTATCTTGTGTCTCGCGAACCTGTCCCTGCGCACACTGACTAAAGAAAACAGGTTAGATCTGTTCTAGGCTTAACTCCTTACCTAGGGCAAGCCTGATGTGAGACCAATTCTTGAATTTTGGTCAAGGGGTTAAGCCTTATTAAAAAGGCAAACGAAAAAGAATAGGGGAAATGCAAATGCATGCCATGCAATGCAATATGCGATGAATATATGATTTTTTTGAATTTTGAAATATATGATTTTTTTAGATTTTGAAATATCTGATTTTTAATGGATTTTAAAATATTTAATTTTTTATTTTTTGTGGATTTTGAAATATCTGATTTTTTGGAGATTTTTGAAATATCTGATTTTTTGTGAATTTTGAAATATTTGATCTTTTGTAGATTTTTGAAAGCCATTTCAGTCTCGGCAACGATAACTCTACCCGTCTCACTAGGAATCTCCTGTGCCCGACGTGCTTTAAAGGTGACAATCCCCAGCCGAGGACCATTTCTTGTAACGGTGCTTCCACCGAAGCCATACCCAGGTACAGTCTTAGTCCCTAAAAAATAAAAGAGAATTAAGGAGGTAAGCCTAAGGCCAGGTATAGAAGTTTTCAGGGCTTGATCTTGATGACTTTTTCAAGGATTCAGTCTGTTGCGCCGGGGCTTTATGTCCATCATCAAACCTTCATCCATGCTAGGCACGCATACGACCAGGCTCATAACGTCCCGCGGGAAAACTGTACTGCCACTCTTGCCATGCCTAGTTTCATTTTGCTGGAGCATTAGGATTTTCGAGCTTTGAGCTTTTAAATGAACCTTCTGGTTCTTGCTTTGATTACGACTCTCTTTCTCTCTTTCTTTTCTTTTTTTTTCTTTTCTTTTGTGGAGTGAGGTCATAATGGACTGCCCCTATTTGAGACTTTTTCCATCAAGGCGTCTAGATTAGTCATCGCGCCCTTACTCACCACTTGTCCCTAGGTTCAGTCGAAGGGAGAAACGGACAAGGGTCTTTACTTCCCTCGGGTATGGCCAAGGAGAAACGGTGTTACACAAAGCGTAGGACACTCGACTAGAGATGCCGTGAAGTGTGTGAATGCCGGACTCGGGATCTTCTTTTGCGATCAAGGGAAGGGACATCTCACTACCAGGCCTTCATTAACTTGACTCTAAGGGGAAAAATGTTTAAGATACAACCCATTCCACGGGTGAGACAATTCTTCGCCTTCTACGTTGATTAGGCGGTAAGCGTTCCCAGCATAAACTTCTTTGATTACAAACGGACCCTCCCTGTTGGGTTGCAGCTTAGACCTAGGACCTCCTGATCGAATAAATTTGTGTTTCAAAATCATATTTCCCACTTGAAATTTTCTTTCGATGACCTTCTTTTGAAAATGATGCGAGACACGCTTTTGGTAAACGGAGACATGATTGGCCGCATTAAGCCTCTTCTCATCTAAGAGTTCTAGCTGGACTAGCAACGCCTCTCGACGTTCATCGAGATTAAGTTCTTTGTCTAGCTGCACTCTTAGGGAAGGGATCAAAATCTCATATGGGAGTACCGCCTCCATCTCATAAGTGAGAGCAAAAGAGTTTGCCCCGTGGGAGTACGGACGGAGGTGCGATAAGCCCATAGAGCTTCTATTAATTTATCGGCCCAATCAGCGAATTTATGCGACTCGCATGGTTTCTTGATGATTTTAAGAAGAGTCTTATTAGTGGCCTCGGCTTGGCCGTTGCCTTGGGGATAGTATGGTGATGAATGATGCAATGAAATGTTGAATTTCTTACAGAGGTCCTGAAGTTCTTGTGACACGAATTGTGGTCCATTGTCGGTGACGATGTCGCTTGGCACTACAAACTGCGAAATGATATTCTTCAGGATAAAGTGGCAAACTATGGTTGCTTTGATTTTCGCGTATGCTTCGGCTTTGGCCCACTTGGTGAAATACTCCGTAGCAGTGATGATGAAAGATTTCTGTTTGGTTTGGGAGTTTGGATCACCTAGTGGGCCTATAATATCAAAAGCCCACATGGAGAATGGCCAAGGAGCAGAAAGAGGATGAAGGGACGAAGCAGGAGCGTGAATCTTGTCGGCATGAAGTTGGCATTGAAGACACCTACAGACATAGGTGGAATAGTCTTCTTCTAGGGTTGGCCAGTAATAGCCTTGCCTAAGAATCTTCTTCGCCAAAGCCTGACCATTGATATGCCCTCCACATTCACTTGAGTTAGCTGTCTCAACAACTTTCCAAGCCTCATCATCGTCTAGACACCTCATAAGAACTCCATTAAGAGCACGCCTATATAATTTTCATGCAACGATTGTGTATCTGGAGGCGACTCTTCTTATGACCTTGTGCTGCTCGGCGTTGGCTGATTCTGGGAATGACCCATCCCTACAATATTGCTCGATTTCGTGGTACCAAGGCAATTCCTCCTCTTCTAGGATCTCCTCGAGCTCTGTTAAAGATACTTCTTTCAAATCCTCCTTCTCAGCCTTCCTCTCTACAGATTTCCTAAGGTTATCAAACCATAGATCCTGAAGGGAAGGAGCATCTAACTGCTGGACCATAATGGTCTCAGTGGAGTGACTGAGGGGGAAGGAGAGGGAAGAAGCAAGCGATGCAAGTGCATCGGCGAGAATATTTTGAGATCGAGGGGTGTGAATGTAAATAATCTTGCGAAATTGCTTAGCCAAGAGCGTGGCCAAGTCTTGGTAAGGTTTGAGCTTAGGGTCATGGGTACGATAGGTAGAAAGAACCTGGCACAGCACCAGCTGAGAATCTCCTATAATGTTCATGTATCACGTGCCCAGAACATAGGCATGCTTCAATCCGGCAAGGAGAGCCTCATACTCGGCTATGTTGTTGGTAGCAGGAAAAGAGAGTTGATATGCAATGGGAATAGTCACTCCTTCCAGAGTGAGGAGAACAGCGCCGATCCCTCGGCCCTGAGAATTTAGTGCGCCATCGAAATGCAGAGATCGGAAAGGGTGATGAGTGAGCACAGCAAGGTGTTCATCAGGGAACTCATCCTGGATAGAATCTGTACAAGGGATAGGTAAGTGAGCAAGATGTTCAGCAATAGCGTATCCCTTGATTGCTTTCTGAACAACAAAGGTAATATCGAATTGAGAGAGAATGCTCTACCAGCGAGCCAACCTACTAGAAAGGATGTGTTTCTCTAAAGATAGCGGATTGGGTCCATTCTAGAGATCAGCTTAACCTCATGGGCAAGAAATAGTGTTTCAATTTCTGGGCTACCCAAACTAAGGCTGCGCAGGTCTTCTCCATGGTGGTATACTTAGCTTCTGCAGGATTGAACAACCTAGAGAGGTAATAGGCTGCCCTTTCCTTCCCTTCGTCGTCCACTTGTGCCAGGACAGCTCCTAGGGAGTCCTCAATAACAGAAATGTATAAAATCAGGGGTTTTCCAGGAACAGGGGTTGCAAAACTGGGGGATTAGACAAATAAACCTTCAAATCCTCATAGGCCTTTTGACATTGTTCATTCCATTCAAATTTGGCACCCGCCTTCATCAGTTCGTAGAATGGGCGACACCTTTGGCAATGTTGAGATATAAACCTCGAATGAACTGTAAACGCCCAATCAATCCTCTGAAGCTCAGTAATGTTCTTAGGCGGTGGCATATCCATAACGGCCTTTGCTTTGTTCGGATCAATTTGAATCCCCCGCTTGCTAACTATAAACCTAGTAACTTCCCTGATGATACCCCAAACACACATTTCTTTGGATTCATTTTCAGTTTATACTCCCTAGCCCTTTGTAACACCTTGGCCAGGATAGCAGGGTGCTCTTCCTTCGACCTTGATTTCACCAAGATATCATCCACATACGCTTTCATATAAACATGCATCATGTCGTGGAAGATTGCCATCATTGCCCGTTAGTATGTGGCACCCGCATTCTTCAGTCCAAATGGCATGACTACATAGCAGTAGGTGCCCTAGGGTGTGGTGAATGAGGTCTTTTCTTGATCTTCCAAAGCTAGACGGATTTAGTTATACCCTAAATATCCGTCCATAAATGAGAGGGCTTCGTACCCAGCCGTGTTGTCCACCAGCACGTCGATATGAGGAAGCGGGAAATCAATTTTAGGACATGCCTTATTCAAGTCCCTAAAATCGATGCCAATTCGTACTTTTCCATCCTTTTTCATCACATGGATTATATTTGCCACCCATTGAGGATACAAAACAACTCTAATGAACTTGGTCTTTTGCAATTTGTCTACTTCTTCTTTTATCCTCAAGGCCATATGGGGGCGGAATCTTCTCGATTTTTGCTTAACGGGCATTACCCCTAGTTTGAGTACAAGTCTGTGTTCCACCAGTGCGGGGTCAAAGCCCGACATGTCCTCGTGGGACCAGGCGAATGAATCGCTATACTCCCTCAAAATCTTGACTAACTCCTCTTCAACCTGAGGAGGGAGATTAGCAGAGATGATTATGAGCCTGGGATCCTCTTATATTCCAAGATTAATTTCTTTCGTAGGCTCATCCACTACTGATGACGGTTCATCAAATCTCTTCAAGCCTTGTGCGTACAAATTGGCAGTGTCATCCACGTTGCTATCCTCATAATCGATCGGGTTTTTCTCATCTATGATCTCATAAACACCTAACCCATCATCGCACCAAACCCCGTCTAGCTCCTCATCATCCTCCTGGACGATGGCTGTCTCTACAAACTCCGGGCATCTAAGGAGGGCGTGGCAACGCTGAGCAAGATCCTGTAGGAACCTATCAGGAATGGTTTTAGAATAACGCATCACTGGGCGCGTAGCAAGCATGGAAGGGTTAGAGACATTGGAACAAGACCCTACTTCATCAGACCCAATCGACTCTACGTCCCTAGACTCAACAAACCCTACATCTAACCTAGGGGATAGAAAATCTACAGGAAGGGAAACATCGTGCCCCTGGGAAGAGGACTGACAAAACATAACATAATCCTCCACTAAAATCTCCATTTTAAAATTGGCATTTCTTTTGGAGACTGGTGGAGACCATACAACAAGATGGATTAGAGGGGGAAGGAGGAGGAGGAAGTGTAGTGGGGAAGAGAGACGGAAAAAAAACATCAAAGAAGGGATCGGAGGAGGAAAACCACATGGTAGAGAGATCAACTGGTGGGAAGTGCCCACATGCACATGGCACAATCAACACCTCAATTGGCCTTTCCATAAAGAATGGATCGATCATGACAGGAGGTGAGCGAGGTATGAACTCCAGCTCTTGAAACAAGGAAGTAAGGCGGGAAGGAGGCCAAGAAAAAGTGACAAGGGAGCTCCCCTCTTCTCGTGGACTTCAGTGAGCTGGCTCTGTTGGAGTGTACTTCACAAGCTGCATCTCCGATTTTCTCAAATCTTCTTCTTCATAAAACAACTTTTCAAAACTTTGATAGAAATCTTCCATATCATCTACCGGCCCCTTCAGTGGCGGCGGCGGGTCAACAATAGTACAAGCAGCATCATTTCTCATGTCAGAACAAGGCGGCGTCTTCAGGGTACCTGGCTGCAATGGGCCCTTCACAAAGTGCTGGTGATAGTCCCAGGCCAACGGTCCTGAATCTCTCATAATCGATAATGCGGACTCTCGGTACCTGAGGCCTCTTCTATTCATTTTTCTGCCCCTTGGGATGGGCTTAGTCCGCCCCTGCAATTGAGCGCCAAGACCCATGCCTGGCTGGTAACCTAGCTTCATTATCATGTTCCAGCCCTTGGAGTCTCTTATTTTGGGCTTCGCCTTGATGTTAACCGGTGCAGTGGTGGGCTTGCGTGATGCATATGCCCATGGAAAATCAAGGTCGAGCACTGAAATCACCGGCTTGTTACTTGGCCATAGGGTCGGCAAAATTTTATTGGCCGTGGAGATGCTCTTCACCTTTACCACCCGCCCCTGGAATGGAAACTTGAGGCACTGGTGGGCGGTAGAAGGTATGGCACGCAGGCTATCAATCCACGGACGACCTATAATGGCCTTGAACATTGGATCAATATCCAATACATAAAACTCTACGGGCATTGACAATGGCCCAAGCTCGGCTTGAACGGTGATCACCCCGTGGCACGCTCTCCTGGAGTTTTCATAAGCTGCTATAGTCGTCGGAGTTGGCCTCAGCAATTCTTCAGAAATATTACAGGCGCGGAGAGTGCTGAGTGGACAGACATTTATAGAGGCCCCGGTGTCAACCAAAGTCGCATCTATGGACACCTTATTCAAGGTGATGGAGATGCAGAGCGGCATTTGGCGTGCCTCGGGGGGCGCCAATTCGGTCTCAGAAAACATGATGGCTGGTCCTTTTGTCAGTGTTGCTAGGACTGACGGAAGGCTGTCCACTGCCATATCCTCGCTGACCATGACCTTTTGAAGAAAGGTCTTTAGAGCATCTTGTTGCAACGTGGATCGCTTAATCAACTCCAATATAGATATCTTGGCTGGCATTCGGTCCAAGTGCTGCAATAAGTCAAACCTTGTGCCAGGTAAGGGGTCGGCTTCTTCCTGTTCAACTGTTGCTGATGGAAATTGAGGGTTGGGTGCAGGTGCACTGGTAGAGGGATAACTTCTTTCGAATAAATGCTCGCTCCGGAGGGTAAGGTTTTGTGCCGGCATGGCATTAGACAGACTCACAATGGGTGACTTGAGAGGCCCAGTGGGGTAAGTAGGAGGAGTAAAAATGGTGGTGGTGACGATGGGGGTAGGCCTAATGGGCCCTGGCGGAAGGATAATGGGGGATGGGCTAGGTGAGGGGGTATCAACGGGGAATGCGACGGGCGCGGGTACGGAGATGGGTGAAATGGTGGGCAGTGTGGTAGGTATAATGAGGGGTTTAGAGGGAAAGTTGGGCGTAGGAGTTACAATAGAGGGTCGAATGATGGTGGGAATAGCATGTGATGAGGGGTTGTTGTAGATATGGTGGAGGGCCAGAAGGTGAGTTGGAGTCTTGTCATCATAGGACCACCCAGCGATGGGAGCTGGGCGGTGGACAATGTTCACTTGAGCCGGTGCCGACGGCTGCAGTTGTGGAGCGGGCGGGTGGTTTGGCATCGGATTCTGATGAATCCCTAATTCTGGTGCGGGCTGCTGCTACTGTTGCGGCGTCGACTGCTGCGGCCTCGGCACCTGTCTTCTTCTTTCTTTAATCTCTGTAATCAACTTGTGCATCTCTGCCCAGTCGATCCGCTGTCCTTCGTGCAAATCATAAACCAAATCTCGAAATTGGTAGCACCTCTCAATCGTGTGCCTGGGCTGCCAATGGAATATGTAGAATCTGGATGGGTCGGCGGCGGGTTTCCAATTCGGGCATTCTGGAGGTAGCTGAAGATCACCAGTATGCATAAGGGCTGAAAAGATATCTGGCAAAGTTTCAAGAAGAGGAGGGTCATGGGCTCTCTTGGGACCCGGGCGAGCAGGTGCGTAGCAATTTGGTGGAGGGACATTATGGTACTGTGGCGGCTGTTAAGGTTGTTGTGGCGGTGGTTGCTGAGGAGCGGGGAATGATGGTTGGGTAGTCGGTGGAGCGATGAATTGGGGGTTGCGGGGAGGTTGCTGGAAACGGGGTGGAGCAGATTGGTTGGGGAAATGGACAGCCTACACCTGCTCATTCGTCTGGACTCCTTCAGTGACTGGGCCCTGAGATTTTCTAGCGGGTTTAGGCTTCTGGTCCTCTAACAGGGAGTGAATGGGGGAGTCCTTAAACTGGGTCTGGATAAACTGGGCCCTACTGTACAACTGGTGCATATTGGAAATGTCGTTCATAGCTAGGATGTTCCGGAAAGTGGGGGTGGCATTGGAAATCAATAGCTTGACTTTCTCTTCTTCTGGAATCTGCCCGGGCACATGGGAGGCCATATGCCTCCATCTATCAGCATAGGTGGCGAAGTCTTCATCTGCTTTCATCTTCTCGACCACTAGATCAGTAAAAGAATACTCCGGGCCCACCCAGTCTTGGAATCTCTGAATAAAATTTTCTTTCACAACTTTAAAACTCTCTGCCTCTTCCAATGGCAGAGCATAAAACCATTCCAGAGCCACCCCGTCCAATGAGCGGCGGAAAAGATATGCCATGAGGCGATCGTCATATTGAAACTGCGCCGACTCATACAAGAATTCCCTGATAAGAATGAAAGGGTTGCCATTCTGATGTGACACCGCTACGGGGTATGCAGCAAGCCAAAAGTATTCTTAGGACCTATTCCGCATTCACAATCACATAACAAGTAAGTTGATAAATCGGGGCCAAAACGCCGTCGCACACACGAGAGCCCGGGGTGACTAAAGGATGCTAGGGAGAGGTGATGGATCAAGACCCTTGCTGGTAGAGTGCCAGCAGGGCTAGGGTTGCCCTCCCGAGGATACGTAGCCCACGCTTATGGGGCTGGCCGGTGCCAATTGGGGCACTAGGTCCCACTCGCTTACTTTCACCACGGTGACCACACTATGAAGGTGGAGCCGGGATCGGGCACTCGCTCGCATGCACAACGGAGCTATATCTACGGATATTAAACAAACAAGTACTAAGATTAATGGAGCAAAGTTTAGAGTTCACCTGGCTGGTTTGAAGAAACCAACCCCGTTCGGAGACGTGGGCGAGCGGGGAAGTGTGGATCCCGCACACTGCGTCGATGTCGCTTGAGCTGTTTAGTACATGAACTACTCCTCACGCAGGAGGGTTGGATTAGGGGTGGGGGAAATCAAACTTACATCAAACACTACCTCCACGCAGGGAGGGGCGCTAAGCCGGCCAGGCGGGAGGGGAAAACTCGCCGAGGATGACGGAACGGAAGCCGACGTGGATCTGCTCACTTGCTGTGAGAAGGGACAGGATGCCGCTGTTGCAGTCGTAGCTCGTCCTCAGGAATTTTTCCGGCAACGAAACCAGAGGGGATTTCTTCGTAATAGGGGCTGGGACAACTCTGATTTTTATCAAATTCTTCTGACGCCGTCGCTGGTCGTGGTGGAAGCTCGAACAGGATGAAGGAATCTGGCGCTGGCGGCTTCAGATCTGAGGCAGTAGGATGCAGAGGTTGTACCTTGGGCTCCCGAGCTCCGAATCTCGAACCGTTAGAAGTTCTGGGACCGTGGTCGGGCCCTCGTTGCAGAAAAACTGGCGGGGAGGCTGCCGGAGGTCGGGATGTCCTGGGGGACGCCGAAGAGTGACTGTTGGTCGCAGAAGACTGATGAGGGCAGTCCCGCGTGACTGCAGGAGAAAAATCAGAACTGGAGCTCCCGGATGCCGAATGTACTTCTGTTTCATGCTCCTGGTCGGGGACAGGGGGAGGAAGATCTTTGAAGAAGAAACCTCAGCCTGATTCCGCCGTGGTTCGCCGTGGCAGAGCTTGCAAGCTGGTTCTGATTCTCTGCAGAGGCTGCACCGCGTGGTCCAGGTTCTGTAGCAGCAGGTTGCAGACGCTGTCACGGGCACTCCCGAGCTCCAAATGGCACGAAACCAGTGGCGTCGTCTCCGTGGTTGAGGTGGCTTTCAGCAGGAGTCAACGGGGTTGCAATCAGAGGCCGTGGGCGGTTGGTGTGCCCTGAAGAGTAGGTACTGGTCGCTGTCGACTGCAGGAGACAGATCCGTGCGACTGAGGAAGAACGTTTGCAACTCTGGATCTCGGATGCCGAATTAAGTTCCGCCTTCTGCTCCTGGAAGTGGACAGGGGGAGGAAGAATTTTGAAGAAGAGACTTCAGCCTGATTCCTCCACCGTTGGTCGTGAAGCAGCTTCCAATCGGGCTCAGGCTGGCTGCAGGTGGTGTCTGGCGCAGTCGGGGTAGAACAGCTCTCACGGGCGGTCACGAACTCGGAACTGGACGATTCCACCTCGCCTGCGAAGTGGACAGGACGACCTTTCCAGAATGGTAAGGTATGCCCTCAGATGTCGCCGTATGAACGCAGGGGAGCTTCTGCAAGACGGACCGTCTTCTGTCACCTGCAGATGTGATCTAGGTAAGGGGATGGAGGTGGGATTAGGTTAAGGGGGGGGTTGAAGTTTTGGTAATGGAGGGAAATGGGGGTGTTTGCAGATGGGGGAAAGGGGTGGTGGGGGTGAGGAGAGGGGCGGAGTAGGTGGAATGGGGTGTTGGAGGGTGGAGGGGAGTGGGGGGGCCGAAGCTATCCAAGGGGTGGTGGGGGTCGGCCAAGGGAATGGGGGTGGGCTATGGTGGTGGGTGCGCAACCAGCAGGGTATGGGAGGGGGGGTTAATCCGCCCTAGGGATATGAATGGGGTGTGGGGGAGTGGGAAGGTTGCTTGGGGAAGAGGGATGGTTGCCTTGGAGGTGGGGAAGGTGTGTGGGGGATTGGGAGAGTCACTTGGGGGATGTGGAAGTGTTAATGGGAGTTATGGACCTAGGGGATGTGAAAGGGTGGGGGCTGATGTGGCTGCTGATGTGGCAAGTGGGGAAGGTGAAGGGGCAGGTGCGCCCAGGGGAGAGAGAGAGGAGGAGAGAGAAGGGGTCCGCCCCCTGAAGAGAGAGAGAGAGAGAGAGAGAGAGAGAGAGAGAGAGAAAGCTAGAGAGAGGGGGGGGGAGAAAATGCACTTATGCTCAAAATACTCAATAATTCATTAACCTTCTCAAGTGGGAGTTGGGGTCCTATATATAGGGATCCCAACTTTGTACAAAAGCCCCTGAGAAAAGAACAAAAGACAGATAACCAAGGTGCAAGAAGGGGTGCTCATGGGCCTAGCTCCTCTAGATGGGCTACAAAGCCAAACAAGCCCAATATGCTGATCCACTAATATGAGCACCTAGGACATGACTCAAAATACATCAAAAAGACTCAAGAAAAGGGAAATTACATCAAGATGTCCATAGTAATAAACTCTAATGTCGTCGAGGACCCATCAAGTCGTGCAGTCGTAGCCTACCCGTCTCCAGAAGGGAGAGGGGTGTCTAGCCAGAGGGAACGCTGGGTGATGTCCCCATCAACTCCCCCGGGCTGTGAAGAGCTCGACTCTGTCGAGAAAGGGTCCTCTCGGCTGCGGTAATGCTCCAGGAGGTCGGGGTCCAGCTGCTGAAGATCCTCCCTGCTCACCCATGAATCATCTGAAGGGGGCCGGCCCTTCCACCTGACCAAGTATCGCTCGTACGCTTTGCTCCGGGTGACAGTGACCTGTTCATCCAATATCCGCTCTATTTGCTCCCGTTGGCCTCTCTGGATTGGTTGAACTCTCTCATGTGTGGTGGCTCTCTCAGAAGGTGGAACAGGCTCAATTTCCTCACTGGGTGTCACCGTGGGTCCCCTATATGGCACCAAGTCAGCCACATTGAATGTGGGGCTTACTGCGTACTCCTCGGGGAGGTCCAACACGTAAGCGTTTGTGCCAATCCTCTTTAAAACCTGGAAGGGGCCTGATCCACGCGACCTCAGTTTGGAGACATTCCCAGGGGAAAGCCTCTCAGTTCTTACCATCACATAATCACCTACGTGAAACTCCTGGTGGCGACGGTGGGAATCGGCCGACTTTTTATACACCTCATTGCTTTTGTTAATGTGTTTGCGGATTTCTTCATGCAATTCTTTCATGTGTTGGGCAAACGACTCAGCACTAATAGACACTCTAGCATGTGGTGGCAAAGGAATGAGATCTGTAGGCTTTCTAGGTTTGTACCCATGCACAGCTTCAAATGGGCTCATCCCTATCGACCTATTCACTGAATTGTTGTATGCAAACTCTGCCTGGGGTAATATGAGATCCCAATTCCCGGGGCGATCCTCAACAAGACACCGGAGTAGATTCCCAAGGCTCCTATTAATGACTTCGGTCTGGCCGTCAGTTTGAGGGTGATAGGCCGTGGAAAATTTGAGAAGGGTCCCCATTAGGTGCCAGAGAGTTTTCCAGAAATAGCTGGTGAATTTGACATCCCTATCAGAAATGATGGTCTTGGGTAGGCCATGGAGGCGAACTACCTCATCGAAGAATAGGCGGGCCACATGAGAGGCGTCAGAGGTTTTGGAACAGGGGATGAAATGGGCCATCTTGGAAAACCTATCCACGACTACAAAGATGGAATCATGCCTTTTTTGAGTTCTAGGTAGGCCTAAGACGAAGTCCATGCTTAAGTCTTGCCAAGGACGGTCAGGGACAGGGAGTGGTGTGTAGAGGCCAGTGTTCTGCCTTGTTTGTTTGGCTGAGGCACATATCCGGCACTGTCCTACAATTTTGGCTACGTCCCTTTTGAGACTTGGCCAGTAGAACTGACCCTCAACCAAAGCAATGGTCTTATGCACCCCAAAATGCCCAGCAAGGCCTCCTGCATGTAACTCCCAGATCAGGAAGTCCCGTAGAGAGGTTCTAGGTATGCAAAGTCTATGGCCTTTGAAAATGAACCCGTCCTCTAAGATGAATCCTTGATGTTCCCTAGGTGAGAGGGTGGACAGAGTGGTATGGATTGGACCAAAGTCCGGGCAATCAGAATACTCTTCCTTGAGTCTTTCAAATCCTATGACTTCCACCCTAATGGTAGCTAGCAAGGAAATTCTCCTACTGAGGGCATCGGCAGCACGGTTTTCACTTCCGGCCTTATGTTTGATTACAAATGTGTAGGCCTGGATGTATTCAACCCATCGGGCATGCCGAGCATTCAGTTTCTGCTGGGAATTGAGGTATTTCAGGGCCTCATGGTCAGAGAATATGACAAATTCTTTCGGCAAGAGATAGTGTCTCCAGTGCCGGAGGGATTGAACCACGGCATAAAATTCCTTGTCGTAGGTGGAGTATCTCATCCTGGCATCACACAACTTCTCACTAAAATAGGCCACTGGATGTCCTTCCTGACTAAGGATCCCGCCAATTCCTACCCCGGAGGCATCACAAGTCACCTCAAAGACTTTGGAGAAGTCAGGGAGGCATAGTACAGGGGCTTGGGTCATCCTCTCTTTGAGTTCTTGGAAGGCTCTAGTTGCGGACTTGGTCCACACAAAGGTCCCCTTTTTGAGGCAGTCGGTGATAGGGGCTGTGACTGTGCTAAACCCACGGATGAACCTTCGGTAAAAGGTGGCTAGCCCATGAAAGCTCCGGACTTCATGGAGAGTGCGGGGTTCCGGCCAATCGAGGATGGCTTGGACCTTTTCAGGGTCCATGGATACTCCTTCGGTGGAGACAACATACCCAAGGAAGGTAATGGACTTTGTCATGAATTGACATTTTCCAAAATTGGCAAAGAGGCTCTCTTTCCTAAGAGTGGTGCAGACTTGCCTAAGGTGACTGAGATGGGCTTCTTTGGACTGGCTGTAGATGAGGATGTCATCAAAGTAGACTACCAGGAAGACTCCAATGTAGGGCCTAAGGACCTCGGTCATAAGGCGCATAAAGGTGCTTGGGGCATTAGAGAGCCCAAAAGGCATCACCAGCCATTCATAGAGCCCATCCTTGGTTTTAAAGGCTGTTTTCCATTCATCTCCTAGCCTTATCCTAACCTGATGGTAGCCACTTTTGAGATCTATTTTGGAGAAAATGGTGGCCCCGGCTAGCATGTCAAGCATGTCGTCAAGCCTAGGTATGGGAAACCTGTACTTGACCGTGATCTTGTTGATGGCCCTACTGTCGACACACATCCGCCATGTCCCATCTTTCTTAGGTGTGAGGAGGGCTGGGACAGCACAAGGACTCTTGCTAAGACGGAGGAAGCCTTTTCTTATGAGTTCCTCCACTTGCCTCCTTAGTTCAGCATGCTCAGTGGGGTTGAGGCGGTAGTGGGGAAGGTTTGGGAGGGTGGCTCCGGGGACAAGATCAATGGCATGTTGGACATCCCTCATGGGTGGCAGTTGGTCGGGGAGCTCCTCGGGGAAAACGTCCTTAAATTCTTCCAGGAGAGGGTGGATTTCCACGGGGTGAGGATTGGAGGGGGTTGCCTCTCCAAGACATATGACAATAGCACAAAGGGGTGTCCCTCGGGTTATTTCTTCCTCGAGCTCTTTCCTAGTGATGAGGTGGAGGCCTTTGACTGGCCCGGTGGGAATTTCAGGGGTGGGGTTTTGGGTTTTTGGTTGGGTTGGTGTGGACGAGGCCCTGGGTTTTGGTGGTGTAGGAAGGATTCCCTTGGTGGGTGGTTCTTTTTGGGGAGGGGAGGGGTTGAGGCGGATACTCTTCCCCTCGTGGTCAAAGGTGCATGTGTTTGTTTTCCCATGGATGGTAGCATTGACATCATATATCCAAGGTCTACCCAATAGGATGCTTCCTACAGCCATCGGTATGATATCACACCATATTTGCCCTTGGTAGGATGAGAAGGTGATGGGGATAAGACAACATGTGTCGACGGGTAGGGAGTGGTTGTTTATCCAGGACACACGATAGGGTTTGGGGTGGGGTGTAGGGGTAAGCCCTAGGAGTTTGACGGTGTCCGGAGACACGGCGTTGATACAACTCCCGTTGTCTAGGATGACCTTCCTAACATGATCCCCGATCTTGACAAATGTGTGAAAAATGGAAGTCCTCCGCCAGTCATCCTCTTGTGGTTGGGTGAGGGTGCATCTTATCACCCCTAGGTGGCTGGAGTGTGGGTCCTCTCCTATCCCTTCCTCAAAGAATTGCTCATTGTATTCCTCTTCCCATCCTAAAGCAGCCTCGTATTCCTCAATAGTACTCTCATGTGTTTCCTGGGTAGTAGAAGGTTCACTCTCAATAACTAGGCTTGACATCCCCTTGGAGGGACATTGGGTGGCTATGTGGCCATAGCCATGGCATCGAAAACACTTGACCGTATTGCTCATTGGGGTCTTCCCTTTGGAGTTGTCTTCCCTTTGAGAAGGGGGGTTGAGTGGAGTGGTCTTTGTGGGGGTGGGAGTGGTTGGTTGGTGGTAGGGCCGAGTGGGGGTTCCCCCATTGGGAGGAGGAGGTGTTCTTAGCAGAGGAGGTAGGTTGGGACGGGGTCCCGGGCCCTTGGGGGGGGTAAACCTAGGATTCCTAGCAAATCTCTCTACATCCCGGGCTATTTGATAGCCAATTTCCAAGCTATGCACTTCCCTCATAAAAAGCTCCCGTTTGATGTGGGGAAGGAGACCATTCCTAAACCGGGATAACGTGACGGCTGGATCTTCAACCACACCACACCTTAGGAGATATGAATCAAATTTTTCAATATACTCTTCCACGGTTTTTCCCTCTTGGGTAAGGCTTTGCCATTCATCAAGAAGAAGTTGGCTATAGGAGATGGGAAGATATTTGTTCCTAAGTTGATCTTTCATGTCTAGCCAAGTGTTGATGGGTTCCTCACGCCTGATCCTCCTTTGGTTTTCAACCTTTAGCCAATAGGTTTTGGCTAGTTTGAGGAGGTGCATCTTGGCCAACCTAACCTTTCTCTCCTCTGACATGGGATACCATTCGAAGTATTGGTCCATGCCATGCTCCCATTCTTTATAGACACTAGGGTTATGAGACCCATCAAAATTAGGAGCTTCCACTTTGATCATTCTTAGTAGGAATTCATCATGATCCTCACGTGGTCGCCTATCATGGTATCGAGGTTGTGGGGCTCTCTCTTGCTCACGATTCCACTCATCATCTAGGTCTTCCCTCTCATGTTCAACCCACGGAGGAGGAACTCTTTGGGCATGGTTCCTAGGTGGGGCCCTAGCTTCTTCTAGTCTTTCTAATCTGGTGGAAATTCCATTCATTTGCTCCGTGAGGACTTGAATGGCAGCCTCAATTCGATCCATGGGAGTTTGGGGAGCTTCCCTTGGGTTGTTTTGGTTGTCATGAGCATTGGGATCCATTGGTGGATTGGAATTAGAAGGATCAACCCGATATATGGTGCCCCTACGGGTGGACATGCACAATGATGACAAACGGGATAGAAATGCACTTGCCCTTGGACCTAGGCTTGTAGAGACAAGTCTAAAACTTGCTCTGATACCAATTTGATGTGACACCGCTACGGGGTATGCAGCAAGCCAAAAGTATTCTTAGGACCTATTCCGCATTCACAATCACATAACAAGTAAGTTGATAAATCGGGGCCAAAACGCCGTCGCACACACGAGAGCCCGGGGTGACTAAAGGATGCTAGGGAGAGGTGATGGATCAAGACCCTTGCTGGTAGAGTGCCAGCAGGGCTAGGGTTGCCCTCCCGAGGATACGTAGCCCACGCTTATGGGGCTGGCCGATGCCAATTGGGGCACTAGGTCCCACTCGCTTACTTTCACCACGGTGACCACACTATGAAGGTGGAGCCGGGATCGGGCACTCGCTCGCATGCACAACGGAGCTATATCTACGGATATTAAACAAACAAGTACTAAGATTAATGGAGCAAAGTTTAGAGTTCACCTGGCTGGTTTGAAGAAACCAACCCCGTTCGGAGACGTGGGCGAGCGGGGAAGTGTGGATCCCGCACACTGCGTCGATGTCGCTTGAGCTGTTTAGTACATGAACTACTCCTCACGCAGGAGGGTTGGATTAGGGGTGGGGGAAATCAAACGTACATCAAACACTACCTCCACGCAGGGAGGGGCGCTAAGCCGGCCAGGCGGGAGGGGAAAACTCGCCGAGGATGACGGAACGGAAGCCGACGTGGATCTGCTCACTTGCTGTGAGAAGGGACAGGATGCCGCTGTTGCAGTCGTAGCTCGTCCTCAGGAATTTTTCCGGCAATGAAACCAGAGGGGATTTCTTCGTAATAGGGGCTGGGACAACTCTGATTTTTATCAAATTCTTCTGACGCCGTCGCTGGTCGTGGTGGAAGCTCGAACAGGATGAAGGAATCTGGCGCTGGCGGCTTCAGATCTGAGGCAGTAGGATGCAGAGGTTGTACCTTGGGCTCCCAAGCTCCGAATCTCGAACCGTTAGAAGTTCTGGGACCGTGGTCGGGCCCTCGTTGCAGAAAAACTGGCGGGGAGGCTGCCGGAGGTCGGGATGTCCTGGGGGACGCCGAAGAGTGACTGTTGGTCGCAGAAGACTGATGAGGGCAGTCCCACGTGACTGCAGGAGAAAAATCAGAACTGGAGCTCCCAGATGCCGAATGTACTTCTGTTTCGTGCTCCTGGTCGGGGACAGGGGGGGAAGATCTTTGAAGAAGAAACCTCAGCCTGATTCCGCCGTGGTTCTCCGTGGCAGAGCTTGCAAGCTAGTTCTGATTCTCTGCAGAGGCTGCACCGCGTGGTCCAGGTTCTGTAGCAGCAGGTTGCAGACGCTGTCACGGGCACTCCCGAGCTCCAAATGGCACGAAACCAGTGGCATCGTCTCCGTGGTTGAGGTGGATTTCAGCAGGAGTCAACGGGGTTGCAATCAGAGGCCGTGGGCTGTTGGTGTGCCCTGAAGAGTAGGTACTGGTCGCTGTCGACTGCAGGAGACAGATCCGTGCGACTGAGGAATAACGTTTGCAACTCTGGATCTCGGATGCCGAATTAAGTTCCGCCTTCTGCTCCTGGAAGTGGACAGGGGGAGGAAGAATTTTGAAGAAGAAACTTCAGCCTGATTCCCCACCGTTGGTCGTGAAGCAGCTTCCAATCGGGCTCAGGCTGGCTGCAGGTGGTGTCTGGCGCAGTCGGGGTAGAACAGCTCTCACGGGCGGTCACGAACTCGGAACTGGACGATTCCACCTCGCCTGCGAAGTGGACAGGACGACCTTTCCAGAATGGTAAGGTATGCCCTCAGATGTCGCCGTATGAACGCAGGGGAGCTTCTGCAAGACGGACCGTCTTCTGTCACCTGCAGATGTGATCTAGGTAAGGGGATGGAGGTGGGATTAGGTTAAGGGGGGGGTTGAAGTTTTGGTAATGGAGGGAAATGGGGGTGTTTGCAGATGGGGGAAAGGGGTGGTGGGGGTGAGGAGAGGGGCGGAGTAGGTGGAATGGGGTGTTGGAGGGTGGAGGGGAGTGGGGGGGCCGAAGCTATCCAAGGGGTGGTGGGGGTCGGCCAAGGGAATGGGGGTGGGCTATGGTGGTGGGTGCGCAACCAGTAGGGTATGGGAGGGGGGGTTAATCCGCCCTAGGGATATGAATGGGGTGTGGGGGAGTGGGAAGGTTGCTTGGGGAAGAGGGATGGTTGCCTTGGAGGTGGGGAAGGTGTGTGGGGGATTGGGAGAGTCACTTGGGGGATGTGGAAGTGTTAATGGGAGTTATGGACCTAGGGGATGTGAAAGGGTGGGGGCTGATGTGGCTGCTGATGTGGCAAGTGGGGAAGGTGAAGGGGCAGGTGCGCCCAGGGGAGAGAGAGAGGAGGAGAGAGAAGGGGTCCGCCCCCTGAAGAGAGAGAGAGAGAGAGAGAGAGAGAGAGAGAGAGAGAGAAAGCTAGAGAGAGGGGGGGGAGAAAATGCACTTATGCTCAAAATACTCAATAATTCATTAACCTTCTCAAGTGGGAGTTGGGGTCCTATATATAGGGATCCCAACTTTGTACAAAAGCCCCTGAGAAAAGAACAAAAAGATAGATAACCAAGGTGCAAGAAGGGCTGCTCATGGGCCTAGCTCCTCTAGATGGGCTACAAAGCCAAACAAGCCCAATATGCTGATCCACTAATATGAGCACCTAGGACATGACTCAAAATACATCAAAAAGACTCAAGAAAAGGGAAATTACATCAAGATGTCCATAGTAATAAACTCTAATGTCGTCGAGGACCCATCAAGTCGTGCAGTCGTAGCCTACCCGTCTCCAGAAGGGAGAGGGGTGTCTAGCCAGAGGGAACGCTGGGTGATGTCCCCATCACATTCCCATCGTACTTCCGGTACGTGGGGAGCTCCGACTGGGGAGGGAAACGGATGTCACAGAAATTGGGAATCGGGATATCAGTTAGGGACTGTGGGCCGACCCGCTTGTGAAGGAGGTCAAGTTGCTGTTGCATGGCAGCCCACTTATCAAGAAGTTCCCGTTCCCGGGATGGAGGAGGCAAGACTAGGAGGGCAGACCCGGTATAAGGAGTCGAAGGATAGGTAGACGGAGGGGGTAACCCGTAAGAGGGATAATGGGCCAAGGATGGGCCCGTATCCACGTGAGCTAATTGGGCAGCCCCCGCTTGGGATCGTAAGAAGTCGACCGGACCTACGAGAGCCTATGGCGCTGGAGGGGTGGTCCCATAAGGATCCACATAAGAAGATGAGAAAACGGGGTCTTCCCCTTATTGAGAATCTGATGGGCTGAGCTAGACGCTTGGCCCACCTCTGGATTGGTGACGCGGAGGACCTTGGGCTAGATAGGGGTAAGATTGATGGGAGTAGCAGAAGGGGCCCCTAGCCCACTAACCAAAGATAAAGAAGTGGCGGCAGCGAGCTTGCCCTGAGGAGGAACTGAAGGCGGGGCATCCGGCCCCTGCAAAGCCTGGTAGAGAATATGGAGCTGGGTCGGATCCAGCTGGGCCATCATATGGAGAATTTGGTTGGCCGAATTGTGAGTAGAAGAATCAGAGGGGGAGGGTTGGCTACCATCAATAGCAATAGATGGAAGAGGAGGGGCGGACCCCTCTCTCCCCTGCACATTCGCGACCCTCGGTGGGTCCTCCAAGAGTCCCTGAGGAAGAGAATCCTCGCGAGAGTGAGAGAAATCATAGGAAGACATGGTAGGTGAGGAATCGAATAGAGGATTGAAATAGGAAATGAACGAGGAATTGCCCCTAGGAGAAGATCCTATGGGTGTGAAGCAACTCCACATGCAACGCACACCTTAAATAGGAAAGAGAACACCTAATGAGCACCTAAATGGAGATGACTAACGAAAAATGCACAAACAAAGAGGAGAGGAGAGGCAACCAATTACCAACCAAGTTGCAATGATGCACACAAATTTTTATATGTTCCCCTTTTATGAACCTTAGTGAATTAAATTAAATGAGGTTCTTTGAACAATGGGGTTCCTAATAGAGGTGGAATGAGGGACTTGGTTGATTCTAAGTTCACTTCTCTCTCGCGGATGCAACCTAGACTCGGGGTGGTAAGGTACAACCTGCCCGGTGTCCGTGTGGGAATCCATGGCTCACGGGGGCTTACGGAGGTCCCGGATAAGGTCACCTAGTCGGCTCCAAGGAATATGGAGACGAGAGGATCCCCTACCAAGGTAGGAATGCAACTAGTATGATAAGAAATGTATGAACTTATGTGCACCGGAGTACATGTAAATTCTAACCTAAGTCTAACACACAATGATCAACCAATGGAAAATATGACAATAACTATGCAGAGATAAATGACAACCAGGGGGAGATAAGAGGCACCCAAAATAAGTATGATGATGATGGAAAATATAACACAAATATATAGCCCACGGTGCACTGTAACACACAAACGCGGTCGGATGGGAGATCGCTCAGCGAGTGTGAACGGCCCAGGGAGGACCGCAAAAATGACAGGGAGCAGCAACTAAATAGAGACAAAACTAATGATAAACAAACAAAAAAATAGTAAAGACAGCACGTACCTGAGTGAATTGGATGGTCTTGCAAACGACCGTGAACCCAATGAAACGGCCCTAACAGGACCGCAGAAGTAAACAGACTCACAGAAATATAAAGAGCGAAAATGCATGTGAGGCAGCAATAAACTGTCTATCGTACGACCGTGGGAAACCAGACACGGCCCGCAGAGGGCCGCTAAATATGACATGCTCACAAATAGATGAACGGTAGAAAGAAAGAGGACCGATGTACCTAAGATTGAGACTGAGCCAATACGGCCTATCAATCGGCCGCCGGAACCTGTAAACGGCCCTAAAAGGACCGTGTCCAACCCCGAGAGCAGAAAATAGCAACAAACGAAACGGCAAACCCAAGAGGGCTAAGAACTAACTCCAATACGCAGGAAAGCAGATCAACGCGGTCAAAAGCACGATGGGCACTAGGAGTCCCACCGTGATCGCCAAAAAAAGGGATGTAGATACTTTCTTTCCCCTCTCTAACTCAAAAATATTGGTGAAATGGAGCCAAAAGGGGAAGAGAGTGAATGTGTGTGTGTGACTAGCATGAAAGGAACAAATCAATGCAACCAATGAATTACTCACACACCAAAGCATGTTGTGATCACCACCAAGATATATAGTACAACAAAAGAGTACCACATACCTTAGAAAAGGGAGGAGAGAATGAAGACACTCGCCAATGATGCAGCACTGAAATAGGACAAAAATGGTCCTTCGGAGACCACCGAAGTACGTGGACGGCCGAATGACAGGCCGCGTACAGCGCTGAGAATGAACACAAGAAGAAGGCTCGGTTGGGGCTTAGACGGTCTGAGGTTGGCCATGAACAGGATCTGGACGGTCCGAGGAGGACCGCACACCTTTGAGGACGGACGAAGACAGACCGCGCAAAGCCGCCAGACTCCAAGCCAAGGGACTTGCTCCTCCACTCCTTCTGGCCGGCTAGGGGGATGGGCCTCGTGCTAAAGCTCCTGTTGACCTGCAAGACACAGCAAACGACCAGAAAACACAACCCAAATTAGTTTAGGAAGTGCAATATCTATGCAAACGAACGGAAACTAAACACATAAATGGAATGGGGGATACCTGGGGGTGGGTTTTTAACCCCTATGGGCGTGAAAAAATAGTAGGAAGGGTGAAAGAATGTGAAATGCCAGTGAAAAACGTGGTTGAAAGTGGAGAAGAATGACCATGCGATAATGACTAAATGATGCAAATGCCTAGACCAAAACACTAAACAATGACTACTCCTTGAACCGAAAGCTTATTAGAACGTAGAAAGCCTTCCTCCCTGGCTGAGATCGGCTCAAGAACTCGGCAGCACTTCGACGCAAGCGCTGGATCTCCCCCTCGCGAGCTTGGACTAAGGGTGCTCTTTATAGACCCTTGAAAGTCCACTCGAAATTAAGGATTTTCCAGCGGGAATTAGGCCGAGATTCTTTAGGATAAATCATAGATAAAACTCCCAGCTTTCACTAGGATCAAACGGAATCGCATTTGACTGAGAATCCCCGGAGAAAAAGGTGGAACAATCACCTAATTAAACCACGGGTGGAGAGAGAAAGCCAACCAGTCCAAGGATCTCGGCCTTAGACGCGGTCGCTCGATGGGCCACCCACCTCAATACACGGTCCAACGCTAGACCGCCTATGAGTGTCGGTGGTAAATAGAAAATAAGATAAATAAACCATTTATCCCAAAGGATAGACCGACTGATCCGGCGTAGGACTCTCAGGATACAAACGGCCCATCGATAGACCACCCAACAAGTCACACGGCCCATTGCCAGACCGTGCACCTGGTGTCGGTGATAAATCAATAAAAACAAGATAAGTAGATAATTATCTAAAAAACCAATCTGTTTAGGACTCTGGCCACTAAACGGTCTAATGATGAACCGTTCAACTTGAATAAACGGCCCAATGCAAGACCGTGTATTGGGTTGTCGGTGGAAATTCAGAAAATAGCCAATTAATCCAGAGATAAATCGGTGTAGGACTCTGAGTGATATAAATGGTCTCCAAAATGACCACCCAACATCTCAAACGGTCTATCTCTAGACCGCGGTTAGGCTGGGCGGTGGTAATTAATAAAATGGAATAAATAAGCCCATTTACCCCAAAGACCAAGTGAAGTCAAGGCCCATTAACCTCGAATTCGAGAGCAAACCTAGCGAGGGAGAAAATAACCATAAAATAAGCCCAAAGACATGCCTAAAAATAGCCCAATGAGTAATGGACAACTTGAGGCATCAAAAATAGTGGTAAGAAGAATGACTTAACTCATAGGCAAAAACGGGTGTCAACAGATAGGTTAGTATAAGGTCGATGAACATATAGCTTGGACTCTGGATAGGTCTGTGCACATTTGGTACAGTCCTTGGTAAGGTCGATGCACATTTGGTGTTGGCCATAGTAAGGTCTGTGCACATTTGATGTTGGCCATAGTAAGGTCTGTGCACATTTGGTGTTGGTCATAGTAAGGTCTGTGCACATTTGATGTTAGCCATAGTAAGGTCTGTGCACATTTGATGTTGGCCAGAGTAAGGTCTATGCACATTTGGTGTTGGCCATAGTAAGGTCGATGCACATTTGGTATTGTCCAGAGTAAGGTCTATGCACATTTGGTGTTGGCCATAGTAATGATGGGGGCATCCCTTGCCCTCCACATTTTCGAGGCTCGGATTGTTCGTCGGCATGCGTCATTGTCTTTGTCATATTTTTCTGAGTATAGTCATGAAATTTTTATATTTTATTTGAGTCATAAACTGTGTGATTTTCCCTTTATTTGAGTCTGGTACCTAGGTTAGTGAGTCATTTACCTAAGTTCTCTGTCATATTGTTGATTAGGTTTTCTATTGGGCCCAATTCAATTGGCTAGGCCCAGGGGCACCCCTCCCTGGTCTGTCTTGTCATTGTGTCAATTGTCCAAGGTCAGTATGGTCATATGAAAAGTCTAGAGTCTATAAATAGCCCCCTCCCCTCTCTCATTTGTAACCTTTGATGATCAATATAATAGATAATTCCTTTGTGGAGTTTTCTTCTCTCTCTCTTGATATTTCTCTCTCTCTCTCTCTCTCTCTCTTATCTCTCTCTCTCTAAGGGGGGTGCCCCCATTCTCTCTCCTCCCCTCCCAAAATTCAAAATTCCCCCTCCTCTCTCCTCCATTCACTCTTCATTAATATCCCCCCTTCCCCATACACTCATTCCATTCCCCCTAACCCCAAGGTGGAATCAACCAATCCTTGCTCCACCATCCAACCCCAACTACCCATTTCCCTTCCCCAAGCACCTCTCCACCTCCCCAAGGCTGAAGGAGATTCACCCTAGGCCAAAATTCAAACCTCCCTCCCATTTAGCTATGCCCCCTCTCCTTCCCTCTCTCCCTCCCAACCCAAATTCATAGCTCCTCTCTCACCTACTGCAAACACCACCTCCCAGACCCTATCTCCCCCTCTCACAAGCCTGGTTCACCCCTCCCTTGGTCCTCTATCAGCCAGGGGTCTCCCTTCACCCAATCCCTCCCTTGTTCCCCCATTCATCCCCCCCATTCTCCCTCCCTATCTCACCTGCTACCTGTCTACAACAGTAGTAGATTTCAACAGCAACTTGCAGCATCACCATCGGTCACTCCACGAAGATCCAGGTGGCCAACCATATACCGGTGGAATCGTCATCGAAGCAGCTTCGCAGGTGAGGTGGTCCTGCATCCATCCAACATCCTTGCTGCCCAAAGGATCCATTCTCCCCCGACTGCGCAAAGCTACTCTGGCAGGGAACCTGATCCTGAGTGGAAGCTCGATCTCGACCACTCCTGTGCAAGTTTGGGCGTGATTCTTTGCCTGAAATCTTCCCCTTGAAGTCCTCTATCATCTCCAAGAAGCAGAGCCATTTTTGGACCTTGGAGTCAGAAGTTCTTGATTTTCCTTCTAAGGTGCACAAGGTCAGTTTCCCTGAGCCTGAACTGACACCCCCCACTGTTCTGGCCTTCACGACCAGCTCCGACATCTGTCGATGGCCCGGTCAATCCCGACTTGAAGAAGACTCGACCACGATCGCAACGGCTCCGGTCTCGCCTTCAACAGAGCACGGGACTGTTCGTGCCGCCCCCGTCTTCCAGCAGCATCACTCTGGGAGCGACCAGAGCCAGAGCGGTCCAGCCCTGTTCCAGACCCTGCCCCAACCAGTGACATCATCAGGAAATTCCATGAAAATTCATGCGTCCTCCTGGGTCAACTCAGAAAGTTTCGGCACTGGTCTCGACCTCTTCTGAGCTCAGCAGAGCCCGTGGTGGCGCCGTCATCGACTGTCTATCAAGCTGTTCTTGAAGCTGGCAGAACCAGGGAGCTCGGCAATTCGGTTTCAAACTTAGCTTCCCCACCCCGCCTGGCCGGCTTACAGCCTCTCCCTACGTGGAGGTATTTGTTTGAGTTTAATCCTACAGTCCCCCACCCCTAGTCCACCCCCCCTTGCAAGAGGCGTAGTGAATGTAAATTATTAATTCAGGTTGAAGCTTCATCGGCGCGGCGTGCGGGTAAGCCCACGCTTCCTCACTTGCCCTCGTCTCCGGCCGGGATCGGCGTCTTCATGTCGATTAGGTGAGCTTCTGGCCCCTCTCCTTGCTGGTTTTATTTTGCTTAATTAGTATTGTCTCTTAGCTCCGTCGGACGGTGAGAGAGTGCCCGGTCCCAAATTGTCATCAAATTGAGCGACCACTGCAGAGCGAGTTGTGGGAGAGACCCTACAACCCACGCCCTTGGCATGCTGGCCGCCCATGAAATTGGGCATCCCAGGCCCTTAGGGGTTCAGCCTCAAGCTAGCCAAATCCCCCGGAGCGTCAAGGTCCTGCCCCGGACCATCTCCATCATCACCGGGTTGCCCACAGGCACATGTGTGCGTTACACGGGTGAGTCCGCTAGAGTGGGTTTACCGCTCAAGGTTGATTGCTTGTAAGTCTAGGTCCAAGGTGCATCGTGATAGGGTGCAAGGCCCGGATTCAGAGGGGGGTGAATGAATCCCCGTTAAAAAATATTACGGAAATAAAAACAAAACCAACTAAGCAACACTCAGTGACCAACCTGGTCAACCACTCAACCTTAACTCAAGGAAGAAGATGATAACAGCAAATAAGAGCGAAGGCACGCAATCTCACTAAACAACCCAAATAACGCTGTAGGCTAACAAACGAGTCAAGTGAGACAACCATCAACCATATAGCGCTCATGAAGCATCCTGCGAAGGGTGATAGAAGATATAGAGTAGAACGCAAAATCAAACCATAGAACACCATGATTTTTAGGTGGTTCGGTCCACAGACCTATGTCCACCCCTCACTCCAAACCGGAGTGAGGCTTCCACTAGCAAAAGCTAGAACCGCAGACTCAGTCTGCAAACAGGTGCTGCCTAACAGCTTGACCAGGGGAACAACCTCCCCTCTTCCTCTAGATCGGAGGGAAACCACTAGTGACACACAATCACTAGCAGCCAGAGACCGAAGTCTCTCTTCCTCTGAAACCCAGAGGGAACCCACAAGCGACACCAGCCACTTGCAACCGGAGACCCAAGTCTCCCTTCCTCTGAAACCCAGAGGGAACCACAAGTGACACCTAGTCACTTGCAAACCAGAGGTCATGGACCTCTCTTCCTCCACACCAGAGGGAACCACTGATGACACACAGTCACCAGTAAACTGGAGAACTAATCTCCCTTCTCCTGAGACCACAGGAGGAACCCGACCTCAAACCAGAGAATCGGAAGAACAAACGTGATCAGTTAAAAAGAAAAACAATAAATGATAAAAACACAGCGACTGAAAGTTGGAAAATGAAATGCACAATGTAGCTCTCGCAGGAGCAAACTGGATTGGATCTGATCCAAAGTCCAGTGATGACAATGAAGCTTCTCTTCTTCTTCACGAGCTCTCTATCTCTCTTTCTCTTTTTCTTTTTCTTCTTCTACTCTCTCACTCTGGCTCTCAGCTTCTCTTTCTTTTTCTCTCGTTCTTCTTGACCTTCTTCTGCAGCTCTCTGCCTCTCTGCTTCAGCTCTCCTATATCGATCACACTCTGTCTTCTCCAGATGGAGAAGTCTTCATATTTATAGCAGCAGTAGCTAGGGCGTGTGCAGGGCTTGTGCCCCCTTTATCCAGAGAACACCTCGGATCACGTGCCAGGTGCCAACCTCGGATCACGTGCCCAAACATCTGCCAGTTTAATGACAGAGTAACTTCAGTCGATCAACAGAACACGGGCTGTACATACTTCATATCAAGCAGCAATGTTCCGACTTGTAATGTACAGACTTTGCGTGCAGACGACCAGACGATGTATAGACTTGCTGTGCCTACAACAAGACGATGTACAGATTTGTTAAAGTGATGCACGAGCATAACATCAAAGAATGTATAGACTATGAGTGCATGGTAAGGAGTGTACAAACTTGCTGTGGAGGAGTGTGTAGACTTTGTGTGCATGGTATGCAACAGAATGTATAGACTTTGTTTGTGCTGTGCAAACGATGTGCAGACTAGCTATGGGGGGATGTGTAGACTTTGTGTGCATGCTACCAGACAATGTATAAACTTTGAAGATGATGCATGAACAAGCCACCAATCGATGTACAGACTTGGTGTTCAGACTTTGTGTGTGTGTGCGAGACAATGTATAGACTTTGGTTCGTGCCACACACAGGCTGTACAGACTTTGAACGCGTGCATGCTATGCGATGTACAGACTTTGAATGCGTGCATGCTATGCGATGTATAGACTTGCCAACAATGAGTGTATGGACTTAACAACTAGGAATGTGCAGACTTTGTGTGCGTGCATGCTGCAAGGCAATGTATAGATTTGGTGTATGCAGTCTAGGCTAAACTCTGTACAGACTTTATCTTGAAGGATGCATATGCATATAGGAATGTATGGACTTTGAATATGAATGCTTGGACATGCCTTCAATGAGTGTGCAGACTCTGGGTGTACTGTGCAAGTGATGCATAGCCATAGCTCATGAATGTATACACTTGAGTGCGTGCATGCTACAGGGCAATGTATGGACTTTCTAAACTACAGCGCTATGTGAGACACAACATGAGACGCTGAGTGAGACGGAATGCAATGTTCAGACTTGACATATTTAAAGTGCATGCGATGCGATGTACAGACTTAACATGAGACGCTAAGTGAGACAGAGAATGATGCACTTGCTGGCAGACGATGTATAGACTTAATGTATGCATTCTAGGTAGACGCTACACAGACTTTAAGAGACGATGCATGCACAAGGAGAGACGATGCATGCATAAGGAATGTACAGACTTGGTCTTGTGACCACGGGCTGTACATACTTGAAGAAATGCATGCACAAGACGATGTACAGACTTGGTCTTGCGACCATGGGCTGTACAGACTTTGAGAAATGATGCATAGACTTTGAATGCAGCAGACTAGGCAGACTCTATACAGTCTTCACTAGTGCCAGGACGATGTAGAGACTTAGCGTGCTTGAAGCAGGGCAATGTACAGACTTGCCACCAATGTACAGACTTGCTATGACATGTGTGCAGACGACACCAGTGTAAAGACTTGCTGTGCTTACGCATGGACTAAGTCTGTATAGACTTGTTTAACTGATGCATGGACCAAGTCTGTATAGACTTGCTTAACTGACGCATGCAGCAAGTCTGTATAGACTTGCTTAACTGACGCATGAACATCATGCAGCAAAGGCTGTGCAGATATTGTATATGCATGAAGAACACTGGTTGTGGCTGTATAGACATGATCATGCAAACAACGCATTCATATGCCCAAAGCAGAACATTCATTTAAACACATCTTGACATGCAATGCAACGTGCTAGAGGACTGAGCATGCAATCATATCATTCAATCTTTCATGCAAACACAAACATATGGTGAAGCATATGGTGACTCATAGTGTTGCTATCATCAAAATCACAGAGTCACAACACATCGGTCTAGTGGCTATCACCTCAAGGTGGTGTCACATCAAGTGGTATCAGTGCAAGTTCATAACTTGTCTCTCCACAAGTTGGTCCTAGGGCGCATATGCATTTCGAGTCACCCGATACCTCTCCCTTGTCCACTAGAATGGCCACTTCACACCCGTCATACCCATCCCCATCACCTTTCCCAAGAGGCCCAAATCCTCATGAAAGCTTCGCTGCCAACAAAGTGGGCGGCATCAACTCCGTCATAGAAGCCCTACCTAATGTCTTTGATCGGTTGGAAGACATCAAGTTCCGACTCGACCGACTTGAGGGAAATGGGCCTGCACCAAGAATGAATGAGAGTGACCCCTGGGAAAATCTAGATAACCAGTTTTTGGAACTCTTGAAAGCCAAGACCCCTACATTTGAAGGATCCTACAGCCCAAGCCTTTATCTAGCTAGATTGGGGGTTTTTATGGTCCAATACTTTAATGGTATCCCTTGAACGAAGGGAGGAGAGTGAGGCTAGCCAAAGCACATGTCACACCCCGAGCGCGGAAGATACCCGGAGATGCGCGACGTGTCTATATCAATCATGTCAATCAGAGTGGTCGTGTATTCGACACAAAGACAGAGATGCGCAAAATAGCAAGATAACCCAATCCTTTATTTCATAATGGATAGACTATTACAAATCCAATACTCTGTTTAATAAAAAGAAAAGTACATAGTTGACTCGAGAAAACTATAGAAACAACTAGACGACACTTGTAGAAGCTCTATCACTTTCACTCTTGACTATTCCCATCCGATTGACTTCCATCGTCGTCGGACTTACCTGAAAAGTACAAGGGACAAACGGAATGAGCGAACGCTCAGTAGGAAATTAGATCTCAAGTACTAGTAAGGGGTTTAAGTAATTACATTTTCATGAATGCAATAAAGCTATGCATGCTCGCATAAAATGACAAGATAGAGAGATTGTAATATCAAGAAAATAAGATGAACTTAGTCATGAACTTCCAACAAGATAACAAGTTTATTCGAGATATTCAAGCAAGTACATTTAACAAGTCATGTCAAGAACTTTGGCTATCATGTATCAAGCAAGTAAATTACCCTTTTTCGGGCCACGCATTTCATTTCATGTCAAGTACGAGTCAAGTACAAGATGTGTGTGGAATGTCCAATCAAGCAAGTCAAGTACTCGGTATAATGCCAGATACCTTATCATTTTAACTCCCATGGGCACAAGTACTTTCGGGTGCTCCTCCCAGGACCAGATCGGGCCCTATATGCGCAGGCATTTATAATGTGTTTTGACATCCACTCTTGTTTATATAGCCAATATAGAATTTCAATCATCAAGCTTGTAGACACGTATGACAACTTTGACAGAATAGAGTCCAAAAATATGACAAGGACATAGAATGGCGATCATAACGGTATAATCACGATATCGATAAAACTAGGTAGAATATGGTTCCTTTAACTTAGGTACCATGACAAATCAATATGGACATTCTTTATATAGAATTGAGGTCCACATAAACATAAGATCAAGCAAGATACCCTCATTCTTATCATAGAATTGGGGTTTACAAGAACGACATGATATGGCATGATATCATCATCCCATTAAGAATTTCTTATGATATACTCTTTGTATAATCATAAGGGCCGGTATACCATGTTTCTTTAGATTGACATGGCAAAAACTGTGTAATGGGTTTTTAGGGTACAACCAGCTCAGTCGGCCTTGAGGGAATCCAAGGCTACGAGGAGTCTTACGGAGGTCTCTATGACTAACTCGCTAGTCCAAAGGAACGGAATGTCCAATGGAGAGCTTGTATGTCAATGAGAGTTGAGTGTGATCGATAAATCAACATGAAACGTGGGACTATACTCACGGAGTGGAGAATAGTGCCGATATATATATATATATATGTATAATATGAAACCATCGGTAATAGAATCAGGATAAAATCAGTTTACAGTAAAATAACGACTTAAGTAAAGTCGTGTATTGAATAATTAACGCCTAACAGAAGGGCGTTTACATATATTGCCAATTTGCAGAATTTCCATTATTTCATTAATTTATCAAAAACACGCCTTTCCTGGGGGCGTTTCTTCAAAGTTGACGACTGCAGAGGCAGGCGTCTCATCATTTACATATTCGACAGGATATAATTATTCTCAGAAATTTATCAAAAACGCGCCCTTGGAAGGGGCGTTACTTTCTAATTCCATTTTACAGAATATGTGAATTTCAGGATTTTAACAGATACACGCCCTAGGAAGGGGCGTTACTTTTCAGATTCACGCCTTGTTCTGGGGCGTTACAATATGGAAAACGACTTTGTCCAAGTCGTGAATTTCAAGGAATTTACGATATTTTAATAAATAATATTTCGAGAGACAGGAGACATGTCATGGCAGTAAAATTTACAGGAATTCACAGAGTCATGCAAGATATTAAAAATCAATATTTCATATGTATTGTAGTTTTTTAAACAGGATCAATTATTAATCACATGCGATTCTTATGAAATTAACGCCTGCGTAGAGGGCGTCAAATATTAAATTGACGACCACTAGCATGGTCGTTTCTTTTAAATTAGCGCCCTAATCAAGGGCGTTTCTTTTAAAATTTTGCAGAAAACGTAATAAAACCTTATAAACAGTATGCATGCCATGCTCATATACGTATGTATAGATATCTTGCATTAATTCTTATTTGGGCTACAATAACTTGAGAAAATCCTACCTTTTGATTCGAAGACAATCGTGAGGGGTTTTTGACTAGAAGATGATGCTTTGCTACGCTCCTGAAGACAACGGCTACTGGATGATGGAAGAAGATGTTGGCTTCGATTGTAGAAGAAGAACTCTGAAGGTTATAGATGAGTCCCGATTGCAAAACCTATAGCGGGCACGTCAAAGGTATCAACATCTTTGTACTTAGTCGTTGGAGGCGAAGGAAGAATACTTACTGTTGTTCTTCACGACGTCCAAGCCTCTTAAACTGTAGAAAAGAAGAAGAAGAATAATCAATATTCTTCATGCATCATGGAAGAAGATTATCAAAAAAAAAAACTCACTGTTCGTTACCGTAGCAGGCGAATGATCAAATAGGTTTAGGGTTGGATCGAACAGGCTTATTTATAGGATATTGAAGTCCTAACAAGAGTAGGGTTTGATTGAGGGTAGTATATCCCTAATAGAGTCCTTACTCTAATAGACACTTACTAGATTAGGTTGATCTTCCCTGGATAAGCTCTGGGTTCGAACGATTCACGAACTGAATTAACGCCTTAGGTCAGGGCGTGTATTCTTTAATTGACGCCTTGCTTTAGGGCGTTTCTTAAAAAGCGCCTTGAAAAAGGGCGTTTCGTGTTTTAAAACACGCCCAAGATAGGGGCGTTTCTTTTACTTACCCATTTGGTCGCGTGAGAACTGACGACCGTAGGTGTGGGCGTCCTTTCTCTATTCACGCCTTTGATAGAGGCGTTTCTTTTTGAATTAACGCCCTAATGAGAGGCGTTATTTTAATTTTGTTTTATTTCGTCGAATTAACCCTATTCTTATTATCTGTATTACTACTGTAATATATATATATTTTAATTTATTTCAATTATTCATTTATTAGGGTTGCTACACCCTCCCCCACTTAAAAAGAATTTGGTCCCCAAATTCAATATATATATATAATTATACGTGGAGAGTGTAGGACATATACCTCTTAGAATAACTCGGGAAATCGTTTCTTCATAGATTCCTCGGTCTCCCATGTCGCTTCGTGTTCAGGATTCTTATTCCATTGCACCTTAAGCATGGGAATAACCTTATTCCTTAGAGCTCGTATTTCTCGATCTAATATCTTTAAAGGCCTCTGTTCATATGTGAGATCTTTCTGGATCACCAGATCTCCATGCTCAATAATATGTGACGGATCGTGCACATACTTCTTCAACATAGATATGTGAAATACATTGTGTACCTCGGACAACTGAGGAGGCAACGCGATGCGATAAGCAACCTCGCCAACTCTTTCGAGTACCTCAAATGGTCCGATGAATCTTGGCGTAAGCTTGCCCTTAACACCAAATCTTCGTATGCCACGTCCAGGCGATATCTTGAGAAATACATGATCTCCGATTTGGAATTCAAGATCTCTCCTTCTTGTATCAGCATAAGCTTTTTGTCTCGTCTGAGCAACTTGCAATCTTTCTCTGATTACTTGTATCTTCTCAGTTGTATCCCTTACCATGTCTGGACCTAATAGTTGTTTCTCTCCAACTTCGTTCCAACATATGGGAGATCGGCAACTCCTTCCGTATAAGGCTTCGAAAGGTGCCATTTGGATACTAGCTTGGTAGCTATTATTATATGCAAATTCAACTAAAGGTAAGTGGTCATGCCAGCTTCCTCCAAAGTCAATAATGCATGCTCTCAGCATATCTTCAACAACTTGATTAGCTCTCTCGGTCTGACCATCCGTTTGTGGGTGGAAAGCTGTACTAAAGTTAAGCCTTGTTCCCAACGAATGTTGTAATCCCTTCCAAAAATGAGAAGTAAAACGGGGATCTCTATCAGACACGATTGAGACAGGAATTCCATGTATCCTGACTATTTCTTTGATGTATAGTGCAGCTAGCACATCAATTGACCATCGGCTTTTGATTGGCAAGAAATGTGCCGATTTAGTTAATCGGTCAATGATAACCCAGATTCCATCATGTCCTCCTTTAGATTTAGACAAACCCATGATGAAGTCCATACCAATATCCTCCCATTTCCACTTAGGAATATCTAGAGGATGTAGTTTTCCCGCAGGCTTTTGGTGTTCCGCCTTGACCTGTTGGCATGTGAGACAGCGCGATACATAGTCCGCTATTTCTCTTTTCATATTAGGCCACCAAAAGTTCCTCTTTACATCTTGGTACATTTTGGTTGATCCAGGATGAATAGTGTATCTTGATCTGTGAGCTTCATCTAAGATCTTCTTCTTTAATTCCGGACAATCAGGTATACAAGTTCTATCTTTGAATAATAATCTTCCCTCGGAAGTTAGTTGAAAATCAGATTGTCCTTCTAATCTCCCTTTGATTTCCACTAACATAGGATCATCATCCTGAAGTGCTTGTATCTCAGATAATAAGTCTGACTGTATGCTTACATGAGATAGTGTGACAAATTTGGATTCCGTGTCCAAGCTTATATTGAGCTCGGAGAATTGTTCAAGTAACCTCCATTCTTGCATCATACAATTTGCTATCATTGCTCTCGGCTTTCGACTAAGGGCGTCTGCAACATGATTACCCTTTCCGGGATGGTATTGTATATTGAAGTCGAAGTCCTTGAGATATTCTAGCCAGCATCTTTGTCTCATGTTTAGCTCCTTTTGTGAAAATAGATATTTGAGACTTTTGTGATCGGAGTATACAGTAAACTGTACTCCATATAAGTAGTGTTTCCATATCTTTAGGGCAAATACTACCGCGGCCAGTTCTAAGTCATGGACGGGGTAATTCTCCTCATGCTTCTTCAGCTGACGTGAAGAGTATGCTATGACCTTTCCTTGTTGCATCAGGACACATCCGAGGCCAATGCCAGAAGCATCAGTGTAGACCTCGAATTTCTCTCCTTCTATCGGTAGAGCTAAGACCGGAGCTGTGGTGAGATGATTTTTGAGAGTTTGAAAACTTCTTTCACATTCCTCACTCCATTCGTATCGGATCTCCTTGCGAGTTAACCTTGTAAGGGGCACGGCGATCTTAGAGAAATCTTTGATGAATCGTCGATAATAGCCTGCAAGACCTAAGAAGCTTCTGATCTCGCTTGCATTAGTGGGTCTTTCCCAGTTTCTTACAGCTTCAACCTTTGACGGATCTACAGATAAACCGTCCTTGGATATGACATGTCCGAGAAAAGCCACTTCTTCAAGCCAGAACTCGCATTTGCTGAGTTTAGCATATAATTGATTTGTCCTTAAGATTTGTAATGAAATCCTCAAATGCTCTTCATGTTCTTCCTTAGTCTTGGAATATATCAATATATCATCAATGAAAACCACCACAAATTGATCTAGATAAGGCCTGAATATGCTATTCATCAACTGCATAAAGGCAGCAGGGGCATTTGTTAGTCCAAAAGATATAACAACAAATTCATAGTGGCCATACCTGCTTCTGAACGCAGTTTTATGAATATCTTCATCTTTAATCCTCAATTGATGATAACCAGACCTGAGATCAATCTTGGAGAAATATTTGGATCCAGAAATCTGATCAAATAATTCATCGATTCTCGACAGTGGATACTTGTTCTTGATAGTAAGATGATTCAACTGTCGATAGTCGATACACAATCTCATGGATCCATCCTTCTTCTTTACAAATAAGACTGGTGCTCCCCACGGGGAAGTACTTGGTTTAATAAACCCTTTTCGGATTAGTTCCATCAACTGCTCCTTCAACTCCTTGAGTTCAGCAGGGGACATTCTATAGGGTGCCTTTGAAACAGGACCAGCACCAGGGACTAAGTCAATGGTGAAGGCCACTTCTCTTTGCGGGGGTAATCCCGGCAATTCTTCCAGAAATACGTCTGGAAATTCTCGCACTACCTGAATGTCCTCTATCTTGGTTTCTTTAGCTTCTTTAATAGTGACAAAAGCAAGGAAGGATACACATCCTTTCTTGACGAGCTTGCTTGCTCGAAGAGCCGAAATAAGAGGGGATTTGCTTCGACTCTTAGGACTAGTATAAGTCAGTTCCGGAAATTCCTTGAAAACAATCTTGCTATCATGGCAATCAACCGTTGCCTGGTATTTGGATAACCAATCTGCTCCTAGTATAACATCATACTCTTTTAGATCTAAGCAGATAAGATCAATAGGAAAATTCTTTCCTCGAACCAATACCTCACAGTTTTGGTAATGATGTGTGATATCCGTCTCGTTTCCGAGAGGAGTAGACAATATTAACTTCATCCATTCTGGTTTTAGAGGTAATGGGTCAGCAAACTTCTTGGAAATAATGGAATGCGATGCACCCGTATCAAATAAGACATGTGCATATTTGGAACAAATTTTTAATGTACCTTCCACCAATCCGCCTTCTTCTTCTGGTTCGGTCTCTTGGATTGCATGAAGACGCGCGTTCCTTGTCACTGGACGTTTACCCTCACCGGCTTGGTCATTCATTAATGGGCAATCGGGAATCCGATGTTCACGACTCCCACAACGGAGACATGCTCCTAATTTCCTCCAGCATTCTTCTGTTTTGTGACCAGCCTTGTCGCAATGCTTGCATACTACGTTTGAAGGTGTAGTGGTGATAGAGAAAGGCTTGGATTTCTTGAACTTCTGATCTTGAGAGGAAGAACCTCCATTATTGGGCCTCTTCTTAAAGTTGGGTTTAAAAGAACCCGAACTTGTGACTTGCTCCTTTTTGTCTTTCCCACGGATCCTATCAGATAGTTCCGTGGCATCTTCAAGCAACTGAGCTCGGCGCACTATTTCAGTATAAACTTGAATATCCATAGGCGCCAGTTGAGTAATGTAGTGGGGCCTAAGCCCATTAAGAAATCTACGGGCTTTCATCTTTTCCGTGCTAATTAAATGCTTAGCATATCTAGACAGTCTAGAGAACTGTGCTTCATAATCAGCCACCGATAAAGATCTTTGCTTTAATGCGGCAAATTCGGCGGCCTTCTTTTCCTGGACCCTATCAGAGAAATATTTGGCGTTGAAATATTCAACGAATTCACCCCATGTAACTTGAGTTGGGTCAATAGTAGCTTCAATCGACTCCCACCAGCATCTAGCATCCTTTTCTAACTGGAAAGTAGCTAATAAGACTTTGTCCTGATCCGTGCATTGCATAACACGGAATATACGTTCAATCTCCCGAACCCAATGCTCGGCATCGTCTGGATCGGTCGATCCCATTAACTTCGGGGGATTCATATTCTTGAATGCTTGGTGTAAGCTTCCAGCTCGTGGAGCACCACCTTGTGCTACCTGTTGTAGCACTTGGGTCATCCCTTGAAGGGTACGCTGCATGTTGCGCCATTGAGCACGTTCGGCAGCCATTATCCTACAATTACAATAGCTATGTTAGTATTATATCACTATGATCTTATAAAGGACTCATTGATCATTTAACCCTTGGTTCTACCCACTCTCACTTGGTTAAAGGTTTTGAAACCTATCCTTGGACTTGGGTTTCCTAGGAATTGAATAACCTTAGGCTCTGATACCACAAAGACTGTCACGCCCCGAGCGCGGAAGATACCCGGAGATGCGCGACGTGTCTATATCAATCATGTCAATCAGAGTGGTCGTGTATTCGACACAAAGACAGAGATGCGCAAAATAGCAAGATAACCCAATCCTTTATTTCATAATGGATAGACTATTACAAATCCAATACTCTGTTTAATAAAAAAAAAGTACATAGTTGACTCGAGAAAACTATAGAAACAACTAGACGACACTTGTAGAAGCTCTATCACTTTCACTCTTGACTATTCCCATCGATTGACTTCCATCGTCGTCGGACTTACCTGAAAAGTACAAGGGACAAACGGAATGAGCGAACGCTCAGTAGGAAATTAGATCTCAAGTACTAGCAAGGGGTTTAAGTAATTACATTTTCATGAATGCAATAAAGCTATGCATGCTCGCATAAAACGACAAGATAGAGAGATTGTAATATCAAGAAAATAAGATGAACTTAGTCATGAACTTCCAACAAGATAACAAGTTTATTCGAGATATTCAAGCAAGTACATTTAACAAGTCATGTCAAGAACTTTGGCTATCATGTATCAAGCAAGTAAATTACCCTTTTTCGGGCCACGCATTTCATTTCATGTCAAGTACGAGTCAAGTACAAGATGTGTGTGGAATGTCCAATCAAGCAAGTCAAGTACTCGGTATAATGCCAGATACCTTATCATTTTAACTCCCATGGGCACAAGTACTTTCGGGTGCTCCTCCCAGGACCAGATCGGGCCTTATATGCGCAGGCATTTATAATGTGTTTTGACATCCACTCTTGTTTATATAGCCAATATAGAATTTCAATCATCAAGCTTGTAGACACGTATGACAACTTTGACAGAATAGAGTCCAAAAATATGACAAGGACATAGAATGGCGATCATAACGGTATAATCACGATATCGATAAAACTAGGTAGAATATGGTTCCTTTAACTTAGGTACCATGACAAATCAATATGGACATTCTTTATATAGAATTGAGGTCCACATAAACATAAGATCAAGCAAGATACCCTCATTCTTATCATAGAATTGGGGTTTACAAGAACGACATGATATGGCATGATATCATCATCCCATTAAGAATTTCTTATGATATACTCTTTGTATAATCATAAGGGCCGGTATACCATGTTTCTTTAGATTGACATGGCAAAAACTGTGTAATGGGTTTTTAGGGTACAACCAGCTCAGTCGGCCTTGAGGGAATCCAAGGCTACGAGGAGTCTTACGGAGGTCTCTATGACTAACTCGCTAGTCCAAAGGAACGGAATGTCCAATGGAGAGCTTGTATGTCAATGAGAGTTGAGTGTGATCGATAAATCAACATGAAACGTGGGACTATACTCACGGAGTGGAGAATAGTGCCGATATATATATATATATATATGTATAATATGAAACCATCGGTAATAGAATCAGGATAAAATTAGTTTACAGTAAAATAACGACTTAAGTAAAGTCGTGTATTGAATAATTAACGCCTAACAGAAGGGCGTTTACATATATTGCCAATTTGCAGAATTTCCATTATTTCATTAATTTATCAAAAACACGCCTTTCCTGGGGGCGTTTCTTCAAAGTTGACGACTGCAGAGGCAGGCGTCTCATCATTTACATATTCGACAGGATATAATTATTCTCAGAAATTTATCAAAAACGCGCCCTTGGAAGGGGCGTTACTTTCTAATTCCATTTTACAGAATATGTGAATTTCAAGATTTTAACAGATACACGCCCTAGGAAGGGGCGTTACTTTTCAGATTCACGCCTTGTTCTGGGGCGTTACAATATGGAAAACGACTTTGTCCAAGTCGTGAATTTCAAGGAATTTACGATATTTTAATAAATAATATTTCGAGAGACAGGAGACATGTCATGGCAGTAAAATTTACAGGAATTCACAGAGTCATGCAAGATATTAAAAATCAATATTTCATATGTATTGTAGTTTTTTAAACAGGATCAATTATTAATCACATGCGATTCTTATGAAATTAACGCCTGCGTAGAGGGCGTCAAATATTAAATTGACGACCACTAGCATGGTCGTTTCTTTTAAATTAGCGCCCTAATCAAGGGCGTTTCTTTTAAAATTTTGCAGAAAACGTAATAAAACCTTATAAACAGTATGCATGCCATGCTCATATACGTATGTATAGATATCTTGCATTAATTCTTATTTGGGCTACAATAACTTGAGAAAATCCTACCTTTTGATTCGAAGACAATCGTGAGGGGTTTTTGACTAGAAGATGATGCTTTGCTACGCTCCTGAAGACAACGGCTACTGGATGATGGAAGAAGATGTTGGCTTCGATTGTAGAAGAAGAACTCTGAAGGTTATAGATGAGTCCCGATTGCAAAACCTATAGCGGGCACGTCAAAGGTATCAACATCTTTGTACTTAGTCGTTGGAGGCGAAGGAAGAATACTTACTGTTGTTCTTCACGACGTCCAAGCCTCTTAAACTGTAGAAAAGAAGAAGAAGAATAATCAATATTCTTCATGCATCATGGAAGAAGATTATCAAAAAAAAAAACTCACTGTTCGTTACCGTAGCAGGCGAATGATCAAATAGGTTTAGGGTTGGATCGAACAGGCTTATTTATAGGATATTGAAGTCCTAACAAGAGTAGGGTTTGATTGAGGGTAGTATATCCCTAATAGAGTCCTTACTCTAATAGACACTTACTAGATTAGGTTGATCTTCCCTGGATAAGCTCTGGGTTCGAACGATTCACGAACTGAATTAACGCCTTAGGTCAGGGCGTGTATTCTTTAATTGACGCCTTGCTTTAGGGCGTTTCTTAAAAAGTGCCTTGAAAAAGGGCGTTTCGTGTTTTAAAACACGCCCAAGATAGGGGCGTTTCTTTTACTTACCCATTTGGTCGCGTGAGAACTGACGACCGTAGGTGTGGGCGTCCTTTCTCTATTCACGCCTTTGATAGAGGCGTTTCTTTTTGAATTAACGCCCTAATGAGAGGCGTTATTTTAATTTTGTTTTATTTCGTCGAATTAACCCTATTCTTATTATCTGTATTACTACTGTAATATATATATATTTTAATTTATTTCAATTATTCATTTATTAGGGTTGCTACAGCACACCTCTCCAAACAAGCTAAAAATCATTGGTTAATTGTGGAGGGTTTAAGGAGGATCCGCGGGGAAGTCCTGATTGGCACTTGGGAAGAGATGAAGGCCGAGCTTAGGAAAACCTACACTCTCCGACCCTCTCCTTCCTACTCGGAGAACCACACCCCGAGGAGCACTCCCACTCCTCCAACCCCACCCGTCCAAACCCTTCCCACTAAAACCCAAGTGGTCCCGGCCTCCGCTTCACCATCTACCCCATAAGGGCTCCCACACCCCAACCTAAACCCCCTCAACCAACCTACACTACTCAAAACCCTTTGGCCCCCACCTCCGTCCCTCCATCTTCCCCCATAAAGGACACACCTCCCAAGACCAACCAACCCAATCCTCCTCACCCAACCAATCTCCCACTCCCGACCCAAACTCTACCATATCCTAGGCCTCCACTACTTCCCCTCCCTATCCTAACCCAAGTTTCCCATTACCCACCACCCCGGGTACACCATGCACCACCCATCATCACCCCACCCCCAAAAGACCTTCCCATTCCCTTGGGAAAGGAGACCACACCCATCCACACGGGAACAGATGCTAACCCAGAATCCCTCCCCACCCTCAAGGAAACCCAAGTACACACCAATGGTGAGGAAGAGCCTCAAATCTCCCTTTCACATAGCTCGGACCATCAAGAGCCACTTGCCTTCACTCATGGCACCATAACCATAGATGAGCCCCTACTCAAATGGCTCAAGGTAAATCCCGTCCTCCATAGCTTGCACTCATACCTTCTACCCATGGAGTGACACCTCCCTATAGTTCCCCTCTCCTATCATACCACCATTCCATTTTAGGATCTTCTTAAGGGCCTAGCATGGCAAATAGAGTTGACTGGCATGTTGACCACAATGGCCGACCGACCTAGGAGCCTTGACCTCCTACACCTATGTGTCGGGTCTATCACCTCGATTTGTACCGTTGGTTGCTACACTAGTGACCTCCTACTATTCCTCCCCACACCCGATGAGCCCGACCTTATCCTTGAATTAGAGTTCCTTATATCGGGTAGAAAGCCAATATCGGGTAGAAAGCCAAGCCATCCCCTCATGGCCGACCCACCCACCAAAGGCTTCGGCCCAATGAATTCATTAGAGGAGGATGATCCACCACCATATTGTGAGGACCTTGAGGTTGGTGAGATGAACTTAGAGCTTCTTTCTCCCGGGTACACTTATGTTGATCCTTTTGACCCCTCCCAATGGGAGCCCGGGAACCCATGTGGCCTACCCGCATCACTTACCACCCACTCCTTCCTACCCTCATCCACCATGTTAGACCAAGCCCACCTCTTCAAATCCCGAGCGACACAAGGGTAGCCATGACCATGGAAGATCTACACCTAGGGAACAGAGAAATGCATCTCTCCATGATGTCCACTTTCCTAGACCCCTTCGACCCTTTTGAGTGGAAGCTCAAAGGCCATCCCAAAACCCCGCACATGGAAGTCATCTCTGGGATAGGAATGCATATGTCTTGGCATCTCACACCACTTGGCATGATTAGTAAGTCAGGTCCTTTCATTCATGACACCCACATGTCAGGTCGGAAGCATGATTGGTCCATATTCGGGTGTAATGGCCCTCCCCCATTCCTCATTGGTCTTACTCATGTTAGGAGCATTCACGGATGTCCGGGTCCCCCGGCATTTGCCACCCCCATTCACGGATGTCCGGATCCACCTATGGATGCCCCGGTCCCCCTGAGTCCATGAAAGTCTTCATCGCATCAAAGCATGATCGGTCTATGTATGGTTGCCCCGGTCCACCTTTGCACACTATCCTCTTTCACACCTACTCACCGCATCATGATGCATGGCATGAGCATACACGCAAGCAATTCACGATGAGCGGTGAGGCTCACAATGAGCGGACAAAAGCTCGCGAGTGCCACTTGGGATTCCAAGTAGGCAACCTAGCAATGGTGGGATTGGAGTGGATCTACCCTAGGGACACCTCCAACTCGAGGGCATGAGGACTTGGACCTTCCCAAGTTCCGAGTGGCTTTGGCAACACGGCTTATGGGTTGGACATACCGATGGGTTCTGAGGTATACCCCACTTCCCACGTGGCAAACTCGGCACCCTATACGGGCACCACGGTGGATCTTAGTGAGTGCCTCGAGCCTCTACCTACCTTTGAGAGTGACACCTTCGGAGAGCCTCCACCAATCAGCTTGAGAGCCCGACGTGAGCACACGGAGGCAATACTAGGCAAGTAGGGTACCATCGCTGGCAAGAGGGTGTGCCCGAGCTACCTTGAGAGGCTGAAGTGCCGTCCCCCGACTAGGGACACGGAGTTGAGTTTGGAGATCGTGGCTCGTCCGGTGCTGCATTTGGTGTACTACTTCCCCGGTGGACCCATACTCGACGGGGTCGAGTTTTCCCCACCCCGGGGGTATGATGGGGGCATCCCTTGCCCCTCCACATTTTCGAGGCTCGGATTGTTCGTCGGCATGCGTCATTATGTTTGTCATATTTTTCTGAGTATAGTCATGTGATTTTATATTTTATTTGAGTCATAAACTGTGTAATTTTCTCTTTATTTGAGTACGGTACCTAGGTTAATGAGTCATTTACCTAAGTTCTCTGTCATATGGTTGATTAGGTTTGCTATTGGGCCCAATTCAATGGGCTAGGCCCAGGGGCTCCCCTCCCTGGTCTATCTGGTCATTGTGTCAATTGTCCAAGGTCAGTATGGTCATATGAAAAGTCTGGAGTCTATAAATAGCCCCCTCCCCTCTCTCATTTGTAACCTTTGATGATAAATATAATAGATAATTCCTTTGTGAAGTTTTCTTCTCTCTCTCTCTTGATATTTCTCTCTCTCTCTCCTCTCTTCTATCTCTCTCTCTAAGGGGGGCGCCCCCATTCTCTCTCCTCCCCTCCCAAAATTCAAATTTCCCCGTCCTCTGTCCTCCATTCACTCTTCATTAATATCCCCCCTTCCCCATACAGTCATTCAATTCCCCATAACCCGAAGGTGGAATCCACCAATCCTTGCTCCACCATCCATCCCCCAACTACCCATTTCCCTTCCCCAAGCACCGCTCCACCTCCCCAAGGCTGAAGGAGATTCACCCTAGGCCAAAATTCAAATCTCCCTCCCATTTGGCTGTGCCCCCTCTCCTTCCCTCTCTTTCTCCCAACCCAAATTCGTAGCTCCTCTCTCACCCACTACAAACACCACCTCGCAGACCCTATCTCCCCCTCTCACAAGCCTGGTTCGTCCCTCCCTTGGTCCCCAATCAGCCAGGGGTCTCCCTTCACCCAATCCCTCCCTTGTTCCCCCATTCATCCCCCCATTCTCCCTCCCTATCTCACCTGCTACCAGTCTGCAGCAGCGGCAGATTTCAACAGCAACTTGCAGCATCGCCACCGGTCACTCCACGAGGATCCAGGTGGCCAACCATATACCGATGGAATCATCGTCGAAGCAGGTTCGCAGGTGAGGTGGTCCCGCATCCATCCGACATCCCTACTGCCCAGAGGATCCATTCTCCCCCGACTGCGCAAAGCTATTTTGGCAGGGAACCTAAGCCTGAGTGGAAGCTCAACCTCGGCCGCTCCTGTGCGAGTTTGGGCATGATTCTTTGGTTGAAATATTCCCCTTCAAGTCATCTATCATCTCCAAGAAGCAGAGCCATTTTTGGACCTTGGAGTCAGAAGTTCTTGATTTTTCTTCCAAGGTGCGCAAGGTCAGTTTCCCTGAGCCTGAATTGACACCCCCCACTGTTCCGGCCTTCGCGACCAGCTCCAACATCTGCCGATGGCCCCGTCAATCCCGGATCAAAGAAGACTCGACCATGATCGCAACGGCTCTGATCTATCCTTCAACAGAGCGCGGGACTGTTCATGGCGCCCTCGTCTTCCAGCAGCATCACTCTGGGAGTGACTAGAGCCAGAACGGTCCAGCCCTGTTCCAGACCCTGCCCCAGCCAGCGACATCGTCAGGAAATTCCACGAAAATTCAGGCATCCTCCTGGGTCAACTCAAAAAGTTTCAGCACCAATCTTGACCTCTTCTGAGCTCAGTAGAGCCCATGGCAACGCCGTCATCGACTGTCTATCAAGCTGTTTCTGAAGCTGGCAGAACCGGGGAGCTCGACAATTCGGTTTCTAACTTAGCTTCCCCACCCCGCCTAGCCCGCTTAAAGCCCCTCCCTGCGTGGAGGTAGTGTTTAAGTGTAATCCTACAGTCCCCCACCCCTTGTCCACCCCCCCCTTGCAAGGGACGTAGTATTGCAACGTATGATAATTCCAGGAGGGCATGTCATGGGGTAGTTACTATTCAGGCCGAGCTCGGGCCTCTCAGTGTGCCCATTGAATTTTATGTGCTGGATATCGACCCTATGTTCAAGGCTATCTTGGGTCGTCCGTGGATCGATAATCTCAATGCCGTACCATCTACTGCCCACCAATGCCTCAAATTCCCTTTTCAAGGGAGGGTGGTCAAAGTAAAGAGCATGCCCACGGTCCAGTCTGTCAAGGCCATCTCCGAGAAGATTTTGCCGACACTGTGGCCCAGCATGCTGCCTGTCATTTCAATTTTAGATCTGGATTTTCCATGGGCCTATGCACCACGCAAGCCCCGCACTGTGCCGGTCGATGTCAAAATAAAGCCCCAGATACGAGATTCAAAGGGGTGGAATATGATATTAAAGCTGGGTTATCTGCCGGGGAGAGGCCTCGACGTGCAGTTGCAAGGGCGAACCAAACCAATCCCCAAAGGCAACAAAAAGAACAGGAGGGGCCTTAGTTATCGAGAATCCTCATTCTCAATTTTGGGCGACTCTAGGCCATTGACATGGGACTACCGCCAACACTTTGTTAAAGGCCCTCTCCAGCCAGGCACTTTGAAGACACCACCAAGTCAACCCAAGGAAGAAAGTACAGCTTACATAGTCGACGGCCCGCCATTGCTACCTAAGGGGCCGGTCGACGATATGATTGATTTCAACCAAGCATTTGAAAAGTTGTTTTATGAAGAAGAAAGCAGCCAGACGAACCAGGAGGTGCGGCTTGTGTGTTATGAGCCGAAGAAGCCAGTTCATTGCCCCCGAAAAAGGGGGAGCTTACCCGTCATATTCACTTGGTCTCCTTACAGCTTCTTTTCATTCTTCGAAAAGTTGGTATCCATACCCCGCTCACCTCCCATCTTGACCAATCCATTACTTCTTGAAATGCCAACTGATTTCCTCATTGCCAGGACATGCACGTGCTGTCCACCGGTCGATCTATCCACTCCTTTCTTCTCCTCCTCCGATCCCTTCCTCGACATCTTCTGTCCATCTAAATATCCCCTCAGGCTTCCTCCTCCTCCGCCTTCCTCTCCATCTTGTTACATGATCTCCACTGATCCCTTCCAAAAAAAAACGTCAAATTCGAAATGGAGATTTCATTGGAAGATTACGCTGTCTATTTTCCATCCTCCTCCCAAGGGCATGAGGTCCCTGCTGCCTTCTTCCCATTAGGTCTTCTCTCTCCTAGGTTAGGCATAGGGTTTGTCGAGTCTAGGGTAGAAGAGTCTGTTAGGTCTAGAGAAGTAGGGTCTTGTTCATTCAACCCATCCTTGCCTGAGCCGCGTCTGCCGGCACGTCATTCCAAATCCATTCCTAATAGGTTCTTGCAGGATCTAGCTCAGCGGTGTCATGCTCTTCTGAAATGCCCGGAGTTCATAGCTACGGCGATTGTGATCGAAGAAGATGGGGAGCAAGACGGGGTGTGGAGAGACGATAGATTAAGAGTCTATGAAGTCATGGATGAGAAGGACCCAGTCGATGGTGAGGACAGCGACATAGACGACATCGTCGATCTGTATGCGTAAGGCTTAATGAGATTTGATGAGCCATCGTTGGTAGTGGATGAACCTACGAAGGAAATAAATCTAGGAACTGAAGTTTTTGCTAAACCCCAGGCCCATCATCATTGTCGCTAATCTCCCTTCAAAAGTTGAAGAAGATTTAGTCAAGGTCCTAAGGGAGTATAGTGATTCTTTTGCCTGGTCTTATAAGGACATGCCGTGTCTTGATCCCTCTTTGGTGGAACATCGACTAGTGCTTAAGCTAGGGGCAACACCCGTAAAATAAAGGTCAAGAAGATTTCACCCCCACATGGCCTTAAGGATAAAAGAAGAGGTCGATAAATTGTACAAGGCCAGGTTCATTAGAGTCATTTTATATCTCCAGTGGGTGGCGAACATAGTCCCTGTCATCAAGAAGGATGGAAAGGTGCGCATTTGTATTGATTTCAGGGATCTTAATAAAGCATGTCCCAAGGACGATTCCCCGCTGCCCCATATAGATGTATTGCTGGACAATACTGCTGGGTATGAAGCATTGTCATTCATGGATGGTTATTCAGGCTACAACCAAATCCGTTTCGCTCCCGAAGATCAAGAGAAAACTTCCTTCACCATGCCCTGGGGTACATATTGCTATGTGGTTATGCCGTTTGGCTTGAAGAACGCGGGTGTCACTTATCAAAGGGCGATGATGGCTATATTCCACGACATGATGCATGTTTACATGGAAGCTTACGTGGATGATATCTTGGTGAAGTCAAAGACCAAAGAGGAACACCCCGCCATTTTAGGTAAGGTGCTTCAGAGAGCTAGGGAGTATCAGCTAAAGATGAATCCAAAGAAGTGTGTTTTTGGAGTCTCTTCAGGGAAGTGCTAGGCTTCATAGTTAGCAAACGGGAGATTCAGATTGATCCTAATAATTCAAAGGTCGTCATGGACATGCCTCCGCCTAAGAAAATCATGGAACTTCGAGGATTGATTGGACATTTGTAATTCATTAGAAGATTTATATCCCAACATTCTCAGAGGTGCCGCCCGTTTTATGAATTATTAAAGGCAGGGGTCAAGTTTGAATGGAATGAAGATTGTCAGAAGGCCTATGAATATTTGAAAGTATACCTGTCCAATCCCCCGATTTTACAACCTCCTGTCCCTGGGAAACCCCTTATCCTATACATTTTTGTCATTGAGGACTCCCTAGGAGCTGTCTTGGCACAAGTTGATAACGAAGGCAAAGAGCGGGCAGCTTACTACCTCTCCAGGTTATTTAACCCGACAGAGGCCAAGTACACTGCCATGGAGAAGACTTGTGCCGCCTTAGTGTGGGTAGCTCAGAAGCTGAAGCACTATTTCCTAGCCCACCCAGTTAGGTTAATCTCTAGAATGGCCCCAATTCGTTATCTCTTAGAAAAGTATGTCCTTTCTAGTAGGTTAGCTCGCTGGGAAAGCTTCCTCTCTCAGTTTGATATCACATTCATTGTTTAGAAGGCGATCAAAGGATATGCCATCGCTGAACATCTCGCCCATCTTCCTATCCCCTACACAGACTCTATTCAGGATGATTTCCCCGATGAGCATCTCTCTGTCCTTACTCATCATCCCTTTTAGTCTCTGCACTTCGATGGTGCGCTTAATTCCCAAGGCCGAGGGATAGGTGCTGTTCTCCTCACTCCCGAAGGGGTGACGATTTCCTTTGCTTATCAGCTTCGCTTTCCTGCTACTAATAACATCACCGAGTATGAGGCTCTCCTGGCCGGATTGAAGCATGCTTACCTTCTGGGCGTGCGCTACTTGAACATCATAGGAGATTCTTAGCTCGTCCTGCGACAAGTCCTGTCCACTTACCGCACTCGTGACCTGAAGCTCAAGCCTTATCAGGACTTGGTCACTCTTTTGGCTAGGCAGTTCCGTAAGTTAATCTATATCTACACTCCTTGATCTCAGAACATTCTCGCTGATGCACTAGCATCTCTTGCCTCCTCCTTGTCTTTCCCTCTCAGTCGAAGCACTGAGACTATCATCGTCCAGAGATTGGACGTCCCTTCTCTTTAGGATCCTTGGTTTGCCAACCTTAGGAAAACCGTAGAGGCTAAGGCTGAGAAGGAAGATTTGAAGGAGGTATCTTTAACTGAGTTAGAAGAGATTCTGGAAGAGGAAGAATTTCCCTGGTATCATGAAATTGAGATGTATTGCAGAGACGGATCATTCCCAGAAGGGGTAAATGCTGAGCAGCGTAAGGCTATTAGAAGAGCCGCCTCGAAGTACACTATCATTGCTGGTGAATTGTATATGCGGGCTCTTAATGGAATGCTCATGAGATGTCTCGATGATGATGAAGCTTAGAAGGTGGCCGAAGCAGCCCATTCTAGTGAGTGTGGAGGTCATGTCAATGGCCAGACTCTAGCGAAGAAAATCCTTAGGCAGGGTTACTATTGGCCCACTCTAGAGGAAGATTGCTCCCTCTATGTTTGGAGGTGTCTTAAGTGCCAACTCCATGCTGATAAAATCAATGCTCCTGCTTCATCTCTTCATCCTCTCTCTGCTCCTTGGCCATTCTCTATGTGGGCATTCGACATCGTCGGCCCGCTAGGTGATCCCAATTCTCAGACCAAGCAAAAATCCTTCATCCTTACCGCCACTAAGTACTTCACCAAGTGGGCTGAAGCAAAGGCGTACGCAGAGATCAAAGCTACCACGGTGTGCCCCTTCATCTTGAAGAATATTATCTCGCGGTTCGGAGTGCGAAGCAGCATCGTCACCGACAACGGACCCCGGTTCATCTCTCAAGAGCTCCATGACCTCTGTAAGAAGTTCAATATTACATTGTATCATTCATCGCCATATTATCCTCAAGGTAATGGTCAAGCAGAAGCCACTAATAAAACCCTTCTTAAAATTATAAAGAAAACATGTGAATCTCACAAATTTTTTGATTGGCCTGAACGTTTAGTGGAAGCTCTATGGGCTTACAGCACCTCCGTCTATACTCCTATGGGGCAGACCCCATATGCTCTCACTTATGGGATGGAGGCGGTGCTCCCGTATGAGATCTTGATCCCTTCCCTAAGGGTACAGCTCGATAAGGAACTTAATCTCGATGAACGTCGAGAGGCGTTGCTCATCCAGCTGGAACTCTTGGATGAGAAGAGGATGAACGCAGTCGATCACGTGTCCGTTTATCAAAAGTGGGTTTCACGTTATTTTCAAAAGAAGGTAATTGAATGCAAATTTCAAATAAGTGATATGGTTTTGAAACGCAAATTCATTAGGACCGGAGGACCTAGGTCCAAATTACAACATAACTGGGAAGGGCCGTTCATCGTAAGAGAGGCTTATCCAGGGAACGCATATCGCTTAGTCAATGCGGAAGGCGAGGAGTTGTCTCATGCATGGAATGGGTTGTATCTTAAGCGTTTCTTTTCTTATAGTCAGGCTGACGAAGGCCCGGTAGCGAGATGCCTCTTTCCTCGATCATGAAGGAAGAACTTGAGCGCGGCAATCACACACTTCACGACATCCCTGGCCAGGTTTCCCAATTTTTGAAAACACCGTTTCTCCTTGGCCATGCTTGGGGGAAGTCAAAGTCCCTGTCCATTTATTTCTTCGACTGAATCTAGGGGCAAGAGGTGAATAAGGGGGCGATGACCGATCTAGACACCATAACGAGAGGAGGTCTCAAATAGAGGTAGTCCGTTATGACCTGATTCCACAACAGAAAAGTAAAGAAAAAGGAAGGGAGCAAATCAAAGCAAAATTAAAAGTTCATCTCAAAAGCTCCAATTTTAAAGGATCAAAGCTCTAAAAAAGAAAAAAATGTGTAAAACTAGTCATGGCAAGAGTAGTAGTACAGTTTTCCCGCGAGACATTTTGAGCCCGGTCGTACGCGTGCCTAGAGTGGATGAAGGTTTGATGACGGACATAAAGCCCAGGCGCAACAGACTGAATCTCTGAAAGGGTTGTCATGAGAACGACTCAGACCCTAAAACTTCTATACCTAGCCTAGGCTTACCTCTCAAATTCTCTTATTCTTTTTAGGACTGAAACACCGCCCTGGGTATGGCCTCCGCAGAAGCACCGTTATGGGCCATGGTCAAGGTTTGTCACTTCAAAAGCACGCCAACCTCGGAGATTCCTAGTAAGGTAGGTAGGGCTCTCATTGTTGGGACAAAATTGGCGTTCAAAATCTAAAAAAATAAGATATTTCAAAATCCAAAAAAATCAGATATTACAAAATCCAAAAAATCAGATATTGTAAAATCCTAAAAAAATCAAATATTTCAAAATCCAAAAAAAATTAAATATTACAAAACTCAGAAAAATCAAATATTTAAAAATCCCAAAAATACCATCATCTTTGCTTAAGCATGCATTGCATTTTGCATTTTCTCATTACATTTCTGCCTATTTAATAAGGTTCCACCCCTTGACCAAATATCAAGAAATGGTCATTCTCTAACTTGCAATAGGCAAGGGGTTGAGTTTGAGAACAGATCTAACTTGTTTTCTTGTTTAAGTGTGTGCAGACACAGGTTTAATTCGCTCAAGGTTCAAAGCTCGCAGGATTCTCTATGTCTTGTCCCTTGCGGTCTATTATTAGACCGCCAATTTCTTTGACGGTCGAGTTAGGGACCATTTTTTTCTCCCGAAAGCCAAAACTCTCAATTTCTTGGAGCATCAATCCTTCGCGATCTTTTATTAGACCGTTAACCATATTCTGGCGGCCTATATGACGACCGCATGCCTCTCTCGAAAGCCAAAACTCTCAGTTTTCCTGAGTGTTGCCTCTGGCGGTCTATCGTTAGACCGTTAGGTTCAGTTAGCGGTCTTTCTATAGACCGTTTATCAGATAGAGAACTCTGTTCTGGGTATTGTTGTCCATTCATTCAAGTTCATTCAAGCCTTTCATTGCACATATTTCAAATCAGTCTCCTTGTTTCATCCAATCCAGTTCATTAAACATCATTCTATTTGATCATTTTAAGTGCATCAAGGAGTAAAGCTTAAATTACATTCAATTTTCCATCTGCGTGGGGCCGGATCTTTCGCAATTCCTTCACGTAAGAACGGTACTCCTCTTCATCTTCTTTCACTTCCGCTTGCAGGGTGCGTACTCGGCTGACCTCCCACATGGTCAGAGCGCTCCAAACTGCTCGCTCATCCTTCTCAGTCCCGATCTTCCTTGCTTGAAGGGGAGGGAAGTGTGATAGTGCGGCAACCGTAGTGCGAGGTAGCCCGATTTGTAGATAGCATTATGTGGGTTGTAGATCACCAGGGTACTGTTCCCCACTAGCTGCAGGTCTAGGCCCGGTCGCCGAGGTAATCTGAGGGTGGTGCCTTGAAGTGCTCTTGGTCGCATCGTGAACTTATCAATTGGCAAAGTGTTGAGGTAGAGGCGCCAATCATCCCGTGTTTTCTTGTCCGCCGTCCGGCACTCAACCTGTGAAGAAAACCCAGATGCAGCTCCTATAAAGGATAGAGGATGGCTCCCGAATGTGTGGCTAGCTGAAGGCATGTCCTCCTTGGGTAGAAACTTAAGTCTCACCCCGATCCAACACTCAAAAATGATCATTGACCCGAAGAGTGGTCCCCCTAGGCAAGTTGAACTAAGACCGTCATATAGGTAGGAAAGTACCGCTTGGGAGATGGATAAACCCCGCCACGACCTACTGATGATGCTGAGATTTTGGATGTCCAAGAGGTGGTTGGTGGTAGAGAAAAGAAAGACCCTGCATAAGCAAATTGAGTTAGCTTTGGCTATGGCTTCAAATCCTCCGCTCTTGTTTTTAAAATAAGCGATGATCCATTGAGCCATGGGTATCAAATGAATATGGCATGGGCTGATCATGGTCCTAACATCCTTTGGATTGTGAATGAAATCCCCTAATATGAGTGATGGATCTATGGGCTCAACCGTGTGGCACACTAAGTCTTCATCCCCCACTTTGGTCTTAGGAAGGGCTAGGTAGGTCTCTACCTCTTCTATTAGGATAGTAGCTTCAAAGGTTGGGAATATAAAGGTGTGTGTTTGAGGATGCCGTAGTTCAACAAGAGCTGAAATGCTTGGCCAATTTAGGGATATTTTCTGAAAATTTTTGGCTAGAATCACCAAAGGGTGAAGATGCCATGCCCTTAGGATGGAAAGGACCTCTAAAGGAAGTTCCTTTATCAAGGGAGCCACCCACTTTAGGTTAGAATAACATCTTGGGCAAGGAAGGAGCTGAAAAAAAGAAGGAAAAAGAAGAAAAGAGAGAGAGGGGAATGCCATGAGAAGGAATTAATGAAATGTATGAACTTTTGAAATTAGAATTGAACTTACCTCTCTTGAAGAGCTTGAACTCAGATGCTTGGGGATGGAAGTCAGTCGCTGTAGCTCTCCATGCTCTTTCCTCACCGCCTTTGGACCGGTATAGACAACCTCTCCCGTGGCACTAGCTTCAAGGCTCCTCTTCATGGTGAATTTGGGTAATTCTGATGAAGTTTCAAGGCTTGTAGCAGAGAATTACTGTAAGCTGCGAATTATGGGGTTTAGTCCTAGTTATAGGGCTCTGATTTTTTCTTAGTGCATTAGGATCAAGTCTGGGTAGTCTTGATTTGAGTTAGGATGGGTTTAGTGCAGATTAGGGACCCCTATACTCAGATTAGGAAATGTTCATCCTATCGGTCTATCGGGAGACCGCTAGCAGTCCTCAAATGGTCGTAAGAATGACCGCCTCATCTTTTCATTCACCTCCTTCCCCTTCATCCCTTAACGGTCATGATTTAGACCATTTTTTCCATTCTGGCGGTCTTGCATTAGACCGTTTACCAGTTCCTGTCAGGTTTTGGCTATCTTTCATCTCACTCACTCGTCGGTCTTGTTCCACTCTCTCATCCTCTCCTGCTCTCTCTGTCAGTCCTAGGAGTCATTGTTAGTAAGTCAGCATTTGCATTCCACACATTTTTCATAAACAAAAAAGATAAAAAAATCATATATCATTAATCAAAAGAGTCATGTACATGTGTCCAAAAAGAAAAAAGAAAGACAGAAAATGCCACTAATGCCCCGGCTGGTCCCTCTCCTGGACCGCCGCTATCCCCGGTCCCCTCACGCCTCTTCACCGGCGGTGCCATGGAGGTGCTCCCCTCCTCACGGTGTCGTCGTCTCTGCTCCTCCTCCTCATTCCTCCGATGGCCAAAGGAACCGGTGAGATAGTCCTGGTGCACACTGCGCACCCCGCTCTGTGACACGCTATGAGAGGATAGTCCCCCCACTAGCCGGAGTGCTCTCTCCAGCGCTTTGATCTCCGCCCTCAACTCCCTCATCTCTGCCTGTGAGTCTGCTACCGCTGCCGCTCCAACTCTGAGTCTCTCTACCTCTGCGCGAAGCGGAGCAACCTCTGCCCGTAGTCCCTCTGTCTCCTCTCACATCCGCTCCACCTCGGCCCGAGCACGCTCCGCCTCGCCTAGAGATGCAGTCAACTCCCTCACCTACATTCATTTATGGTTAGTCATTTGCATTATCATAAGCATTTAAGTCAAAGGGAATTCGGTTAGTTTGCTTACCCTCTTTGCGAGAGTGGCCTCGGCCTCCTCGGCCCGAGCTACCGCCCGAGCAAAGTCCGCGTCTCTCACGACCCAGTCTCCCGCATGCTGTGATGAAGAGGATGGAGCATCTGGTCCTCGCCGTTGCGATCCCTCAGCTCGCTGCATTTAGAAGTCAGGGTCAGTTTCATAAGCATGATCATAAGTATGAATTATGTTTGAGGTTCAGTGAAACTCACCAAAAGGTCCAGCACGTGCTGGAGCTCATCCCTCTGCTATACGGTGGAGTGGAGGAGGCCCTGGAGCTCCGCTATGCGTCCCTGGGGGTCTAGCTGCACGTAGAAAATCACGGTGTCAGTGCATATAGGAATAATCAATTAGAAGAGCATGAGTTTAGAAATTCGTACCGGTCATCGGACGCCGCGGAAGACTTGGTCTCCGTACCTCCGAGCATAGGCTCTCAAATAAGCCTCGTCACTATCAGCTCGGGCCTTCACCACCCGACCTCGGCGTGTCCAATCGCGTACCTGGTCGACCGCCCGGGTGGTCCAGTCGATGTCGCCGCTGAGTCCCTTCGAGGACCGACCGATGCTAGCGTCATCTCCCACTGGGAACTCCACCTCTGGCTGATGTACTCCTCTCGTCCTCATAATCAGTCGATGATGGAGCGGCTCGATGATGTTCAAACAATGGAGCCAAATCTCTCGTCTGGCGTATGCCTAGGCTACCTCCACCCAGGGCTTCCCCTCATGACCCTCATCATGATAGGGTGTCCAGCACACCTGAAAGGCCATCAAGTCAAGCATCAGCATTTAAATAAGCACGTGTCAGCATAAAGTTAGCATTTAGAAGCATTTAAGTGCATTTAAGGGTCTAAGTTTAGAGGCTTACCGATGCATAAGGGAATGTGTCCAAGTCGTCCTCGATCGCCCATACTAGGCGCCGGATCGATCCCATGTCTCGAGCCGTCGACCATCGCCTCACGATGGGGATCCGGTCCGGATGTACCTCCTTCCCTCGCCCGATGCCACGGAGGTACAGATAGCTCCATACCTGCATTTGTCAAATGTCAGCATATAGCATATAATAATCATAATCATAAGCATTTAGAGTCAAGCATTGTTACCTGAAGGAATGGCGAGAAGCCGCCCAGCATCGTCTGCCGGTCGGTCGTGCTGAGCGAGTCAAAAAGGAAAGCTAGTACTGCAGCTCCCCAGGCATATCCTCCAACCCCGTCCAGGTCTCTCAGTAGTGGGAGGAGCCTGCAGCTCACTCTGTCAGCCCGCGTTGCAAAGAGAAGTTTCTCAAACATCAGCATCAAGAAGCGGCACAGGGTGATGTCCTCCTCTGGTCTCGGTCCCGCCGGCACTCTCTCTCGGGCGCGATCTATCAGTCTCCCCAAGTGCTCCTCGAGCAACTCACCTACAGCTATCGCTGCTCCTCTCAGCCCTAAGCTCTCCTGGAGAGTTGCTCTGGCCAGCATCGAGGAATGGTGCCCCGGTCTTATCAGCTCTAGCCCTAGCAGCTCCTGTGCTAACTCCTGGTAGTCCGCATATGTCCATCCTGTCACTGGAGTCCCGTGTACTCTCAATCCTGTGATCCTCATGACGTCCTCCAATGTCGGGATCATGTGGCCCCATGGGAATAAGAATGCCCTGCTGATTGGGTCCCATCTCTCATGCAGCGCGTACAGCAAGGCCGTGTCAATCCTCGTGACTTCTATGCTCAGAAGCTCGCCGAACCCCATCGCTGCTAATCTCTCTCTGGTAGTCCGATAGTGCCTGGTACACTGCCCGAACCTGTAGCCATGAAATACGAGTCCACCTCTTCCCCTGCATGCATTCAAACACATTAGGATCAGTCTAGCATATAACCCATCATTCTTTGCATTGCATTGCATTTTAATCAAAATCATAAAAAAATCACCCTGATTCGCTAGCAGTCGCATTTAGACCGTTTCTTTTCCATTAGCGGTCTTGACTTGGACCGTTTGATTCCCTAGCGGTCACTGGTAGGACCGCTAGGCACCCAGAGAACGGGCAGTGTTTGCCTCGTTTCCCCCAGGCTTTAAAAATGGCCCAAAAAGCCCACAACTTGTTCTAATGGGTCCCCAGACCCATTCCCCTCTCCATTCACACACATGCATGCACAAAAAAAGATTGAAAAAAATGTTTTCTTTGGGCCATCGGCCTACCTCAGACGACCGCCATCCGGTTGCCTGTGCTGGCGCCTCCTCGGCCACAGTGGCATCTTCATCTTCCTCCACTACCTCTGCAAGGCCCTCCTCCACCATAGGAACCTCTCCCTCCTCCGGTTGGGCCACCGGAGTTGCTTCCTCCGCGGGTGAGTCCGTCACTACCGTCGGCGACGTTTCCTACGCTGCTATCCGCCATTGGAGGTGTTTCACGGCCCTCTTCTTCACCATGGTGGGGATGGGGTGTGAGATGCACGGTGGTCGCCGGTAGGTTGGTCGTCGGAGTTGGCAGAGCGATTGTTTCGGTTGGGTTGAATGGAATGGGCGTATGGCGTGAATGGGATGCCCGTTCAATTTTTTGAAATCGCTCAGAGCTATGCGGTCTATCGCTAGACCGTTTGGGCCCTCCTAGCGGTCCTACTCTTGATTGTTTGCCATCTGAGTCATCTTCCTCAAAGAATGTGAATCGCCATCGTTTAGCGGACCATCTCTAGACCGTTACTCATGTTCTAGCGGTTGTTTCATAGACCATTTATGTTTGAATGATTTGATGAGTTGAAATGCTATATCTGCTTCATTTCTTGTTACATTATCAGATGGTTGATGTTTCATGCTTATTCTTGGCTAACTTTTATCATGGAACATGAGCATATCATATCATATATTCTCGCCAGGCAGGTAAGTGAGGTAAGTATCCCGATTCCTTAATCCCTTAATGCATTACTATATGTTATCTATGATATATTATCTCGAGAATCGGCTGGTCATTCATGTGTTCTGGGATCTGATGTTCCCCTCTAACAAAAACAATGATGATCTAGGTGTACATGATTAATTGTTGGATAGGCCGTTATGTTGGAAAACTTGGGGGACGATGGTTCTATCTTGCACGCCGTGGTTGCATATAGTGTCTTGACCCTGATTTATCTGATCTAGCAATACTATTTTCGAGTATCTTCCTATTTTATTTTTCTTTGCATTCGTTTTGATGATTTCTTTATTTTAGCCCAGCATGCATCATACGCATCTTTGAGAATTCATGCGCCCTCATCTATCTAGAAGTGTCTCAGCAATGGTGGATAATTATATCCATGGTCTTGAGTAAGGAGAATCATTCCACTCTGAGTTGGAAGGTTGCCTTCGGTCTGTTTGCTCGGTTTGGTTAGCCGAGGATTCCTATCTGGAGTTTAGTTGCTCGTCTTTCCTTTTTCCGTTCGCTCTGACCGCCTATCAGCTGTGCGTCCCAGCGAGGAGGTTGGTCGTATTTTTTGTTCCTTTAGTTGTTTCCTCCAGGCATGCATCATTCGATTTTGGCCGTTCCTTGTGATTAGTTCGAAGTTTTTCGGAAGATTCCTATCGCTCGTTGGTTGAGGACGGGTGTTATTTTACCTCAACACCCGCTTTTCAGTCCACTCCGCTGCATTACCGCTTCACCTCCATGTTCCATGTCGCTTTCGCTTCACCTCCGCTGGCTCCCCTGCAAAGAGGACGTTAAAGAGTGGCATCTGTTGACACCCGTTTTATGACCAATGAGTTGGGTCATCTCCTTATTTATTTTTATGAAGTCCCAGGTTATTCACCGCTTATTGGGCCATTTTTGGTCATTTTTCTGGGCTTAATTTTATGGGTCATTCTCCCTGGTTGGGCCTAGCTCCATTGATTTCTCGAGGTTTTCAACTTATTGGGCCTAGATAAGGGTTAATGAGGATTTAGTTGTGGATTATTTTAAAGATTTATTAGTCTTTATCTCTTTTGCCACGTCCTCTAGCCTAGAGGTCTATCGAATGGCCATTTGGTGGGTGTTGATGGTCTGTCGCTAGACCGCTAGTAGGCATAGTATCCTGTTTGGTCTCTTTGACCTTATCTCTTTCTGGACGCCTTTGTCTAGCGGTCTATCTAATGACCGTTTCTTGGGCCTTGCGGTCTATCGCGAGACCGCTAGTGTAGACAGAGAGTCCTGCTCTGCCTGTTCTTCCTCTGCTTCGCCGTGGATGAACTAGAGTCCTTGTTTTGATGATTTCTCTTTGAAATCTAATCCTCATAACCTTCTGTTGGTTTCTATGGACTCTTGGGAGTGTTATCTTGAAGATTTATCTAGTTTTAGACCTATTTTCGTGTCATTATCTCTCCAACTCGAACCTAGGGTTTGAGGGCCTATAAATAGACCCTTTGACTTCATGGCTTGAGGAGGAGATTTTCTGGAGTTTGCCACGAAGTGCTGTTGCATTCTGGAGCGAGTACCAACCAGGGAGAAGCTGTTTCTACGTCCATAAGCCTTCTGGTCCAGGGAGTATCAAGTTCCTTTGGTTTAGTTTTGAGTCTTTTTCTTTAGTTTTGGCCGTTCCCTCTTGCATCTTCATAGCATCTTCCCACTTCTTTCTTCCCACGTTCTCTGCACTCACACCACATTTCAAAACATCCTCCTATCTTTTCCACGCCTCACAGGGGTTAAAAAATCACAACCCCCCAAGTATTCACCCTTCCTTTTATGCACTTTAGCTTAGTTGCATTATAGATACTATATTAGTCCCAAGGGCTTATTGGGTCATTTTTCTTTGTGTCTACATTCTCTTGCAGGTTTACAGGACTCATTGCACGAGGCCCAACTCCTCAGGCTGACCAGGAGGGGTGGAGATCCAAGTTCCACTTCGTTGTTCTGGGTGCTCTGGCAGTCATTCATCAGGCCGTTTGCGGATATCTGGCAGTCTATCGTCAGACCGTTTGCTGTCTTCTAGCAGTCATCTAGTAGACCGTTTGTCGCTGCAGTATCTAGGTTTTCTCTCTCCCGTGGCGGGTGGCTTCACTCTGCTCTTTCCTAGGTACATATTATAGTTTTACTATTTTATTTACTTTGGTGGCGATCACATCATTCTTTACTTTGTGCATTGATCATCATCTTGCTTATCTTCTTTTACTTTAGTTGTTCCACACCTCGGCGTGTGTTTGCTTTCATCTCCTTGCTCCATGCCTACGGCGTGTGTTTTACTTCTCCTTTTACATTTTTGCCATATATTTGATGACATGCCCACATGCTCTGATTTTATATTGATTTCTTGAGTTAGTGCACCACTTGCTCATATTCACATTCACACCTACATTCATATTCATCACGCTCACACATCTCACAAAAGAGGGAAGAAGGAAAGAAACATCAACAATAAGGTCGATGCACATTTGGTATTGTCTAGAGTAAGGTTTGTGCACATTTGGTGTTGGCCATAGTAAGGTCGATGCACATTTGGTGTTGGCCATAGTAAGGTCTGTGCACATTTGATGTTGGCCATAGTAAGGTCTGTGCACATTTGGTGTTAGCCATAGTATGGTCGATGCACATTTGGTATTGTCCAGAGTAAGGTCTGTGCACATTTGGTGTTGGCCATAGTAAGGTCTGTGCACATTTGGTACAAGTCCATAGTAAGGTCGATGCACATTTGGTACAGTCCATAGTAAGATTGATGCACATTTGGTGCAGTCCGTAGTAAGGTCGATGGACATTTGGTGTAGTCCATAGTAAGGTCGATGCACATTTGGGATTGGCCTGTATAAGGTCGATGCACATTTGGGTTGGGCCTGTATAAGGTCGATGCACATTTGGGAATGGCCTGTATAAGGTCGATGCACATTTGGGTTAGGCCTGTATAAGGTCGATGCACATTGGGGTCAGGCCTATCAAAGGTCGATGCACATGTGGATAGGTCGATGCACCTGTGGTTCTGTCCCAATTTCCATAAACTCAGAAAAAGAGAGTTTTGAAACGGCATTTTATTTCATAAAAATATGGAAAATTAGAAAATGGTAGAAAACTAAGGTGGTACCTCACTGTAAAGATTTCATGATCCCATAAATTTTGTACTTGCAGTTATAAATCATTTCCTATGCATGTGTAGCCTAGAAGTAAAATTGTCCTTCTTTATATAGTAACCCGATCATGCTCCTTTCCACATTAAGTATGCTTATGTTGTGATTTGTCCACTAAAATCATTTGGAAGCATGCTTGTTATGATAAAGTATCATACTAATGTTTGTGAAATGAGTATGAATGTGAATGTGAATATGATGCGAATGTTATGAATGGAAAACAGCAGCATTCTGTGAGATAGGACTTCGGTCCCTTTGTGGGGCGGCCCTTCTACGGGACGGCAATACGTAACGTCGCGGAAGTAAAAGATCCCAGGAGATGGTGATACGTAACGCCCTAGGCAAAATTTCTATGATTCAGCCGATTGATCTGTGGGACAGCGATACGTAACGCCACAAAACGCTGTGGGCCTCAGGAATCTAGGTGAAATCCGATGACTCGATCGATTGTTCTGTGGGACGGCGATACGTAACGCCACAGAACACTGTGGGCCAAAGGAGTCTAGGTGGGAGTTCGCTCTCGAGTCTGCGCAGTACTCTGTTGATTCGTTTGTGTGTGGGCCTCTTGTGTTTACGGTAGCTGTTTGTTTCTAGGAATAACGAAAATGTGATAATGCATAATTGCTCATTCACTGTGGTTTTAGCGCATGCATGGGTACCTTATTTGATAGCTAAAGAATATGTATTTTCCTCATATGAGTTATCTTAAGCAGATGATAATGAAGGGATTACGCTATTATTAACATCTAAATTATGTATATAATTTGGTTATATAGATGCGAGTTAACCCCGATTTGTTTAGGCTGCCAACTGAGCGTCACACTCACCCCTTTGTGACACACATTTTTAGGAGACATAGAGAAGGAGGTTGAGGAGGAGGCTGTAGCTGACGAGTAGTGCTAGTTCATAAGTCGTCTGGGTATGCTATGGATGAATGTCTCTCTTATATGTATGGTTATGGAGTGATGAGCCTATGTGGACTCATGTTTAATCTAGAACAATGGACATGTACTCTCTTTGGAAATTATGAATGGTTGAAATACTATTTACATTTCATGTAATTGTGGTTTCTCTCTCTCTCATGCGAGTGCATGCATGTTTATATAATTGTGCTTCCGCGATACGTGCGAAGTAATGTCTCGAGGTCTGATGAAAAAAAATATACCCATGATTTGGGGATCTGATCCCAAGGTGTTACAGAGTGGTATCAGAGCACGAGAGACAAACCATGGTTACAACCATTCCAATTGTCCAAATTGTAGAAGAGGAGATAGGCTAGAGTGGAAAAAGGATAGAGTATATTTATAACCCATTTTAAACAAACCCTCATTGGTAACAATTGAAACCATAAGGATTTAAGGGACATATTAAGTTACGTTTTAATGAATACCTATGTATAGGTTCACCAAGGAGCAGAAGATGATGGGCAAAAGGCCTAGGCGGGCAGGAGGGAGGCAGAACAAGGAAAATGTGGCACGTCAGGGGCCGGTACCAAGGAATAGGTCGGGGGTTCCAGTTTGTGTCCATTATGGGCGCACCCATCCGGGGTAGGAGTGCCGGAGGACAGAGGGAAAATGCTATGAATGCGGTGAGGCCGAACATTTTGCAAGGAACTACCCTACGAAGGCTCAGCAAAAGCTAGTACCGTAGCGGGAGAAGATTCAGTACAGAGGGCGAGTTCATGCACAAATGGAAGAAGAGGCAAACGATACCCCTACCATCGCTAAAGGTACACTTCTTGTGGATAATGTTTATGCAAGGGTTTTGATCGACCCCCGAGGAGGGCTACACACACATTTATATCCACTAGTTTTACTAAGCAACCGAAGAAAATACCCCAAGTCCACACCAAGCTTGTGATCCCTACTATAGAGGTCAAAATCAATGGAAGTATATTGCTAGAGGAAGTGTGCCTCCTGGATATGGCCTAGCGTGTCTCCATGGGGAGAAAACCCTGAAACTGACCTTCCAAGAAGCATGGTAAGAAATGAACAATCCTGCCTGACATAGTTGTAGCAAAGAGGATTGTCTAGGACACCATCAAGGTCTGGTTAAGATATTTGTCAGCCTTAGACTTCAAGAAACTGATATCTAGGATCATACTTTTCCTATCTCTGACACACTTAATGCCCACTAAGATATCTCGCTATGTTAATGCCATGGATTCTTGGCAAAAATACTCATTTGCATACCTTAAACTGATGACCTTGCTCCTCAACTAGTTGCAAATTGCTTATCAAAGCTTAGAAGGGGGTTCTGCTATAGTTCATAGCGATAGTTTTGCCATGAATAATAATGTCCATTCAGTATTGATCGTCAGTTTGGCTTCCCCATCGTTTGCATCAATGGGTTTGCCCTGTGTCTCACCAAGTTAGTTTTGAAGTTCTGAGTTGCATGCGGTATGAGATCATTCCCCCATTTTCAGATTGTTGAGCGGGTAGACTTTTACATGGAGTTACAGGCTTTGTAAAACTCAGTCATTCAGTTCATATGTTTAAGAAAAATTGAAGGGGGGGACCATGTATTCGTCAAGGTGTCTCTCCCATGGGAGTCATGCGATTCAGGGAGAAGGGCAAGCTTAGTCCAAGATATATCAGGCCTTTCGAGATTTTGCAAAAGGAAGGGGGCTTATCGACTTGCACTTCCGCCTACTCTGTCACATGTGCATCCGGTCTTTCACGTCTCTATGCCCAGGAACTATGTCCCGGATGCCCCACGTGTCATAGAGTGCAAGCCCTTGGATATTCGAGCAGATCTGTCTTATGTGGAGCAGTGCAGTGAGATCATAGACTGGAAGGAACAGGTGTTGAGAAATAAAACCATCCGGATGGTGAAGGTATTATGGAGGAATTCTCATTCTGAGGAAGCAACGTGGGAGCCGGAGGACAAGATGCGTTAGGAATACCCTCAACTATTCGGTGAGTAATTTTCCTTAAAAAGAAATTTCTCGAGTTAATTTCTAGGATGAAATTATTTTTAAGGGGGAGAGGATGTTATGACCACCAATTGGGCACTAGCCCAATTGTGTACAATTCGGGCCCATGAACTCAATGAACTAGAAATCTAGACAGATTATTAAATAACCTTTAGAAAATTCGTAACTTAACGTAGGAAGATCAGAATTAGGTGAAACCAAAGCCCATGCAACAACCATTGGGTAAGAAATAACTTTGGTGAAGAGTATAACTTCTGAAAAATAGGCCTAATAGGGGGTAAGAGGGAGTTTGTGATAATGGGTCGAAACAATTACAGAAAACACAATCACCCGTTAAAATAAGGATATCTTCGTCCACAGTCAACCAAATGGGATGAAACTAGGCTCATTAGAAAACTTGGGCCCTTAACCTAAACTCTTTTGTTGGGGTGGAAGCCCAATTCGCATCAGAACCTAAGGTTCTGAGCCCTTTGGCTGCCAGCTGTCACGAAGAGGTGTGACTGTTAGGAGAATTCAAATGTAATTAATGAAAAATTCATAACTTTGTCTGTGGTTAATGAAATTACCTGAAACTAAGGCCAACATTACGAGTAGGATGTTAGCTACAACTTCTATGTTGAGGTCGAGGCCAAAGACTGCTTGGATGCTATAGTTATATCCAGATTACCTCGGGCTACCGAAAGGTCGCAACTGGAATGAGGGAGAATAAATGATAATCTTCCGAAAATTATAACTCGGGCTATGAATGAGTATATTAAATGAGACGATGACCCAGAGTTAGATCAAGAAGTCCTCTTTATTTCATATGAAGATGCCCCAACTCAAATCCCAACAGAAAAATCCACCCACTCACATTTATGACCGGGTAGACGAAGGGTCACCTCTGTTCAAACCGAAGGGGTGCTTAGCATTAACCCCTCATTAAACCAATGACCTTGGGAGCGGGTTGGAGCCTTGTGGGTCATGGGTAGGACCTTGGGAGGCTTAAAAACTATATAAAGAGGTCGGTTTCAAGGGTGGTCAGCCTTTAGCAACACCTATTTTCAATTATCTACCATCTACGGTTCCTCTTGAGTAAGAAAGAGAGGTGAGGGACCTTGACCCTGCGAAGGAGGGCGAACCTGCAGTTCCTAAAGGATGGGTGAAGTCTTGGGTGGATCTGGGGTGTGGACCTCATCCCCGGATCAAAAGAAGAAGCTTAGGAGGATCTAGGGTGTGGGTATCATCCCCAGATCGTCGGTTTAACATTTCGAAGGTAGACACCTAACCTCAATTTTAGGAATCAACAGTGCATTAGAACGATTTCAAATATTTTTCTATACTTTAAAGAGGGTCTAAGGAAACGTGGGATCGACCAACATGTTCATTTTATATTTTTCATCAAGTTTTGGGCTTTCGTGAGTTTCCTCTGAGTCTCTATCAAAATGCAGTCTTTGGGAAGGTCAATCTACCTGGGGGATAGGTCAGTATAAGGTCAATGTACCTGGGGGATAGGTCAGTATAAGGTCAATGCACTTGGAGGATATGTCACTATAAGGTCAATGCACCTGGGGGATAGGTCACTATAAGGTCGATGCACATATAGCTTAGACTCTGGACAAGTCTGTGCACATTTTGTACATTCCATGGTAAGGTCGATGCACATTTGGTGTTGGCCATAGTAAGGTCTGTGCACATTTGGTGTTGGCCATAGTAAGGTCTGTACACATTTGATGTTGGCCATAGTAAGGTCTATGCACATTTGGTGTTGGCCATAGTAAGGTCGATACACATTTGGTATTGTCCAGAGTAAGGTCTGTGCACATTTGGTTTTGGCCATAGTAAGGTCGATGCACATTTGGTGTTGGCCGTAGTAAGGTCTGTGCACATTTGTTGTTGGCCATAGTAAGGTCGATGCACATTTGGTATTGTCCAGAGTAAGGTTTGTGCACATTTGATGTTGACCATAGTAAGGTCTATGCACATTTGTGTTGGCCATAGTAAGGTCGATGCACATTTGGTATTATCTAGAGTAAGGTCTGTGCACATTTGGTGTTGGCCATAGTAAGGTCGATGCACATTTGGTGTTGGCCGTAGTAAGGTCTGTGCACATTTTGTGTTGGCCATAGTAAGGTCGATGCACATTTGGTATTGTCCAGAGTAAGGTCTGTGCACATTTGATGTTGGCCATAGTAAGGTCTATGCACATTTGGTGTTGGCCATAGTAAGGTCGACGCACATTTGGTATTGTCTAGAGTAAGGTCTGTGCACATTTGGTGTTGGCCATAGTAAGGTCGATGCACATTTGGTGTTGGCCATAGTAAGGTCTGTGCACATTTGATGTTGGCAATAGTAAGGTCTGTGCACATTTGGTATTGTCCAAAGTAAGGTCTGTGAACATTTGGTGTTGGCCATAGTAAGGTCTGTGCACATTTGGTACAAGTCCATAGTAAGGTCGATGCACATTTGGTGCAGTCCATAGTAAGGTCGATGCACATTTGGGAATGGCCTGTATAAGGTCAATGCACATTTGGGTTGGGCCTGTATAAGGTCAATGCACATTTGGGAATGACATGTATAAGGTTGATGCACATTTGGGTTAGGCCTGTATAAGGTCGATGCACATTTGGGAATGGTCTAAATAAGGTCGATGCACATTGGGGTCAGGCCTGTATAAGGTCGATGCACATTGGGGTCAGGCATGTCAAAGGTCGATGCACATATGGATAGGTCGATGCACCTGTGGTTTTGTCCCAATTTCCAGAAACTGAGAAAAAGAGAGTTTTGAAAGGGCATTTTATTTCATAAAAATATGTAAAATTAGAAAATGGTAGAAAACTAAGGTGGTACCTCACTGTAAAGATTTCATGTATAAGGTCGATGCACATTTGGGTTAGGCTTGTATAAGGTCGATGCACATTTGTGAATGGTCTAAATAAGTTCGATGCACATTGGAGTCAGGCCTATATAAGGTCGATGCACATTGGGGTCAGGCCTGTCATAGGTCGATGCACATGTGGATAGGTTGATGCACCTGTGGTTATGTCCCAATTTCCAGAAACTTAGAAAAAGAGAGTTTTGAAAGGGCATTTTATTTCATAAAATATGGAAAATTAGAAAATGGTAGAAAACTAAGGTGGTACCCCACTGTAAAGATTTCATGATCCCAGAAATTTTGTACTTGCAGTTATAAATCATTTCCTATGAATGTGTAGCCTAGAAGTAAAACTGTCCTCTTTTATATAGTAACCCGATAATGCTCCTTTCCACATCAAGTTAGCTTATGTTGTGATTTGTCCACGAAAACCATTTGGAAGCATACTTATTATGATAAAGTATCATACTAATATTTGTAAAATGAGTATGAATGTGAATGCGAATATGATGCGAATGTTATGAATGGAAAATAACAACATTATGTGAGATAGGACTTCGATCCCTTTGTGGGGCGACCCTTCTGCGGGACGGCGATACATAACGCCGCGGAAGTAAAAGATCCCAGGGGACGGTGATACGTAACGCCCTGGTCAAAATTCCTATGATTCGGTCGATTGTTCTGTAGGATGGCGATACGTAATGCCACAGAACGCTATGGGCCTCAGGAATCTAGGTAAAATCCGATGACTCAGCAGATTGTTCTGTGGGACGGCGATACATAACACCACAGAACACTGTGGGCCAAAGGAGTCTAGGTGGGAGTTCGCTCTCGGGTTTGTGCAGTACCTTTTAAATTCGTTTGTGTGTGGGCCTCCTGTATTTGCGGCAGCTATTTGTTTCCAGGAATAACGAAAATGTGATAATGTGTAATTGCTCATTTATTGTGGTTTTAGCGCATGCATGGGTACCTTATATGATAGCTAAAGAATATGTATTTTCCTCATATTAGTTATCTTAAGCAGATGATAATGAAGGGATTACACTATTATTTACATCTAAATTATGTATATAATTTGGTTATATAGATGCGAGTTAACCCCGATTTGTTTAGGCTACCTACTGAGCGTCACACTCACCCCTTTGTGACATACATTTTCAGGAGACATAGAGAAGGAGGTTGAGGAGGAGGCTGCAGCTGAGGAGTAGTGCTAGTTCATCAGTTGTCTGGGTATGCTATGGATGAATGTCTCTCTTATATGTATGGTTATGGAGTGATGAGCCTATGTGGACTCATGTTTAATCTGGAACAATGGACATGTGCTCTCTTTGGATATTATGAATGGTTGAAATGCTATTTACATTTCGTGTAATTGTGATTTCTCTCTCTCTCATGCGAGTGTATGCATGTTTATATAATTGTGCTTCCGCGATACGTGCGAAGTAATGTCTCGAGGTCTGATGAAAAAAAATATACCCATGATTTGGGGATCGGATCCCGGGGCATTACACCAAAAGTCGAGGATCAAAATGAAATTGTAGAAAGGAAATAACCCTTTAGTGTTCTTTAGAAATTCGGCTAATATCCATATATTTTTGAAGTTCAATGCTCATTGCCACTCATTTCACTCTTGGGTATTATTGTGATGAATGTGTATCTTGAATTTGTTCTTATCATGGTTTATGCAATGCCTCTAGCATATGCATGCACTACCTTTTTTTATTGTGCTTCATGTCTCACAGTCTGATTTTGAATCAACTGTTCACTTGTTACCCTTTTTACCCCATTGAGGGGGAGCTATAGTATAATATGCTTGCTTGACTTTAATGCTTGCTTGCTTGCATGAATAACTTCATATTTCAGATCATACATGATCATAGTAGATTAAATAACCCCATTGTCAACTAATTTTTGGTGATGACAAAAAGGGGGAGAATAGAGTGTGCATACAATTTCACATATCTACTTCTGTGCATATCATGTTGCATATTCTTGCATTCAATGGCATTTTCACTTTCACTTGCAATTGTTGATACATAGGTTTTCAAATGTCAAAGTGCATTTCAATTAGATTCTCATAAATGTTCATATGCATAGCTTTTGCATGTTCTTTCAAATCTCAAAGTGCATATTCACTGCCCTTCACTCAAACTATTTTAAAACCATGCACTAACAAAGGTTTTGGCTCTTTATTAAAATTCGGGCACACAACGCATGTTTTGACATCATCAAAAAGGGGGAGATTGTTAGACCCTTAAGTGACTTTGGTGATTAAGTTTTAATGTTGACAAAACTTGTGTGCATGCTTGTGTGCATGTGATGTGTAAAGCGTTCATTGAAGAATGATTGATCATGAAGGATCTTATTCAAAATATGATAACTTTGCTTTGCAGGACTGAAATCCATGGTCAATATCCTTCTGAAGTTAAAGGATTGAATGAACATGTACTTTGTCATCCACAACACAAAACAGGTTGAAAATCCCATACAATGTTCATCAAAAGGGAATGGTAAGACTTAAAATTGTAAAATCCTTCACTAGGTTTGTAAAGGTAACTAATGCTCACTCGTGTGGATTAATGGAAAGCCATGGGTGTTTGGTGATTAGGTATAACATTTGTGATTGCAAAGGTCATTCCATGCATATCTTTCATGAGTTTTTGAGCTTACTTGTTGATTAATCATTTCATGTGAAGATTGGTAGAATTTGGCCATTTTGGTTCTCACACCTTGTTCATATTCATGGTCATAGGATACTCATGTTTGGTGTGTCATCCTAGCTTTCAAAGGGTTCTCTTGCATATTCTTTAAGGGGTTTGAAAAGATGAAAACATGTTCAAGGTTTTGATATAAACATTGGTTGCATATTAGCATCTCATTGAGCATTCATGTTAATTAAACATTGGATTGATTGATACTAAATTTTGGTTCGCAAAAATGAAGGGTTGAATGCTTTTCTATATGTTCATACACTCCTTCTCAATTGGGCTTTCAAGTTTACATTTCATGTAATTTGCATAAGGGAGTGTAGCCTTGAGATTAATTCAAAATTTTGGGATTTACTTGATGTGAAACCACCTTGGGGGTGGCAGCCACTCGACCAATGCCCCTTTGACCTATCAAGCAAGCAATGCGACGTACCTGGCGATATCACTCAAGCGGACTCAACCGCGTAGCACACACTAGTGCCCGTAGGTGAATCGGCGATAGTGTTGAGGGTCTGAGGTGAGACCTTGACGCTCCGGGGGATTTGGCTAGCTTTAGGCTGAACCCCTAAGGGTCCGGGATGCCCAACCTCGTGGGCGGCCAGCACGCCAAGGGCGTGGGTTGTAGGGTGTGCTCTCTCACAACTCACTCCACAGTGGACACACAATTTGATCAATTTTGGATCGGGCGCTCACTCTCCACCGACGGATCAACCAGAAGCAATACTAAACTAAGCAAGACAATTCCAGCAGAGGAATGTGTTCAGGGAGCTCACCTGATCGGTGTGAAGACACCGATCCCGGTCGGCGACGAGGGCGAGCGAGGAAGCGTGGGCTTACCCGCACGCCGCGCCGGAGAAGCTTCAACCTGAAAATTCAAGTTACATGCACTATGTCCCTTGCAAGGGGGTTGGACTAGAGGTGGGGATTAGTTTTACAACAAAAATGTACCTCCACGCAGGGAGGGGCAGTCAGCCAGCCAGGCGGGGTGGGGAAACTTCGCTAGAAGCTGAAGTGGAAGAAGACCGTCGGTTCTGCCAGCTCTCAGGAACAGTTTGATAGGCAGGCACTATCGGTGCTGCCACAGGCTCTCCCGAACTCCGTTGTTGACGAAACTAACGCCAAAACATTTTGAGATGACCCAAGATGATGCCCAAATTATTGGGGAATTTCCTGATGCTGTCGGTGCCCGAGTCGAAGTCGAGATCGGAGCTGGTTGATTTTGACTCTGGAAGTCCCTGAACTGTCACTGCTGGAAGACGTGGCCGCCACGAGCGCTCCCAGGGGCCAATGGTGGTGGGACCAGAACCGTTGCGACCGCGGACGGCTCCTCTTTGATCGGAGATGCACGGGGTTGCCGGCAGAGGTCGGAGTAGATTGTGAGACCCAGAAAGGTAAGAGGGGGTCGGATCTGACTCAGGATTGACTGACCTGCACACTCCGAGGGAAAAATTCAGAACTTTCTGCTCTGGAGTCCAAATGGGGCCCTACTTCTTGGAGATGGCAGGGGACTGGGAGGAGAAGACTTCAGCCAAGAAATCATGTCCAAGTTCATCCTGGAGCAGCGGTGGTCGCTTCTTTCCTTGGCTTCTGGTTCCCTGGCGGAGCAGTTTTGCGCAGTCATGGGAGAATGGCTCTCTCGGGCAGCTCGGAGCTCGGACGGATGCGAGACCACCTCGCCTGCGAAGCTACTTCGTAGAGCTTTCTGGAAATGTAAGGCTTGCCACCAGGTGCTCCGTGAGGACGACGACACAACCTCTGCAATCCGCAGCTTCTCTGCTGCCTGCAAGCTGGGATTGTTGGGTGAAGATGATGGGTGTGATGGTGGGGGGTGTGTGACCAGATGGCAGGGGGAAGGGACTGGGGCTGGTGGAACATGGCTGGAGGGGTCTAGGGGAGATGGAGGGCGTGTGGGGGCTGCTAGAGCAGGAGCTGGAGTGTGAGAGAGGGTGGGTGCGGCTAGGGTAGATAGGGGGAGAGGGAGGGGGCAGGTTGGCTTGGAGGGATAGAGGAATTTGAATTTTGGGTTAATTGTGGGATTAATGCTGGCCTAGGGGAGAGGAATGGGTGTGTTGGGGAAGGGAAGGGATGCTTGGGGAGATGGGATTCTGCCTTGGGAGAGGGAGATTGACCCTTGGGGTTGAGGAGGGTTTAATGGGAGGAGTTAATGCACCTAGGGAGGTGAAAGGGTGGGTGAGGTGGCAAGAGGGGAATGGATGAGGTGGAGGAGAGAGAGGGAATTTTAAAATTTGGGGGGGAGAGAGAGAGAGAAATAGTCGCCCCCTTCTAGAGAGAGAGAGAAGAGTGAGAGAGGAGAGAGAGGGAGAGGGGGAGCTTCTCACTCCAAGGAAATCACTCAATTTTCTGGAAATACTTCTATTGCAATTGAACATCAAGAGTTACAAATGAGAGAGGGGAGGGGGCTATTTATAGACTCACACAATTCCTATAATCAGAATACCCCTGAACAAATGACCTAATGACTCATCTGCCCAAGGGAGGGCGCCCCTGGGCCAAGCCCACTTAATTGGACCCATTAAACCAGACTAATTAACCATATGACATCTGACTTAGGTAAATGACTCAATGGCCTAGGTACTTGACTCAAATAAAAGGAAAATTACATGGTTCATGACTCAAATAAAATATAAAAATTACATGACTAGACTCATAAAAATATCACAAACACAATGGCGCATGCCGACAAACAATCCAAGCCTCGAAAATGTGGAGGGGTAAGGGATGCCCCCATCATACCCCTGGGGTGAGAAGAACTCGACTCCGTCGAGTATGTGTCCGCCAGGGAAGAGGTCCTCCAATGCAGCTCCGGGCGAGCCACGACCTCCAAACTCAGCCTCACATCCTCATCTGGGGGACGGCTCTTCGGCCTCTAAAGGTGGCTCGGGCACACCCTCTTGCTGGCGATGGTACCCTGCCTGCCTAGTATTACCTCCGTGTGCACACATCGGACTCTCAGGCTGATATATGGAGGCTCTCCGAGGGTATCACTCTCAAAGGTGGGGGTAGGCTCAAAGTGCTCAGTGGGTTCCACCGCGGTGCCCTTAGAGGGTGCTAGATCCGCCGCGCGGAAAGTGGGGTGTATCCCAAAATCCCTTCGGTAAGTCCAACCCGTGAGCCAGGTTGCCAAAGTCACTCGAAACATGGAAGGTCCAAGTCCTCGTGCCCTCGACTTGGAGGTGACCTTAAGGTAGAGCCACTCCACTGTCACCATTACATGGTTGCCTACTTGGAATCCCAAGTGGCACTTGCAAGCTTTTGCCCGCTCATTATGAACCTCACCTCTTTCGCTAGATGCTTGCTTGAATGCTTATGCCATGAGCTACGGGGCGGTGCGGGTGGGAAGTGTGTGGTATGCAAAGGTGGACCGGGGCAGCCATACGTGGACCTATCATGCAATGCTGTCATGTAGACTTTGGTGTACCTAGGTGGGCCGGGGCATCCATAGGTGAACATATCATACAAAGTGGTGATAAATGTCGAGGGACTCGGACATCCGTATATGCCCTTGATATGCGTATGACCAATGTTGAATGAGGGAGGGCTGTTACACCCGAATACGGACCAATCATGCATCCTACTTGACATGTGGGTGACATGAATGAGCGGACCCGACGTACTAATCATGCCAAGCGGTGTGATGTGCCAAGACATATGAATTCCTTTCCTAAAGATGACTTCCTTGTGTGGGGTGGTGGGGTGACCTTTGAGCTTCCACTTAAAAGGGTCGAAGGGATCTAGGAAGGTGGATATCTTGGAGAGAGGCACTTCCTTGTTCCCTAGGTGAAGATCTTCCCTCGTTATGGGTTCTCATATGAGGCCCGAGTTTAGGAAGGGGTGGATTGGGTCAAACATGGTGGGTTGTGGTAGGAAAATGAGGGTGGTGGGTAAGGTGGTCGGGTCACATGGGGATCCTGGTTCCCATAGGAAGGGATCGAAGGGATCATGATAGGGTTTACCAAGGGAGAGGAGCCCTATGTCCTCAAGATCCTCAAAAGGTGGGTCATTCTCCTCCAAGATGATTGGGCCAAGGTTGTTAGTGGGTTGGATGATCAAAGCACTTGGGATCTCAATGGGAGGGGAGTGGACCGAGATGGGTTCCGCATCCATGGCGAGAAAGAGAAGGAGGTAGCTAGTGTAGCGCCCAATAGTGCAAACTGAGGTGATAGACCCGACACATAGGTGTAGGAGGTCAAGGCTCCTAGGCTGTTCGGTCATGGGGGTCAACATGCCAGTCAACTTCAATTACCATGCTAAGCCCTTGAGAAGGTCCCCTAAGGTCTCCACTTGGTAAGATGATTGGATTGTGGTGTGATAGGAGGAGAAGGGTACTATGGGGAGGTTTTGCTCCATGGGAGGGAAAACATGGGCCGTGATCTCTCTAATTGAGCTCTCCCTTAGCCAACTAGCAAGGGGTTCTCCTAAGATGAGCTCGGCCCCAACAAGAGAGGGTGGGGTAAGATGAAGACCACCGTGTGAGGCCTTTCCTTCATCTTGGACAAGGGTGGTCTCCATGGGGGGAATAGGGTCTGGAGTGTTCACCACTATGGGGTCGGGTATGGGTTCCTCTATGGTGCGGACACCCGAGCGCATGCGAGACACGAGCCGACGAGCCATCGGTACCGCACGAGGAGCACGACTCGAGCCACCTCAGCATCCCTATGGCTCGGAGACAGTCTGGAGGTTCCCCACTAAGTCATAGCATTTATCATATTTTTGGGGATTTTTATTTGTGTGTAATGTATTTTATTTTCTTTCATCAGTGTGTAATTTAGATAGTTCGAGGGGCTTATTTATAAAGTGGGACCCCCGGGCCCCACGGGACCCCCAGGGCCCCTCCCATTGATCCACCTCAGCCCATGGGCCCCATGTGAGGTCAGTCAACATGTCAAATGGAGACATCTAGAAGTTTGAATGGTAAAAGGCACATGGGAGACAAGTGGACTTCAAAGTCCAAGGTGGCTACCAAACTTGTCCCCCTTTACCACCAAAGTCAATAGGGCGCCCCTTTCCTTGTATTTTTTTTATTTTAATTTGTGTGGATGGTCACATACTATCCCAGCCCTCCATCTCACACCCCTAGATCCAACGGTTGAGGGTTGATTAGACATATGACCTATATATGCTTGTATTTTCCCATTTTCTTGAATTAATGCATTCATTTGGAAGAAAAAACCTTGGAGCTCCAGCTTGGTGCGCCCCTCCCTCTCCCCTTGCAGCTGTGAAGGTTGCTTCTTGGTGGTGAGACTCCACCCTATCAGTTCCGGTCGCCGCCGCCGCAGCCACGAGCCGCCCCCGCACCGCCACCGCCATCAACGAAGTTCTGCCTGTGCAGTACCACAGTAGCTTCCACGAAATTCAGCCATCAGCCACGAGATCAGATCGACCTGGGAGTTTTACTGGATGTTCCAGAGGTGTCAAGAACTATCCAAAAAATTTTTTTGTCATTCAGATCCTGTTTCATAATTTTAGATTTTCGTCCACTCTTCCACTTCGGTTCTGCCAAAGTTCTGTCTAGGTTCCCATCCGCCCTGAGTTTCAAGTCTTAGGTCCACTTTTTGATTTATGTTGGTTCGCCCAATTTTATTTGGGATTCCACCCATCTACCCCTTCATCCACAATTTTTATAAATTTCTGGTTCACCCATTTCATATTTTCTAAAAATCGTTCTTAGTCCCATCTACAGTTCTGTCCACCTATTTCCAGATCCGACCACCAGTCACCCCAAAAATCATAGTAAATCACCACCACCTCCAAATCAAATTCCAAAAATAGTCCCAATTCGGTGGTTTGATTCCCTACAACGTTGAAGAAGAGCTCGAAGTCTGATTCCAACGGAAAGCAGGCAGTCAACGGCCATTTACAGGAAACTCATATGCTGATCTGATATTTCGGTTACTGTACAACAGGGGCTTGTAAATTCAATAACGTTCTGATCCGACCTGATCCAGCAGATCTCTCTGGGTCTAGATTGAAGCATTTCAAGAGATCTTTCCAACGATAGCTCATGCGTCCCGATCCGACGTCGGGATTGCTCGCAGCGGCCATTTTCGCCGGAGCGCGCGCCGGAAGACAGCAACCAAAATCCGTGGACAACTAGTTCAAAGCTTGGGAATCGGGACCGATCAACCCCCGATCGGTGTTCCCGGCCGACCGCCGTCCGTGGAGGCGCGCCACCAGGGGTCACCATCATAGTGGGTCCCACCCCCACAGATCCGGAGGACAGCGCCATCCGTGGGCCCCGCGGGCCCGCAGAACCCGCCGTTCGGAAAGCACGAAAACGCGGAGTTCGGCACCGCCGGGTGACATCAAGATGCTGCCCGTCAACCCAATTCGTGTGATTCCCGCGCCCCGCATGTGACCTTTTACCTCCCTGCGTGGAGTGGGTCAAATTATTGTACTGCTGTAAAATTGTGTTAACCGGGGGTCCGTGATTGGCCGGGGTTGTCTTTGCCACGCCGGGTGCGTGGAGGTAATGGTCCGAACCTCTTGGCGTTCATTTGCTTAGCTAGTATATGGTCTTTTGCCACTGCCGAGAGCGTAGGTACTAGCCCGTGTGTCCATGTCACCGCTGTGAGAGTGAGAGTGACCCGTCCCGCGACTCGATCCGAGTCCGGAAGTTGAGTCAGACTACCCTTGACCTCCGCCGGTTCCTTAACCGCGCACGGTCCGCGCTTTCCCTCGCTTGGGACGACGAGTGAGCTTCCACTTCTGTTAGCGACGTTTTGCCACTAGGAGCTCGTAGTGTCGGGCTTAGTGTCTCCCTGGTGCATGCTGCTGGTCGCGTCTTCATCTAGAGTCCGAGGGTGGCACCTAATAGTGCCGTCTCCCGTGTCCGTCCCGCATCAGTTTGGTATCACAACGAGTCGAGTCTAGGGTAGTCATTGCATAATTCTTGCATGCATCATGGTCTAAGTCAAGTCTAGGACCATCATTATTTTCAAAATAAAAGAAAGAGTGTTTTAAAATTGCATTTCATCCCGATAGTTCGGTATCTTAAAAGGTGTTGTCCGAACGGTAGGCTACGCCTATCGGGAAGGCTGCACACTTGCGGGAGTGATCTTCAGATCGGTTAACTCCGCCCCGTACCGGATATTGGTTTAGGTCTAAGTGCATTGTCTAGTGTGTGTTTGCATTAGTCAGTTTGTCTTGTCTCTTGTCATCATGCCCATCTTGTAGTTCCGAGTTTCTCATGGAGTCCCAATCACTCGGGCAATATGGCCGTTGGTCTACCCATGGGCTTGGCAACCATCCTCTCCCCTTCCGTAGGCCCGAAGCCTCAGATTTTTATGGCTCTAATGACCCGGGCGACTACCTCAATTGGGAGGCCACCATGGACAAATATTTTGAATGTTACACCATGTCCGATGCCATGCAAGTTAGTTTTGCCCGAGAGAGGCTTGTCCACAAAGCCGCCTGGAAATGGGAGAGCATTGAGCGCATGAGAGAGGTTAGGAGGCAAAGGCCCATCGAGTCGTGGCATGAGATGAAGGACGAACTTAGGAAGGTCTACCTACCCGGCCCGGTCACCTCCAATCGACCCCACCCAATCACATCCACCCAAGGGGGCCATAATCGGAGGCAACGCGCCGCGCATGTAGAAGAGCCTAGGTCCACGACTAAGCCGAGTTCATATGGGAGAGTCCACCACATTACTCCTACTCCACACCCCACGATTGCCGAACTCTTCCAAATCATTTTGGATAAAGTGGATAGGAAGTGTGATTATATTGAATCCCTGCTTCCCCCTTGCCTGCCTCCTAGCCGAGATAGAACCAAGCATGAGCCTAAGGAGGTAGCCGCCAGTAGTCCCAACCCAGTGCCATCTATGGCTCCATCCCAAGGTCCTCTCCCCATCATAGTGGATCCTCTTTCCCCACCCACGAGAGCTCCATTGCCTACACCCCATGTCCGTCAGGACGATAAGGGTAAGGGTCCGCTTATCAAGGAGCAAAGAGGATCACGACAGCAGTGTTATCGCTGTCAACGGTTTGGCCACTTTGCCGGACAGTGTCCCACTCGGACATCTCTAGCCCTAGGGGACAAAAGGGTTGGAGAAGCCTCACTCTCCGATCTTTATTTAGAGCCTTCTCAGCCAGAGCTACCCGTGTTTCTAACGGGAAAGCTACTCATAGCCGAGCCACTCTTTAGCTGGCTTAGGATAGGTTTGGTCCCATCTCCCCTCCCATCTATGGACCCTATCCTACCTCTGGTGCCAATCCATTCATTTCACACAACTTTCCGGTCTAGTCACTATGTGGATACATTAGATGACCTTCTCAAAGGGTTAGACCGGCAATTAACTTTTATGCACTTGTTGGCTCCAGGCTTTGACCAACCTATAGGTCGTAGCTTCACACATCCATCCCTAGGGTCTATCACCTCTGTGTACACCGTGGGTCATGTTACCACGAAGGTTCTTCTACTCCTCCCTATGCTGGCCGAGCCCGACTTCATTCCCATTTGCCCAAGGGAGGAATCTTACTTTCTACCTATGACTGTCGTCCCACCTCTCACAATGAATGAAGGTGATCATTTACACCTCCAAGATTTCCAAATATGGGACATCGATTTGTGGAATCCTAGTCCGAGGGGTCATACCTTCTTTGATCCCTTCGACCCATTCTTTTGTGGACCCCGTGACCCACCATATTTACTCCACCCCTTTGAGAGAGTCCACCATCATACCCCCACCGTCTCATCTCCCTTCATGGATGAAGGAGATCAACAACACCTTCTAGACTTCCACACCTGGGATCTTGAGATTAGGGAATCCATATCAAGGGGTCACACATTCTTTGATCCCTTCGATCCCTTTCTTCATGGGCCCCTTGGCCCACAATCTCCATTCCACTTCTTTAGGGGAGGTCACCATTATACCCCTCCCCCATGGGCCGGGCCATCGGCACCCACCGAGTCCGTTCATGGGCGAGAGACACTCGACCCTCCTGTCCCACCCAAACCTCCCAAATCCAAAGGACCGTCTTATGGTTTTACCGACATTCGGCCACACTTAGGGTATGCATGGCACACATTCGGATGTCCCGGACCACCTTGCATATGATTGGGTCGGACTAACTGTAGGGTTGTTTAGGGTTGTGTGTGCATCCGTGTGTTTTTATTTTGCTAAGCATTTTAGGAGTGCATAGTGAGTCTGCCGAGTCGTTTGCTAGGCATGTTAGGAGTTTGCATGATGACATCCGTCGTCACATTGAGGCCAGCAATGCACGGTACAAGGAGTTAGCCGATGCCCACTGACACCACCGAGAGTTCCACGAGGGCGAATACGTCATGATCAGGGTAAGACTTGAACGGTTTCCCTCTGGAACCGTTAAGAAGTTGGAAGCTCGCGGAGCCGGTCCCTTTAGAGTGTTGAAACGCGTTGGATCCAATGCGTAAGTTGTGGACCTGCCCGAGGAATATGGTATAAGCTCTACCTTCAATGTATCGGATCTTGTTGCATATAGGGACCCAGCGGTGATCCCTAGTGAGCCTTTTGAGCCATCTTCTCCCCTTGAGAGTGATCCCACACCTTAGTGTCCACTTCCACCTCCAGCCTCCTTTTCACGGCAGCATGAGCATATAGATCGTATACTGGACGAGCAAGTGACAGTTACCAGGAGTGGATCTTACCCGCGCTACCTAGTGCGATGGAGTGGACGGCCCGCTACTGAGGACACATGGATCACACATGGAGAGTTGCAGCGGATTGATCCGGATCTTCTGGAGCGATACCGGAGCGATGCAGACCCTTACTCGACAGGGTCGAGTTTCTCCCACCCGGGGAGAATTGGTGCGGACACCCGAGCGCATGCGAGACACAAGCCGGCGAGCCACCAGTACCGCACGAGGAGCACGACTCGAGCCACCTCAGCATCCCTATGGCTCGGAGACAGTCTGGAGGTTCCCCACTGAGTCATAGCATTTATCATATTTTTGGGGATTTTTATTTGTGTGTAATGTATTTTATTTTCTTTCATCAGTGTGTAATTTAGATAGTTCGAGGGGCTTATTTGCAAAGTGGGACCCCCGGGCCCCACGGGACCCCCAGGGCCCCTCCCATTGATCCACCTCAGCCCATGGGCCCCATGTGGGGTCAGTCAACATGTCAAATAGAGACATCTAGAAGTTTGAATGGTAAAAGGCACATGGGAGACAAGTGGACTTCAAAGTCCAAGGTGGCTACCAAACTTGTCCCCCGTTGCCACCAAAGTCAATAGGGCGCCCCCTTCTATGTGTTTTTTTATTTTAATTTGTGTGGATGGTCACATGCTATCCCAGCCCTCCATCTCACACCCCTAGATCCAACGGTTGAGGGTTGATTAGACATATGACCTATATATGCTTGTATTTTCCCATTTTCTTGAATTAATGCATTCATTTGGAAGAAAAAACCTTGGAGCTCCAGCTTGGTGCGCCCCTCCCTCTCCCCTTGCAGCTGTGAAGGTTGCTTCTTGGTGGTGAGACTCCACCCTATCAGTTCCGGTCGCCGCCGCCGCCGCCACGAGCCGCCCCCGCACCGCCACCGCCATCAATGAAGTTCTGCCTGTGCAGTACCACAGCAGCTTCCACGAAATTCAGCCATCAACCACGAGCTCAGATCGACCTGTAAATTTTACTGGATGTTCCAGAGGTGTCAAGAACTATCCACAAATTTTTGTTTGTCATTCAGATCCCGTTTCATAATTTTATATTTTCGTCCACTCTTCCACTTCGGTTCTGCCAAAGTTCTGTCTAGGTTCCCATCCGCCCTGAGTTTCAAGTCTTAGGTCCACGTTTTGATTTATGTTGGTTCGCCCAATTTTATTTGGGATTCCACCCATCCACCCCTTCATCCACAATTTTTCTAAATTTCTGGTTCTCCCATTTCATATTTTCTAAAAATCGTTCTCAGTCCCATCTACAGTTCTATCCACCTATTTCCAGATCCGACCACCAGTCACCCCAAAAATCATAGTAAATCACCACTACCTCCAAATCAAATTCCAAAAATCGTCCCAGTTCCGTGGTTTGATTCCCTACAACGTTGAAGAAGAGCTCGAAGTCTGATTCCAACGGCAAGCAGGCGGTCAATGGCCATTTATAGGAAACTCATATGCTGATCTGATATTTCGGTTACTGTACAACAGGGGCTTGTAAATTCAATAAAGTTCTGATCCGACCAGATCCAGCAGATCTCTCTGGGTCTAGATTGAAGAATTGCAAGAGAGCTTTCCAACGATAGCTCATGCGTCCCGATCCGACGTCGGGATTGCTCGCAGCGGCCATTTTTGCCGGAGCGCGCGCCGGAAGACAGCAACCAAAATCCGTGGACAGCTAGTTCAAAGCTTGGGAATCGGGACCGATCGACCCCCGATCGGTGTTCCCGGCCGACCGCCGTCCGTGGAGGTGCGCCACCAGGGGTCACCATCATAGTGGGTCCCACCCCCACAGATCCGGAGGACAGCGCCATCCGTGGGCCCCGCGGGCCCGCAGAACCCGCCGTTCGGAAAGCACGAAAACGCGGAGTTCGGCACCGCCGGGCGACATCAAGATGCTGCCCGTCAACCCAATTCGCGTGATTCCCGGGCCCCGCATGTGACCTTTTACCTCCCTGCGTGGAGTGGGTCAAATTATTGTACTGCTGTAAAATTGTGTTAACCGGGGGTCCGTGATTGGCCGGGGTTGTCTTCGCCACGCCGGGTGCGTGGAGGTAATGGTCCGAACCTCTTGGCGTTCATTTGCTTAGCTAGTATATGGTCTTTTGCCACTGCCGAGAGTGTAGGTACTAGCCCGTGTGTCCATGTCACCGCTGTGAGAGTGAGAGTGACCCGTCCCGCGACTCGATCCGAGTCCGGAAGTTGAGTCAGACTACCCTTGACCTCCGCCGGTTCCTTAACCGCGCACGGTCCGCGCTTTCCCTCGCTTGGGATGACGAGTGAGCTTCCACTTCTGTTAGCGACGTTTTGCCACTAGGAGCTCGTAGTGTCGGGCTTAGTGTCTCCCTGGTGCATGCTGCTAGTCGCGTCTTCATCTAGAGTCCGAGGGTGGCACCTAATAGTGTCGTCTCCCGTGTCCGTCCCGCATCACTCTACCAAGGAGGTGAGAGGGTATTTTGAGGGTGGGGTGATGAGGGTTGGTGTATGGTGCACCCGAGGTGGAGGGTAAAGGGAAACTTAGTTTGGGATTGGTAGGGGAAGTCGTGGAGGCCTAGGTTGGGGTAGGATTGGAGTTGGGAGGGGGAGATGGGTTGATTGAGGTAGCTTGGGTTAGTTGATGTTGGGGGGAGTGTCCCTTATGGGGGATGGTGGAGTGGCGGAGGCCAATTGGGTTTGGATGTGGGTTGGAAAAGGGGGAGTGGGTTTGGGGGTGGCGGCCTCCATGGGGGGAACCGGGTCGACTAGGGGTCTCTTGCCCTTGGAATAGGCCGGTTGTGGAGGAGTGAGGGTGGGGGCCAATTTGGTTTGAATGGTAGAGGTTGGGTGGAAAAGTGTAGAGGTGTTGATTGGGGTAGAAAGCGGTGGGTGTTATGGGGGTTGGGAGATGTAGAGGGCCTTTATGGCGGCCTTGAACTAGTCGGGAGAGAAGGGAGGAGTGGTAGAGCTCCTCGGACTATGGCTCTCCGAGTAGGGAGGGGAACGTTTGGGGGCGTAGATCTTCCTAAGTTCTACCTTCATCTCCTCCCATGAGGAAATGAGCTCTTGTCTTCTTACCCTCCTTAAGCTCACTATGTGTTCCCACTTAGTCTTGGCTTGACCCCGAAGTCGCCCCTTGGCAACGCGGACTCTCCCCGATCCATAAACCATAGTCCTCTCAAAGTCTTTTTCCTCGGTAGCCTCCCACTTTAGGTAGGCACTAGGGCATGTTCCATTGAAGAGGAGATCCTCAAAAAAGATTATGTCAAATGGGGGGTTGATCAGACCCTTGTGGAGGGCCGAGTGGGATGAATATGACCAAAGAGAGGTGGCCATGCTAGTGGTTGATGCACGGGTGACAAATGTAATTGCCCTAGGACAAGACTTAGTAGAGACAAGTCTAGCACTTGCTCTGATACCAATTTGATGTGAAACCACCTTGGGGGTGGCAGCCAGTCAACCAATGCCCCTTTGACCTATCAAGCAAGCAATGTGACGTACCCGGCGATATCACTCAAGCGGACTCAACCGCGTAGCACACACTAGTGCCCGTAGGTGAATCAGCGATAGTGTTGATGGTCCGAGGTGAGACCTTGACGCTTCGGGGGATTTGGCTAGCTTTAGACTGAACCCCTAAGGGTCCGGGATGCCCAACCTCACGGGTGGCCAGCACACCAAGGGCGTGGGTTGTAGGGTGTGCTTTCTCACAACTCACTCCGCGACGGACACTCAATTTGATCGATTTTGGATCGGGCGCTCACTCTCCGCCGACGGATCAACCAGAAGCAATACTAAACTAAGCAAGACAATTCCAGCAGAGGAATGTGTTTAGGGAGCTCACCTGATCAGTGTGAAGACACTGATCCGGGTCGGAGATGAGGGCGAGCGAGGAAGCGTGGGCTTACCCGCATGCCACGCCGGAGAAGCTTCAACCTGAAAATTCAAGTTACATGCACTACGTCCCTTGCAAGGGGGTTGGACTAGGGGTGGGGATTAGTTTTACAACCAAAATGTACCTCCACGCAGGGAGGGGCGGTCAGCCGGCCAGGCGGGGTGGGGAAAACTTCGCTAGAAGCCGAAGTGGAAGAAGACCGTCGGTTCTGCCAGCTCTCAGGAACAGCTTGATAGGCAGGAGCTGTTGGTGCTGCCACAGGCTCTCCCAAACTCTGTGGTTGACGAAACCAGTGCCAAAACGTTCTGAGCCGACCCAGGATGACGCCCAAATTATTGGGGAATTTCTTGATGCTGCCGGTGGTCGAGTCGAAGTCGGGATCGGAGCTGGTCGGTTTTGACTCTGGAAGTCCCTAAACTATCACTGCTGGAAGACGTGGCCGCCACAAGTGCTCCCAGGGGCCAGTGGTGCCAGGACAAGAGACGTTACGACCGTTGATGGATCCTCTTCGATCGGAGACCCACGGGGTTGCCGGCGGAGGTCGGGGTAGATCGCGAGACCCAGAAAGGTAAGGGGGGGTCGGATTTGACTCAGGATTGACTGACCTACGCACTCCGAGGGAAAAATTCAGAACTTTGTGCTCCGAAGTCCAAATGGAGCCCTACTTCTTGGAGATGGCAGGGGATTGGGAGGAGAAGACTTAAGCCAAGAAATAACGTCCAAATTCATCCTGGAGTAGCCGTGGTCGCTTCTTTCCTTGGCTTCTGGTTCTTTGGTGGAGCAGTTTTGCATAGTCGTGGGAGAATGGCTCTCCTGGGCAGCTCAGAGCTCGGATGGATGCGAGACCACCTCGCCTACGAAGCTACTTCAAAGAGCTTTCCAGAAATGTAAGGCTTGACACCATGTGCTTCGTGAGAACGATGACACAACCTCTGCAATCTGCAGCTTCTCTGCTGCCTGCTAGCTGGGACTGTTGGGTGAAGATGATGGGTGTGATGGTGGGGGGTGTGCGACCAGTTGGCAGGGGGAAGGGGCTGGTGGAACGTGGCTGGAGGGGTCTAGGGGAGATGGAGGGGGTGTGGGGGCTGCTAGAGCAGGAGCTGGAGTGAGAGAGAGGGTGGGTGCGGCCAGGGTAGAGAGGGGGAGAGGGAGGGGGCAGGTTTGCTTGGAGGGATAGAGGAATTTGAATTTTGGGTTAATGGTGGGATTAATGCTGGCCTAGGGGAGAGGAATGGGTGTGTTGGGGAAGGAAAGAGGTGCTTGGGGAGATGGGATTCTACCTTGGGAGAGGGAGATTGACCCTTGGGGTTGAGGAGGGTTTAATGGGAGGAGTTAATGCACCTAGGGAGGTGAAAGGGTGGGTGAGGTGGCAAGAGGGGAATGAATGAGGTGGAGGAGAGAGAGTGAATTTTTAAATTTTGGGGGGAGAGAGAGAAAGGGTCACCCCCTTCTAGAGAGAGAGAGAAGAGAGAGGGAGAGGGGGAGCTTCTCACTCCAAGGAAATCACTCAATTTTCTGGAACTACTTCTATTGCAATTGAACATCAAGAGTTACAAATGAGAGAGGGGAGGGGGATATTTATAGACTCACATAATTCCTATGACCAGAATACCCCTGAATAAATGACCCAATGACTCATCTACCCAAGGGAGGGCGCCTCTGGGCCAAGCCCACTTAATTGGACCCATTAAACCAGACTAATTAACCATATGACATCGAACTTAGGTAAATAACTCAATGACCTAGGTACTTGACTCAAATAAAAGAAAAATTACATGGTTCATGACTCAAATAAACTATAAAAATTACATGACTAGACTCATAAAAATATCACAAACACAATGGCGCATGCCGACAAACAATCCGAGCCTCAAAAATGTGGAGGGGTAAGGGATGCCCCCATCATTACTGAATTTCGGCTGACCGACCTAGTAGCTTAGGTCGACCGAAATTTTCAAAGTGCATGGGCTAAAATTCCTATAAAACTTAGGTCGACCGATCCAGTGCTTTAGGTCGACCGAAATTGCCAGAATGCACCTGCCAAGACCCTATGAAATTCCGATCGATCGACCCTCAATTTCGATCGACCGAATACGGCGGGCGGACCCGTTTTGTTGTGTTCGAAACCCATTTAAATGAGATCCATTTGGGGTCAAACTTGACCCTTATACCCTTAGGGCATTCATGCATATGTTAGACTCATTTGGAAGGGGTTTTAGCATGGGTTATATGGTCTTTTACTTATTCTCTCATGGGTGTATAAATAAGCTACGAATTTAGGAGATATTCTCTAAGTCTTAGTGTTCTATCTTTCTTGTAGGAGAAGAAAGGGTAGAAGGAGAGGAGCTGAGGAAGATTTGTGGATTTCATCTACTTCCATGCATTTCTGAAGATCATGATTGAAGAGAAGATGGCACGAAATGAAAATAGGAACGTGTAGACGTTCTCATCGACGGCATCAGGCTACCCTCCGACCCGAGGATTAGAGAAGATCATCTACAGCCTTTTCTACTCATGGGGATTTATTTCTACACCCTGATTACATCTATTTCAGTCATTTACATCTAGTCGATGAACTTGTGTTGATCATATCCTTATTTTATGAACTTGGACTCTGTCAGTGTGTCGACCGTCTGTGAACGGTTGTGGTGATATTGTGCCGCGGGTGTTGCGGTTTGTGTGTGTGTGCATCTTGATCCCTCGTGGATCGTGTAGGAGACGACGTCTCTGTGTTTCTAGAGCAGAAGCTCCGTGCGCTTCATTTGAAGCAAGTGGATCCTCATCGGTTTGGTGGGGGGTGGACGTAGGGAGCCCGTCGTGGTCCCGAACCACCTAAAAGTCTATCTCGCATCTGTGTGTTTGTGGTTTGCATGATTATTATTCTCGTCTTGATCGTGTGAGAACGGAAAGGTTAAGAGAACTAGTTTGATAATTTCATCCGTTCATTTCTTGTGTTGATAGTTAATTTTAATCCGCTGTGAAAAATTTAAAAACTATCATTTCGATTTGAGGGGACAATTCAACCCCCCTTCTTGTCCAATCGTGCATCTAGAGGACAACAACATCAAACTTGAACATACTATATCGGATCAAGGAGATCCCAATCTGATATGGATCACCGGGTCAGTCAACCTTGCTGCACACTAACTGATGTAGCAACGAGAGCATTCATCTTATCCTTGGTCAACTAGCTAGCCAATCCACCCATGTAGGCACATTTTGACATGGTGTCCAATGCCAACAACGAGAGAAAGAGACTGTGCAGGTTTAAGGGGTTTTATGGATGAGTCCCCTCTCTTAAGCCAAAATCACAGGTGTTGTGTAACACTTAGTATTTGTTGTCAAGATCGAGCAAGAGAGTTGGAGTAGTGGAAGATTGTGTAGGGACTCAAATCCTTCATTAGGTGCCTAGAAGAAGTAGCCTTGGAGAAGGAAGGATGCACGGGAGGCCACGTAATGTCGTTGGGCATTGAAATCGATGATCCTCCTGTAAAAAAGTTCAGCCTAAGTTGAGATGTCCTGACAGAAGTCTTTGATACTTAAGTCAGCGATTGGTGAAGGAAGAAAGTAGTACAAGAGTTGAGGAAGCAGTTGTTGCGTATCTTGTGATATTGTTATTCTGTACCTTTTATATGCCCCAGGCAATCAGAGATGTGCACAAGTGTGGGTTTGGTTCTAGGGGTGTTCATGGCTAGAATAAGATCCAGGTCCTAGGTAGACTCGGGCGTAATTATGGAAACTTAGAGTGTTGGTGGTGGTTACGGAGGTGAGTGAAATTCGGAGTGGGATACGAGATGGCAATAGAATAAAAGTTGCATAGTATGCGGCCTTGCGGGGATCGTACACCAGTTATCGAGTTGGTGTCAAAGTTGAATTAGGAAAGAGGCGGTAAACACCCACGTCACTTGCCCCCTAGCCCTCAACGCAGGGTGCGTGAGCTGGCCCGTGACAGGGTTGATTCGCAAGTAAGCTATAATCGTAGTGCCTCTAATAGTAAACGATAGCCCAGGCTAAGGTTGATGGTGGCAGAGTTTGATGCTATGAACAAGAGGGTTCTTGGAGGTGAGACCGATGGTGGCCGAGAGCTAACGTGACTGAGGTCATTGTTTGGCCGAGTCGAGAAGCAGAATTGTGTTGCAACCAAGGCTAACGCATATTAGTGAGCCGTACTAGGGGCTATGTTGAAGCCCTGCGATGGGAAGACCAAGGCTAAGGCCATTGGTCGACTGCACCTGAGATTACACATGGAGTGTTATGACTGAGACTAAGGCCGACAATTGACTGTGTCACACCCCGATGCCAAAAACTGGGACGCAGCAGTTATATCATTCATGTCAATCAGAGCACGGCATTAACCATAAGAGACCAAGTCTTAAAGAGCATCGTTAAGCCATAAAAAATCCAACTTTATTGATAATTCGTAGTTCAATACATCGATACTCAAGACTTTAACCCAAAATGAAACATAACCTTACATGTCAACCTCCATTTGGCTAATCCAGTCACAACTCATAGACTCCACATACTACAACTTGACATCAAGAAAAGGAAAAGACATGACACAACCGATCTTCTAGGCTGAAACGCTCCATGATCACTCACGCCCTTCCCCGTCCGATTGTAGGTCCTCATCCGAGCTACCTGAAAAATGTTGAGAAAACTGCATGAGCGAGAGCTCAGTTGGAATTACATCTCTGTACCAAGCAAACTTTAAGTAATTAACCATTTAATAAGATTTCAATGTGCTAATGAGAAAAACACATGAGAAAAGCAATTATTGAATCAGTAAAGAGGCATTTGACTAAAGCAAAATGATAAGATGAAAGTTGACTGAGAATAATAATAAAGTAAGAATAGTAATAGGAGATAGAACAAGTGCATGTAACTAGAACTTTCATGTGATTGGCCGTATCAAGCACGCATATAACCATATAATCAAGTCATGTAGAGTTATGTAAATTTCAAGCGAAATTGAATGTCATAGATCTAACATACTAGCAAGTACTTCGGTGCAATGTCACACCTTGTCATTACAACTCCCATGGGCAACAAGTACTTTCGGACGCTCCTCTCAGGACCAGACCGTGCCCTTAATGATGTATTGACATTGAGTGGCAAATCCAAGATCCAATAATAATCTAGACACTCATTCATTTAATGGCCAAGAATTTCAATGATAAGCTCATGTAACCAAGGGCATCAAGAGTAGAGATACGTATATCAATAAGTCAAGCTCATTAATTCAAGGGGTAAGTCATTAAGGAAAATGACTTAAGAAATAGGATTCAAATTAATTCCAGCAATAAGGTTCTGGAATAGACCCTTACAAAGGTCATGAATGTCAAGGAAAATAGTCTGGAGAGGCTAGAATCTGGACTAGACTCGGATAACCATAACACAAATGCAAGAAAATAGGATTTTGGGAAATTGGGCTTGAACGCGGTCGGGCTACATACCGCGATAAGTAGAACGGGGTCAGGGGTATGGCTGCGTCTAGGACAGAGACAATAGGCCTATCGACATTGAGGATGGATCTGTCAATAGTGACAATCGGCCGAAACAGGGAAGACCATGGTCGATGAACCTACCGCGATCATTATAAACGCGGTCATGCCAAAAGCCGCGATCCAGTCAAGGTTACAAAGAACGCGGTCTAGTGATCCACCGCCTTCTTAAATAGAAGGATAAATGCGGTCTCTGCCCAGGCTACATTCAAAACAGAACTGGCAGAACTCAAACAGAACCTCATTCCGCCCTTCCAAAGGCTGGTTGAACCCTTTCCTACACAGTAGGACGTGGATTCCAATGGCTTCAGGGTTTTCAGGGTACAGCCTGCTCGGTGTCCTAGTGAGAATCCCAGGCTCGCGGAGACTTATAGAGGCCTTGATGTAGTGGTTCCAGTCTGACGGAAGGAATATCCGACGAAGGGTACCGGCTACACCAAGAACTTGGGTTACAGTAACACGAAAAAACCAGTAACATCGGTAAGTCAAAACCACCGGGGTGGCATGACCCTCAAACAAAATGCCTTTTAAGTTCTACTCTATGAAAAGCATGGAGTATGAAAAGGCTAGCATGTCATGGAAGCACAGAAAGTTATGAACATCTCAATATGTTGGACAGCAGGTTAAACTACTCTTTTACTACATGAGATAGCATGGAGATGAAATAGACATTCAAGAGGGATGAGATAAACATGGATGTCAATTAACTCATTAAAGATTAACATTATTTCATGCCCTAGTTATATAGTGTAAAGGTTTCGACCAGAAGCGCAGCGAAAATCATCGAAACCCTCAACTGCATATCGTTGATGGCTTTTCAAAATCGAACTAGATTGGTAAATCCCACAGTGTGAAGAATAATTCTTTACCTTTGTGGGGTCGAGAATCTCCCAAAAGCTCGAAGACGAATGAGAGGAGGATCCCGGAGTCGCGAGCCATCCAAACGTCCGGCCTCTAGACGTATCCACACGAGCAGTGGAAGCAGACGAGATCTCCTCTACGATATTCACACGCTGACCCGATCTCAACATCACCATCCACTGGGCAGGAAGGAGAGAGAAGGAGAGGGGGCACCTCTAAGAGAGAGAGATGAGAGAGGGCGGCTAGGGTTTGTTGGAGCTTGGGCCAGGGTTTCTACCTTCAGCATATATTTATAGACCTCTGGCATTTTTCATAAAAAACCTAGTAATTGTCTACACTACAAGAAAAAGTGGTAATAGGGACGAAAATTTCCATCTGAAATCCATCCATAATTACAAGATTTTTGACAAAAAATACTTCTGTCCCAAATTAGGGATGAATTTCCGATGGATATAATCCCGTCCCAAATCCATCCCTAATTTAGGACGTATTTGGGACGGAAGTATTTTTCATCTGAAAAAAGAAAAATATTTCCGATCGAAACTACTTCCATCCTAAATTAGGGATGAATTTGTGACAGAACTATGATATATCAGAAATAACAAGAATCATATTTTAAAAACATATATATTCCTATTATTTCTGACAGATAATAATTTCGTCACAAATTAATCCCTAATTTATGACGAATTTGATACGGAAGTAGTTTCCATCCGAAATATTATTATTGTTTCTAACGGATAATAATTCTGTCACAAATCCGTCCCTAATTTGTTTCGAACGGAAACTACTTTCGTCCCAAATGCGTCCCAAATTGGGGATGAATTTTTGACGGAATTATGATCGTCAGAAATAACAAGAATCATATTTCAAATATATATACATTCCTATTATTTTCGACGAATCATAGTTCTGTCCCAAATCCGTCCCTAATTTAGGACGGATTTGGGATGAAAGCATTTTCGGTCGGAAATATTCTTATTTTTTTTGACGGAAAATCCTTTCATTCTAAATCCGTCTTAAATTAGGGATGGATTTGGGACGAAATTACCTCCGTCGAAAATCCGTCCCAAATTTGCATGACGAAGCTGACCTTCTTCATGTCCCCGAAGAACATAGGACGTGGTCGAGGGAGGGGCAACGAGGAGGTGAGGCAGTCTTCGTCAAGTGGTGATGAGGGAGGTAGCTAGGAAGCCAAAAATGAAGAGGAGGAAAGCGCAGTCGAGGACTCCAAGCGTGGTTAGTTTGTTGTTGAAGTCGGTCTCTGTTTTCTTTCTTGGGCTCGCCAACATCCGTCGTTCCCCGTTCCTCCCCCATCACTACCCCCCCACATGCATTTTATTTTTATAGAAATGGGGTGAAAAAGGAGGGGTAAAAATGAGAAATAGCCACACCCTCTCCGAACCCCCACTACGCCAAGAACCCTCACAGGTTCCCAGCAAAGGGCTCGGATAGAGTGAGGTAGAGAGGGGTTGGGAGGGCACTATAGAAGTATTCGTCGTCATGAGAGAGAGAGAGAGAGAGAGAGAGAGAGAGAGAGAGAGAGAGAGAGAGAGAGAGAGGTTAGGGGGGTGGTAGAAGTCGTCGTCGTCTGCTATGGGAGTTGTGAGTACAGTTGTTGTGTTGAAGTGATTTTGATGATGACAAAGTCTTATTGTAGTTGTTCTTCAATTGAGGAATTTAATGATGCGGTGTGTGTTAAATTGTTCACAATGTATTTTCAATTGAAGGTGCAGTTCATATTCTTGGAATGAAGTACTTTAATTATGTCCTCATGGTAAGTATGGCTCAATGTGTGTTTACAGTTGTATGAGTTTGGAGAATTAATCTGAAAAATGTGTTTTGTAATGGATTGGATGGATGCTAGTTCCTTGGCTTAGATAGGCTTAATGTGGATGACATTTGACAGCCTTCAATATGAGTATCTTTGTGAATGAGTCATTTGAAAGTGGACATTAAGATATGGATGAAATCTGAATTAAATTTGACTACCATGTGTGAATACTTTTTATTTACAAATGGTTGGATTGGACCGTGAACTGTAATGATTCTAAGTCCCAAGCGTTGTGTAGTTGTTGATTCTCCTCACAATACGAGTAACCTTCTTTCTCTTGGCATGATTTTTCTACAATCAAGTGTTCAGATTACTGAGTTTGAAAAAGGAATAAATAACTTACCCTACTTTATGCTTGATTGAACAAATTCATGATTGACAATTCTCCAAGTGATTAACAGGTCTAAAAAGTGCCAAAGGATGTCAAGAAATATAATCTAAGATATATTGGACTTCGTGTATTAAATATACAACAATTTGGGTTCAATTGTGTGCTTTTTCAGGTGTATAGGTCTACAAGATCTCAGTCCGATCGACAAGATTGAAGGGCCAGTCGACAGGACTCTTTCCACCCAGAATGGGTGCACAGTCCAGTTGACATGGCAGACATTGATTAGGTCGACATGACTCATGAAAAGGGTTATTTGGTCGACCAAATTTCCCAGAACCCATAGACTTCTACAGGGTTCAGTTGACCGACGCTTGAAGATCCGTCGATCGAATCTTAACAGAGTTTTTTTGAAGGTTGCAGAAAATGGTCCGATCGACCGAAAGAAGGATCCGGTCGACCTATTTGAGTAAGCTGGGTAATTTTGATATGTTCTGGTTCACAGACTGGTCGACCGAAGCAAATGACCGGTCGACCGAGTTTGTTCCCCTGTTCGCGTGCTCGATCGAATCCGTTGTGGCTCTCACGTGGGACCTCCTCTAGGCCAGGTAAAATGTCTAAAATGCCCTAACCCATTCCCTAACATGTGAGAAGGTTTTAGGATGGTTCTATATGGGGTATAGAAGTCTTTTGGCCCTCATATCGTCTATATAATCTCCTACTGCGAATTTGGAGAGTTTTTGATCGAACGGGATCCAAGTGCATCAAAGGCAAGAGAGAAAAGGCTTGCAGAGGAAGAAGGAGAAGAGGAAGAAGAGGAGAGCTCGCCCCCTGCTGCCAAGAGGACATCTGCATTGAACTCAAACGTCTGCATCCGTTCTGGATCGTGTTCAATGATCGATCTACATCAAGGGTCATCATCTGGTCATCCTCGTGGCTATTAGAGCATCAGGTGGAGCCATCTAAAGGGGGAATCTTACTTGCTGAAATTTCTATTGTTTGATGTAGAAATCATGTGTTATTTGAGCTTGACTTGATAGAGGATATTTGTATTAACTTAGATACTTGAACTGTGTGGTCGGACTGCGTAGTGTGCACATCCGAGTGTGTTTGGGTTGCTGTGATTTAGCAGCGTGCGTGTGTAAAGTTGTGAATCAGCGTGTGTGTGTGTGAGGGGGGGGGGGGTTCATCCCCGATTAAGTTGTGTATCGGCGTGTGGTTGGGGACTTGTCCCCATATGTGTTGCTACATTTGTAGCATAATAAGCCTCACCGGGTTTTGGTGAGGGGTGGACATAGGGAGCCTGTTGTAGTCCCGAACCACCTTAAAAATCACTGTGTTGTTGTATGGTTTGCCTGTGCGATTGTTCCATTTCATCTACCTCCATTCACAAGTTAATTGTTGAATGTTATCTTACTGTTGAGCTTGAATTCAATTCAGAATGATTTATAGCTTGTTAAGATTCTGTTGTGCAGTCATTCCGAATCTCATCTAGTTAATTCTTAAAAATAGGACATAATCAATTCACCCCCCTCTTGATTACGTTTGCATTAAGGGACCCAACAATTGGTATCAGAGCTTGGGCTCTGCTTTACCTAGATCTAATGATCTCAGGGTAGATCCTAGTGCAACTTCAGTCATGAGTACTTCCGCCGCACAATTTTCAATGAATTCTCCACTGATTTTTAATGGTTCTAATTATGCTCTTTGGTTAGATAGAATGTGCAGGGTTATTAACTCTCATGATCCCAAGTTGTGGAAACTTGTTTCTCATGGCCCTCATGAATTACCTAAGGAGAAATTCACATGGTCTGCTAAGCATAGTTTGAAGAATGATGAAAATCTCAAAGTGTTGAACTTATTGAAAGCTGTAGTCGATTCTAACAAATTTCCATTTGTCTCTGATTGCAGCACAACTAAAGAAATCTTGGATGCCTTGATCAAACTTCATGAAGGAAAGATGGAGAATGCATGTTTGATGGCAAACAACAATGGTCAATCAAGTGCGGAAAACACAGAGGTAAACTCTGAACTTAATGAAATTTCCCTTGAAGAATTGATGGATGCCTATGATGAATTGTTAGGAAAATATAAGAAAATAAAGTCTAAAAATAGGAATTTAAAAAAGAAAGTTGAAAACACTGCTCATGATAATCCTTCCTATCCAAAATGTCCTGCTTTGGAAAATGAATGCACTATTCTTAAAGATATGAATGAATCTCTGTTGTTTGACACTAATATGCATAAAGAACTAATTGCTAGCTTGAGAAAAGAAAATGGAATCATGCACAACAAAGTTAATCAACTTGAAGAGAATGAGAAAGAATTGAGAGATAAATTAAAATCAATGTTAAATGATCAGAGATTGCTCGATGAATTGATCAAAAATAAAAATCGTATTGAAGAAAATGAAAAGTTGAGAGAACAAAATGCAATGTTATTGATAAATTGAGTGATTATAAAAAGGGAAAATGTGTGGCTATTGATGAGTCAGAACAATTACATGAGTTAGAGCTAGAAATTGAGAGCTACAAAACGGTGAATGCTATGTTAAATGATAGGGTTGCTATTTGTGAAGAAGAAATTGCCAGCTCCGAATTGCACATCTCTTCATTGGAAAATGAAATCAGAGATTTGAATGATTCATTGTCAAAATTTGTTAAGGGCAAAGAAAACTTAGACAAACTCTTGGGGAGTAAAGTTAATTTTCAGAGAGAAGGGCTTGGCTATACTCCTATGAATAAAAAGTCTTTTGAGAATAAATTGTCCACTTCTTTTGTCTTTAGTTCGGATGAAGCCAGCACTTCTAAACCACCCCTAAAGTAATCTATTAGTCTGAAATCCCAAGAACAGAATTTCAACAGAGCTGAATAGAAAAATCAAAAGCAAAACAAGAATCGAAAAATGAAAACAAATCTAGTGCAAAAACAGAAAAATAATTCCACTGGTTCTCATGTGCATGCTAAGAATTCTCATGTTAGACATCATGTCTCAAAACGAATGAATGTTTCATATTTTTACTGTGGCATGCATGGACATATGATAAGTGATTGTAATCTCATAAAAAAAGATGATTTAAATACATGCAGAAATAAATCTATTTTTAAAGAATGAAGAAATGTTTCCAATTTTTACTGTGGACTGCATGGTCATATTCTGGATGATTACAATGCGAAGAGAAAAGATGAGTTAAAAACATTCAAGAATAAAATTATTTTTTTAAAAAAAAGATTTTCATATGAGAAAATAATGTCTAGAAAATATGATCCAAACAATAAAAATTCAGTTAAAAGAAATCCTTCTCAATGCTGTTATTCTTGTGGAAAATTTGGTCACATCTTGTCAAATTGTAGATCAGTCAAAAGGGGAAATAATTTTCATGCTGGAAATGTTAAACTATCTGTTTATCAACAAAACTTTGTCAATCTCATGCACAAGATGGACATGTATGTTGTTTTTATTATGATGAGTATGGGCATGACATGCATGATTGTTTCTGGATGATGAATGACGATTTGAATGTAATAAAGAAGAGGAGCCTACATGTTAGAAGTGTGTCTAACCCTCAAAGACTCAAGAAGGCTTGGACACCTAAAAATGTCAAATGAGAAATTTGCCTTGCAGATGCACTGATGTGACACGACCTCGGACTTAGGCAAACAAGCACAATTAAGCATTCAAATGGGCCTTAAGGGCCACTGCTCTCCCGTCGCACTCTATACCCGGAGTGACTTGGCGATGCCAAGTGTGAGGTATGGGAAAGGGCCCTTGCTGGTAGAGGGCCAGCAAGGCCAAGGTTTGACTCCCAAGGTTTGGATGCCCAATTCAATTGGGGCCGACAAAGTGCACAAGGGCACCGGTTCACACTATCCCACGGCGATCACTCTTAAGTCATGGACTTGAGAATCGGGCGCTCCCTCGCAAATTCAGCGGCGCATGAAGTAAATATTGAAAGAGCAACACTAATGAGCTAGGATGAGGCACTTACTCGACCGGTTTGAAGAAACCGGTCCCGGTCGGAGACGAGGGCGAGCGGGGAGGCGGTGGTTCCCCACACGCCGCGGCGGTGAAGCTTGACCTGCTCAAACCATGTACAAAACTACGCCTCTCGCAGGAGGGGGATCTTGGGGTGGGGGTTAATGTGAATACAACAATACTACCTCCCGCAGGGAGGGGCCTTCAGCCGGCCAAGCGGGGTGGGGAAAGTAAGGTAAAGAACGACGATTAAGCGAGGTTGCCGAATCTGCCGGTTGTCTACGAACAGGGACAGTGTGTTGGTGTGGTTGCTGTAGATCCTTCTCACGAATTTTTCCGATGGCGAGACCGGCGGCAAAAGCTTCGTAACAGGGACAGGAACGCTTCAGATTTTCTTAAATTTCTTCTGAGACCGTTGTTGACTGGGGCAGAGGTTGGAACAGGACATCAGGTTTTCTGACTCGCAGTTGCAGACTTCTGGCAGCAGGTTGCAGAGGACGCCACGCACCCTCCCGAACTCCGATCAGCACGAAACTGGAGGCGACGTCTTCGTGGTCGAAGTAGCTTTCAGCCAGAGGTGACGGGGCTGCAATCAGAGGTCTAGGGCAGTCGGTGTACCCTAAAGAGTGGGCACTGGTCGGAGCAGACTGCAGGAGACAAGACTGGAGAGCTCGGGGGAGAAAATTTGTAACTCCTTCCTCCGGCAGCCGAATGAGATTCCGTTTCTTGATCCTGAATGAAGACTGGAGGAGAAAGATATTTGTAGAAGAGCTTCAGGGCTGGTTCATCCAAGGTTTGTCGTGGACGAGCTTTTAGTCCGGTTCAGATCCTCAGCCGGAGCAGAACTGCGCGGTCGGGGAAGAACGGACCTCCACAGCAGCACCGATCTCCGATGGGGATGAGACCTCGATCATTGCGAAGAGGACAGGTAGCCGCTTCCGTGGATGCCTCTTGGGTCTTCAAACTCGTCGGGAGGAAGCCGTGGTCGCCGCTGTAAGATGGTACACTTCTACAGGTTGTCAGCTGAAACGGTAGGTTGAAGATGATGGGGGGGGAAATGTGGTATATGGGAGAGGAAATGGGGGTGGATGAGTGTGGGGAAAGCCCGGGCTGTGAGGGGGTCTAGGATGGGGTGTTTCAAGGTGAGGGAGGGATAGAATGGGAGCTGGAAGGGGGTGTTTTCTGTGGGTGAGAGAGGAGCTACGAATTTGGGGCTTAGAGGGAGAGGGGGGAAGGTGAGGGGGAACAAGTGGGTGGAGGGAGTGTGAATTTCAAATTTGAAATGGCCTTGGAAGGTGGGTGATTATGTGGGGAAGTGGAGAGTTTGTATTGGAATGGGGTAGATTTGGTGGGAAGGTGGAGAAAGGTGTTGGAATGGGGAAGATGCCACCTAGGGACTATGGGAGTGGAGTAATGGCAACTTGGGGAAGTGGAGGGGTATTAAATGAGGTGGGTAGCTAGTGGAGGTGGTTGGGAGGGGAGGAGAGAGAAGAAAATTCGAAATTGGAGTTGGAGGAGAGAGAAAGAGGGGTGAAATAGAGAGATTAAGAGGAGAATGGGTGGGGAATCTCTCCCCTAGGGTCTCTCACCCAAAAACTAGAGGAATCACTCCAATTTGAACTCAAATGGCAAGTTTAACTCATTCATTCATTCATTCATTCATTCATTCATTCATTTACTTCAAATGAGGGAAATGGGGTCCTATATATAGGAAACCCACATTTCTACAAAAGTCCATGACAAAAGACTCAATAGCAAATAACCGAAGGTGGAAGGGGTGCACATGGGCCTAGTCCAATGAATTGGGCCCAATTAGCACATTACATCATCTAATGACACACAATCTTAGGAAAATAAATGCAAGACCTAGGGAAATGACTCAAATAAAATGAAAATACATCAAAATGACTCAAAGGAAAGCTACAAAATGGATAAGGGGCCTTAATAGAGTGAGGCCAAAACTCAACCAGCTCCCGAGTGTGAAGAAGTGGACCCGAGCCAAAGGGAATCGTGGGTGATGCCTCCATCAAATCCCCTGGGCCGCGAAGAGCTCGACTCCGTCGAGTAAGGGTCCATCCGGCTAAGGTACCGCTCGAGGAGGTCCGGATCCAACCGCTGGAGGTCCTCCCGACTCACCCATGAGTCTTCCGAAGGAGGCCGATCCTTCCACCTGACGAGATAGCGCTCATATACCTTGCTCCGGGTGGTAGTGACCTGCTCATCCAATATTCGTTCAATGCGTTCGCGCTGAGCTCTCTTGGCTAGTGGACTCTCCTCACGGGTGGGTGCTCTCTCAAAGGAAGAAGTAGGCTCAATCTCCTCACTAGGTACCACCGTGGGGCCCTTGTATGGCACTAAGTCGGCGACATTGAATGTTGGACTTACCCCATAGTCCTCAGGGAGATCTAACCAATAAGCATTTGCATCAATGCGCCTCAAAACCTGGAAGGGACCAGTCCCACGTGGCCTCAACTTGGAGTTGGCTCCTGGGGAGAGCCTCTCCGTCCTTACCATCACAAAGTCACCCTCTTGGAACTCTAAGTGACGCCGGTGAGAGTCAGCCAACCTTTTATAAGCCTCATTTTTTATGCTAATGTGCTTGCGGATTTCCTCATGCAATTTTGTGAGTGCTGACCTTCTAGTGGTTATGGGTGCACCTGGACAACCATATATAGACCATTTATGCCATGATGCCATATGGACCTTGATGAGCCTTGGTGGGCCGGGGCAACCATATGTGGACTTATCATGCAATGTGGTGATGCATGTCGGGGGACCCGGACATCCGTAGATGCCTTTGATATGCTTAAGACCCATGATGAATGAAGGTGGACCACTACATCCAAATTTGGACCACTCATGCTTTCTACTTGACATGTGGGTGATATGAATGAATGGACCCAACATAGTGTTCATGCCAAGGGGTGTGGAAAGCCTAGACACATGCATACTTTTCCCAAAAGTGACTTCCATGTGTATAGGGGTGGGACAACCTTTGAATTCCCATTGGAACGGATCGAATGGATCTAAGAAGGTGGTCATCATGGGGTGGGGCACAACCTTATTACCTAGGGATATGTGGCCCAAGGTCTTGGCTCCCAAGGTGTAACCCGGGTCATGGATGAGATTAGTTTGGCCCAATATGATGGGTGAGGGTAGGAAAGGGTGGGTGGTGGATAAGATGGTTGGGTTACATGGGGAACTAGACTCCCATAGGAAGGGATCAAAGGGGTCGTAGAAAGGTCTTCCTAGAGGGAGGCACTCTATGTCTTCAAGGTTCCCAAATTGTGAGTCATCCTCCTCCAAGGTAAGTGGGCCAAGTTTTCTAGTGGGTTGGCCGAACAAAGTGTTTGGGATCTTAATGGGTGGGTATAGGAAGGGATCAAAGGGGTCATGGTAAGGGTCACCTAAGGAGAGGAACCCTAGGTCCTTTTGGTCCTCACAACCCCTTGATGGTGGATTCTCCTCCTCTAGTAAAGTGATCGGGCCAAAGTTTTTGGTGGGATGGTCGGCCATGAATGGAGGACTAGGCTTTCTACCCGAGATAAGAAGCTCTAAATCGAGGAGAAGGTTGGGCTCATCGGGTGTAGGGAGGAATAGAAGGAGGTCACTAGTGTAGCAACCAATGGTGCAAATCGAGGTGATAGACCCTATGCATAGGTGTAGGAGGCCAAGGCTCCTAGGTGGTTTGGCCATAGGGGTCAACATGCTAGTGAACTCAATTTGCCATGCTACGCCCTTAAGAAGATCCTCTAAGGTTTCCACTTGGTAGGATGTTTGGATTATGGTGTGATAGGAGTTAATGGGTGCAATGGGAAGGTTTTTCTCCATGGGTGGATAAACATAGGACACGATGGGGTGAAGTGGTCTCTCCTTTAGCCATCTAGCTAGGGGCCCATCTATGATTATGGTGCTATTTGTGAAGGCTTGTGGCTCTTGGGGGTCCAAGCTAGGGGACATTTGTGATTCTTCCTTACCACGGATATGAACTTGGGTTTCCTCAATGATGGGGATGGGTTCATCTACTCCCATGTGGATGGTTGTGGTCTCCTTTCTCAAGGGAATGGGAAGGTCTATTGGGGGTGGGGTGATGATGGTTGGTGCATGGTGTACCCGGGGTGGTGGGTGATGGGAAACTTTGGCTTGGATAAGGAGGGGAAGTAGTGGAAGCCTAGGACTTTGGACTTTTGGGGTAGGGAGTGGGAGATGGGTTGGTTGGGGTGGCTTGGGTTGATTGGTTTTGGGGGAAATGTCCTTTTTCGGGGACAAAGGAGGGGTGGTGGTGGGGACCAAGGGGTTTTGTGGGGTAGGGGTTTGGTGGGAGCTTCTGGATTGGAGGGTGGTGACAATCATGGGCCTAGGTGGAGGGGTGGACACGGTGTCCACTTGGTTTTGAATGGTGAGGGTTGGTTGAGTGGTGGTCATCATGGAGGGGATTGGGTCGATTAGGGGTCTCTTGCCTTTAGGATCGTTTGGGGTGGAAGTGGGAGCTAAAGGGGCTTGACTAGCGTAGGTTAGGGAAGGGGGTTTTGGTTGGGGTATGGGGGCCCTCATGGGGTTAGGTGGAGAGGTGGATGTTTGGTTTATTAGGGTCTTAAGGGAGAGGACTTCGTTGCGAAGTGTAGTTATGATGGTTGAGAGGTGATTTGTTGGGATTGGTGGGGGTGGAGACCAAAGGTCGGTCTCAAATTGGTCGGGTGAGGATGGAGGAGTGGTAGTGTTCCTCGGGCTTGGGGTGTTCGAGTAGGAGGGTTGGGAATATTTTGGGATGTAGATCTTCCTAAGTTCCTTCTTCATATCATCCCACGAAGAAATGGGCTTTTGCCTCCTAACCCTTCTTAATCCCTCTATGTTTGCCCATTTACTCTTGGCTTGACCCCGAAATCGTCCCTTGGCCTTGCGGACTCTCGCGGGTCCATATACCCAAGTCCGTTCAAAATATCTTTCCATGGTAGTTTCCCACCTAAGATAATCACTAGAATGTGATCCGTCAAAGGTAATGTCCCCATCTAGAATGAAATTCAAGGTTGGTGAGTAGGCTAAGTAGTTGGCCATGATGATCGGGGGGATCAATGCAAGGGTCGGATTGATGATGACTCTAATGCAAGAATGCCCTAGGACTTGACTTGATAGAGACAAGTCAAAGACTTACTCTGATACCACTTGATGTGACACGACCTCGGACTTAGGCAAACAAGCACAATTAAGCATTCAAATGGGCCTTAAGGGCCACCGCTCTCCCGTCGCACTCTATACCCGGAGTGACTTGGCGATGCCAAGTGTGAGGTATGGGAAAGGGCCCTTGCTGGTAGAGGGCCAGCAAGGCCAAGGTTTGACTCCCAAGGTTTGGATGCCCAATTCAATTGGGGCCGATAAAGTGCACAAGGGCACCGGTTCACACTATCCCACGGCGATCACTCTTAAGTCATGGACTTGAGGATCGGGCGCTCCCTCGCAAATTCAGCGGCGCATGAAGTAAATATTGAAAGAGCAACACTAATGAGCTAGGATGAGGCACTTACTCGACCGGTTTGAAGAAACCGGTCCCGGTCGGAGACGAGGGCGAGCGGGGAGGCGGTGGTTCCCCACACGCCGCGGCGGTGAAGCTTGACCTGCTCAAACCATGTACAAAACTACGCCTCTCGCAGGAGGGGGATCTTGGGGTGGGGGTTAATGTGAATACAACAATACTACCTCCCGCAGGAAGGGGCCTTTAGCCGGCCAAGCGGGGTGGGGAAAGTAAGGTAAAGAACGACGATTAAGCGAGGTTACCGAATCTGCTGGTTGTCTACGAACAGGGACAGTGTGTTGGTGTGGTTGCTGTAGATCCTTCTCACGAATTTTTCCGATGGCGAGACCAGTGGCAAAAGCTTCGTAACAGGGACAGGAACGCTTCAGATTTTCTTAAATTTCTTCTGAGACCGTTGTTGACTGGGGCAGAGGTTGGAACAGGACATCAGGTTTTCTGACTCGCAGTTGCAGACTTCTGGCAGCAGGTTGCAGAGGACGCCACGCACCCTCCTGAACTCCGATCAGCACGAAACTGGAGGCGACGTCTTCGTGGTCGAAGTAGATTTCAGCCAGAGGTGACGGGGCTGCAATCAGAGGTCTAGGGCAGTCGGTGTACCCTAAAAAGTGGGCACTGGTCGGAGCAGACTGCAGGAGACAAGACTGGAGAGCTCGGAGGAGAAAATTTGTAACTCCTTCCTCCTGCAGCCGAATGAGGTTCCGTTTCTTGATCCTGAACGAAGACTGGAGGAGGAAGATATTTTTAGAAGAGCTTTGGGGCTGGTTCGTCCAAGGTTTGTCGTGGCCGAGCTTTTAGTCCGGTTCAGATCCTCAGCCGGAGCAGAACTGCACGGTCGGGGAAGAACGGACCTCCACAGCAGCACCGATCTCCGATGGGGATGAGACCTCGATCGTTGCGAAGAGGACAGGTAGCCACTTCCGTGGATGCCTCTTGGGTCTTCAAACTCGTCGGGAGGAAGCCGTGGTCGCCGCTGTAAGATGGTACACTTCTGCAGGTTGTCAGCTGAAACGGTAGGTTGAAGATGATGGGGGGGAAATGGGGTATATGAGAGAGGAAATGGGGGTGGATGAGTGTGGGGAAAGCCCGGGCTGTGAGGGGGTCTAGGATGGGGTGTTTCAAGGTGAGGGAGGGATAGAATGGGAGCTGAAAGGGGGTGTTTTCTGTGGGTGAGAGAGGAGCTACGAATTTGGGGCTTAGAGGGAGAGGGGGGAAGGTGAGGGGGAACAAGTGGGTGGAGGGAGTGTGAATTTCAAATTTGAAATGGCCTTGGAAGGTGGGTGATTATGTGGGGAAGTGGAGAGTTTGTATTGGAATGGGGTAGATTTGGTGGGAAGGTGGAGAAAGGTGTTGGAATGGGGAAGATGCCACCTAGGGACTATGGGAGTGGAGTAATGGCAACTTGGGGAAGTGGAGGGGTATTAAATGAGGTGGGTAGCTAGTGGAGGTGGTTGGGAGGGGAGGAGAGAGAAGAAAATTCAAAATTGGGGTTGGAGGAGAGAGAAAGAGGGGTGAAATAGAGAGATTAAGAGGAGAATGGGTGGGGAATCTCTCCCCTAGGGTCTCTCACCCAAAAACTAGAGGAATCACTCCAATTTGAACTCAAATGGCAAGTTTAACTCATTCATTCATTCATTTACTTCAAATGAGGGAAATGGGGTCCTATATATAGGAAACCCACATTTCTACAAAAGTCCATGACAAAAGACTCAATAGCAAATAACCGAAGGTGGAAGGGGTGCACATGGGCCTAGTCTAATGAATTGGGCCCAATTAGCACATTACATCATCTAATGACACACAATCTTAGGAAAATAAATGCAAGACCTAGGGAAATGACTCAAATAAAATGAAAATACATCAAAATGACTCAAAGGAAAGCTACAAAATGGATAAGGGGCCTTAATAGAGTGAGGCCAAAACTCAACCAGCTCCCGAGTGTGAAGAAGTGGACCCGAGCCAAAGGGAATCGTGGGTGATGCCTCCATCATGCACCTTGGAAATAAGAAGCACAAGATGGTTACTCCGTCAAAAGAAGTCAAGGCGCATAGGATTTATGAAAAACCATGGGACAAAGTTAAAATATTTTGAAGTGCAAAATGTCAATTCAAGAAAGCTCGGGTACTATCTGTCTCGTAATCCCTGAAATATTTTTTTGGTGCTTCTATGTGTTAATTTGTTGATTGATACTATCTCTGAACTGCTGTTCTGATGTTATGTAAATGGCAGTGCTTGACTCTGAAATGTGTTCAATATTCATCATGAAAATCTACTGTGGCTGATGAGTGCTTTGCATGCATATGAATTTTCTGGTATATCAAAAAATGATTTGTGGAAGGATAGATCAAGTTTGCCTTAAAACTGTCACCATGCGTGAGACCATACTCCGCCTAGTACCAGAAATCAATGCATTCCAATGTGTGGTTCTTGAGGAAACTTTTGGCTTGGTTGAAATAAATCTGATAATGAATTCAGTGTTTATAATTTGCAAAGCTCATAAGTTGGTTTTGATAAATGCCCTTGTTAAAGAAATGTGATGTGGGACGGACCACGGACTCGACTCCAATTAGGAATGCAATCCTCAGACTCTACACAAGCTCACGATCGTCCCTTTTCGAAGGAAGCGTCGAACGTGCGCGGTTGAGAAATCGGCAAGAGCTAGGGTGGTCAATTCTCTCTTGTGCCCGGATCGGGTCACGGGACGGTCTCGCTCTCTCTCACAGCAGCGGTAATGTAATAATATGAAGCGAGCAATTACCCTATCATGCTCTCTAGCAGCGGCATATGAAATATATACGAATAAAGCAAGGTGCCAAGCAAGGAGCGAATACGATACCTCCACGCTCTCGGCGTGGGGAAGACGATCCCGGCCGAATTCAGTAACTCCCAATAACAACAATGAGATATATTACAGCAATGAAACATCACCCACTCCACGCAGAGAGGTAAAGGGCTGCACAAGTGGGCCCGGGAGGACCGATCTCGGGTTGACGGGCTGCACTTGATCACCCTGTCGGCGTGGTTCGGACGGCGTATGCTGCTGGTTGTGGGGCCCACGCGCTGGTCGGTGGGGCCGTGTGGGACCGGAGTGGCACCACTGTGGTGGGGACGCCTAGGGAAGCGCTTCCTGGGATGGCGGTGCGCTGGTTCACTGGCCGGAGGCCGGGCGGCTCCGATCGGCACCGGTCGAAAAGAGTGCCCACGGATCTGCTGCTTCTATTTTCAGGCGCGCGCTCCGGAGAGATCGGCTGCTGCGATCAATCCTGATGTCGGATCAAGGCACAGGAGATACCGTTGGAAAGCTCTTTCGAAGTCCTTCAAACTAGGACCAGAGAGATGAACTGGATCTGCACGGATCTGTCCTTTGTTGATTTTTGAAGTTGCTGTTGGACAGTTCCTGAAATCTCAGAACAGCAGAGCAGTTTCCTGAGAACTACCTTTGACCGCAAGGTAGAGCTCAGATTCAGGCTTCGAGCTCTTCATGAAAGTTATAGAGGGGATGGAGAGAAAAATGACAATATTTTTTGTGAAAGGTTTTGTTGAGATTTGGGTGGGGAAAAGTATTTTAGACTGGCGGGTGGTCGGATCTGGACAGAGGTAGGCAGAACTGTAGAGGGATCGGAAAGTGAATTTTAAAAAATAGGTGTTGGCCTGTGGAAATTCCACAAAAATTCTTGGGTGGAGGGGATGGTGGGGAGACCCTCCAGTAATTTTGGGAGTTCCAGAAAAAAGCAAAAATGGGACCAAGAAGGTGAAACTTAGGTGGCTGTGACTGGATCTGAACAAAAGGCAGAGCTGGTGGGTGGAGATGCACGAAAATGGAAAATTATAAAATAGGACTATAATTTTTCTTCAGTTTTTATGGAGGGTTATGATGAACCCTAGAACGTATCCTGAAAATAGTAGCTCCAGAAGATGAGAGAATTGGGAGGTAAAATTCTCGGAGTGGCCTTCTATCCAGCAAGATAGAACCTGGACAGAACTTCCGACGGTGGCTCGTGGCGGCTCGGCGGCGGCACGAACGGCGGCGGCGGTGGCACAGAATGAAATTAGATGTGGAGGGGCTAAGATAGAAGGGTTCACAACCTTGAAATGCAGAGGATGGAGAAGGAAAACCAGAGGGAGAGAGGAGAGAGGGCACACCTTTCTTGCTTCAAGCAATTTTCACATAATTTCTTCATTAATTCTCTAATGACACTATACATAGGCTTATATAGAGAATGGCAAGGGGTGGGGGGCTGGGAATATCGTGGGAAATAGGCTATTTTCTTCCCTCATGTGGTCAAAAACCCAAAATAAATAAATTACATATGGAGGGGACACTCCTTTGACTAGGTAGGTAAGGTAGGTGGCCTCCCTTTGACATTTTCAACCACTTGTCTCCCATGTGTCCAATTGACCTTCTAGATGCCACCTAGGACTTTGACCAGCCCCACATGGACCCATATGGATTATGTGGACCAATGTAGAAGGAGTGAGGGCCCCCTTGCTGGACCTACTGACAATTTGCATAAAAACCCACACAATCCTAGGGAATGACACATTGGCTTACAAAGCCTTACAATTGCACATATACTTTCCTAAGGATATAAAAGCAAACTAAAGGACACAAATGTAAAATAAAAATGCCAATGCTCGGCGTCGATTCCCATCAACTCTCCCCGGGTGGGAGGAACTCGACCCCGTCGAGTAAGGGGTGCGGCTGCTCGTGACGTCGGCGGATCCGTCATCGTACCTGGAAGCGCGGAGTACGCTCCACTCCAAGTAATCGACACCTGCTCACCCCGTATAGATTCGATATGCACACGCTGCCATGGGAATGAGGCTAGAGGTGGACACTCCGGGGTGGGGTCACTCTCAAATGAGGGAAGGCGGCTCGAAGACTCACTAGGAATCACCGCTTGTCCCTTATGTGACTAGATTCGATATGAGGTAGAACCGATCCCAATAGTCCGACAAGCCTCGAACTCGAAAGAGCCAACAACGCGAGCATACAAATCGACTCGACTCGATGTATGCACAGACACACAAGACCCTAGACACACCTAATGTTAGTCCGACCCGTACATGGGTGACGGCGGACCAGGACACCCGAATGTGTGCCATGCATGCATTAGACGTAACCGGTGGTTGGCGGAATGTGGAATTCCTAGACCTCCTAAAGTGGGCCATGCATGCCTATTGGACTTAGAGGTGGGAGGGCTAGGGGTTCCAAACGCATCTTCTTCCTTTCCCCTAGAGGATGGTGTATCTCGCAAGTGAACATGCTTGGTGGGTGTAGATGACCCGGCCCATGGGGAAGGAGTGTGGTAGTGGATTCCCTTGAAGAAGTGATGTTTATAAGGTGGGTCAAGGGGCCCACTAGGGAATGGGTCAAAGGGATCAAAGAAGGTATGACCCCTTGTGGTAGGTTCCCACAAGTCATGGTCCCCGGTGTAGAAGTCTTGAAGGTGTGGATAGTCACCTTCATCCATTGTTGGTGGGACGGTGATCATGTGTAGGATGTATGGTTCCTCCCTCGGACGAAAGGGTATGAAGTCGGGTTCGGCCGACATGGGGAGGAATAAGAGAACCTCCGTGGTGATACAACGCACGGTGCACACAGAGGTAATGGACCCTAAGGCCGGATGGGTGAAGCTACGGCTAGTGGGTTGGTCGAAGCTTCGGGCCAATAAATGTGTCAACTTCCATTGCGCGTCTAATCCCATAATAAGGTCATCCAATGTATCAACATGGTGAATAGATCGAAAGGTAGTGTGGAAGGAGTTGACGGGCACTATAGGTAAGGTGGGGTCCATAGAAGGGTAAGGACGTGGGACCAAGCCATCCTTGAGCCAACTAAGAAGTTGCTCGGCTATGTATAGCGTTTCCGTAAGAAACACGGGTGGCTCAGGTTTTGGTGGCTCCAAATAAGATGGTTCCGAATAAAGTTCGGAAGTAGATGGCAATGGAGCACTCATGGATGGTGAAGAAGCACGTGTCCTTTCCAACCAATCCCAAAACTTTTTCTCGATTTCCTCAAACGAGCAGGTTGGAGTGGGGACCTCGGAGTGGACTTGCTCCTCGGCTCTCGGCTCGGGTGTGGACCTAGACTCGACTAGAAGCAGGGCTTCCACTTGGTTGGAGGTGCTTGGGTGGGATTGGACAGGGAAGCCAAGGGGAGGTTGGTTGGAGGCGACGGGGTGGACCACTTGAGTGGGGTTGCTTTGGAGGGCTTGGATGGGAGTGAAGGGGCGGGGTTGGTTGGAGGTGTGGCCCACTTGATTGCGGGTGAGTTGGTGGGGATGGCTAGTGGTATGACCCCCGTAGTTGGAGGTAGGTGGACGGGGAATGTAGACCCTCCTAAGCGCTCTCTTCATATCCCACCATGACTCGACGGGCCTTAGCCTCCTATCTTCTCGGAAGTACTTGATGTCCCTCCATGTTTTGGCGGCCTCATAGAAAAGTTGCCTTTTGGCTAAGTTGACTTGCGCGGGACCAGACATAAGATAACAGTCAAAGTAGTCATCCATAACGGCTTCCCACTCTAAGTAGTCACTCGGGTTTTCAGAGCCATAGAAGTCCCGCGCTTCGGGCCTTTTGGGGTGGTTCTGGTGGTCCTTCCATTTTAGATAGTATCGCCACCATGGATAAGATCCGGGTGTTCGGTAATCCATGGGACATGGGGAAGCTAGTGGATGGTCATGCCGATACTCAGACAAAACACTAGATACGACCCTAAGTAATGCAAAGTTGGAATGCCGACTCGACTACCAACCTAGACACGACCAAGATTCGGTACGTGGCGGAGTTAATCGATCCGAAGATCACTCGCACAAGTGTGCGGCCTTCCCGATAGACGTAGCCTAACGTTCGGACAACACCTTTTTATATACCGAACAATGGTATGCGGATGTAACCTTAGACCGACTTAGACGATGACTAGACGTAAATGACACTCTTTTTTTTAATTTTAGACACCCTAGACTCAAACTCGCTCTGATACCAAACTGACAAGGGACGGACCACGGACTCGACTGCAATTAGGAATGCTACCCTCGGACTCTAAACAAGCTCGCGATCATCCCTTTTCGAGGGAAGCGTCGGACGTACGCGGTTGAGAAACCGGCAAGAGCTAGGGTGGTCAATTCTCTCTTGTGCCCGGATCGGGTCACGGGACGGTCTCGCTCTCTCTCGCAGTAGCGGTAATGTAATAATATGAAGCGAGCTAATTACCCTATCATGCTCTCTAGCAGTGGCATATCAAATATATACGAATAAAGCAATGTGCCAAGCAAGGAGAGAATACAATACCTCCACGCTCTCGGCGTGGGGAAGACGATCCCGGCCAAATTCAGTAACTCCCAGTAACAACAATGAGTTAGATTACAGCAATGAAATATCACCCACTCCACGCAGGGAGGTAAAGGGCTACACAAGTGGGCCCGGGAGGACAGATCTCGGGTTGACGGGCAGCACTTGATCACCCCGTCGGCGCGGTTCAGACGGCATATGCTGCTGGTTGTGGGGCCCACGCGTTGGTCGGTGGGGCCGTGTGGGACCGGAGTGACACCATTGTGGTGGGGACGCCTGGGGAAGCGCTTCCTGGGATGGCGGTGCGCTGGTTCGCCGGCCGGAGGCTGGGCGGCTCCGATCGGCACCGATCGAAAAGAGTGCCCACGGATCTGCTGCTTCTATTTTCAGGCGCGCGCTCCGGAGAGATCGGCTGCTGCGATCAATCCTGATGTCGGATCGAGGCACAGGAGATACCGTTGGAAAGCTCTTTCGAAGTCCTTCAAACTAGGGCTAGAGAGATGAACATGATCTGCACGGATCTGGCCTTTGTTGATTCTTGAAGTTACTGTTGGACAGTTCCCGAAATCTCAGAACAGCAGAGCAGTTTCCTGAGAACTGCCTTTGACCGCGGGGTAGAACTCAGATTCAGGCTTCGAGATCTTCATGAAAGTTATAGAGGAGAGGGAGAGAAAAACGGAAATATTTTTTTTGAAAGGGTTTGTTGAGATTTGGGTGGGGAAAAGTATTTTAGACTGGCGGGTGGTCGGATCTAGACAGAGGTAGGTAGAACTGTAGAAGGATCTGAAAGTGAATTTTAAAAAATAGGTGTTGGCCTGTGGAAATTCCACGAAAATTCTTGGGTGGAGGGGATGGTGGCAAAAACCTCCAGTAATTTTCGGGGTTCCATAAAAAAGCAAAAAGTGGACCAAGAAGGCGAAACTCAGGGTGGCTGTGACTGGATCTGAACAAAAGGCAGAACTGGTGGGTGGAGATGCACGAAAATGGAAAATTATAAAACGGGACTATAATTTTTTTTCAATTTTTATGGAGGGTTATGATGAACCCTAAAACGTACCCTAAAAATAGCAGCTCTAGAAGATGATATAATTGTGAGCTAAAATTCTCGGAGTGTCCTTCCATCCAGCAAGATAGGACCTGGATAGAACTTCCGATGGTGACTCGTGGCGGCTCGATGGCGGCACGAACGACGGCGGCACAGAATGAAATTAGATGTGGAGGGGCTAAGATAGAAGGGTTCACAACCCTGAAATGTAGAGGATGGAGAAGGAAAATCAGAGGGAGAGAGGGCACACCCTTCTTGCTTCAAGCAATTTTCACATAATTTCTTCATTAATTCTCTAATGACACTATACATAGGCTTATATAGAGAATGGCAAGGGGTGGGGGCTGGGAATATCGTGGGAAATAGGCTATTTTCTTCTCCCATGTGGTCAAAAATCCAAAATAAATAAATTACATATGGAGGGGACACTCCTTTGACTAGGTAGGTAAGGTAGGTGGCCTCCCTTTGACATTTTCAACCACTTGTCTCCCATGTGTCCAATTGACCTTCTAGATGCCACCTAGGACTTTGACCAGTCCCACAAGGACCCATATGACTTATGTGGACCAATGGAGAAGGAGTGAGGGCCCCCTTGCTGGACCTACTAACAATTTGCATAAAAACCCACACAATCCTAGGGAGTGACACATTGGCTTACAAAGCCTTACAATTGCACATATACTTTCCTAAGGATATAAAAGCAAACTAAAGGACACAAATGTAAAATAAAAATGTCAATGCTCGACGTCGATTCCCATCAAAATGTCATAGCTTCTGAACTGCAATGAATCATAATTGAGTCTAACATTGCTTTATTTTCAACTGCTTGATGATGTCCTTCTTGGAATCTGAATTCATCAATCATGTGGACATATGTTCTGTTGTCAGTATTGTCTAGAATCATCTTCTAGTCTTGTTCAGAAATCCTCCACTTGTCAACAAAAGTTCTTTTATCCAATCAATAAATTCTGTTTGAGTTTCTAACCGCACAGGTTTGTTGACCTAATGTCCATCCTTGTTGACTTAACTCAGTTTTGACTGGTGCTTGTGTTTTTGTTTGCACAGATCAGTCGACCGGATCATAGTTCTGTTCCAAATCCATCACTAATTTAGGACATATTTGGGATGGAAGTAGTTTCGGTCGGAAATATTCTTATTTTTTCAGATGAAAAATCCTTTCGTGACGGAATTACCTTCGTCAAAAATCTGTCCCAAATTTCTTCTCCCCAAAGGACATAGGACATGGTCGAGGGAGGGGCAACGAGGAGGTGGGGGAGTATTCGTCAAGTGATGATGAGGGAGGTAGCTAGAAAGTCGAAAACGAAGAGGAGGAAAGCTCAGTCGAGGACTACAAGCGAGGTTAGTTTGTTGTTGGAGTTGGTCTCTGTTTTCCTTCTCGGGCTCGCCAACGTCCGTCGTTCCCCGTTCCTCCCCCGTCGCTAACCACCCCCCCAACGTGCATTTTATTTTTAGAGAAATGGGGAGAAAAAGGAGGGGTAAAAATGGGAAATAGCCACACCCCCTCCCAACCCTCACTATGTGAAGAACCCTCACAGGTTCCCAGCAAAGGGCCTGGATATGTTGTGCATGTGATTTTGATGATGTCTAATTATCCAACTATGACTCATTAATCAGTTTGTCAATCATAAAATATGTGCAATTAATTCAAATTCTTTGAGGAAATGAAGAATGAATGGTTTTCCATGAAAATTTGACCAAGTGTCAAGTTTGCAGGTCGATAGGATAACTAATGGGCAAGTTCCTATAATAATTGGAAATAGAACCATGTAATCATCCGGTCGACAGACTCAAAAGCCCAGGCCTTCATCCAGAAGGGCTTCCTGATCATGTCGATAGACTTCCAGAGTCTGTTAAAGCCCAGTCGACATGACTTGCTATCCAGAACCCACTGCAAAGGGCTAAGTCTAAAGTTCAAGTCGACAGCCTCTTTGATCCGGTCGACAAACGCTTCATCTAAAACCCGCTGCAAAGGGCAAAATGTGAAGTTCAGGTCGACAGGCTCCTTGATCCAGTCGACAGGCTCCTTGATCCAGTCCGCGGCTACAGCTCTTCTGCTCATTTCTTTCCTTTTGGATACCCTAAATGTTTATATAGGGCCTTCTAGAAGCTGTCCTTCGACCCTCACATGTGGCAGCAAGGAATACTCAGACAAAAGATGCCTTTCTATCATCCACACATCATGGAGATATGCTAATCAAGCTTTGTTCACAGACGCCTAACCGTAATCGGTCGACCAGTTCGATTGAATCGGTCGACCTCTGTTCACTTCCAGAAGCCCTGTTTCAAGTTGGTCAACCAGTTCTGTTAGATCTAGAGGGGGGGGGGTGAATGGATCTTAAATAAAAATATTTGCCGATTTAAAATATTGTTAAGTCTGAACTTCTTTCAACTAGATGAACTACCAATCTGAGAAAGCACAGTAAAGCACCAAGCAAGACAATACAGATTTCTCCGAATAGAAAATAGCACAGGGATGACCTTTAATTCTTTAAAGACAATCTGTAAACTAGTGGGGAATGATACTGAAGCACAAGCACTCAAATCAACCACTCCACAGATTTGACGAATCAGGCAATCAATGAATCGAACAGGCGGTGCACCCAACCTGACAAGGACCCCTGAGAGAGAAGTAGAAGGTAGGAACAAACTCACAAATCAAACCACGGAACACCAGAATTTTAGGTGGTTTGGCCAGACCCACAGTCTGCCTACTTCCACCGCTCACTCAAACCGAGTGAGGATTCCACTAGCACAAGCTATAGTTCAAAGCAGACTCAGTCTGCAACAAACACTGCCTTACAGCTTGACCCAGAGGAACAGACTCCTCTCTTTCTCCAACCCGGAGGGGAACCTACACCAGTGACACCCAGCCACTAGCAACTAGAGACCCAAGTCTCTCTTCCTCCAAACCGGAGGGAAACACAGCGATTGAATGCATCAATTTATATGATCAAGAATATATATAATAAGACATAATATTGATGTCATCAAGATCACAGAGACACATTGTTGCGCGGGTTTTTATGCCAGTTAACCCCAGTGAAGAAAGGAATACTGCGGGGAAGGAGAATACGGGAGTTTGATGTATCTTGGGTATCCCCCTTGCGGGTGCATGCCTCTCACGGCAGTACCGGGCACTCTCCTTTTTACAGAAAGTCAAAAAGGGTCGAATGGCACGGAAATGTCGGGATAAGGGTTAATCGGATAAGGTGCGGCCTTGCCAGTCGATCTCTTGACAATCACTCATGGAACCAAGGTTTGACCGGGGAAGTGCCACCGGGGCGCGGCACGTGGGCTCAGGCGATCAGGCGACACGCGGAGAGAAGGGGTTCCGTGGGTGCGAGTGCATAGGCGATTGTGGGAATCGTGTACATGACGTGTTTCCCCACCGGCCGCAAGCAACCGGTGTTTATTTACATCGGATTGAATCTGAATACCTTCGTTCCATGCTGAAGAAAAGTCTGCATATGTGTCTAAAGCCGTGGGTGGAGGGCCGGGTGCATTCAGCAGCTAGGAGTATGCGTTAGACTGGGGGGTGTTCACTGGGGTTAGGGTATTCGGCACGGATGTTGAGTGGTGTGGGTAGGAAGCTGGGGGCGTGAATACGGGCGTATGTGTTTCACTGGTATTATGATGAGCCACATGGGCGTTACAAGCGGGCCTGAGTGGCCGAAGTACAACGGGAGCAAGCCGCGGGACATTTTCGACACGTGAGTCGGTCCCCGGGTCATTGCATGACAAAGCGGGTGTCCGCGTGTTTTACTGGAACTCTTTACAGAGTAGTTGGTGTGGGTCCGACTGCCTTAGTGGTCAGAACAGACACGCGCTGGCGCCTGGCGGAGGTCAGACGTGGCTCGAGGTGAGCGGTCAGGTCCGGTCCTCGGATGGCGAGTGTTGTCGTGCTGGAGAGTCGAGGTCGGCCCCAGGACTGTAATTCCCGGGCCATAGGTTCGACTAGACTTGATTTGTGAATCTGAGGGGCCGACGGTTGGCTGGGAGGTGCACGGTGGGCACGTGGTTCCGTGTCGAGGGCCGACGCAGTCGTTACGAGGTACCCTTCGTCACCGTCGTAAGTGTCGTAAGTCGACGTACACGGGTGGACCCGGGGTGCGGGCCTATTTGCCGTTGGTATGGTCATCTTACACGTGGCGGGGATGGACTTGTCATGAGATGGCTAGACACCGCGTGAGGGGAGTACGTGAGACATACCCTCGACGTGTGTGAGCCGACTAGCAAGCCAACCATGCACGCACTTGTCTTCTCGCGTTCCCGACTCTTGCCAAAAGCCTCGGGAGTTCGAGGGTGCGACAATTAGGCCGGGGAAGTTTGCTCGTCCGACTGTGTGTCCGTGCGTTGCTTCACATGCCCTATTGTCCTTTTGCTTGTTAGTAAGGGGGAAATTTATAGAAGTTTGGAGGGGTGGGGGGTGGGGTTTAGGCGGACCAAGTTGGGGGTCCAACTTGGTCCGGGTAAACTCCCAAATAGTGCTTTTATTTTTATTTTATTTGAATTTTTTATGTGTGTTTTTTGTGTGTGTGTCGGAGTGGAAGGGGTGGGGTTTAGGCGGACCAGCCCAAGGGGCACGGTGGGGTCCGCCTAAACCCCTCCTCCAGGGGGAGTTTAGGCGGACTAGCCCATGGGCTGGTCTGATCCGCCTAAACCCCTCTTCGGAGGGGAAATTCCTTTTTTTTTATTTTTGGAGGGGTTCAAGCTGGTCCGCCTAACCCCCCCCCCCCCCCTTGGGGGTTTAGGTGGACCATCTTGGAAGCCCAAGCTGGTCTGCCTAAACCCCTCCCCAAGGGGGGTTTGGGCGGACCTGGTAGAGGAGAGAGAGGGGGAGTGGTCCCACCTCTATAAAACCATTTTTTTTTGTTAATTTAGCCCCACTTTGACTCGTTTCGACGCTAGAAGACAAAGGATACTGGGAGGATACTAGTTGACTGGCTGCTTGTGCGCGAAGATCGAGGGATTACCGTGTGCGACTCCACGTATTCCCAGGACTTCGTCTTCGCGAATTCTTCCGCGTACGGGTATGACGAAAGAGCTTTGCATGAACCTCGGGCCGCATTTGCACGAACAGGGACTGGGGAGGGCCGTCGGCCCTCCAGGCTGGGGAGAGGGTGTCGCCCCCCCAGGGAGTTCGCCCTCCCCGGGGGCGCGGCCACGCCCTGGGGCACACGGGCCCCGGGCAAAGCCGTAACCCCGAGGGTTGGCCCTCGGGGGTCTTCCTTCATCGTCTAGGGATACCCCTTGGGGGATATAAAGTTTCGGGAGGTTGAAATGGCCCATGGGAGCCATCGTTCTCTGAGTGGTAGTGGCCGCTCGCAAGGTGCTCGGGCGAATGCCCGACACACCCCGGGTTACCGAACGAGCCGCGTAAGTGGCCGACGGGCCTTGGATTTGGCCAAGGGCCAAGGGTAGAAGTCCATAGGGGCTGAGAGGAGGCACCTTGGGCCGATGGGCCTCGCCTCATGCTACGTGCCACATTGTATGGTGGGTTGGCAGGGTAGTCTCGGGTTGCCCCGAGAGCTAAGTTCAATGGCTTGTTGCCACGTGTCTGAGGGACGGGGGTGGCCCCGACCTGCTGGGGGGGTCGTTTTAGGACCCAATTGGTGTACTGGAATCACGGGGTGGCCCGTGGATTGGTGTAGAAGGGTTGAAACATGTGCGCCCACAAGGTGTTTGGCAGAATGCCGAACACGCGTGTGTGAGCCGTACACGCGTACTACTGGCCTCCTGAGCCTGTGGTTGACCTATTTGGGTCTCCCTTTGACCTTGGAGGGTTGAAAGAAGGCGTCTCTGGGTAGGCCCCTAGCCTTTTCACTGGGTGCCACGTGGTGTGGCTTGCAGTCGGAGTGTCCCCGGGATGGCCTGGGTGGTCGTGTAGAGGCGGGCAAAGTCCGCAACTTAGGAGTCGGGAGTGGTCCCGATCGATTGCTGGTGCCACCGTGCACCTCGGCTAATGGGTTGGGGCCGTTGGTCAGGCCCACTGGATTGTCGGAGGGGCCGGGTAGCCCATGCCTTGAAGGTGTTCGAGGAAATTCCCGAACCCTTATTTCTGGGTATTTTGCTGGGGAAACAGTCTGAGTACAACAAATGCGCCCCACGGGTCGTGCGTCGGAGGTGGAGACGAGGGCGTACGGCCCGTGAACCTCTCCTACAGAGTTTTTGTAGTTGCATTTTGACGCTTCATATGTTTGTGATTTGCTGTATTGTATGTATTGAATTTCTGGCATATTGACCATTTTTGTGCTATGTCTTGCAGCTATGGCCTGATTTGGCAGGGACGAGAGGGTCCCGAGGCGTGTGGTCCGGGAGGAGGACCACTGGGTGAGGAGGACCGAGCGGCCCATGCCCCCTTTGGGCCCGCCAGTTGTCACTGCGGCCAGCCTGGAGCAGCTTGATGGTGGGCAGGCAGTTGTGACAGAGGGCCCCGTCGGCGAGCGCGGCAACGGGGTTGGGGTCATGGACCCGGCCCGCGCGTCGGAGGCGGGGGGAATTTACACTTATGATCACAGCGGTGGCTATCCAGTGGAGTTCCCTTTGGACCATCACCTGTTTGAGTTTATCAGACATTTTGTCCCGCCAGGCATGGAGGAGAGTGACTCTCGGGTTGTTGGAGCCCGTCGCCGACTGGAGCGGGCGATCTTGGTGGGTCGAGATAGCTTGCACGTGATCATCCTTTGCGGCTTCCCGAGTTTCTCCGTGGATTACTGGAGGCAAAGTCAGTTTCCCAGTGCTGAGTGCCTGGGCTTCTTCAGCAGAGAAGACCAGTTCGGAGTTCGTGATGGAGTGATGGGTCCCGCCTTTTGGGATTTGCATGGACACCATCGAGCAGAGACAGAGGGCAGTCCAGGATTGGTGCTGGAGCCATCAGGGGTGGAGTATGCCGGGGAAGGCTATGACGACCATAGCCTTTTGTCCAGGATTCTGCGACAGACCGCCGTTAGCTGGTATGGCCACTGGGCGGTGATTCCGTCACACAGGTACCGCCAGGGAGCTACTGAGTGGTTGATGGGCATAGTACACCACTACCGGGTGCTGTAGGACCGAGCTGACATCAGATATGCTGTAACTACGGCTCTGTATGGGTATCCTTGTTATACAGGACTTTTACAGGCGCTGATAGAGCGCTTCAACCGTAGGTGGAACACTGTGGCAACGGATGAGGGAGAGACCTCGTTAGACTTGTGGTCTCTGTTGAGGATCTCTGGGTTGCCGATCAGCGGTGAGGGGTACGAGGAGATAGTGCTGGATGACCTCCATCGTAGCCACACTGACGGGCATGGACGATACCGGGTTTCTTATAGCTACCGGTATCTACTGAAGACCTGGAGGGATCTAGCCCTGGCTGGGAAAGAGAGAGCAGCGCAGACTCCCAGGGTGCCGTTGAATGCATAGATTCGCCACTTTTATGATGGCCCCTTTTGCTTTCACCAGGAGTTCGCGAGGGACCAGACCCCCTGGGAGGAGTATACAGAGGTGGAGCTGCATTTTCAGACATATAGCAGGTATATCTATGCACCACAGGAGGGGTGGAACCTCCATAGACTGCCAGATGTGACGCACTTGGCCGCGTACTTGGCGTACTGGCTGGCGACGTTTGTGGTCCCCCACGGGGAGGACGGCCTGCTGCGAGTAGAGCTATTGTGGCCTGCGTGCCAATTGGCAGAGGGACAGAGACTGGCCTTAGCCCCAACGGCTTTGGCCAATGTTTACCAGGGACTGGGAGTACTGGCGGCGCACCCGGCGCCACGTGAGCGGAGCCTGCTCCTACCGACTCACTACCTCAGTGCATGGGCTAGGTTACTGTTCCCAGGGTTGGTGTCTCGCGGGTCTGTGACGAACCAGGCGACACCGTTGTTGTTCAGCTTCACAGGACAGCCTGATGGGGATGCAGTGATGCAGCTGGAGGAAGCCAGGAGGGTTTTGTGTTACTTGCCCGGCAGGGGCGAGGAGGGTGTTCCTTTTGACGGTGTTACCAGGACTCCCACCTGATCATGGTGCCTTTGAATGGTGGGGTGGCCTGCGCCCAACCTTACCAGCCGGAGCCGAACGCGTCATTGTACACAGAGTGGGTGATGAGCACTCGGCCAGTGGTCCTACCTTTACACCGGTTCGTGATGAGCTTCTTTGAGCCGTACTATCCGCACAGGTTCGCTCGGAACTTCGGGTACGACCAGGGGATCCCGCTGAACCAGGAGTTCCCTTTGGCGGGTCTTCAGTACAAAGGTCGGGACACACATTTGCTAGCCGCGGCGTGGTGGGACTTTTACAGTCGCTGAGATCCGGAGCGACTGTCGACGCCGGGGCCGGGTCGCAGGGGACGGTTTGACGTCCACTACGCCAGATGGTGGTTCGAGCATAGTCACCAATACCGATAGAAGGCCTCGGCGATCCGGAAAGCCGAGGAGACCCGTCTCTTGAGGGAGGACCTGCCTCTCATCGCACTGGATGACGGGTATCTGCGGACTCGCTTTCCTCGGATCCACCGGGAGGTAGAGAGGCTGGTGTAGCAGGCGCCCCAGGGGAGCCGAGGCTCTTTATCGATGGGGCGGAGTGGCAACGGGGCACTGAAGCCCCTCAAGCAGGCGCGGGCGACGCTTGGAGGCACCAGAGTCAGGGCACCTCGACCTGAGACGTGGAGGACTTGGTGGACCCAGTTTCTGGCGGACTGCGGGTTTGAGCAGCGGGGTTCGTTGGATCGAGTGCTCCGTGAGGGGAGCTTTGTAGATACGGCGGCTGACGACTGGAGACGTCACATCACCCATGCGATCGGGTCGGCCAGACCCGTGGATCTCGTGTCCCTCATTGAGTGCGCCTACACCCAGAGGGACGTGAAGGAGGCGGTCGCGAAGGCCGCACGGGTTGTGGGCTTGAAGCCGGAGCAGCTAGTTCCTCTATCGCTGACCCCCTTCGTGACTTCAGGTAAGACCTCTTCATTGGCCTACTAGCCATGCTTTATGGTTTTCTAGGGCATATGGCTGAGAGATCCTGTGTGGTTGTGTTTATTGGTAGGTTCTGCGGCGGACAGAGATCATCCTTCCACAGGGGCATCTTCTGGGGATGGTGACGGGGCCCTTCAGCCCCGGAGGAAGCGCCCCCGGATGGAGATCGGAGTCAGGGAGGTTGGTGAGTCCTCTCGGGGACCCGCTGCCAGGGAGCATATCGAGGCGGAGTCAGCTCTGAGTAAGTATCATATCCGCCTACTTGCTTTATGTTGATTCAGCCTTGATGATTGGCTAACCTTGTGCAATTGGATTTGCTTTTCACAGTGCCACTGGAGATCGGGACTGATGTAGCCTTCTCGCCACCTCAGGAGGTCGACCCCCTTTCGGACGACAGGCTCGATCATGAGATAGATATGGAGGGGCTCCTTCATATGATAGACGAGACCGCCCCCAATGTTGAGACCTTCCCTGATTTTGAGCCATGGAAGGCTTCAAAGGATGCCCAGCCAGGTAAACAATTCTGGGACCGAGCATGTTGTGTTTATGATTGTATTTGCTTCCGGGAATTGACATAGTTGCTGGTGTCATGTAGAGATGGCCGGGGCATCAGAGACAGCGGCTTCTCCTGAGACGCAAGGTGAGGTGCCCCCATCCATTGACGGGCGGGAGCCTGGTGTGACCCAGGATGGCTTGGGTAAGTCTCGAACTGTTACAGAGAGTATTGCCCTTCCATTATCGAGTTGCGGGGATGCCGATACTGACTGACTTTATGATGTCATTTATCAGGTGAGGATCCAGCTGCCACTCTGGAGATGATTCAGAGCTGGTCCGCACCGGCCCTTCCGTGTCTCTTCCCTCCTTTGAGGGGGAGCCTTTGGGGAGGAGTGCTTCGATGCCCCCCGCGACCGAGGAAGTGTCTAGCTTGTTGCCACAGCTATTGGCGGGGGTGGAGCGAGCTTCCCTGCCAGCTGTGGTGTCGGCCTGCACTGTGGGGCTGGTCGGGTCCTCGAGCATGGGACCCTCAGGTACGTAGCCGACTTAATCATTTCTGTTAAGCCTTTGGTTGTTGATTGTCTTCTAGTGCTGAGGTCCTGTTGGTATTGTTTACATGTGTACCTTCGCCTCTAGAAGAGGGTGAGCTGCCCCGTAACGGGGCCGAGATGGTGGAGGAGGGGCCCACAGAAGTGGCCCCTGCTGAGGGCGACAAGGAGATCGTCGATATCGAGAAGGTTTCGGAGGGGAGCGCTCCGGCCGGTGAGTTTTTTGTTTGCAACTCTTAGCTGGAGAGGCATCCTTATATAGAGCTCGGTCTTGTGATGACCTTGTTTGCTACGCTGGCTTGCAGGAGCTTTAGGTTCGGCCACCTCTGGGAGTTCGTCAGGGACCTCGTCGAGCTCTTCAGACGATGTCGGCTGAGAGATGGAGATAGAGGAGAGTTCGAGCTCGAGCTCTTCATCCTCCGGGGCCTCTGCTGGTAGGGAGGTTCCGATAGGGACCCCTTCTAGAGGTATGCAGTGGTCCTCTCCATCCTTATCTGGTGCTTGTCAGCTCTATAAGGCAGAGTGCTGACGTTCTTGAGTTACTTGCAACGTCAGATTCTAGGGAGGAGCACGCGTCGGCTCCTGGTGAGGGCGGGCAGGAGGAGCCTCCTGTCCCACCCGTGATTGCTGGAGATGACTAGATGGTGGAGGAACCATTACCCTCTCTGACCTCGGTGGTGATGCCATGGAGGCGGAGGTGCAGTTACCTTCCTCGACCCCGACAGACGATGCCATGGGGGCAGCTGGACTTGCTTCAGGTAAGGAGGCAAGACTTGTCTCCTTCTTTTTCTCAGGTTTTTTTTTCACCTTGTTTGTCGAAGGAAGTCTTTCATGTATTACTTACTCCCCTTGGTATTTGTTGGAACTATGCAGGTTCCACTGAGTGCTGGCTGTGTCCGGAGACCTCTCCCTAGATTTAGGGGTCGAGTGGCCTCTATTCGCCTCTCTGCCATAGCCGTTACTGGAGGCGACTGTAGGTGCCGCCCTGCTCCAGCGAGCGCGAGGCTACTCACTGAGCGAGCCCCTCCCTTCTCTAGAAGACCTGAGGCAGCGACTGCGGGAGTGCACCCAGGGCTATCACGCACTTGGCTTCCCACGCGAGCTCTGGATGTCCGGGTTAGCTGGGATATGGGCCGAGTACCTGCGACTTCGCGAGGCTCAGGAGCAACGGGCTCAGTGGCTAGCGGCGATCTGAGAGGCGCAGGAGCAGTGGGCTCGGCTTGTGTCAGCCGTAGCCGAGCAGAGGAGTCACGCCGAAGCGACGGCGTCAGCATCTCAGGAGCGAGCCACACAGCTGAGGGAGGTGGAGAGCCAGGCCGAGGCCTTAAGGAAGGCCTGGGAGGAGCGGCAGGTAGTTGCTGAGCGCGTCCGAGCCGAGTGGCAGGCGACTGAGGCTACAGCCGGAGCCAGTGCTTAGCTTTTGTCCACCCTGGAGGTAGAGCTTGCAGCGGCGGACTGTCGCCTTACGGCGCTAGAGGGGACTGAGCCGGCACCCTTATTGTATCTTCCCCCTTTTTTTTGATGTCTGGAATGTATGAATTTTGTTACCCCAAGGGCATGTCTTGGGCTCTTTTTACAGAGTATTAATGAACTCCATATCTTTTGTTTACTGGGTTGTTCCCTCTCTTCTTTGATGGAATGGAATGATGCGTGTGAACTGACGACTCCTTAGTGTTAGTGGTGCTTGCTTGTCCTACGACGCATCGCCATGAGTGATGACAGGAACCGGTTTAAGGAACTCGGTGTTAGAAGCTGGAGGTTGAGTACTGGGTAGTAGAGGAAAGAAAGGCTATATGTGGGGGCCAATCCTTCTGGGGGATGAAAGCCCACATATCGGGGAACCAATGTAGGCCCGTAAGAACGTGACAACTTGCATGATTTAGGGTTGTATAGGTGATTCTGGAGGGTGTATATTGACCCTGAGCTGGATGGTGGAACATTGGCTAACATTGTGCCGTTAGCCAAAGAATGGGATTCGTATGTGTCTGGGAAACTGAGATTGAGCTAGCTGGACGGCCTAGGCGGACATGGCAACCAAGACCGGAACTGGGAGAGGGACTGGAAATTGAAGCTGGGACTATGATTGGGAAGAGGGGCTTGAGCTGAAGCCAATTGGGTGACCTAAAATGGTGCAATGGTTGGGAATTGGAATTGAGCCAGATGGCTAGCCTGAAAAGGCGTTATAACCAGGACTGGCACTGGGGGCTGGGCGGCTAGACCGCAAAGGCGTTGTAGCCGAGGCTGGAGTTGAAAATTGGCGGCTGGGCCTGTGAAGGCGTTGTAGCCAAAACTGGAAACTGGAGACTGGCGGCTGGCCTGTAAAGGCGTTGTAGCCGAAACTGGAGGCTGGAGACTGGTGGCTGGCCTGTGAAGGTGTTGTAGCCGAGACTGGAAGCTAGAGACTGGCGGCTGGCCTATGAAGGCGTTGTAGCCGAGACTGGAAGTTGGAGACTGGCGGCTAGCCTGAGAGGGTGTTGTATCCGAAACTAGAAACTGGAGACTGGCGGCTGGCCTGTGAAGGCGTTGTAGCCGAAACTAGAAACTGGAGACTGGCGGCTGGCCTGTAAAGGCGTTGTAGCCGAAACTGGAAACTGGAGACTGGCGGCTGGCCTATAAAGGCGTTGTAGCCAAAACTGGAGGGTGGAGACTGGCGGCTGGCCTGTGAAGGAGATGTAGCAGAAACTGGAAGCTGGAAGCTGGCGATGACCGACCTTCGGGGGTGTAGTGGCCACCATTGTTGTGAAGTGATGTTGAACTCGCCATCGGGACGTGTCGTGGCCGATGGCTTTGTGAGTGAAAAGTGGGGAGGGAGAGAGTTTTTTTTTCTCTTTACCAGCTCTACCGCCCTTGCGAGTTTTCGCTAGAGCTGGCCCCCTTTAGCTTTTTCCGGTGCGTCCTTGCGGGTTTTCACACCGAGGAGTTACCCGATTTTGCCTGAGGCGCCCTTTTAGGTTTTCACCTCAGCTGGGTTGGTGGCAATTTTTGCCCCTAGTCGTCTCGTAGAGAGAGTTGGCTGAGGCCGCCGGGGTATCTCTACTTTTAACCCCATTTATATATATATATATATATATTTTTGAGACTGCCGTCCATAGTATGTTACTGTCAGGGGATGTAACCTAAGACTGGAAGGTGCGGATAGCCGAATATTGTTCGACCATTCACAAGGGTTTTTAAGAATCCTTAAGCCATGGTGGCGAAAGGCCACTTTGCCATGGCAAGGTATGACTGGGGTTGTGACTAGTGAATCTGGGATTGTATGGGGGAAACTGGGATTATACTGTACTGGAAGGCCCTGAATTTGCAGGGCGTGTGGGATGTGGGGGCAGAGAATGGTAAATGTCTGGGAATGTGTCGTGATGTAAGTTTACCGAGACGGTGACTGGGAGTTTGACTATCACAGGGGCTGGTAGAAGTGTGACGTCGAGGTGAGGGCCGAAGGTTGGCCAAGCTGAGCGGGAGTAACACAAGGTTAACTGAGGATTATAGGGCTTGCGCCGTAGCAGTGCAAGTGGATTGGAGACTGGTTCTGGGTGAGGCTAGCGGCCCACCAAAGGACAGGTGGAAGGCCGTGTTGATTGGTAGGGAGAAGAAGATTTTCTCGTTATCGACTCTACCGCCCTTTCGGGTTTTCGCCAGAGCCGACCCCCTTTAGCTTTTTTCGACACACCCTTGTGGGTTTTCACGTCCAAGGGGGTTCCCCGATTTTGCCTGAGGTGCCCTTTCGGGCTTTCACCTCAGCCGGATTATTGGCCATTTTTCCCCCAGCCACCCTATTGTGGTGAGGATGACTGGGTCTGCCAGGGCATCTCTATTTTTAACCCTATTTTTTTGTTGTTGTTTGTTTTATTTTGGCTTACCTGGGAGCCTGGCGGCTAGACTGGCGCTGGTGCAGAAGCGCCCGCGCTCCCATGGTGATGGGAACGAGGGCAAGAGACCGGTTCCCGCGGATGCCTGGCGATGGTTCCGAGGAGCTGAACTGACTAGTTGACTGGGAATTGAAGACCGGGAGGACTGGCCGATGTTATCCTCCACGGGGGAGGACCGGCCTTATTGGTAGTGGCTGGGACGTGCGCCTTAGTCCGGCTGGCGTGCGAACTCGTGCTCTGGAGCATAATATAGCTTCATGTGTTTGCCATCGAGAGGCGGGAACGGTCTGTGACCTTTGTGATCAACAACCGTGTAGGCCCCACCCTCATAGACATTCTGGATGATGTACAGACCTCGCCAATTTGGCTGCAGTTTTCCACTGGAGTGCCCTGCCATGACTTCCTTTTCCTTGATCATGACAAGGTCGCCTTGTTTGAAAGCTCGCTGCCTGACGAGCTTGTTATATGCCCGGGTCATGCAAGCCTGGTATACTTGCAGGTGTTTCTAGGCTTCGGGCCCCTTGCCTTCTAGATCGGCGAGTTCTTCTAGCCTTCTCTGGTACTCATCTTCATCAGAGCCGGCAATGCCTGTGTGGATTGCCACACGATAAAAGGCTAACTGGACTTCAATGGGGATAACCGCTTCTTACCCGTAGGCAAGGGAAAACAGCGAGCACCCCGTAGGGGTTTTGTAGACCGTCCGATAGGCCCATAATGCTTCGAAGATCTTCTCATCCCAATCACATTTCTGATGGCTAACCATCTTAGCCAGAAGCTTACAGAGGGTTTTATTGAAGGCTTCGCTAAACCGTTAGCCTGAGGGTTGTAGACCAAAGAGGTTCTCCAGTCGATTTGGAATTTGGCCGCTAACTGGTATACGGCCTTATTCTTGAAGGGTGTCCCGTTGTCGGACACTATGCGACTGGGAGTACCGAATTGGTATATAATATTGTGCCGGACGAATCTAGCAACGATTTCGCCGGTGACCTCTCGTAAGGGTAGAGCCTCTGCCCAATGAGAGAAGTAGTCAGTGGCGGCCAAGATGTATTTATGGCACTTGGAAGATGGCGGAAATGGCCCCGCGATGTCCATGCCCCATTCAGCGAATGACCAAGTGGGGGCTGTAGGACGCAGTGGGTTGGGAGGTTTTCTGAGTACTAGGCCAAAGGCTTGGCATTGATGGCATGTACGGGCATACTGGATGCAATCCGCGTACATGGTTGGCCAGTAGAAGCCTTTGAGCTTGATGTTGTGCTTCATCCGATCTCCGGCCTGGTGCGCACCGCACAATCCGGAGTGGACCTCCTGCATGATGGCTCGAGCTTCCGGTAGAGAGACACATCTCAGAAGAATCGACTTATCCTTCTCGTGGACGAGCCGATATAGGGAGTCGCCAATCAACTCGTAAGAGGTTGCTCGGCGGAGTAGCTGGACTCTTTGAGCTCAATCAGGTGGAAGCCACCTGATGTGACACATTGACGGGAATGCAGCAAGTGACAATGATCCCTTGGACTTAATTCGCAAACGCATTCACAAAAGTCGAGAAAGCTTGGAAGACGCCGTCTCACCGTGCGCACCCGTTACCCGTGGTGACTCAATGATGCCGAGTCGAGGTGGGGGAGAGGGACCCTTGCTGGTAGAGGGCCAGCACAACTAAGGTTTTCCCTCCCGAAGGTAGGATGCCCACGATCAAGGGCGGCCGGGTGCCTTGGGGGCACAAGGTCACTCACTCACTATTATCCATGATGACCACTCAAGATGGTGGATCCGGGAACGGGCACTCTCTTACTAGCCAGCGGACTAGCTTGACGAATATTAAACAAACAGATACTAGGGGAGTAGGGGCAGAGGCTCACCTGGTTGGTTTGAAGAAACTAACCTCGTTCGGAGACGATGGGCGAGCGGGGAAGTGTGGGATCCCCGCACACTGCGCCGATGAAGCTTGAATCCTGTTTAATACAAGCACTACACCTCACACAGAAGGGTGGACTTGGGGTGGGGATGTTGATTTACATGCAAACACTACCTCCACGCAGGGAGGGGCGGTAAGCCGGCCAGGCGGGGAGGGGAGATTCGCCGAAATTGTAAAAGGAGAAGCCGATGTCGAATCTGCCTGCACTCTGTGATGAATGACTGACAGTCACTGTTGAGGTCGTAACTTCTAGTCCAGAATTCTGCTGATGATGAGACCAGAGGGTAAATCTTCTTAACTGGAGCTAGGATGCCTCAGAATTTTTTAGAATTCTTCTGACATCGATGTTGGTCCGGATGGGGAGTCGAACAGAGTGATAGAATCTGGGGAAGGCGGCTTCAGGTTCCTGGTAGCAGGTTGCAGAGGCTGCCCTGAAAGCTCCCGGACTCCGATTCACGAACCGCCAAAGTTTCGGGAACTGTGGATGAGCCCTCTTCCCAGGAAAACTGATGGGAAAGCTGTCTGATGTCCGAGAGGACTGGGGGACGCAGAATAGTGAAGGATGGTCGTTGCAGACTGTGAGAGGCAGACCCGCGTAGCCGAGGAGGAAAAATGGTAACTTCGGCCCACGGATGCTGAACGAAGTTCCACTTCTTGATTCTGAAAGTGGACTGGATGAGGAAGAACTTTGGAGAAGAGCTCGTGGCCTGATTCTTCTGCAGTTCTTCGTGGTACAGCTTCTCTTCTGGTTCAGGAACTCGGTGTGAGGAATTCTGCATAGTTGGGGGAGATCGGGCCTTCCGGGCAGCCCGGACCTCGGATGGGGACGAGACTAACGCGGTGGCGAAGCAGACTGGTAGAGCTTTCCGTTGATGTAGGACACGCCCCCAGAAGATCCGGGATGAGGTCGTGGACGATGCTGCAACAGGGTGCTGATCTGCAAGTCTTCAGCTATATGCAAACGAGAAGAGAGAAAAGGGTGGGGGGGTGGTTTTCTTTGGTGGCGGGGTGAGGGAGATGGATGCTTTGGTGGAGGGGAGTGGTTTGGGAGGTGGGAGGGGTGGTGAGGTGGAGGCCAGGGGCGGAGCTAGCAGGGAGAGGGGCTGGGTGCGCAAATGGCCAAGGGGGAGGTGGTGGGGTGATGGGGGCGCAAGTAGCTTGGGGAAATGGGGAGGGTTCTCTTTGATTTGGGTGGAGAGTTAATGGAGGTGTTTAATGGAGGCCTAGGGAAGGGGAGGGGTTGCCTTGGGGAGGGGAAGAGTTGCTTGGGTAGTGGGGATTCCTCTTGGGAAGATGGAAGGTTGTATGGGGAAGGGGAAGGGTTGCTTGGGGAGTGGTGGGAGTAAAGGGGGTTAATGGCCTTGGGAAGGTGAAAGGGTGGGGAGGGCTGATGTGGAGGATGAGGTGGCAAGGGGAGGAGAGAGAGGGCTGGTCGACCTAGAGAGAGAGAGGGGAGAGGAGAGAGAAAGGGTCGCCCCTTCTTGAGAGAGAGAGATAGAGAGATAGAGAGAGAGAGCTAGAGAGAGAGAGAGATGCACAATTGCTTTGGCAAACTTTATCAAATCTTCATTAGCTTCAAATGGTGGGATTGGGGTCCTATTTATAGGAATCTCACAATTCAACATAAGTCCATGACTTTTGGACTAATGACAACTAACCAAGGGGGAAAGGGGCGCCCCTGGGCCAAGCCCATATAACTGGGCCCATTAACCAATCTAACTGACATAATGATAATAAACTTAGGTAGATGACTCATTAACCTAGGGACTTGACTCAAATAAAAGAAAAATTACAATGATATGACTCCAGAAAAATATGAAAATTACATAACTCGACTCAAGAAATCAAGACGAACACAATGGCGATCATCGGGACCCATGGAGAAATGGGAAGTGGTGAGCGATGTCCCCATCATACTCCCGGGGTGCAAAGAACTCGACTCTGTCGAGTAAGGGTCCACCCTGCTACGGTACTGCTCCGATAGGTCAGGATCCAGCTACTGGAGATCCTCCCGAATCACCCAGGTGTCAACCGAAGGTGGTCGTCCCTTCCACCTAAGCAGATATCGCTCATACGCCTTGCTCTGTGTGGTAGTGATCTGTTCATCTAATATCCGCTCCACTTGATCACGCTGGTTTCTCTGGCCAGATGGAGCTCTTGTTGGTGTGGGGGCTCTCTCAAGGGGTGGGATAGGCTGGATCTCCTGACTGGGTGTCACCGTGGGACCCTTGTAGGGCACCAGGTCAGCCACATTGAAAGTGGGGCTTACTCCGTACCCTTCGGGGAGGTTCAACACATAAGCATTTGTGTCAAGGCGCCTCAACACCTGAAAGGAGCCTGCTCCACGAGACCTCAGTTTTGAGACAATCTCAGTCCTCACCATCACAAAATCACCGTCATGGATTTCTTGGTGGCGACAGTGGGAATCGGCTAATTCCTTAAGAACCTTGATGCTCTTGTTATTGTGTTTGCGAATGTTACCATGCAATGTCATGAATGATGATCCTATAGGGATGAAGGGAGGGCCTGGACAACCAAATTCAGCCCTATCAAGTGTTAGATTGGTTTTGACAGACTTAGGAGGACCAGGGCATCCATGAATTGACCTATCATGCTTAGAAACCATGTGGACCTTGATGCACTTAGGTAGACCGGGGCAGCCACAAGTGGCCCTATCATGCATGAGACGGATGAAGAGTGGGGGAAGATCAGCTTGTCCAAATGTAAACCTGTCGTGCACTGGACCTAGTGTGTATGTGACACCAATGACGTGACTAGCCTCACCATATGATGAATGTTGTGACACATGCATTCCTATCAAGATGGTCCCATCTTTAGGTGGGGGTTGATTCGGGGGTTTCCACTCATGGGGGTCGAAGGGGTCCAAGAAGGTGGACATTTTGGGATAGGTCACTTCCTCATTTCCTAGGTGGATGTCACCCTCGGTCATGGCTCTCATAGTGTGAACTAAGTAGTGGAATGGGTGGATTGGGTTCAACATGGTGGGTGAGGGTAGGAGGGAGTGGGTGGTGGGTAAGGCGGCTAGGTCCCATGGGTTCAATGTCTTCCATAGGGAGGGATCAAAGGGGTCATGGAAGGTGTTACCAAGGAAGGGGTATTCTATCTCCTCAAGGTCTTCAAATGATGGTGAGTCCTCTTCCTCAAATGAAGTAATTGAACCGAAGTCCTTGGCGGGTTGGTTGGCCATGAATGGAGGGCTTGGTATCCTACCCGAAATAAGCAACTCTAATTTGTGAATAGCATCGGGCTCGTCGGGTGTAGGGAGGAGTAACAGAAGGTCACTAGTGTAGCAACCCACAGTGTAAATGGAGGAGATGGATCCGACACATAGGTGTAGGAGGTCAAGGCTTCTAGGTCGGTCGGCTATTGTAGTCATTATGCCAGTTAGTTCCATTTGCCAAACTATACCCTTAAGAAGATCCCCTAATGTTTCCACTTGATAGGATGATTGGATTGTGGTGTGATAGGTGGATAAGGGTACAATGGGAAGGTTTTGCTCCATGGGTGGGTAAACATAGGACATGATGGGGTGAAGTGGTCTCTCCTTTAGCCATCTAGCTAGGGGCTCCTCTATGATTACGGTGCTATTTGTGAAGGCTTGTGGCTCTTGGGGGTCCAAGCTATGTGAAGGGGACATTTGTGATTCTTCCTCACCATAGATATGAACTTGGGTCTCCTCAAGGATGGGGATGGGTTCTGGACTAGCATCTACTCCCATGTGGATGGTTGTGGTCTCCTCTCTCAAGGGAATGGGAAGGTCTATTGGGGGTGGGGTGATGACGGTTGGTGCATGGTGTACCCGGGGTGGTGAGTGAGGCCGGACTTGGGTTGGGGTTGGGAGTGGAAGTAGCGGGGGACTAGGTTTGGGTAGGATAGGAGTTGGAAGTGGAAGGTGGGTTGGGTGAGTAACTTTGGATTAGGAAATGGTGGCTGTCACGGGCCTAGGTGGAGGGGTGGACATGGGGTCCATGTGGGTTTGAGTGGTGAGGGTGGAGTGAGTCATGATGCTTTTTCCACCTGGGATGGGAACTTCTCGGCCTAACTCATGACACTGTGATTCATATTCTTCTTCCCAATCTAGTGGAGCCTCATAGTCTTCGGTTACCTCTTTAAGTTCTTTTTGGAAAGGGGTGGAAGGAGGATTTTTGGAAGTTTGTGGGGTGGGGGTTTGATGGAGAATTTTGGGTTGGGTGGTGGGGAAAGGAGGAGTGGGAGTGCTCCTCGGGTTATGGTTCTCAGGGTAGGAGTGGGAAGGTTGGGGAGTGAAGATCTTCCTGATCTCAATCCTTATCTCTTCCAATAAATCTAGGGGTCCTTTGGGTGGTGGGGTTTGGGTCCTAATAGAGGTTTTGGGTTGACTGGGAGGGAAAGGGGGAGTGGGAGTGCTCAACGGGTTATGGTCCTCACGGTAGGAGTGGGAGGGTCGGGGAGCGTAGATCATGCTAAGCTCACTTTTCATCTCTTCCCATGATCCTATGGGTTCTTGCCTCCGAATCTTTCTTAAGCTCACTATGCGTTCCCACTCCTTCTTGGCTTGTCCCCGAAGTCGCCCTGTGGCCCTGCGGACTCTAGCGTGTCCATAGACCCTAGTCCTATCAAAGTGTTTGGTCATGAAAGTCTCCCACCTAACATAATCACTAGGATGTGACCCATCAAAGGTGATACTCTCATCTATAAAGATGTCTGAAAATGGGTGGTCGATCGGACCTTTGTGGAGGGCCGAGTGGGACCAAAGAGAGGTAGCCATGTTGATGAACCGAATGACTCAAAATACTTATGCGCCCTAGGACAAGACTTAGTAGAGACAAGTCTAGAACTTGCTCTGATACCAACTGATGTGACACATTGATGGGAATGCAGCAAGTGGCTATGGTCCCTTGGACTTAATTCGCAAACGCATTCACAAAAGTCGAGAAAGCTTGGAAGACGCCGTCTCACCGTGCGCACCCGTTACCCGTGGTGACTCGATGATGCCGAGTCGAGGTGGGGGAGAGGGACCCTTGCTGGTAGAGGGCCAGCACAACTAAGGTTTTCCCTCCCGAAGGTAGGATGCCCACGATCAAGGGCGGCCGGGTGCCTTGGGGGCACTAGGTCACTCTCTCACTTTGGCCACGGTGACCACACAAGAGTTAGTGGTTCTGGGAACGGACGCTCTCTCACGACCAGCGGACAAGTTTTACGGATATGAAATGAACAGAAGTAAATGGAGCAAGGGTAGAGGCTCACCTGGTTGGTTTGAAGAAACCAACCCCGTTCGGAGACGAGGGCGAGCGGGGAAGTGTGGATTCCCCGCACACTGCGCCGATGAAGCGTGGCATGTTTAAAGGGTTACAATCACTACACCTCTCGCAGGAGGGTGGACTTGGGGTGGGGATGATTGAATTACATGCAAACACTACCTCCACGCAGGGAGGGGCGGTAAGCCGGCTAGGCAGGGAGGGGAGATTCACCGAAATTGCGAAAGGAGAAGCCGATGTCGAATCTGCCTGCACTCTGCGACGAATGACTGACAGTCACTGTTGAGGTCGTAACTTCTAGTCCGGAATTCTGCTGATGATGAGACTAGAGGGGAAATCTTCGTAACTGGAGCTAGGATGCCTCAGAATTTTTTTAAATTCTTCTGATGTCGATGCTGGTCCGGATGGGGAGTCGAACAGAGTGACAGAATCTGGGGAAGGCGGCTTCAGGTTCCTGGTAGCAGGTTGCAGAGGCTGCCCCAATAGCTCCCAGACTCTGATTCACGAACCGCCAAAGTTTCTGGAACCATGGACAAGCCCTCTTCCCAGAAAAACTGACGGGGAAGCCGTCTGATGTCGGAGAGGACTGGGGGACGCAGAATAGTGAAGGATGGTCGTTGCAGACTGTGGGAGGCAGACCCGCGCAGACGAGGAGGGAAAATGGTAACTTCAGCCCACGGACGCTGAACGAAGTTCCGCTTCTTGATTTTGAAAGTGGACTGGACGAGGAAGAACTTTGGAGAAGAGCTCATGGCCTGATTCTTCTGCAGTTCTTCGTGGTACAGCTTCTCTTCTGGTTCAGGAACTCGGTGTGAGGAATTCTGCACAGTTGGGGGAGATCGGGCCTCCCGGGCAGCCCGGACCTCGGATGGGGACGAGACCAACGCGGTGGCGAAGCAGACTGACAGAGCTTTCCGTTGATGTAGGCCACGCCCCCAGAAGATCTGGGATGAGGTCGTGGGCGATGCTGCAACCGGGTGCTGATCTGCAAGTCTTCAGCTGTATGCAAATGAGAAGAGAGAAAAGGGTGGGGGGGTGGTTTTCTTTGGTGGAGGGGTGAGGGAGATGGATGCTTTGGTGGAGGGGAGTGGTTTGGGAGGTGGGAGGGGTAGTGAGGTGGAGGCCAGGGGCGGAGCTAGTAGGGAGAGGGGCTGGGTGCGCAAATGGCCAAGGGGTAGGTGGTGAGGTGATGGGGGCACAAGTAGCTTGGGGAAATGAGGAGGGTTCTCTTTGATTTGGGTGGAGGGTTAATGGAGGTGTTTAATGGAGGCCTAGGGAAGGGGAGGGGTTGCCTTGGGGAGGGGAAGAGTTGCTTGGGAAGTGGGGATTCCTCTTGGGAAGATGGAAGGTTGTATGGGGAAGGGGAAGGGTTGCTTGGGGAGTGGTGGGAGTAAAGGGGGTTAATGGCCTTGGGAAGGTGAAAGGGTGGGGAGGGCTGATGTGGAGGATGAGGTGGCAAGGGGAGGAGAGAGAGGGCTGGTTGACCTAGAGAGAGAGAGGGGAGAGGAGAGAGAAAGGGTCGCCCCTTCTTGAGAGAGAGAGAGAGAGAGAGCTAGAGAGAGAGAGAGAGATGCACAATTGCTTTGGCAAACTTTATCAAATCTTCATTAGCTTCAACTGGTGGGATTGGGGTCCTATTTATAGGAATCCCACAATTCAACATAAGTCCCTGACTTTTGGACTAATGACAACTAACCAAGGGGAAAAGGGGCGCCCCTGGGCCAAGCCCATATAACTGGGCCCATTAACCAATCTAACTGACATAATGATAATAAACCTAGGTAGATGACTCATTAACCTAGGGACTTGACTCAAATAAAAGAAAAATTACAATGATATGACTCCAGAAAAATATGAAAATTACATAACTCGACTCAAGAAATCAAGACGAACACAATGGCGATCATCGGGACCCATGGAGAAATGGGAAGTGGTAAGCGATGTCCCCATCACCACCCTTTCTTGAATTTGATGATAGGCGCACGCCAATCATCCTCTTCTGGAGGTGTGCTTTGGTCAAGGTCGTGGACCTCGTAAATGGTGAGATCGGCGTTGCCTTCGAGTGAGCTCGGCATCAGCTTCCGGTGCTTGATGACGATGTCGACCTCGCCCTCGGGCGGGAGCTTGATGGCCGCGGCCAATTTTGCTAAGGCATCCGCCTGAGCGTTGCTGCTTCTGGGAATGTGATCTATTTCGAAGGAATAGAACCTCTGGGTTAATCTGGTGACGGCGGTGTGGTATGGAACCAACTCTGGCTTTCGTATGTCATAGATGCCGAGGACCTGTCGGACTATCAGCTAGGAGTCCCCGTAGGCTTTGAGGCATTTAATGCCTATGTGGAGAGCCATCTGGAGCCCAATGAGTAGAGCTTCATACTTGGCTTCATTGTTGGTCAGGGACTTCATGAGGGCACAAGAGTTATACAAAACTCCGCCCTGTGGAGTCAGGAAGACTATGCCGGCACCTGCCGTGGTGGCAGGATCCTAGTTGCTCCGGGTGATCCCTCGGGAAGCACCGTAGAAGTAGAGCTCCCAGCAAGGCACGCTGGCTATGAGAGCGCTGGGCTGCCAATAATGCAAGACATCTCCGCTCTGTTCTACCGGTTGTTGTGATTGAGTAGCAAGGGACTCCTCGTCCGGGAGCTCCAAGCTGAGAGGTGAGTCGTCTGACATTGGATGGGCTCCCAAGAATTCAGCCATACCCTGTCCTTTGATTACTTTTCTGGGGACATAGGTAATGTCGTATTCCATCAACAGGAGAGCCCACCTCCCCAGTCTGCCTGAGAGAATAGGTCGCCGAAGGAGATACTTCAGAGATTCGTGCTTGGAGATAAGCTCGACTTGATGAGACAGGAGGTAATGTCGCAGCTTTTTAACTGCGAACACCAGTGCCAAGCAGACCTTCTCCATAGGGGAGTAGCGGTGCTCGGCCCCGATTAGCTTCCTGCTGAGGTAATAGAGGGGTTACTCTTTACCTTCTTCAGTGATTTGCGCCAACAGAGCTCCCAGCGAAGCATCCATGGCAGCAATGTAAAGGATGAGGGGTTTACCCTTGACTGGTGCTCCCAGAACTGGGGGAGTGAGGAGGTACTTCTTGATTTGCTCGAAAGCCGCCTGGCATTCCGAGTCTAATGTGAATGGGGCGTCTTTCTTCATCAGCTTGCTGAAAGGCGCGCATCGACCGGAGAGGTTAGAAATAAACCTTCGAATGTAGGTCAGCCTCCCTTGGAAGGACCTAAGTTCGGTGATGTTGCTGGGTGGTGGAAGCTCCCGGATCGCTTTGATCTTGCTGGGATCCACCTCAATTCCTCGGTACCTGACGACGAAGCCGAGGAATTTGCCACTGGATATGCCGAAGGCGCATTTCATGGGGTTCATCTGGAGCCCATATTGTCGGAGACGCTCGAAGACTTGGCGAAGGTCGCGCAAATGGTCTTTGTGCCTTTTGGTCTTAACGACGAGGTCGTCGACATAACATTTGACGGTGTTGTGCAGCATCTCGTCGAATATTTTGGTCATGGCCCTTTGGTAAGTAGCACCCGCATTTTTCAAACCAAAGGGCATGCGTTTGTAATTGAAAATCCCCTTGGGGGACCTGAAGGCTGTATGGTTCTTGTCTTTGAGGGACATCCAGATTTGATTATAACCGGATGACCCGTCCATGAAAGACAAGGCTTCATGACCGGTGGTCATATTGACCATCGTTTCTGTAATTGGAACTGGAAAGTCATCCTTCGGACAAGCTTTGTTGAGGTCCCGGATGTCGACGCAGATGCGGACTTGACCATTCTTCTTCTTGATTGGGACTATATTGGCGAGCCAGATCGGGTAGATGCACGGCTCGACGAAGTCGACCTCCACCATTTTGTGGACTTCGGCGGAAACCTGGAGCTCCAGCTCATGGCGCATGCACCGTTGTGGTTGCTTGATCGGAGCGATTGAAGGAGAAATGGCTAGATCGTGCTCCGCTACGGAGGGGTCTAGTCTTGGCATCTCCTTGTACGTCCAGGCGAAGCAGTCCTTGAACTCGAGTAGGAGTTACTAGTAGTTCTACTTCTCTGCCTCGGTGAGGAGGGCACTGACGAATGTAGGCTGAGGGGCTTCATCGTCGCCCAGGTTGATCTCCACGAGATCGTCGACGGTCGCCTGGCCGCCGTCCTCCAGCTCGGGAGGAGTGGGTTGGAGGTCGATGAAATCAACATCATCAGTGTCGGCTTCGTGTATCTCTTGGTTCTCGAAGCCACCGACTGATGCGGAAGGGACTGGAGAGTGGCTGTCATGGGAATCCACTAGGGGTTGACCTGGGCCGCCGGCCTCTGGCCGACAGTCGTCAACTGGAGTTGATGAGGTCTCCCCAGGATTGCCCTGCGAAGCTGGCAATTCCTCACAGCTAAGGCCAGTAAGATTCCCCCCCTCAGGAGGGTTTATTGAACCAGGTCCCCCGATTGGTTGAGAGACCGGAGAAGCTTCTTCTGCTTCTTTATCTCGGCAGGGAGGAGAAGGAGGTTCCCAACATCTTGAGCCAGGGTTCTGGCTTTGGCAGAGATCGGGATCCTGATTTTCTCTCCCTCATCCCCGGAGCTGTCGAATTTAGATTTGACTCTTTCTTGGTCGTCGGCTGGTAGTGCCAAGCCTACGACGTTAACTGCGTAGTGGATGCGGAAGTCCGGGTCCTGGTCGTAGCCAAGCCCCCTGGTGTCCTTATGGAAGGTCGAGGGTTGCCCCCGGACCTGGGAAGGGTCCCACAGTTGACGGAAGTCTCTTTGTTGGGCAGAGGTCTGCCACAGGAGAATGTGTTGTTTCAAACACATCTCTTGAATATGCGGCGACATGTCGCCCCACACCTGTACTACTTCAGGGGTATCATCGGCTCGCCTAAACCAGCTGAAGTCATCATATGGCGGGGCTTGAGGAACTATTTCTCCTTTATAGAAGACAATAGGTTTCTCCCTGTTAGCCTTCTTCTTGTTCCGGCGTTGTCGCTTGAAGGTGACAATGAATGTTGTCAGCGACTCGACGATGTGCTCCTCGGATGCACACGGGAGCTGGATGCAATTTGGTGGCAGGCATATACTCTTGTCGATAGCCCGGCTAATGAGATTAGCCTCGAAGTCGATCTGGCGCCTCTCAGGGCGATCTGGGGTTGACTTGGAGCTGAGGCGCAGCCGGTGGAGCTTGGCCTTTTCCTCGTCAACAGAGAAGAGGTCATCATCATCTTCCTCTGAGAGCCAACCGTTGCTTTTGCTTTTGATCATGGGGTATAGAGTAATCCCCTTGAAGTAGAGCACATCGTCGGCTAGGTTGCATTCTGCTGGTGTAAATGGCGATAGGTCTACAAATACCTTGTGTTGCTCACCATCCCTAGCATATTTGATGCATTGGTGGAGAGTCGATGGGACGACCCAATTTTCATGACGCCAGGGTCTGCTTAACAGCATCTTATAAGACGTGTTGGAGTCGATGATGTAGAATGTTGCCTTGGAGGTGAAATCATCGAGCACCAGATCGACGTCTACCCGGCCGAGGACGTCCTCGGTGTTCTGGTAGAAACCGGATATCTTGACCGCCTGGACCTTCTGGAGGTATGGGGTTAGATATAGAGACTTGAATGTCTTGAGCGGCATGATGTTAACAGCGGCACCAGCGTCCACTAGGATCTGGTTCACATCGTGCCCATTGATTTTCCCCTTCATGCAAAGAGGACGGTTGTGGCACGGAGGAGAAAGCAGCATGTCTTTCTCCGTGAAGGTGATGGTGGCAGCGAAGGCTCCATAGGCAGCCGCCTTCATTTCCGCGGCATGTGCTTCATAGACTTCCGGCTCTTAGAGTAATTTGATAAGGGTTTCCCTCAGATCCTTACTCCAAGCGATGGCTTCCCAGATTGAAATGCTGGCGGGGAAGCGCTTCATCTGGTGGAGGACCTTCCGGTCAGCTCGGGCCCGAGCATCCTCCAGAGAAGGTAGTATGTCAGGTTGAACCTTCTGCGAGCTGCCGTGCTGTTCCCCATCGGGAAGTCGCACTGCCTTGCCCTTACCACCGGGATCATATTGACCCTAATTGCCAGCGGGCTCTTGGAACAGGGATGCCAATGATGGCTCTTCTGGGGGTGATTGGTGGGCTGGCTCATCCTTGCCGGACGGTCCCGCTTGCTCTGCTGTGGAAGCCGGCACTAGCGTAGGGGCTGGAAGGCTGGCAACAGCCTCTTTGCTGTAGGAAGGATCGAAGATGTCGGGTCCGCCCCAAATTTCTACTTCCGGAATGGGAGCTGGTTCCTCTCCTCGAAAGAGGATAATTCGCTCCGGGTCGAAAGTAGACGGAGAGAGGGGTAGCTTGGGGATTCTCCCACGACCTCTGCCACGTCCCCGGCCATGACCTCGGCCACGACTGGTGTGTTCTGGAGCTGGCTGTAGCCCAAGAGGGGCAACAGTTCTTTGTCTTGTTCGGGTGGCCACTGGCTCACCTCGCCGAGAAGCGTTGATATTGTCGGGAGGTCGGATGGCCACCATGTTGCAGGTGCAACGCTGGAGCATTTCTTCCAGCTGCTCTGGGGTGATCTCCTTGTCTTTATAGCATAAGGAGAGCTCGTCATGGATCACGAGTCTTTCACCGTTCTTGAGCTTTTGGATCATTTCTTGGACCCAATTTTTGAGGCGGGCTCGTTTCTACATTTCTTCCCACGGGATGTAGCTGTCGAGTGGGAGAGCCCCAGTAGGACAAGGGGGAACGTATTCCTCCAGGTCATCAATGAGCTGCTGGAGCCTTTGGAGAGGCATTGGCTCGGCCGGGAATTGCAGGGCGGCTGCTTGTTCAGCCTGTTTCTTGAGCCACCTTCTGAGGTTCTTCCTCCTATGTTTCTCTTGCCTCTTGGCGATAGCCGTCTCCAAGGGAGTAGGAGGGAGAGCTGCTGGAGTCAGAGTTGACAAATCTTGGTGAGGATATCTCTGAGCTGACGCCCTTGTGGGGCGAGGTCGATGACTCTTCCTCACCCGGATTTCGATCCAGGCGCCTTCCGCTTGTTGTATCTGGAAGGTGGCGTTGATCGCCTGCTCGATCACCTCGAGCGACAATTCCTAGTATGCTGGAATACTGGTACTTGTGTCCGAAGACGTGTGTGCGGTTTGATGCCTTAACCGCGGTGGCGACGGGAGCCTACGAGGAGTCGGTAGGCTGGTGCTGGCGTCCTAAGTGTGCGCGGTTTGACGCCTTAACCGCGGTGGCGATGGAGATGTCTTCTGTTGAGCCGGTACATTGAACCAGTGTTGGGGGACATATGCGCGGTTTGATGCCTTACCCACGGTGGCGGTGGCTTTTGTTGAGGAGCGGACAGAGAGGGGCACGGGTCGTCCTGCTCCTTAGCCTTGCCTTTGCAACCGTGCTGAGAGCTAGGCCTAGCGATGACTGACGGCGTTGCAAGACGTTGTCATTCTGCACAGTTATCCCGACTTTGCAGAATGAAGGAGCCTTGTGGCGGTGGGCCTGCCACTTGAAGCGAAGCCGCTGAAGACTCTGAAGATGTCTTCTTTGTACTCCGAATTGTGTCAACAGGTAGGCGGGATAGACCCGACGGCCCCTCCGTTGAGGAGGTACACCGAGGCTGAGGCGGGGACTCATCCTATTTTTGCTTTCCCTTCCTGTCCGCGGCTGTCGGCGACGAAGATAGGGCGGGAGGAGGACGAGAAAGAGCCGAAGAGCTTGTCGTCATCTCGCCCACCAGAACATCCTCTCGGTCGAGAAGGACCCAGTGGAGCCTGGCAGTGTCTTCTTCAGGGAAAGGGAGAGACTTTAGCTCCTGCCAAGACCGCCACTGTATGGCCGAAGTGGCCGGGATTGGCTGGCTAGGTGCTGATGTCTGGGTGCCCTCAAGAGCCGAAGGAGCAGGAGAATTGATGACGTTAACCAAAAAGTTAGTCAGCTCCGCCTCTTGACTGGCATCCTGCTATCTACGCCTTCACAGTCGCTCGAGCGCCTCTTGGTTGTCAGTCTGGAACTCGAGCCATTCTGGAGGATGCTGGTAAGGCAGCCCGTGCCCATTCTCTTGAGGAGGGTCTGGCCGCTCTGGCGCACTCTTGGCGATGCTCAGGGTCTATTCGACAGCTTGCCGAAGCTTGACGAGCGACATGGAGTTTCCTTCCGCATCGATCTGCTCCCATTGGATCTATTCCTGGATGAGGTATTAGACTTTCTCATAGGACCTGATCGGGTGGCAGATTCTGGCATGGAAGGGGCAGTATTGGGGGTGACTACGATCTCAATGAGTGTAGCCAGGAGGTGAGTCGCGGGGCATGATTTGCCCCCTCTCTACAAGGATATCGAAGAGTCACCGGGTTCTCTCCCTGGGGAAGGAGAGAGGTCTCCGATCGTGCCAGGGCCTCCACCCCGGGTACCAGATCGAATGTTCCCTTCGATTGGCTCTGGGATCTTCTGACTCGTCATCAGAAAGAGAAAATGCGGCCATCATGTGGATGACATTGGCTGAGGGGTGAGCCACGCGTATGGTCTTAGCCGGCCTGGCCCACGTATGTGGTGGCGGAGGATCGACGAGACCGCTATTCATCTTGACGAGGCCGTCTCGGATCAACTTCTGCGCCTGAGTCTTGAAGACGTAGCAATCTTCAATTGAATGACCCAGCATGCGATGATACAGACAATAACTGGTTTGTTGGTCTTCAGCGCCTCATCTGGCTTGTGGATTTCTGGCAGTTTGACGATCTTTTGAGCCATGCAGAGGTCGAAGAGCATCTTCGTATGTTCCTTCTTAAAGGAGAAGGGTGTCTTCATGCGCTCCGAGAAGGAAGGAGCAGCCGGCTTGTCTGTTGGCTTTTTGTCAGAGACACTGGACTCGGCCCCTTTGCTGGCCTTGGCGGCAGGGGTGAATTCTATGATATTCACCTCCTTACTGGGCTGGCGTTCTCGCGCTTGTTTGCCCTTTGCTGCAGTATAGCTCGGGTTGTCGGCGAAGAACATCTCTATCTCGGTGACTGTCGAATTGAGCTGGTCGAAGCCTTTGATATTGGTGCCGAGAAGCTTTTCGTTGACTTCGGCCGTAAGACCTCGACGACATATGGTGATGGCATCCTCTTGGACGGGTGGATTGACACACCTCATGCTGAGGTCTCGCCACTTTTTGATGAAGTTGAGGGCGCTCTCGCCCTTTTTCTGCCGAAGGGAGTAGAGTTTGGCTAGGGAGACCTTTCGCTCGGCCGTCTGAAATCGGTCGAGGAATTTCTTCTGGAGGTCGGCCCAGTCGACGACTGAGCCGGGCTTCAGGCAGGAGTACCATTGGAAGGCCGTTCCCGTGAACGAAGTGCCTAAGTAGCAGAGGAGATAGGATTCATCCAGCGCTAACTCGCCCATGGCCATGACATAGTAGGCCAAGTGTTCATGTGGCGACCCTTGCCCATCGAACTTTTGCAGCTTCGGGGGCTTGGAGTATTCTGGAGGAAGCTTCTTTAACTGGTGGTGAAGCGGGTAGGGTACACTGTAGAGATCAACCATGACCATCCCTTCACCATACTGGGCGAGCTTTGTCTCGACAATGTGCTCGATCATCTGACGTTGTGCCAAGAGATCCTCTGGCACTGGCGTGTTGAAGGCTCATGGTTGAGTCTCAACTAGAGGCGTGCGAAACCCAGTTGCCAACGGGGTTCGGGCAATCACCGCTGAGGTGTTGGCAGCATCGTGAGCCACCGGGGGTACCGGTGCCTCGGCCTGAGACCTAGCAGGTTGCTGAGGGTGAAGGTCTCGTTCTTGGAGAAGGTCCTACAGGAGAGCCTTCAGATGCTGATTCTCCTTCATTAGGGTGTCGAGGGTCACTTCCTGAACCTCGTTCATAAGAGGGTTGTTGTTGACCGGCTCTACATTGATAGGAGGGTCGCGGTCTTCTGTCGGAACCTCTTCTGCGCGTTCCGATGCTTGCGATCCGATGGTGTAGCACGCGAACACTCGAACCACATCATTGATAAACCGGGCCGTCCGCTTCCTTCGTAGATGTCGCTCGGGGCGGACAGGTGTCCCTAGTCTGTCAAAGATCGAGATGCGTTGTGGAGGGGGCTCACTCCCGACGTTGGTCGGAGGAGAACCCTGGACAGGTTGCTGGATGGCCCGAGGACGGGCTCGCCTTTGCCTCTGCTTGCTTGCGCGGGGGACATTGGACGACTGGGCGTCGTTAGATGATGCTGCTGTGAGACCCGCCGTATCCCGTCTGATGCCGCGTCTGAGTGCTCGCAGGGGGTTGATGATACACGCCCTTCGAACAGCTTGAGCTTCTTCTGGGGTGACCCAGATTCTTCTCAGGTCCGATTGCTAGTCTCCCTTATCACCGTTTTTCCGACGAGTCATCTTGGGAGGCTGTGTGTCTAGCTGCGGTGGGGGCCCCCGGGCTGTCGCCGAGGAACCCGCTCCTTTGAGCTTCGCCCCGTCCTCTCGTGTTTGACGCAAGAGGTCAAGACAATTGGAAGTGGGGATGGTAGGAACGGTCCGTCCTTGGGGTATAATTGGTTCACCCCCGTCGAGACGGATCCGCAAGTTGTCGACAAGGACCGTCTTGCTGGAGTTGCTGGTTGCAGCAGCGAGTCGCTTCCTCTGCAGCCATGGCGACGCTTCTTCTGAGGAGCTGAAGAAGACTCCGCCCCAAGATGGTAGACCGAGAAAACATGGCTCGGAATGACCGGCAACATGAAGACGTCAGTCCGAGGTGCCGGGATTGGTCACTGGGGCAAGTAACCCACGTCGGGAGTCGATGGTTGGGTGACTCGGGTGTAAGCCTTCGCCCGCGCCGATAAGAGTGTCGCCGAGGCTCGAGATGACACTCTTGCGCCGGATGGCAAAGCCGTTGGAAGTGCCAGAGCACCGACGCCCTTGGGTCGAGGACCCGGGGTAGGTGCCGGCGTAGGCTGGGCTCGGGTCGGGATGCCTGAGGAAGGTGCTGAGGAGAGCTGCCCTCTTGGTGGCAGACCTACGAGGAGAGCCATGAACTCGGGGCTGTGAGCCCGTGTTGAGTGTCGGCCTTGCTGGGATTCGGGGTTAGAGACCCGATGCAGATGCTGGGAAGCCGTAAACCCGGGGCTGAAAGCCCATGTTGGGTGCCGACTTTGCTAGGGCTCGGGGTTGAGGACCCGAGGAAGATGCCGGGAAGCCGTGGACCCGAGGCAGGGAGCTCGTGTTGGGTGCCGGCTTGGCTGTGGCTTGGGGTTGAGGACCCGAGGAAGATGCTGGGAAGCCGTGGACCCAGGGCAGGGAACCCATGTTGGGTGCCGGCTTGGCTGCTGCTCGGGGTTGAGGACCCGAGGGAGGAGCTGGGAAGCCATGGACCCGGGGTAGGGAGCCCGTGTTGGGTGCCGGCTTGGCTGCGGCTCGGGGTTGAGGACCCGAGGGAGGTGCTTGGAAGCGGTGGACCCGGGGTAGGGAGCCCGTGTTGGGTACTGGCTTGGCTGCGGCTCGGGGTTGAGGACCCGAGGGAGGTGCTGGGACGGTGACTGAAGTCTGGGGCACGGGGCCCGTGTTGGAGATCGGGTGAGGCTGGCCTCGGGAGCTGTTGTTCACCCGGGCCGGCGTTGATCTAGGGGCCCTGTAGGGGCCTACAGTGGTAGTCCGGCACCTGACACTCGGGTGGGACACTGGAGCTGGAGACGCGCATGGCGTGTTGGCCGTAGAGGCCACTGTAGAGACTGGAGTTGGCTAAGAAGCAGCCACATGGATCACTCCCAGAAAGTAGGACAATCCGATAACCGGGGCGAAGCTGCCAAAAGCCATCGGCGTCGCCAAGTAGCCCACCCGGGTGTGGGTGGCAATGACGTTGGGACCGTAGGTGACGGCCGCCATGGTTGCCGGAATGTTGAGGAGGCGATGATCATTGACAATCGTCGAGCATGGCCTGACGATCGGAACGCGGACCGAAAGCTGCTGGAGAATGCGCACGAGTACCCTCCTCTGCATCGCATGCAAGGACAGGGAAAGGGCACCGGGCTTCAGGGCTGGCACATACTTTTCTTCAGCAAAAAGAAGGAAGGCGGGAGACGTCCCACCGAGCATGCCATCCTCTCTGTTGCGTGGGTTTTTATGCTGATTAACCGAGGTGAAGGAAGGAATACAGCGGGGAAGGAGAATACATGAGTTTGATGTATCTCGAGTATCCCCCTTGCGGGTGCATGCCTCTCACGGCGGTACCGGGCACTCTCCTTTTTATGGAAAGTCGAAAAGGGTCAAATGGCACGGAAATGTCGGGATAAGGGTTAACCGGACAAGGTGCGGGCGTGCCACTCGATCTCTCGACAATCACTCATGGAACCAAGGTTTGACCGGGGAAGCGCCACCGGGGCGCGGCACGTGGGCTCAGGCGATCGGGCGACATGCGGAGAGAAGGGGTTCCATGGGTGTGAGTGCGTAGGCGATTGCGGGAATCATGTCCAGGACGTCTTTCCCCACGGGCCGCAAGCAACCGGTGTTTATTTACATCGGATTGAATCCAAATACCTTCGTTCCATGCTGAAGAAAAGTCTGTATATGTGTCTGAAGCCGTGGGTGGAGGGGCGGGTGCATTCAACAGCTAGGAGTACGCGTTAGACTAGGGGGTGTTCACTGGGGTTAGGGTATACGGCACGGATGCCGAGTGGTGTGGGTAGGAAGCTGGGGGCCCGAATACGGGCGTATGTGTTTCACTGGTATTATGATGAGCCACATGGGGGTTACAAGCGTGCCTGAGTGGCCGAAGTACAACGGGCGCAAGTTGTAGGACATTTCCGACACGTGAGTCGGTCCCCGGGTCATTGCGTGACAAAGCGGGTGTTCGCGTGTTTTACTGGAACTCTTTATAGAGGAGTTGGTGTGGGTCCGACTGCCTAGGTTGTCAAAAGGGGACACAGGCTGGCGCCTGGCGGAGGTCGGACGTGGCTCGAGGTGAGCGGTCAGGTCCGATCCTCAGACGGTGAGTGTTGTCATGCTGGAGAGTCGAGGTCGGCCCCGGGACTGTAATTCCCGGGCCAGAGGTCCGACTAGACTTGATTTGTCAATCTGAGGGGCCGACGGCCGGCTGGGAGGTGCACGGTGGGCACGTAGTTTCATGTCGAGGGCCGACCCAGTCATTACGAGGTACCCTTCATCACCATCGTAAGTGTCGTAAGTCGACGTACACGGGCGGACCCGGGGTACGGGCGTATTTGCCGTTGGTACGGTCATCTTATACGTGGCGGGGATGGACTTGTCATGAGACGGCTAGACACCGCGTGAGGGTAGTACGTGAGACATACCCTCGGTGTGTGTGAGCCGACTAGCAAGCCAACCGCGCGCGGACTTGTCTTCTCGCATTCCCGACCCTTGCCGAAAGCCTCGGGAGTCCGAGGGTGCGACAATTAGGTCGGAGAAGTTTGCTCGTCCGACTGTGTGTCCGTGCGTTGCTTCACATGCCCTATTGCCCTTTTGCTTGTTGGTAAGGGGGCAATTTATAGAAGTTTGGAGGGGTGGGGGTGGGGTTTAGGCGGACCAAGTTGGGGGTCCAACTTGGTCCGAGTAAACTCCCAAATAGGGCTTTTATTTGTATTTTATTTGAATTTTATTTGTGTTTTGTGTGTGTATGTCGGAGTGGAAGGGGTGGGGTTTAGGCGGACCAGCCCAAGGGGATGGTCTGGTCCGCCTAAACCCCTCTTCGGAGGGGAAATTCCTTTTTTTTTATTTTGGAGAGGTTTAGGCGGACCAGCTTAGGGGTCCAAGCTGGTCTGCCTAAACCCCTCCCCAAGGGGGGGTTTGGGCAGACCAAGTAGAGGAGAGAGAGAAGGAGTGGTCCCACCTCTGTAAAACCCACTTTTTTGGTTGTTTTCTTCCCAAATTGGCTAAGAAGAAAGAGGATAAAGGATATTGGGAGGATACTGGTTGACTGGCTGCTTGTGCGTGAAGATCGAGGGATTGCCTTATGCGACTCCACGTATTTCCGGGACTTCATTTTCACGAATTCTTCCGCGTACGGGTATGACGAACAAGCTTTGCACGAACCTCGAACCGCATTTGCACGAACAGGGACTGGGGAGGGCCGTTGGGCCTCCAGGCTGGGGAGAGGGTGCGGCCCCCCCCGGGGAGTTCGCCCTCCCCGAGGGCGCGGCCACGCCCTGGGGCACACGGGCCCCGGGCAAAGCCGTAACCCCAAGGGTTGGCCCCCGGGGGTCTTCCTTCATCATCTAGGGATACCCCATGGGGGATATAAAGTTCCGGGAGGTTGAAATGGCCCATGGGAGCCATCATTCTCTGAGTGGTAGTGGCCGCTCGCAAGGTGCTCGGGTGAATGCCCGACACACCCCGGGTTGCCGAACGAGCCGCGTAAGTGGCCGACGGGCCTTGGATTTGGCCAAGGGCCAAGGGTAGAAGTCCGTAGGGACTGGGAGGAGGCACCTTGGGCCGATGGGCCTTGTCTCGTGCTGCGTGCCCGTTGTACGACGGGTTGGCAGGGTAGCCTAGGTTGCCCCGAGAGCTAAGTTCAGTGGCTTGTTGCCACGTGTATGAGGGACGGGGGTGGCCCCGACCTGCTGGGGGGGTCGTTGTAGGACCCAATTGGTGTGCTGGAATCACGGGGTAGCCCGTGGATTGGTGTAGAAGGGTTGAAACATGTGCGCCCACAAGGTGTTCGGCAGAATGCCGAACACGCGTGTGTGAGCCGTACACGCGTACTACTGGCCTCCTGAGCCTGTGGTTGACCTATTTGGGTCTCCCTTTGACCTTCGAGGGTTGAAAGAAGGCGTCCCGGGGAAGGCCCCTGGCCTTTTCACTGAGTGCCACGTGGTGTGGCTTGTAGTCAGAGTGTCCCCGGGATGGCCCGGGTGGTCGTGTAGAAGGCGGGCAAAGTCCGCAACTTAGGAGTCGGGAGTGGTCCCGATCGATTGCTGGTGCCACCGTGCACCTCGGCCAACGGGTTGGGGCCGTTGGTCGGGCCCACTAGATTGTCAGAGGGGCCGGGTAGCCCATGCCTTGAAGGTGTTCGAGGAAATTCCCGAACCCTTATTTCTGGGTATTTTGCTGGGGAAATAGTCCGAGTACAACACACATCTGATCATACACATTTAGGTGCATCTTGCACATTCATGCATATAGGGCATTTCATGTATAAAATGGAGCTTGCATCTCTTATAATGCATTTCAAGTAAAAATTGGAAATTGCATTTGTTAGCTGTCACACTTGCATGTTGCATTCTTCCAAGTATGCTTACATGATATATATGTGATATCAACCCTTCTTGGAAATTTCTATAACCATATATTCCCTTGCTAAATAAGCTACACTTGATTCGCGGCTTGTGTGCGACATGTCATACACTTGGGGGGAGAAGTCTTTTTGATAAGTGCACATATTTAGGGGGAGCTTAATGATCATGTATGTAGCATAATTTTCAGCATACATTTGAAATTAAACTCGCACAAGTCTTTGCATTAAAATGTGATTGATGAATATCATTTATAAGGATATAGGAAATTCTTCTTTACATTCTTGTGAAACTTAAAATCTTGAATCATCTTTGAAGACTAATGTTGAGAAAAGAGCTACATGCCTCAAATGGAAAAAGGATGTTCATGCAAAAAGAAAGGAGAAAAACCTAACCTAGTAATCGGGCCTCCCCGTTGCAGAAATGAGGAGAGTTCACATAAAATGATGAAGTGGAACTCCAATATGAGATAAAAGAAAAGTAAAGAACATAGAGCAATGATCAAACACACTGAGTAGATCAGATGCACGTCACCTGAGACGTGATGTGGTTCGCATTGAAAAAAGCTATTTTTGATTAATATCTATTCCAAAAGGAAGTGGAATGGTTAACACATTGAGTAACCAGGGATTCTAGCATGTGATCCATGTGTCTTCTCGTGTAAAAAGGTGTGAGTCAAACCTGACCACTATTGCTGTTAAAAAGATGAAGCAGAGAAAAGCAACCATCATTCAAGTCTAGAAATGCATGTGTAGATAGAGAGTTATCCTCTAATGTTACTTAGAAGATCCATGTATTCATATACTTGATGTTCTTTGTGCATTTTAATCATTTTCACTATAAGAGATTTAATTTTTAAGTGTGCTCTGAAAATTTAACTAACTTCATGGATCTGCATGATTCTCTCTAAATGACTGCACAACCCCCCCTTTGTGGAATTGTCATTGAGCATATCACGTCACTTGAATTATTTGCAAGTTTTGCTATCTCATTCCCATCATTTTAATGAGAAAAGGGGAGATATGCTACATTTACATATATAAATACATATATGCATTATGTTACCTGACTGAGTGCATGCTTGCTGATGCTTGCATGATTCATATTGCATCATACAGAGTAATTGGCAACTAGGTCTAAAATCACTCATCTGCATACATGTGCATTTAGGTGTTATCAATTCAACAATTGGTATCATTCCAACAAGTTGATATCAGTCCACCAATTGGTTTTTGCTCATAAAGCTCACAAGGTGTTGAACCATCATCATTTGGTATCTTTCTCATACATTCATCATTAGGTTAGATTATGTGTGTTCAATATTATGTAGTGCTGAGAAAAAATTAAAAAAATCTAAAAATCTAAAAATTTGACAGATAAATGTCTAACTAAAATATTACATGATGAATCTTGTTCATAGACATGCTTTAACAATGATCAGATACATTTGCATGACTTGATTTTGTTTAATGCCAAATAAACACAGCCAAATCAATACATTTTCATAATCTGAATGCTTGAATGCATATATCGATAAAAACATTTTTTATATACTTGCATGGTCATATTCTCATTGTTGAAATAAAGCTAACATAGAATAATTAGGTCATGAGTCACTTCATTGTGGGGGAGAAATAACTGACGAAATACGGGGATGCCACTGTGACTTTGTATGGGTCTTTGAACCATTTCCTTGAGCCAACACCCTTTGAACTCTGTAGGACAAATCTCCTTCTGCATCTGACTTTGGTCAATCGACCGACAGAATCGGTCGACCGATGCGGTGATGCGTCCGATTCGAACCGACCGTGAACCGAACGAAGGTCAACCTAAAGCCCTCTATATACCCCCAAATCATCTCATTCATCTCCCACTCCCTTCCCAACACTCGCAAAGACCCTTCCTCAAACCCTAGCACCATTTCAAGAAGAAAGCAACCACTACTCCGATTTGGATCTTCATCGACCTTCATCTTCTGAGATCTTCACGTTCGTGGCTCGTTGTCAAATTTCCTGGTGTTGTATGCTTCGAATCTGAGGTTGGTGTATCTTTTGATCATTCTAAGGAGAGAATCAAACCCCTCTTGGGATTTCTTGCTCAACTCTACTATCTTGATGTCCCCTAAACATAGGGCTACACTTATTCCTTCTCGGACTGCTCCCAAAGCAACTACATCAAGTCAAAAAAAGGGCAAACAACCCATGGAGGGTTCCAATAGAATTTCTATATCCCCACTGGCTCAAAGAAAGTTGTTGAAACCTAGAGCAGTTGATTTTCATGAAGTAGGAGAAATCTTTCCCAATTTGATGAATTTATTTGCATTTCAAGACTGGATTGAGTTTATGTCTCTTCATAGAAGATATTATCCCTCACTTGTTTAGGAGTTCTATGCAAATTTACATGAGGATGAAGATCACAAATTTTACACTTATGTTCAAGGGATCCTTACACCCAGGGAGTATTTATCAAGGGCTTTGGACATCCCATTTAAAGGGAATGTATTTGGGAAGTTAAAATTTGACTTCAAGGACGTTTATCAAATTCTCACATCTGAAATAGATGATGAAATACTTGGCACGAAAATCAAGTTCAATGCCAATTTATTTCCTCCCCTTCAGCGAGTCATTTATCACATGATTACTACCATTATATATCCCAGGGAGGAAGTCAAGATGAAGTCACCGAGATTCACAAGTTCTTGTTTTATTGTCTATTCAATTGCAAAAGAATTGTTCTCCCCACATTGATGTTTGATCTCATCGCATCTTGCATCAAGCAGAAGAATCGTTCATTGCCATATGCAGCTCCTCTCACTGATTTTTTCAAATGGATTGAGGTTGATCTCTCAAAAGCAAATTATGATGAAATTCAACACAAAGACATGTATAACAAATACAAGATTATGACAACAATGGGATATTCTCAAGAGGATCTTGACAGTGACAATGAGGAATCTGAGGACTCAGGTGAGCATGGTCAGGAACAAGAAGAAGAAGCCAACCTTCACGCTCCACAGCAGCTAGTTGCTGAGGGAATGCACATGAATGTTGATCAGCCAAAGCAGCATGACACTCAAGGCTGCCCTGAAGCATGGCGCAGAAGGGTGGATTCTCAGCTTTAATCTCTAGGAAGGGATGTCACTCAAATGAGAGGGTCTTTAGATTCACTGTCTTATAGGGTTGAGGCAAATCACCAGGAAATCATGTCATCCTTCCACACATTTCAACACCATTTGGAAACTCAGGCTGCCCAATACAAAGGATTTTGGGATCGCTTCTTAGGCCGTGAGGATGATCCTCCACAATGATTTGATTCAACTTCTATGAAAACTAATGTTATCATGCATGTTTGTATGGAAGCATTTCGTCATTTCAATCCTGTTTGGTCAGTCTGGTCATGTCGGGTGATTTCATTGTAAAAACCATAAACTTGTCTTTTCATGGATCTTTGTTAGGATGGACGGTTATGGATGAATGGATTTCTATTTTCTTCTTCCATTGTGTTTTTGTTAATGAATGGATGAATGGATATATAGTGTGCATTTTAGTCCTTTCTTCTCTTTGCGAACCTTTTTGATCATGGCAAAGGGAGAAGTCTCTACATCATGTTCAACATACTTTCAGGTCTCTAACTCTATCTCTTATGTGTGATTTTGATGATAGAAATAATGATAAAAATTGATCATTTTTTTTGGTACTCTAGTGTCCTAACCCCTTTTTGTTTATGACAAAGGGGGAGAAGTGGTTATTTTATTGAATGTGTTATTGAATGTGCTCCTTATCAAGGGGAGATCAAAGGGGAATTTGCTACTTGCCTGCAATAAAATTTTGTCATCATCAAAAAGGGGGAGATTGTTGTGTTGAAGTGATTTTGATGATGACAAAGTCTTATTGTAGTTGTTCTTCAATTGAGGAATTTGATGGTGTGGTGTGTGTTGAATTGTTCACAATGTATTTTCAATTAAAGGTGCGGTTCATGTTCTTGGAATGAAGTACTTTAATTATGTCCTCATGGTAAGTATGGCTCAATTTGTGCTCATAGTTGTATGAGTTTGGAGAATTAATCTGAAAATTGTGTTTTGTAATGGATTGGATGGATGCTAGTTCCTTGACTTAGATAGGCTTAATGTGGATGACATTTGATATCCTTCAATATGAGTATTCTTTGTGAATGAGTCATTTGAAAGTGGACATTAAGATATGAATAAAATCTGAATGAAATTTGACCGCCATGTGTGAATGCTTTTTATTTACAAATGGTTGGAATGGACCGTGAACTGTAATGATTCTAAGTCCCAAGCCTTGTGTAGTCGTTGATTCTCCTCATGATACGAGTTACCTTCTTTTCTCTTGGCATGATTTTTTTAGATACAAGTGTTCATGTTACTTAGTTTGAAAAAGGAATAAATAACTTACCCTACTTTGTGCTTGATTGAACAAATTCATGATTGACAATTCTCCAAGTGATTAACAGGTCTAAAAAGTGCCAAAGGATGTCAAGAAATATAATCTAAGGTATGTTGGACTTAGTGGATTAAATATACATTAATTTGGGTTCACTTGTGTGCTTTTCTGGGTGTATAGGTCGACAGGATCTCAGTCCGATCGACAAGATTGAAGGGCCAGTCGACATGACTCTTCCCACCCAGAATGGGTGCACAGTCCAGTCGACAAGGCAGACATTAATTAGGTTGACAGGACTCATAAAAGGGCTGTTCGGTCGACCAAATTTCCCAGAACCCATAGGCTTCTACAGCGTTCAGTCGATCGATGCCTAAAGACTGGTCAACCGAATCTTAATAGAGTTTTTTTGAAGGTTGTAGAAAATGGTCCAGTCGACCGAAAGAAGGATCCGGTCGACCGATTTGAGTAAGCTGGGTAATTTTGATCTGTTCAAGTTCACAGGCCGATCGACCGAAGCAAATGACCGATCGACTGAGTTTGTTCCCCTGTTCGCGTGCTCGATCGAATCCGATGTGGCTCTCACGTGGGACCTCCTATAGGCCAGGTAAAATATCTAAAATGCCCCTAACCCATTCCCTAACATGTGAGAAGGTTTTATGATGATTCTAGAAGGGGTACAGAAGTCTTTTGGCCCTCATATCTCCTATATAATCTCCTACTGCGAATTTGGAGAGTTTTTGATCAAACGGGATCCAAGTGGATCAAAGGCAAGAGAGAAAAGGCTTGTAGAGGAAGAAGGAGAAGAGGAGAGCTCGCCCCTACTGCCAAGAGGACATCTGCATCGAACTCAAATGTCTCCATCTGTTCTAGATCGTGTTCAAGGATCGATCTACATCAAGGGTCGTCATCCGGTCATCCTCGTGGCTATTGGAGTATCGAGCGGAGCCATCTAAAGGGGGAATCTTACTTGCTGAAATTTCTATTATTTGATCTGAAAATTATGTGTCATTTGATCTTGACTTGATAGAGGATATTTGTATTAACTTAGATACTTGAACTATGTGGTCGAACTATGCAGTGTGCACATCCGAGTGTGTTTGGGTTGTTGTGATTTAGCAGAGTGCGTGTGTAAAGGTGTGAATCAATGTGTGTGGGGTTCATCCACGATTAAGCTATGTATCGGCATGTGGTTGGGGACTTGTCCCCGTGTGTGTTGCTACATTTGTAGGATAGTAAGCCTCACCGGGTTTTGGTGAGGGGTGAACGTAGGGAGCCTATTGTGGTCCCGAACCACCTTAAAAATCGCTATGCTGTTGTGTGGTTTGCCTATGCGATTGTTCCATTTCATCTACCTCCATTCACAAGTTAATTGTTAAATGCTATCTTATTGTTGAGCTTGAATTAAATTCAGAATGATTTTTAGCTTGTTACGATTCCACTGTGTGCTCATTCTGAATCTCATCTACTTAATTCTTAAATAGGACATAATCAATTCACCCCCCCATTGATTACGTTTGCACTAAGGGACCCAATAAGTACAGTCAGAGGCATGCAGAGGGGCGGTGGCGGGTGCAGGGAAGGCCCAGAGGGGATGGGTAGGGATCAGGAGGGAGGGGAGGGGGATGGGATAGCAAGGGAGGATGTGAGAGGGGAAGCAGAGAAGGTGAGGGGAGCGCCGGGGGGGTATGGTTCCAGAAGTGGGAGTGGAGTTGGGGAGAGGGGAGAAAGGGGAGGGAGATTTGGGATGGAATTGCATCCGTCTGAAATCCGTCCCTAATTAGGGACATATTTGGAATAGAACAATTTTTCGTCAGAAAAAACAAGAATATTTCTGACAGAAACTACTTCCGTCCCTAATCTGTCCCAAATTAGGGATGAATTTGTGATGGAACTATGAACCGTTGGAAATAACAAGAATCATATATTCCTATTATTCCGACGGATCATAGTTCTATTCCAATTCCATCCCTAATTTAGGACAGATTTGGGATGGAAGTAGTTTCGGTCAGAAATATTCTTATTTTTTCAGACGAAAAATCCTTCCATGACGGAATTACCTTCGTCAAAAATCCATCCCAAATTTCATCTCCCCAAAGGACATAGGACATGGTCGAGGGAGGGGCAACGAGGAGGTGGGGGAGTATTCGTCAAGTGATGATGAGGGAGGTAGCTAGAAAGCCGAAAACGAAGAGGAGGAAAGCTCAGTCGAGGATTGCAAGCGAGGTTAGTTTGTTGTTGGAGTTGGTCTCTATTTTCCTTCTCGGGCTCGCCAACGTCTGTCGTTCCCCGTTCCTCCCCCATCGCTAACCGCCCCCCCAACGCGCATTTTATTTTTAGAGAAATGGGGAGAAAAAAGGAGGGGTAAAAATGGGAAATAGCCACACCCCCTCCCAACCCTCACTATGTGAAGAACCCTCACAGGTTCCCAGCAAAGGGCCCGGATATGTTGTGCATGTGATTTTGATGATGTCTAATTGTCTAACTATGACTCATTAATCAGTTTCTCAATCATAAAATATGTGCAATTAATTCAAATTCTTTGAGGAAATTAAGAATGAATGGTTTTCCATGAAAATTTGACCAAGTGTCAAGTTTGCAGGCCGATAGGATAACTAATGGGCAAGTTCCCATAATAACTAGAAATAGAACCATGTAATCATCCGGTCGACAGGAGAAGAAGTCTAGGTCGACAGACTCAAAAGCCCAGGCCTTCATCCAGAAGGGCTTCCTGATCATGTTGACAGACTCCGAGAGTCTGTTAAAGCTCAGTCAACACGACTTGCTATCCAGAACCCACTGCAAAGGGCTAAGTCTAAAGTTCAAGTCGACAGCCTCTTTGATCCGGTCGACAAACACTTCATCTAAAATCGGCTACAAAGGGCAAAATGTGAAGTTCAGGTCGACAGACTCCTTGATCCAGTCGACAGGCTCCTTGATCCAGTCCGCAGCTACAGATCTTCTGCTCATTTCTTTCCTTTTGGATACCCTAAATGTTTATATAGGGCCTTCTAGAAGTTGTCCTTCGACCCTCACATGTGGCAGCAAGGAATACTCAGATAAAAGATGCATTTCTATCATCCACACATCATGGAGACATGCTAATCAGGCTTTGTTCCCAAACGCCTAACCATAATTGGTCGACCAGTTCGATTGAATCGGTCGACCTCTGTTCACTTCGAGAAGCCCTGTTTCAAGTTGGTCAACCAGTTCTGTTAGATCCAGAGGGGGGGGGGGTGAATGGATCTTAAATAAAAATATTTGCCGATTTGAAACATTGTTAAGTCTGAACTTCTTTCAACTAGATGAACTACCAATCTAAGAAAGCACAGTAAAGCACCAAGCAAGACAAGACAGATTTCTTCGAATAGAAATTAGCATAGGGATGACCTTGAATTTTTTAAAGATGATTTGTAAACTAATGGGGAATGATACTGAAGCACAAGCACTCAAATCAACCACTCCACAAATTTGACGAATCAGGCAATCAATGAATCGAACAGGCGGTGCACACCCAACCTGACAAGGACCCCTAAGAGAGAAGTAGAAGGCAGGAACAAACTCACAAATCAAACCACGGAACACCAAAATTTTAGGTGGTTCGGCCAGACCCACAGTCTACCTATGTCCACCCCTCACTCAAACCGAGTGAGGATTCCACTAGCACAAGCTAGAGTTCAAAGTAGACTCAGTCTGCAACAAACGCTGCCTTACAGCTTGACCCAGAGGAACAGACTCCTCTCTTCCTCCAACCCGGAGGGGAACCACCAGTGACACCCAGTCACTAGCAACCAGAGACCCAAGTCTCACTTCCTCCAAACCAGAGGGAAACCATAAGGGACACCCAGTCACTTGCAAACCGGAGGACCAATCCTCCCTTCCTCCAAACTGGAGGGAAACCCACAAGTAGCACACCACTACTTGCAACCGGAGACTACGTCTCCCTTCTTCTGAGACCACAGGAGGAACCCGACCTCAAACCAGAGAATCGGAAGAACAAAGTGAAATCAGAAAATGAACAAAGGAAAATGCAAACGAAAGAAAGAAAATGTAGCTCCAACTGGAGCAGGACTGTTTAGGATTTGATCCTGGAACAATGACTACAGATCTTCACAATAAGAACCGACTGCTTCGATTTCGACCTCTCTTCTCAGCTCTCTCACGTTCTCTCTTCACTTCTCAGCTCTCTCGCTCTTTCTTCACTTCCTTTTTCTTCTTCTGCTGCTGGCTCTCATACACTTCTCTCTGGCTGCTCTATTCTTACTTCTCTCGATCCTCTCTTCTTATTTTGTCTCCTTCTTCTTCTTCTACTCTCTGCTATCTTGAAGAACAAGACATCCTTATATATATATAGCAGAGCCTCCTTATGGATGAGGCAGAAATGCCCTAGCGAAGTATCATTGGTCCACGCGGCAGGAACGAGAATGTTTCTCTTTTCATAGTCCTTGGATCATGTGCCCACTCATTAGCTACCTGGGATCACGTGCCAGCCTCCAACCTTCTAGGAACACGTGCCTGGTCTTAGCTTGACCTCACGTGCTATCTGTAACCTGTTAGTCATAAGAGATGCATTTCGTCAAATAGCTTGTAAGCATGAGTGGATAAGTAATGTCATAGACTTAGTTCATATATGAATTATGCACAGACTTGATATCGCAATGTCCAAACATGCACAGACTCATAATGCGTACGAGGAATTGAGTATAGACCATGTAAGTCTCTATGCACGGACCTTGACAGCATATGAGCATATTTCCACTGACCTTAACTAGTGTACGATAGAACATAATATCGACTATGTGTGCTTGTGCATGGAGTGAAACGTGCACTGAACAAGCATATGCACAGACCTTATATAACGATGCACAGACCTATATGCACATGGCACAGATTGTGCACCGACTTGTGTCGCATATGGACTAACTTTGAATGCATGCAGAAAAGATGCATGATGCATAAGAGAAGGATGCACCGACCTGAAGACTCATGTGTGTGAGACGCAAAATGAGACGCACTCAGTCATGAGACGCAAGTGTAGACGCATGCCATTCATGTGACGCAGATGTGTACATGAGATGCAAACTACACCGACCCTAACAGTGAAGTCGAATATTGCACCGAGTGTGTTTGCTGACGGGAGAAGGGTTGCACCGACTGTATCTCCTCTGATATCGAACGTTGCACCGAGCGTGTGCCTTTAACCGTTAACTCAAGCATGCACCAACCAATGTGCTATAAACATGCACTGATCACTGTATTTGCATAGACCTTATTTTGCTCAAGGCAAAACTAGCACCGAGTTAAATAATGCACAGATTTCTACATGAACGTGTGAACAACAGTAGCGTGCATAGACCCTCTAGCATGCGTGCATACAACATTGAGTTACCATATGCACCGACCTTATATTCACTAGGCCTAAACTTGAACATGCACTGACTGTAGAGTGCATAAAGCAAAAACCTGCACCGAGGCACAACCGTGCACTGGCCCTTATCATGCGTGCATCAACAGGAACATGCACCGACTTGCCAAAACATGAACATGCACTGATATGCAGACCCAAATATTGAAGTATGCACCGACCTCATGAAAGGCTAACACAGACTTTATATGCAACCAAATGGAAGTCGGAGATATCTATACTGACCTAGATGTGTATCAGACTTTTATGTGCATTGACTTTACCTGTCGGAGGTTGACTCACATTTGACCAGTGATGTTGACTTGCTGTCTGTTGGCGTTGACCGTTGACTTTCTTTTCGTGACTTTATTGAATCATCTTTAGAATCTGTTCTGACATATCTCATACTCTTATAAATGATCAGATCACCAATGAATGCATCAATTTATATGATCAAAAATATATATAATAAGACGTAATATTGACGTCATCAAAATCACAGAGACACAACAATCTCCCCCTTTTTGATGATCGCAATATTATGAGTCATTGCAACAAGTTCATGATGATCAACAATCTCCCCCTTTGACAACATCAAAAAATAAGGAATAGAAAGTAATGTGTAGACCAGTAGAACAAAGCGAGAGGATGCAACAATTGACTGAAGGAATAACTGTTGTGTAGTGGACATCGGATATAGAGGGGAGGGGTGAATAGATCTGCCCCTCTTCTCGTAATACAAGCCTCTATAAGACTAGTTAAAAATAATTACAGCGGAATACAACTAGCTTAGCGATGTATAAAATGATTTGCTTAGAAATATGATTTCACAATATGGAGATTGAACCTAAGCATGCATCTAAAACATATCAATCGCACAATCAAACCACAACACAAAGGATTTTAAGGTGGTTCGGACTGAATCCCCAGTCCTACGTCCACCCCTCACCAAATCCGGTGAGGCTCCACTAGTGCCTCGCACTGAACCGTAAATCAGAAAGACCACCGATTGCCTTCCTACTAACCACCGGTAGGGACGACAACACCGCAGATCGGACAACTTCCGATTGCCTTCCTACTAACCACCGGTAGGGACGATCTTCAGTTTCAATCGTTTGTATGAAATGGAAAGGAACAAATATGAAAACACTCAATCATCAAACAAGATAGAGAATATGCTCAAAAAGAAAAATCTTGTCTGAGATTGTTGGAGCTTGAGTTGGATGCTTCAATGGTGTCTTCTTCTTTGAAAGATGATCTTCCTTGAGTTGATGAAGAAGACTATGGATGTAGCTTTGATCTTCTTTTTGATCTCCTTGAGTCGATGAAGAGTTTGATGCATTTTAGATCACCCTTGAGAGCCTTGATTGCTTCTTGCTTCCTTGGAGGTTGAGATGACTTCAGATCTAGGCTTGAATCCCTTGAATGGATGAAGAACTTCTTCCCAAAGTACTGTTCACAGCTACAGTACTCGAACTCCTCTCACCCTTGTAGCCTCCTTTGATCTCCCTTGGATTCACAAATGATCAACTAGGGTTTCTAACCCTCTTGCATGTGTTTTATAACCTTTGAATGGTCCTTCGACATCCCCCAGACCAGATCCACAATCTATGGAAGATTGGGTGACTTTGGGGTTAAACAAATACAAGGAAAGGGGCTGGCCTCGAGGTGGAAATCGAAGTCAAACATGGCTGCATCGGGCCTGGCGGTCGACCTGCAGCGTCTAGCGGTCGACCGCTACTGAGAATCGCTGTAGAGGATTAGTCCTTGGAATTTCAGGTCGACCGCTACTGGCTGGCGGTCGACCGCCAGCTGGGTAGACCTCGGTTCATCCCGGGTCGGTCCGTTAATCGCTTTAGCTCCGTCGCTTGAGTCCTTTAACAGCCCATTCATATCTGTGGCATCTCCCTTGATAGTCTAAAAGGTAACAACTGAGTCTCTGGCCTTGGATTCTCTTGGCTGTACTTCTTTGTGATTTGACCTTGGATGTGTGACAAGTCGAATATCACGTGTCGACTTTTGCTTGTGTTCGCATCCTTGCTTGGGCGCGATCAATGAGCTTTCACTTTTGCCATCCTCCCTGAATGCCTTGTCCATTCATTGGCATATCTATCATGAACAGAACATCACGTATGTTAGTCACATGAGAGTGGAAATAATAATGACTTATAGTGTTTAGCCATTGTCAAAACCAAGCCATTATCAAAACCAAGAATGTCCAATAGCTCAAATGACCACAAGATGATGTTGAATGCCTCAAATGACCACGATATGACTGAATTAACCACAGTGGCACAACATTCTCTCCCTTTTTGATGATGGCAACACTGTGAGTCATTATGTGGTAGTAATATCCAAGATGACAAAGTTTATGACATATGCCACATGTGCAGCTTAAGATCCATGATAGTGAAAGCATGTGAATGCGGATATGTATGCATGGATGATTAAAGTATGTGAATGCTATGCACAAACCCCTATCACATATGCAGACACAAAGCTCACAAGGTTCTCTCCCTCGTCCACAACGCATTCTCACCCTTTGACAACTCAAAAAGGACTCACAGCAACAAGACATTCTCCCCGTTTGACAACAGCAAAAAGGAGGGATAAAGTAGAGTAGGTGACATATGTCTGAGAGACCAGAGCTGAAAGAGAGTTGAGGGCAAGCCATTATATGCAAACTTGAAACATACCGTGAGCAACATATATGGTTCAAAGCTAATGAAATCTGAGATCATCAACAGAGTTCGAAAAGTAGCTACATCTAAGATTTAATAGAAATGAACCAAAGGTGCATATCATGGCAGTGTTTAACCTTCCTTTGTCTTATATACCCATATTCAATAACTACAAAGGGAATACCACAAAAACTAGTATTGAGGCTAAACAATCATGACTAAAGCATGGAATTTTATGAGTTCAACAAATTTGATTTTCAATATCTTTTGAATTTGAAGGCACATGACTCATATTTTACGAGCAATCAAGTCTAGTACATGCCTCCTAGCCTTAAGAATACACGTTGTTTAGACGCCAGTATCCCTAGGTATTTGGCAAGACTGACGGTTATGCTTCAAAATGAACAGAGATAGTAAAGTCACATCATGACATATCCAATCTCATTTCTGTGATGAGAAGATATATTTCTCAGCAATTATGCCAGTGCTCTGCCTAGAGTCCAAATATAATTAAGAAAGAGATAACATGGGCACATCATGACATATCATTCGTCTCTTATTTTGATGACGTGACATATTTCTCCGTGCAACAATATCATTGCTCTATCAAATGGATTTCCAAGAATTCTAGCTCATCAAGATGTTTAGAAATAATACTAAGCTCTAGAGTATCACCAAAATTATCATGACGTTTGGATTTTCAGATTTCAGGATAGATTTCAGCAAAGCACAATATGCAATCTCTAGTTCAGGTCTATTAAAACCACAGAACATAGATGATTTCAGAATAAATATTTTTGAACTTCAAGGAAATCATTAAATCTGAACCATTTTCATTGGATGGACAATCATCAGGGCATATAATAGAAAGCTCTTACGCCGTAGTTCTGTCGGTCTCATGATCTCATATTCAGACTATAAGCCATGAAGTTCAGATTGCAAGAGAGTAAGAATAACAGCAGGACTCCCTCTAAGGATATGCAGTGAATGCACTCAAGGAGTTATGTTTGCAATCAAGTGGAATGACGAATGTCAAGGAGAGGTTGACTAGAACCATGCAGGGGTTGACCTGATCAAACATGAATTTGGCAGACATAAAATGCATGACCCAACACATGATTATACACTTATTAAATGTAACAGAATGAAGATGAAACATATGCATGAATGCTGCAAAGAGATAACTCCCCCTTACTATATGGCCTATATGCGAAAGTGACACATGGTACTTGGCGGAGGTGAAACCTCACGCATATTGAGTGCTTCTAGGCAAGCATAACCTGCCTTTCCATACATCATCATTTAATATACCATGGCCATGCAAGAAGTGTTGTGTAGTGGATAGCGGATCTAGAGGGGAGGGGTGAATAGATCAGCCCCACTTTTCGCAATGTGGCCCTCTATATAGCTAGTTAAAATAAATTGCAGCGGAATAGAAACTAGCTTCCAAGTGCGTTATGATTTGCTTAGCAAGATAAGTAAGATATATAATAATTCGATCCTAAGCATGCACCTAGAATGAATCAATCACACAAGCAAACCACACTAGACAGGATTTTAAGGTGGTTCGGACTGAATCCTCAGCCCTACGTCCACCCCTCACCAAAACCCGGTGAGGCTTCACTTGTGCAGCGCACAGAACCGCAAATCGGAAACCACCGATTGCCTTCCTACTCACCACCTGGTAGGGACGTCAACCGCAAATTGGAACACTCCAATTGCCTTCCTACTAACCACCGGTAGGGATGAATCACACTTTCAATGTTTAAACAATAATGAAAATGAAACAAATGTGAATGAACTAAAGCAAGAGATTGAGTTATGAGTGAAAATGAATTGGCCCTTGTATGGAATGTTGATCAGCAACAAGGCTCCTCTTGGCTTCAACTCAATCTTCTTGATTCACTCTTGATTGGATGAATGTTCTTCACGGAGTACTGTTCACGTGAACAGTACCTCTTCCTTCAATTCTTCTCTCTTGATCTTCTCTTTGAACTTCTTTGAATGAATGAAGGAGATGATAAAGTTACCTTGAATCTTGATTGCTTCTTTAGCTTCTAGGAGTTTGAATGCTTAAAATATCACCTTGAATGAGGTGGAAAGAACTTGAATGGATGAAGATGATTTCCTTTGAAGAACTTGAATCAAACCAGCTTCCTTGGATCACTTTGATAGCCTTGCTTTGATGTAATCTTCCTTGAGGTTTGCTGGCTTTGATTTGAGCTTGATTCCCCTTTGATTGGATGAAGAACACCTTCACGAACTACTGTTCACGTGAACAGTAGCTCGTCTCCAAGCTCTCTTGTAGCCACCCTAGATCTCACAAGAAGCCCCTTGAAGCATTAGGGTTTCTAACCCCTCATGTGTTAGTTTTATAACCCTTGAATGGTCCATAGATGCCCCCTAGACCAGATCCAAAAATCATGGAAGATTAGGTAAGGTTTGATTAAACAAATCCATGGAAAGGGGCTAGCCACGAGGTTGATTTCGAAGTCAAACAAGGCTGCATCGGGGCTGGCGGTCGACCTAAGGCTCCTGGCGGTCGACCGCCACTGAAACACCTGCAAACGGGCGATCTCTGGGAAATCCGGTCGACCGCCACTGGCTGGCGGTCAACCGCTACTGAGAAAGCCTGTAGACGGTGAATTCTTGGCTGGGGCGGTCGACCGCCCCTGTGCTGGCGGTCAACCGCCAGCTAGGCAGAACCCGGCCCATCCCGGGTTGGTCCGTTATCCGCGTCAGCTCCGTCGTTCAACTTCTTTAGCAGCCCGGTCATGTCCGTGGCATCTTCCTTGACTATCTTGAAGATTTTATTATTGAGTCTTCAATCAATATGTTTAAATAGAGGTAAGGCAAGGGGAGGGGGCTGGAAAAAACGTTGGAGCAAGGGGAGGGAGAGGGGGGTTCGATCCTTTGACAAGGAGAGGGGAGGTGAGACCAAGGGGGGGACAATGACTCACCTACCTTTGAAAATCAAAGGGGAGGGGAGACAAAGGAGCTATCTAATGTTGACATTAAGGGAGGGGAGTCACCATTAAGTAGGTGGATGTCTCCCCTTGGACCAAGGCCCCTTCTAGAAGCCCACAACCCACTCGGTTTTTTTCACACTAGCCCATGGGCTTGGCCCATGTAGAAACCCAATAGTCAATCCCAACACTATTCTATCCCATTACAAGACCTTGAGCCCATTAGCCCTTTACACACTATTACAACCCATTAAGTGTGCACAAACTCTAAATAGGGCCCAACAAGGCCAAACACTAGTGAAATAAAGGTGAAGGCTCGGCCGATGCATCCACGTCCTCCTTGAGCTATCCGGGTCCCACCATGTCCTCATCCACTGGCGTGTATAGTGGCGTGTGTCTGCACCAATTCTCCCCGGGTGGGAGGAACTCGACCCCGTCGAGTAAGGGTCCCGAGGCTTGAGCTCTCTACATGTGATCAAGGCATTGTTCATCGTGGGGCATCCTCGCCAATGCACTATGAGGTGTTGGTAGGCTTCGTTCCCGGTGGTGATCACATGCTCATCCAGTATACAATCTATATGCTTGCGTGGAGGCTGGAAGAGGTGGACTCTCGAGTGGTGTGCCACTCACAATAGGAGGAGAAAGCCCAAAAACTTACAAGGGATCCTCGCGCGGTTCCGATATGCTACCAGACCTGAAACATGGAACGTCAAACTAACACCATAGTCATCCGGTAGTTCAATAACATATGCATTCGAACCCATGTGTTTAACGTCTCGGAAAGGGCAAAATCGTGGGCCTAGAGTTGCTTTACGGCTCCCGAGGGGAAACCATTCAGGTATGACCCTGATCATGACGTACTCTCCCTTTTGAACTCACGGACATGCAGCGTACATCAGCTAACTCCTTATACGTGCTTGGCTGGCCTTTCATTGGGATGACTTAATGCAAACTTCATGTATGACAAACAAACTGTATAAGCAAATAGACACATACACATGACCTTAGATAAACCTAATGTTAGTCCGACCCATACACATGCAAGGGTGGACCAGGACACCCGAATGTGTGCCATGCATACACTAGATGTACTCGATGGTCGACAGAATGGAGGACTCCTAGACATCCTAATATGTACCACTAATGCATTGGTGACCTATGGGATTTGGGTGGGGAAGGGCTAGGAGATCCAAAACTACCTTCATCATCACCCTTAGACGTAGGTAAGGCATGCCAACTAGACCGAGGGGTAGGGGTGTGACAGTGAACTCCTTGGAAGAAGTGGAGTGAATATGATAGCTCGGGAGGTTCACTAGTGAAGGGGTCAAAAGGGTCAAAGAAGGTATGACCCCATGTGATGAACTCCCATGCGACACGGTCCCATGTGTTGACTTTCTGAAGGTGTAGATGGTCACCTTCATCCATGAAGGAAGATGGGACGATGGTCTCATATAGAAAGTACGGTTCCTCCCTTGGGATGAAAGGAATGCAATCAGGCTCATCGGGAACGGGGAGGAACAACAGGACCTCGGTGGTGATAGGACCCAAGGTGTACACCGAGGTAATAGACCCCAAAGATGGGAGCATAACGCTATGAGTATAGGGTTGGTCAGACCCTAAGGCCAATGTATATGTCAGCTCCCATTGACATTCTAAACCTCTTAATAGATCCTTTACACTTTTGATGAAGCAAAAGGACTTGAAAGTGGTGTGAAAGGAGTTAATGGGGACTATTGGGTGTGTTGGCTCCCGGGGTGGAGAGTAAGGTGGGTTAGGGACCAAGCCAGTCCTAAGTCAGCTAAGAAGCGGCTCGGCTATGAGTAGCTTTCCTGTTAGAAACACGGGTAGCTCGGGCTGAGGTGGCTCCAAGTAAGATGGTTCCAAATAAAGATCGGAAGTAGATGGCAATGGAGCACGCATAGGTGAGGAAGGAGGGGCCTCTGTGATGGAGAGAGGGCTTGGGGACACCGTAGATGGGGCCGGGTTGGGGCTATGGGCTATGGCCTCCCTAGGCTCGGGTATAGCTACCTCCGGTCGCGGAGGTGGGCAAGGGGAGACCAACGACTCAAAATAAGCGCACCTCTGATCCACCCGATCCTAAATCATTTGCATAAGTTCGGCAACGGTCCGGGTTGGAGTAGGGGTATCGGAGTGGACTCGCCCGTAATCATCCGGCCTAGGCTTGGGTCTAGGCTCATCTACGTGTAGGGCTCTTTGCCTCCGACTAGGACCCACTTGGTTGGAGGTTATTGGGTGGGGTCGATTGGAGGTGACCGGTTGGGGAACGTAGACCTTCCTAAGCTCTCTCTTCATGTCCCACCATGACTCGATGGGCCATTGCCTCCTAACCTCTCTCAAACATTCAATGTGGTCCCATTTTTCGGCGACCTCGTGTAGAAGTCTCTCCTTGGAAAAATAGAATTGTCTGGCCTCGGACATAGTATAACATGCAAAGTATTTGTCCATAGTGGCTTCCCATTGGAGGTAGTCGCTCGGAACCTTGGATCCATAGAAGTCCGAGGCTTCGGGCCTACGGATGTGGTGGGGTTGGATTCCCCATCCTCGGGTGTGTCGCCACCATTCATATGATGTGGGCCCTTGGGGATCCATGGGACACGGGGAAGCTAATGGGTGGACATGCCGACACGTGGAGACAAACACTAGACAATGCAAGGTTGGTATGAGACTCGACTACACCTAGACACAACCAAGATTCGGTACGTGGCGGAGGTTCGACCCGAGGGTCTCCTCGACGTGAGTGTGTGGACCTCCCGATAGGCGTACCCTAACGTTCGAACAACACCTTTTAATATACCAAATATTGGAATGCAAATGTGACCCCAAAAGACACCTTTTGTTTTTTTTTAAAACATGATGCTCCTAAACTTGACTTAGACCGTGCAAGACATGTGCGACGACTACCCTAGACTCAACCACGCTCTGATACGAAATTGATGCGGGACGGACACGCGACCGGGCAAAGACCTACGACCGACTTGAAGTGCGGTAAGCACTAGCGCACTAAGGTAAGCTGGGTGGCTGACCACCGTGGCGTTCTCCGGGTGGTGACGTCTCTCAACAGCACTCTAACTAGCCCGACGATCGTCCCTTGCGAGGAAAACGTGGGATCGCAGCTGTTAAGGAACAACTATCGCCTAGGGTGGTGCAGTCTGAGCTCGGTGCTCGACTGGAGCTAAGGAATGGCTCTCACTCACACACAATCATGGTAATTGAAATTAGCTAACGACCCTAATATCACAAACATAGCATAATAGACCATATACTAAACCAGCAATGTGAGAGAGGAACGAGCACGTACCTCCACGACTAGGCGTGGGGAAGAATTTTCGGTTGAATCCAAACAACCCCAATACACACAATTGTTAAATTTACAATTTCAGAACCTGATGCCCACTCCACGTAGGGAGGTAACGGGCTACAAACATCATTTTTGGGGTTGCTGAAGTCAGGGTTGATGGGCCGCACTCGCAGGAGGCGAGGGAAGCGAGTCGGAGCCGATCGGGCGAGCCGATTGGAAGCCGACTTGGTTCTGCCTGCGCTGGTCACCCTGCGCAGCAAACTTGTGAAGTCCGGTGCGCCAAGATCCGATGCCGGATCTGGGTTCCATTTGTTGGAGAACGTCGGTGATAGGACGAAGATCGTCTGCTCCAAAGGGCGTGATCATATTTTTTTAGATCTGGGCGCAGCAGCAACTCTTCCCAGCTTCTGGTTTTGTGCACTCAGAACTGAACATGAAGACAAATAATTATGGGAAAATTGGTTTCCGATGTCGGAACGAGGCGCCGTTTGTGGGAGTTCATCGGCGACGTCTGGAGGAAGACGCAGACTGAAGAGCTTGCACAGATCTGCAAGGGAGGAGGCGGGGCAGCTTCGGGAAGTCGGCTCTGGTGCTAAGTCGGGTCTGCACAGATCAGCTTGCGCGATCCCACGGAAATTGTCACCACGATCAGCACAGATCTCGGATCGAGACGAGATTGATGGCAGCGTGAAGAGGACTAAAAATCCTTCAATCACTCAAGAAATCAGATCCATAAGAATTGAGCAAAGATCTGGAGAAATTTGGGATCAGTAAACTCCAGATTTGGACAGCAAGCTCGGGCATATCTGCGCGCCGTCACGAGATGAATTGTTGCCGGCGATCCAGAACTCCGATCGATGCAAAACCACCTCTGAAATCTTTCTGACTCGGAGAAGCTTCACTGATAATTTTTGTGGAACAAGATATTAAGGGGATAGGGAGGATAGAGGAGCGAGTCACATGCCCAGATTAAATCCCGTCACATGATTTGGCAGGTCATCACACCCAAGGAAGAACAAGAGAATCACTCTCTTAAATGCAATTTTCTCTCACCAAATTTTCATTAGTTCCACTAAGAACACTATACATATGTTTAAATAGAGGTAAGGCAAGGGGAGGGGCCGGGAAAAAATGTTGGAGTAAGGGGAGGGAGAGGGGGGTTCGATCCTTTGACAAGGAGAGGGGAGGGGAGACCAAGGGGGAGACAATGACTCACCTACCTTTGAAAATCAAAGGGGAGGGGAGACAAGGGAGCTATCTAATGTTGACATTAAGGGAGGGGAGTCACCATTAAGTAGGTGGATGTCTCCCCTTGGACCAAGGCCCCTTCTAGAAGCCCACAACCCACTAGGTTCCTTTCACACTAGCCCATGGGCTTGGCCCATGTAGAAACCCAATAGTCAAGCCCAACACTATTCTAGCCCATTACAAGACCTTGAGCCCATTAGCCCTTTACACACTATTACAACCCATTAAGTGTCCACAAACTCCAAATAGGGTCCAACAAGGCCAAACAGTAGTGAAATAAAGGTGAAGGCTCGGCCGATGCATCCACGTCCTCCTTGAGCTATCTGGGTCCCGCCATGTCCTCGTCCACTAGCGTGTGTCTGCACCAGCTGTCCAAAGAAACAGATTCTCTACAACCGCTGACACACAGCTTGAAAGAAAGGATTAAAAGAAAACAAAAGATAAAAATCACAGCACCGAAAAGCTGGAAATGAAATACAAAATGTAGCTCTCGCAGGAGCAGGTCTAGCTTGAATCTGGTCCAAATGCCAGGAGGACAGATCCTCAACGAAGGCTTCAATTTCCTCTCCTCGAGCTCTCTCTTCTCTCACTCTTTCTTTCAAACTCTCAATCTGTTCTTTTACTTCTCACTGCTGCATTTTCTCTCACAGACTTCTTCTGATCTCTCTCTTTTTCTCTCTAGTTCTACTCTTCTACTTTTCTTTTCTCTTCTTATCAGATTCTGGCTCACTCTTCTTTTCTCTACTGCTCACTCTCTCGATCTCTTCAAGCTCTCTTCTCTTTCACCTGCTTCGAACTGGGCGATCGGCTCTCCTTTTATAGACTACAGGAACTAGGCGCGTGGTTGCCATAATTCCTGCCTAAAATTCAAGCAGATATGATCCAGAACTTTCCATGTGTCACCATCACATTGCCGCTGCTTTACACGTGGCAAGATCCCCTGGTATCAGCATGCCTTGGATCACGTGCTGATTACCTGGTACTTAAATTCCACGTGAGATGAGTCAGAGCTTGCTCAGTTAGTGCTCGATCATATAGTAGACCTGGCAGAATATCAGACAAGTTATAAGCCATTTGATAATATACAAAGACCTAAAAACATGCACTGACTTGTAGCAAGAGTAAACACGACATACACTGACCTATGTCTGCAAAAGACACATCATGCACAGACCTTAAGTGTGTGAGATAAAAACCAGCACTGACATTATATGCATGAAACGAAGAAACTTGCACCGAACTTATATTCCTTAGCACAGACGTTGTGTAGCTCAAACGTAGGTAAAGATAGGAATGCACCAACGTTGATCCTTTGAAACCCAACCTTGCACCGACCGTGCTACTATGTATATGCCTTAGACGTAGACATGCACCGACCATGTGTCTGCTTTAGACACAACCTACACCGACCTTAATATATGCCTTAGACGAATCATGAGACATAAGCATGCATTGAGACGCAGTTCATTAGTGCATGAGACGCACACACGGTCGCAGGTGTGCATGAGACGCTAACAGAGACGCAAGGACTGGCGCCAAAGACGCAGCATGAGACGCAAGCTATAGGAATGTGCATGGACCTTGTTTGTGCTGCCTTAGATAGAAGATGAGATGCAAACTGAGACGCATCACATGCACTAAGACACAAATGCATCATCCTTAGATAGATTAGCACCGACCTTGTGTTTTGCCTTAGAGAATTAACCATACACTGACTTAAAGACCAAAGAGCACTGACTTAGCCTGTTGAACCATGAGTATGCATCAACATAATGTGGTGAATGTAATTGAATGCATTGACCTTGAAATGCACATTGATGAGGTCTGCACTGACCTTGATCCCTACAATGCTTATGAGCTAAAGTGCAGCCAACAAACTATACCGAGATGCATTGACACTGAACAATTGTACTTGCCTAACATGTATTCAGACTGAACAGTGGATATGAAAAATACACAATCAATCAATATCAATCAATCACTTTTTTCATGCAGACATCTAATGACTCATAATGTTTGCTATCATCAAAAGCACAAGGGCACAACAGGATCTGCTTGAAGAGGGTAGCATGCTTCAGGATTTCCCTTTTTCTTGTGCGCCCTACTCTAGGATAGAGCCACTTCCTCCATTGTAAGTTGAACATGTTCTTCCATCTCTGGATCATCCGCCTGCTCTTGAATTGAAAACCTCTACTGGATTCTCTTAAGTACGCTTATCTGGGCCCTGACCACACTCTGCCCGTGATTATTGCTTCTAATCTCACTTTTGCTCAAGAATCTCAACTTTAAGATGTCCTTAAGGAGCACAGGAGGGTGATAGGTTGGTTAGTGGTAGATTTAAAAGGTATTAGTTCGGATGTTTGCATACATTATATCTATTTAGAGGATAATGCCAAGCCAAGCAGAGAGATGCAGTGCCGGCTGAATCCCAACATGAAGGAGGTGGTCAAGAAGGAAGTGGTGAAGTGGCTGGATGCCGGGATTATATATCCCATTTCAGATAGTAAGTGGGTCAACCCGACGCAAGTTGTGCCGAAGAAATCAGGGCTGACCGTTGTGACGAATGAAAATGGAGAAGAAGTGCCCATGCGACTACAGATGGGGTGGAGAGTTTGCATAGATTACAGAAAATTGAATTCAGTAACAAAGAAAGATCACTTCCCACTCCCGTTTGTAGATCAAATTTTGGAGAGACTGCCTAGGCAGAAGTATTTTTTCTTTTTGGATGGCTACTCCGGGTATAATTAGGTTGCAATTTACCTGGAAGATTAGGAAAAGATGATGTTCATGTGCCTCTATGGCACGTTTACTTTTTGATGAATGCCGTTTGGGCTATGCAATGCCCCAGCCACCTTTCAGCGGTGCATGATGTCTATCTTTTTTGAAATGGTGGGTGAATTTTTGGAAGTCTTTATGGATGATTTCTCAGTGTTTTGTACTTCTTTTGAAAGTTGCTTGGAAAATCTGACTCAACTGCTGAAGAGGTGCATTGCATCAAATCTGGTGTTAAGCTGGGAGAAGAGTCATTTCATGGTAAGAGAAGGGATAGTGCTAGGACATGTTGTATTAGAAAGGGGAATAGAGGTCGACAAAGCTAAGGTTGATTTTATTTCTAATCTTCCTCCTCCCACATCTGTCAAGCAAATCCATTCTTTCCTTGGCAATGCAAGTTTTTATAGAAGATTCATTAAAACTTCTCTACCATTGCTCGTCCGCTCACTCAGTTGCTTGCCAAAGACACTCCCTTTCAGTTAGATGATTCCTGTCTCGAGACATTCAATTCTTTAAAAGCGGTCCTAACTCAAGCTCCGCTTCTTCAATCTCCAAATTGGTCGCTCCCTTTTGAAATTATGTGTGATGCCTCAGACTATGTTGTTGGAGCTATCTTGGGTCAGAGAATCGATAAGAAGCCCGTGGTAATCTACTATGCGAGCCGCACCCTCGCTGATGCACAGTTGAATTACACCACCACGGAGAAAGAATTGCTTGCTGTTGTTTTTACCCTGGAGAAATTTTGCTCATCTCTGTTAGGGGCTAAGGTCATTGTTTATTCTGATCACTCTGCTTTGAGATACTTGTGTTTCAAGAAGGATGCCAAATCCCATCTCATTCGTTGGATTTTATTACTGCAAGAGTTTGATTTAGAAATAAGAGACAAGAAGGGGTTAAAGAACGTAGTAGCTGATCATATGTTAAGGATAGTGATACCTGAGAGTGCTTCGATGTCTGATTCTTTTACCAATGAATAAATTCTCTTTATCTTTCATACTTCAACCCCCTGGTACGCTCACATTGTCAATTACCTGGCGGTAGGATAGATTCCGGGAGGGTGGACTAAGTAGGAAAAGGATCGATTCTTTTCAAAGGTCAAACACTATTTTTGGGAGGACCCAAAGCTATTTCATATGGGTCCTGATCAGATTATAAGAAGATGTGTCCCGAAAGAGGAGCAGTAATCTGTCCTGAATTTTTGTCATAGTCTTGCTTGTGGGGGACACTTTTCTAGAAAGATGACTGCGACTAAGGTTCTACAAAGTGGATTCTATTGGCCCACTTTATTTAAGGATGCCTATGAATTTGCTAAAACATGTTTAAGGTGTCAAGCAGTGGGCAACAATTCTAAGAAAGATATGATGCCACTTAATCCCATTCTGGTAGTAGAAATATTTGATGTTTGGGGTATTGATTTTATGGGACTGTTTCCACCTTCTTTTGGGAATGAATACATCTTTGTGGCGGTCGATTATGTTTCCAAATGGATTGAAGCTATAGTCACAAGGACCAATGATCATAAGGTGGTGATTGAGTTTGTCAAGAAGCACATTTTCTCTAGATTTGGGTGTCCGAGGGCTATCATCAGTGATGGGGGTTCTCACTTCACGCACTCTCAATTTCGCAAATATGGCATTACTCATAAGCTTGCCACCCCCTATCATCCCCAAACCTGTGGCCAAGTCGAAGTGTCCAATAGGGAGATCAAGAATATTTTGCATAAGACAGTTAGGCCAGATAGGAAAGACTGGTCCGAGAGACTAGATGATGCATTATGGGCCTATAGAACTGCAATTAAGAATCCCATTGGCATGTCCCCATACTACCTCATTTTTAGAAAAGCCTGCCACTTACCTATAGAGCTGGAACATAGAGCATATTGGACAATTAAACAAGTCAATTTTGATCTCACTCAAGCTGGGTCCCAAAGAGCTCTGTAACTTAATGAACTGGAGGAACTGCGTAATGAAGCATATGAAAATTCTAAGATTTATAAAGCTAAAACCAAGGCATTTCACAATAAGCATATTCACAGGAAAACTTTTTATGTGAATCAAAAGGTTTGACTTTTTAACTCAAGGCTACGCTTGTTCTCCGGTAAGTTAGAATCCAGATGGGATGGACCATTTATGGTTGTTAAGACTTTTGACCATGGCACTGTACAAATTTTGAACCCTAATAATGGTAACATTTTCACTGTTAACAGTTAACGATTGAAGCCTTACTTGGAAGATGAAAAGTTGTCAAAATAATTCATTGCTTTGAGTGTTTAGGAATAAAATATTCGTGAGTTTCATGCGTCTGGCTAAAGATGGAAAACTTAGTGTTTCTGAGAGGCAGCCCAAGGTTTTTTATTGTTTGATGTTTTTTGTTTCAGTGTGTTTTCAGTAGGCAGGTCGAGGAGAAAAGAGCTATCGCCATTATTCTAAAGGAGTCTTTCGCCCCACATACCAGGTTGTCTCCTTCCTACTCTGCAGCATTACTTGTTATATTGTTTTGTTGTTTTTATTGCTTACATATGCCATTGAGGACAATGTCATTCAAGTTGGGGGGAGGAGAAAGTTTTCATTTCATGATGCATGTAACCTGACATGAGGTCTTGCATATTTGCACTTCATACAAAGCAAAAGATGAAATCTCCATTTTGAGTTTCATGATTCATGCTTCAATTGAAAGTAATTCTGGAAAAGAAAAGACTAGAGAAGAGGATGATGAAAAATTTATTTCAATCTAGCCATGGAAAACTGATTTAAGAATCTCTTTAAAGTTCATATGCACTTTAGAAAAGAAATCACTTTGCATGCTAATGAAACAAGCAAGACAAGCCTTCTGCTATTTTGGATATGTTGTCTGATATTCTGCACTTCATCTTTTTAGCAAGCTTTCTGTTAAGTTATCTATTAAATAAGTGCAAATGGCACAATGAAAAAAAAAAGAACACCATGAAAAATGTCTCGAATCTTAGTAACCAGGCCTGCTTCACCTAAGACATGTTGAGGTTCGTATCAAACGGAAAAAGGGAACTCTGATCTTAATAACCGGGCCTGCTTCTCCTAAGGCAAGAGTCGAGGTTCATGTTAAATAGTGAAGGGTAGTACAGCATCATGTGTGTAGAAGAATAAAAAGATCCCAAAGGGATAAAGTAATAAGGCAGACAAAAAGCTAGTATACTTAATGCTCTGATGTAAGAGGTGCGGGGTTGAAAGACACTTTCTTGGAATAGCAAATGGGGGATGCAATTGTCTATGCTGTGAATTTGGTAGTTACACATGCACCAGTGCTACTGAACTTTGATTTGAATTCTTGATCATGTACCTTAATTTTTAAATCCAAGGCTAGTATGTATTAATGATTCCGAATTCCTAATCTTTGGTTATTTCTATGAGGAAAAAGCTAGATATGAAAGTATGGACTTCACAAACTCTTGTTGGTCCTGAATTTTAATTTAATTACATTGCTAAGGGCCTAGCAATGAGTAAGTCGGGGGTGTGACAAGTATCACATTTTACATTATAAGTTGCATCACATTCATCACTTTGATCATTTAACGAGCATAGTTGTGCATTAATATGGCAAAAATCTCATTCTCACCATTAATTTGAGTTTGCATGATTTTATCATTATTTTGAGTTAAAATAGCAATGTGAGAAATATTTAAAAAATGCACAATTGTTATAATGAGGAATATTTATTATTTTGAATTTTCTAAAAATCTCATGAATTTACGTCGAAACAAAAGGGCGCCCATTTAATAATGAACGGCAACTATATCAAACACCATTTCTGAAGAATTTTTATGAAAAAGTAGAATTTGCAGCTGAAGGAAGGGCGCTCATTAAAATGTGCGGCCGAGTAAACAGGCGCCCATTCATTTGATGAAAATAGAAAAAAAGGAAAAGAGCTGAAAAAAAAAGTAGAGGAAAGAACGATCGTCCACTCGGGCGCTAATTCATTGGAGAAGAATGAGTGGCCGACCACGCAGGCGCTCATTCTACTATACGAAAAATCGAAAGAAAAATCAAGAAAAATGGAAAAAGGAATGAGCGCTTGTTTGGTGAGTCGCCAATTCCTTGATTTATGAAAAAAGGAGAATATCAAAAAGTGGAAATGAAGAATGGGCGGCTACCTGTTCAGTCGATCAAAGGAATGTGCGCCCAGCCACCTAGTCGCCATTTTTACGAGAGGCAGAAACGGGAACGGAATGCCCCGATCGCAGTTATCTTCCTATATTTAGACTTATCTCCTCTTGTTTGAGGAAAGGAGGACTCTAATCGCGGCAAGATACCTACTTTGATAAAGTCTTGATGCTACAAAGTCAGATTCAAGCGTAATCTGGAGTTTTTCGATCGTAGGAAGTTACTGTGCACTATAAATAGATGCCCAGAGCAGACCGAGCGTGAATCTTAGCCATCTTTACCTTTTTCTTAGCCAATTTTTCATGCTCTTCTGATCATCTTTTCAATTTACTTTCTTCTATAAAGTTCTTCATTTTGAAGTGTTCTTCAATTTTTTATTCTTCCTCTTCCTCCAAGTATTTCTCATTTTTAAGTTATAATCTCATTTCCAAGGTTCTATCTTTGCCTTTTCACTCTTCATCCATGGGTCTGCACCCTGTTCTTCCCCCGATTTCACCATCCTCCGATCATCTTCTCCCTCTGCACTCTTCATCAACTTTCTTCCTCTCTTCATCCTCTCTAACTTCTTCTTCTTCTTCTTCTTCTTCATCTTCTGATTCCTCTTTGTTTTAAAGCTATTCTCAATTTTCTCTTACTCTATTTTTATTTCTATTTTGATTTTAAATCTTCCTCTCTTCTTCTATTTCCCCCCTTCTCCATATTCTTCTCACATCCCAAGACGGAGATTCTTCTTTTGGTACTCTAAAGGTGACGTCTACTTCCAAGGTAAGGTGATCTTCCTCAAAGGCTCGGCAAGGAGACGTCGGCACTATTCTTCAAATTTCTTGGCTCTATTTCTTCCTTATTCCTTTAGTTAACTCAAGTTGTAATTTTTAGTTTTCATAGAATTGTACTCTTTCCTTAGCAATAAAAGTTGATTTTGTGCAATTATTCTTTAATTTTCTCTTTCTATCTCCTTCTAAATTCTCTTCGTAACCCTCTCAAATTCTTTAGATAGGTTTACTTTTTAGTCTTAAGTTCATGCACTTTTACTTTCCTTTAGTTTAAACTCACTCAAAATTCGATTTTCCAAACATAAGGATTTTCCAACTTGCTTAAAAGAAAAACTTTTCTTCTCCGTGGGATCGACCCATTCTTACCACTCTACTTGGATTTTACATCTTTTTAGTGAGTGAGTGCAGTTATTTTTAAAATTGTGGCACGGCTTTTAACGACGAGTATAGTGCACATCACTGAGGAGAAGCAAGAACAAGAGCTTGATGTTCAAAAACTTCTTGCTGAGCTTCTTGTTGTTCTTGATGTTGAGCTGCTTCTTCCTGATGCATTTTCATATACTGAAATCCCTCCTGAGGAGGCTCAACCCTTTCTCCAGGAATGTCTCTCAAAATTCTGTTCCCTTCAGTTCTATATTTCATGAATTTGTGAATGTTTTTCAAGCAATAAATATTATAAGGGGCAATAACCTTTTTCTTTTCATTCTCCATAGGAATATCTACTTTCGCGAATATTGTAGTCAGATGTGCGGCGTAGGGTAGATTTCTGTAAGCTCCAATGCAATCAACTATGGTCTACAGTATCACCTCAGGCAAACTGACTTTAATTTCCTTAAACATGCAAAACAAGGAACCTTTGGGTTCCAATAACCATGTTCCTTCCTCCACTCTGAGGAGTAAAAATAGTTGCCAAAATGTGATGAGTTAGCCTCTTCAATGGTGGAAATCGATTGGCATTCAGAATAGTTACATACCATTCTTTTGGATCCTACCTATTACAGGGCTTCTCTGTCAGGAGAGAGAATGCCTCATGCTCATCAAATTCAAAGGATGATTCAAACACTCCTTCTTCCGGAATGCTTAGTGCTCTGGACAGAAGTCTGTGATCTTGCTCAATTTCTGTCCATTTTACCATAGTGGTGATTCTCCTTGTTCTTTCATCATAAGTGAGTTTTTTTGTAAAATTCCTGAACCAAATTCAGGTAAAACACTTTGTGTTTACTTACAAAGCTCTTGAACCCTTGAAATTCCCAAATATAAAGTAGTTCAGGAAAAATGTCAAACAGCTCACTGTCATTTAAGTCGATACACTTGGGGTGCAGAATATTCCTAGAATCTGATGCAACTTCTTGCAAAGAAGATGAAGATGAGGAGTTTTGTTGCTCAACCTAAATTTCTTCTCTCCTGGACCAGCCTACAACCTTAATTAGATTTCTTCGACTGAGTTTGCTATCTTTACGACACCTTTTCTTTCCTTTTCTATCAGCCCGATGGTTTTCGCTTGTCAGCAAGTTTGAAGCATCCTCATCGTTTCGATTCTTGGTTCTAGGCTCCATGGTGGTTGGAGATGCCACCGGAGAGCGCCTTTTAGAAGCGACTGCTTTGCCCTTTCCTCTAGCTGCCAACGGAGCCATTTAGGGAAGAATAGGGTTTGCAGAGAAGGATGAGGACTTGCCGAAAATGAGAAACAAGAGTTTTAGTGGATGCTGGAGATGGAAAGGAACAATATCGAAGTTGGACTAAATGCAAAGTGAAAGGGCTAGAGAGAGGAAGGTTCCGGCGATGCTATGTCGACCTGAAGAAGGAGAAAAAGTTAATGAGTCGACGCGAAAACCAGTAACCTTTATGGTCAACGAGGGTTTGACCGACCAAAAATCTGAATTTTCAAAAATTTGACGTGGTTTAAAATATTTGATAATACCAACCTTTTTTTTAAAAAAGACTCAGTGAATAACCCTTAGGTATTTTAATGGTTCAAAGTCTATAAACCCAAATCTGAAAAATTAAAAGACGTTGAAGGAACCATTTATGCTTATTAAATGGAATTAAAACTGCCCTTAAGACAAGTATCCAACACGACTTATCAAACTAATACCATCATTTCAAGAGGCACCTTAGGAATAAATTTTAAGCAAGTATTGGCATTTAACTACTTCTTAAGGTGCTAAAATTGGCTTTGGGTCAACCATATCTATTATTTCAACCTTTTTTTTAATGTAGAGAACATTCAGATTTAGTTCATGCCTTTTGACCCGACGAAACATATTTACTCAATACCAGAGTCCCCTGTTACTCAGCAGAACTAATCATTCTGTCTCACCAAAGATGAATGTTCACCTCATGACATACAATCCACATCACTTCTAGGTGAAGGGATGTAGTTTCTCAGTAATCTACAGTCATTGCTCTGCCCCATTTATTTATTTTCTAATAGAGGTAGCTAGACTCTACTTCATGACTCAATCCTCATCATTTCTTTGATGATCGAACACGATTTCTCATATAGTCATATCCATTGCTCTGCCCTCAAATTTTTAATCTAGATATGGTATATTCATTTTGCCTAAGTCAGACCAAAATAATTGTTTAAAGGCAATACTTGGGTTAAAAATTGTCATCCAAGATATCCTCTTTGCTCTTAAAGTTCAGTTTTTCAAAAGGAGTGTGTGGATATATTTTTCCTTCTTCCTCGCCCTCCCTCTCTCTAGCGGTGCGAATATCAAAGTACGGAGTGTGCATGGAGAGTGCTATGCATGGGTAGTAATCCACATAATAACATGATTAACGTGATATCACCTCAAGGTGGAGTTAAGTAGGAAAGCGCATGGCAAGGTATAAAATGTGTAATAAATGAGAGGTGACACAGCAGAGAGAAAGTTGTGATCGCCACTAGGGCCAGTAACTCAGAAGGACTGGGTTACATACCTTGGAAAGAATGGACAGATCTGCACTCAGGAGCGGGTGTGTCTGGCACAAGATGCGGTCTGTCGAGGTCCGCTAACGCCTGAACGTGGTTTGATGAAGACCGCGTGAGTGGGTCACCTAGCACGTAATGGACGCGGCCTATCTCATGTCTGCTTGCGTTCAAAGGTAGTTTCCAATCGACCGCGAACGATGTCTAGAAGCCAGATTATGGGTTGGTTCCTCCCTCTCTTTCGGCCGGCCAAAAGAGAGGGGCCTCGTGCTGGATATGTTGTGAAGCTGCAGGGAAGAATGAAAATACAAAGAAAGTAAACCTAATTAGATCTAAGGGAAGTGCAATATGTAGTGAACTATGATGATTAAAATGCATAAATGGGGGAGAAATATCTGGGGTTGGTGGTTTTAACCCATGTGGGGGCGTGAGAAACAATGGGTAGGAGTGTTTGAAGATGCAATGAATGACAGATGCGTCATTGCACAGCAAGAAACGATGCAATAATGATGATGTGATGTAAAGAAATATTGAGATGGAATGAAACTTAACCCGTGAAAAACTAGATACTCCCTGGACCAGGCATGCTTACGACATGGAAAATGGAATCCCCTGACTGAAGATCGCTCCAAGAACTGGCAGCATTTCGCCGTGAACGTCCAAAAAAAGCCCCCCGAAGTGAGGTCAAAGCTGTCCTATTTATAGAGCTTTCCTAGAAACCCTAGGTTAAGTTTTTGCTTTTGGCGAGAATTTGGGTTCTAAAAAGGATAATACGGTGGGAAAAATCAAAGGATAACCCTCCTGGCATGCTAATCTCACCGAAAATGGTGCCCCAAAACCTTTCCGGCCGAAGAAGACGGCGCTCGGGTGGCGCAGGCTTCGGTTCAGTTAACGCCGTCCATCGCGCAGCCGCGATCAACAGAAACGGTCTGTGAGCGACCGCGACCGTATGTGATGATATCGGTTGACTGGGTCAGCGCCAACGGCTGGGGCGATGATAATGCGAAAGGATAGAAGTGGTCTTGGGAAGACCGTGACATTGTAATAGCAGTTCGTTGGAGACTGTGTCCATGAAAGAGCATGCCAAGGAAAGATAGTCCCCGAACAAACCTCGTCCAGAGAGTAAGAGGCTGGGTAATGAAAGAAACAAGCTCAGAATACCATCACGAGATGCCCCAGAGTAGTAGATAACTTGAGACATCATTAAGCGAATAAGAGAAAAGACTCAACTTGCGGGCATAAATGGGTGTCAACAGATGCCCTCCTTGATGTCTGCTTTGCAAGGGAGCGAGCAAAAACGACGCGGAGGTGAAATGGAATGGAGATGGAGCGAAAGCGACAGCTATGTGAAATGGAGATGACGCGGAGATGAAGCGGAGTGAACTGAAAAGCGGGCATCAATGGAAAAGACACCCGTTACAACCAACAAGCGACAGGAATTCCCCTAAAAATGTTGAACTAACCACCTGGAATGGATGACAAGGATGAAACATGTCTGGAGAATTAAACTAACACGAAAAAAGGAAACACAACCAACCTCACCAGGGACACAATCCATAGACAATGAGGGGGTCGGAAAGAGCACAACGTAAAAAGCAAGAGAAATATAACTGAGATAAAATCCAGATAGGAATCACGCTGACCGATCAAACCAAGTGGGCAAATCAGAGAAGACGTTCAAATTCTGAGTGGAATTAGGATCTCTTATCCAAGCAATTATCCATTGCTATGGAGAAATCTTGAATGGATCCTGAGGCGTGAACGCTCAAAATGACATGATGCATGTTGGGCTAAAATAAAGAAATCATTAAAATGAATGCAAAGAAAGCTAAAATAGAAAGTACTCAAGGATATTATTGCTAATCTGAGCCAATATAGGGTCAAGAGTCTTCTTGCAACCACGTCGTGCGAGACAGAGTCCATCGTCCCCCACCCAACTTGTTGTGTACTGGACAGCAGATCTAGAGGGGAGGGGTGAATAGATCAGCCCCACTTTTCGCAATGCGGCCCTCTATATAGCTAGTTAGAATGAATTGCCGCAGAATAGAAACTAGCTTCCAAGAATGCTATGATTCACTTAGCAAGATAAGCAAGATATATAATAATTCGATCCTAAGCATGCATCTAGAACGAATCAATCACACAAGCAAACCACACTAGACAGGATTTTTAAGGTGGTTCAGACTGAATCCTCAGCCCTACGTCCACCCCTCACCAAAATCCGGTGAGGCTTCACTTGTGCAGCGCACAGAACCGCAAATCGGAAATCACCGATTGCCTTCCTACTCACCACCTGGTAGGGATGTCAACCGCAAATTGGAACACCCTCCAATTGCCTTCCTACTAACCACCGGTAGGGATGAATCACACTTTCAATGTTTAAACAATAATAAAAATGAAACAAATGTGAATGAACTAAGACAAGAGATTGAGTTATGAGTGAGAATGAATTGGCCCTTGTATGAAATGTTGATCAGCAACAAGGCTCCTCTTGGCTTCAACTGAATCTTCTTGATTCACCCTTGATTGGATGAATGTTCTTCACGGAGTACTGTTCACGTGACCAGTACCTCTTCCTTCAATTCTTCTCTCTTGATCTTCTCTTTGAACTTCTTTGAATGAATGAAGGAAATGATGAAGCTACCTTGAATCTTGATTGCTTCGTTAGCTCCTAGGAGTTTGAATGCTTGAAAGATCACCTTGGATGAGCTTGAAAGAGCTTGAATGGATGTAGATGATTTCCCTTGAAGAACTTGAATCAAACCGGCTTCCTTGGATCACTTTGATAGCCTTGCTTTGATGTAATCTTCCTTGAAGTTTGCTGGCTTTGATTTGAGCTTGATTCCCCTTTGATTGGGTGAAGAACACCTTCACGAACTACTGTTCACGTGAACAGTAGCTCGTCTCCAAGCTCTCTTGCAACCTCCTTGCAGCCACCCTAGATCTCACAAGAAGCCCATTGAAGCATTAGGGTTTCTAACCCTCTTACAAGAGTTTTATAGACCTTGAATGGTCTATGGACACCCCCTAGACCAGATCCACAATTTGTGTGGGATTAGGTGTCTTTAGGATTAAACAAATCAATGTTGAATGGCCCTTTTCGAAGTTGGAAACAAAGTCAACAATTGATGGCTCGGGGCTGGCGGTCGACCGGAATTCATGGGGCGGTCGACCAGAATCTGTAAAATCTCCAACTTGTCGGTTCTGGGAAAACCGGTCGACCGAAAAAGTAGGGGCGGTCGATCGAAATCTGTAATTCCTGAAGTGTTTCGTTTCTGGAAGAGCCGGTCGATCGGAAAGGCAGGGGCGATCGACCGAAACCTGTAAAACGTGGAATTCTTAGGCTCTGGCAAATCTGGTCGACCGGCCAAGGTGTGTAGGTCGACCGGAAACACCTATACCTGCAAAAATGAAGTGTTAGACCAATGAAACATGTTCATAAGTCAAGATATTCATGTCCTCATCAATTTCATATATTTTGGGATTGAAATCAACATAGAATATGCTTTGAGCATTTCTAAATTTTGTTCCGGGGGCTCCGCCCCGGGAAACCCCCGCAAGGGGCGCTGCCCCCTTGACCCCCGCAACCTGACCGCGTAGGTTGATCCGCGTGCGAGGGCGCAACATTCAGCGTTCACGTTCACCATTTCCACTTGATTCCTTGTCCATTCATTGGCGCACCTGTCATGAACAAAAACATCACGTATGTCAATCACATGAAGGTGAAAAATATCAATGACTAATAGTGTTTAGCCATTATCAAAACCAAGAATACATTAGAACTCATATGACCATAGAATGATGTCGAATGACCCAAGTGACCATATGAACTCAAGTGACCATAGGGGCACAACAAGAAGGATGCTACACAAATCATGCAATACATTATGAACATTAATTCAATTTTATTATGCATCATGACTACATGCAATGCGACACCATATGCAAAATGACACATATATATAAACAATGCATGGACACAAATCTGTAAAAACACACAACTAAATTGAACAAAATCATCATTTCAATTTTTATTGGCCTGAGGTCGGCAAAGACCAAGCTCTCTTCTGAGTGTTGAAAACCTATCATTACACAAGGGCTTGGTGAAAATATCAGTAATTTGATTTAGAGTATCAACAAAATGCAGTTCAAAATATTTCTTACCGACCTCATCTCTAATGAAGTGATGCCTAATCTCAATATGCTTAGTCCTAGAGTGCTGGACTGGATTTTTTACAAGGTTGATAGCACTAGTGTTATCATACAGAATCGAGACACAACCAAGATCCACTAAGTAGTCTTGGAGTTGGTGTTTAATCCATAACACTTGGGTGCCACAGCTCCCCGCAGCAACATATTCTGCCTCTGCGGTTGAGAGGGCAACCAAGTGTTGTTTCTTGGAGGCCCAAGAAACTAAACACCAGCCCAGAAACTTGCAGTAGCCACTAGTACTTTTGCGATCCAGCTTGCATCCAGTATAGTCCGCATCAGAATAAGATATAAGAGATAAATCACATGATGACGGATACCACAATCCCAAATCTTGAGTGCCGACAAGATATCTAAGGATACGTTTGACGGCAGTCAAGTGGGATTCTCTAGGACTAGCTTGAAACCTAGCACAAAGGCATACACTAAACTGGATATCTGGTCGGGATGCAGTCAAGTAAAGTAAAGAGCCGATCATACCTCTATAGATCTTTACATCCACTAATTTACCATTTTGATCCGAATCCAGTGATGTTGTGGTGCTCATAGGAGTTGCAATGATTTTACTGTTCGTCATGTCAAATCTTTTCAGCAGCTCCTTGATGTATTTGGCTTGACTTATGAAGCACCCATCTTGTCCTTGGTTGACCTACAAATCGAGAAAGAATTGGAGTTCTCCCATTAGGCTCATCTCAAATTCGCTAGTCATGAGGTTAGCAAATTCCTCACACATTTCAGATTTAGTAGAACCAAACACAATATCATCAACATAAATTTGAACAATCAAGATGTTCTTACCTTGCTTCTTGGTGAAAAGTGTTTGATCTACCTTACCTCGTGTGTACTCTTTTTCAATAAGGAACGAGTTTAGTCTCTCATACCAAGCTCTTGGTGCTTGCTTAAGTCCATAAAGCGCCCTGTCTAGCTTGTATACAAAATCCGCATGGTTAGAATTCTCAAAGCTAGGGGGCTGCTCAACATAGACTTCTTCTTTGATCAAACCAATCAAGAAAGCACTTTTCACATCCATTTGATACAGCTTTATTCTAAGGGAGCATGCAAAAGCAAGTAAAATTTTGATGGCTTCGAGTCTGGCAACTGGGGCATAAGATTCATCAAAGTCTACCCCAAACTCTTGATTATACCCTTGAGCCACCAATCTAGCCTTGTTTCTTATTATCTTGCCATCCTCACTTAGTTTGTTCCTAAAAACCCACTTAGTGCCTATGACAGATTGTGATGAAGGTCTAGGAACAAGATGCCAAACTTTGTTTCTCTCAAACTGGTTTAACTCGTCTGGCATTGAATTTACCCAGTTTTCATCTTTTAATGCTTCATCAATATTTTTGGGTTCAAGCTGAGAGACAAGAGCAAGTTGGTCTAATTCTTCCACAATTCTAAAATGTGACCTTGTTCTAGGTGGGTCATTCAAGCTACTAATGACATTTTCTAATGGATGATCCTTAAGAATTCTAATGTTTATAAAATCATTACCTTCTCCTGGAGCTTGATCCCTTGCATTACTTGATTCAACTAGGTCACCATCTTCTCTTATTTCTTCCTGTGGAGGATCATTATTTTCCTTCATGCTTAGGAATTCCCCATCTTCATCATTTTTTCTGCAAGAGTTATCATTTTTAGAATCATCATGATATTCATCAAAGGAAACATGGGGTGATTCTTCCACAGTTTGACTCTTAATGTTATAAATTCTATAAGCCATAGATCTATCAGAATATCCAAGAAATATACCTTCATCGCTCTTGGGCTCAAATTTATCTAAGTCTCTTTTGTCATTGTTGTGGATGAAGCATTTTGATCCAAACACTTTCATATGTGAGAGAGATGGCTTTTTACCTTTCAGCAACTCATAAGGAGTCTTTTTAGTGTGTGGCCTTACCATAGAGCAGTTGATAATGTAACATGCTGAGTTTACCGCTTCAGCCTGAAACCTCCTCGGAAGTTGCCGTTCAGCAAGCATGGTTCTTGCCATCTCTACAAGTGTTCGGTTTCTCCTTTCAACTACACCATTTTGCTCTGGCGTTCTTGGTGAAGAAAATCGATGTGAAATACCTTCGGCCCTGTAAAGATTATAGAAGTTAGCATTTTCAAATTCACCACCATGATCAGATTGGATCTTGGAAATTTTAAACTCACCGTCCTGCTTTATCTTCATGTAGAGTGCATGAAACTCATCAAACGCATCATTTTTATGTGTGAGAAAGAAAACCCATTTGAACCTAGAAAAGTCATCCACCAAAATATATCCATATTTTCTACCACTTAAGCTAGCAGTTCTGGTTGGGCCAAATAGGTCCATATGAATTAGCTCGAGTGGTTTGGATGATGTATTTTCAGATCTTCCTTTGAAAGATTTTCTTATTTATTTACCTAGGGCACATGCATCACACAACTTGTTTTCTTGTTTAAATGATAATTCAGGCAACCCTTTCACCATTGAATGCTTTAACAGTTTATGTAAGACATTGTAGCTAGCATGTCCTAGTCTACGATGCCATAGCCAAGCAATCTCAGATTTTGGTGCAGTAAGACAAAGGTTTAAATAAGCAGGATCATCTAAGTCAATCATGTAAACACTGTTGACTCTCTTACCAGAGAATTTTACTTTGTCAGATTTTGGTTCAAAGATTTTACATTCATGAGAATCAAACAACACTTTGTGACCTTTATCACATAATTGACTTATGCTGAGCAAGTTATATTTTAAACCTTCAAATAACAGCACATTTCCAATGGAGTTGGAGAGATTCTTACCTACATTACCTGTTCCAATGATTTTTCCCTTGTTGTTCCCTCCAAATGTGATGTATCCTCCTTCCTTTTCCTCCAAGAGACAAAGTCTTGATTTGTCTCCAGTCATATGTCTTGAATAGCTACTATCAAGGTACCACTTGTTATGCATGGCTGCAAGACATTCCTGCACAAGCAATTAAGCAGTGATGTTTGGAACCCAACCAAATTTGGGTCCCATCAAACTTTTCAAATTTTCAAAATATGAAACCATTTCTTTTGGAATCCAAACCTTCTTAACATTCATGTTTTGTTTGCTTAGAGCAGGGATTTGATTTTTCTTTTCAATCTTGACATTCATTTTCTGTTTGGAGGCTCTTGGTTGGAGTTTGTGGAAGTTTGATGAATTTTGCTTCTTAAGCCATTGAGGTGGTTGGTTGGTTTTGGGTTGAAAATGATTATTTTGCCACCTATGGGATTGATGCACATAGAAGTCATAATTGCCCCAAGAATATGATGGTGTTGGCCTATATGAATGTGCAATCCAGTTTTGGTAATATCTAGAAGGTTAAGCAAGCGATGGCCAAGGACGTGTTGACCTATGCTTCGGGGAAGGTTGACTTTTCTTAGGCTTTTGAGCAAACTTTTTGAGAATTTCAGTTACTACCTCTTCAATCTTTTCTTTTCCTTTGGATGTTATTTTTGAGGTTGAAGCATCAGACGAGGAAACAAATGTGACTGTTTTAGCCCAATTGGCCTTTTGTTTGTTGGATCAAAACCCAACCCATCTTTGTTGTGGTTCATTCTAGTTCCTAGCAATGCATCTAGGTTTTCATTTCCATCCACAATTTTTTCCAAAGATTGTTGTTTATCCTTCAACTCTTTTTGTAAGTTTTCAATGTTTTACAGGAGTTGAATGTTGACTTGTTTGATAGCTTCATACTTTTCATTGCTCAATTTACTATCCTTTTCATAGGTTTACATTTTTAGCTTCATGCTATCAATCTCATTTCTCAAATCTTCATTTTCAGTTTCCAAGTCAGCCATTTCTTTTTTTCCTTCCTCCAAGTTCTCAATCATTTTCTTAAGATCTTCAATTTTAGTTTCAAGTAGAGCATTCTTATCATTCATATCATGATCATGCACAAATGAGTTAATTTTCTTTTTCAATGATTTATTCTCCTTTTTGTACATTTCATATTTTTCATGAGTTGTATATATGCATCCTCCCAATCATCAATTGTATAATCTTCAAATGGAGAATTTACCTCAGTTTCTTCATCACCTTTGGCCATAAGGCAGAGATCTTCTTTTTCTTTGTCCGTGGAGCTAGTTCCGTCATCGCTTTCCTCTTCATCACTCCATGTGGACACCATGGCCTTGTTCTTCTTCTTGCCCTTCCATTTGTCAGCTTTTCTAAATCTGTCGGGACAATCATTCTTGAAATGCCCTGGTTTGTTGTAAGAATAACAAATGATTTTGTCAGATTTCTTAGAGTTCTCAAAATTAGATTTGAAACCATTTCTTACCTTTGACCTTCCTCTCATGAAGCTCTTACCTTCCTTTCTCAGGAATTTCTTGAACTTACGTGTGAGCATGGCTACGTTATCCTCATCTCGCTCACTTGCCGAATCCTCACCTTCATCAGAAGAGCCTTGACCGCTGGGTCCTGCTTTAAGAGCTAGGGACTTCTTCTTAGGTGCCTCAGCCTCTTTGTTCTTGGGATTGATCTCATAGGTCATCAATGACCCAATGAGTTCATCTATCTTAGTAGTTGCGAGATCTCTCGATTCTTCAACCACGGTAGCCTTTGTGTGCCATGCTGGAGTTAACGATCGGAGAATTTTTCTTAAAATTTCTTACTCTGAATATTTCTTTCCCAAATCAGTTAAACTATTAGTAAGCATAGTTAATCGAGCATACATATCTTGAATTGACTCATCAGGCTTCATGCGAAACATTTCATATTCAGACACTAATATATTGGCTTTTGTTTCTCGTACCTGAGATGTTCCTTCGTAGATTACCTCTAGCTTGTCCCACATTAGTTTTGCGGATGCGCAGGTAGCCACTCTTGAGAATTCAATTGGATAGAGTGAGCATTGCATGATGTGTTTAGCACTCCAGTTGACAGTGGATTGTCTTATTTGTTCTTTGGTCCACAAGTCCTCATCATCCGGCAGCTCATACGGACCTTTACTGATCACTCGCCAAAGTTCGTAGTCTTGGGCGCGAATGAACACCTGCATACGATGTTTCCAATAGGGATAATTAGCTCCAGTAAAATAAGGAGGCCAATTCACAGAATGTCCTTCAGGTAGAAAACCCTTGGACGCTGTTCCACCAATTCCCTCAAGGTCGTTGGACCCCATAATGAGAGATTAGGCTCTGATACCACTTGTTGTGTAGTGGACAGTGGATCTAGAGGAGAGGAGTGAATAGATCTGCCCCTCTTCTCGCAATACAATCCTCTATAAGACTAGTTAAAAATAATTACAGCGGAATACAACTAGCTTAGCGATGTATAAAATGATTTGCTTAGAAATATGATTTCACAATATGGAGATTGAACCTAAGCATGCATCTAAAACATATCAATCGCACAATCAAACCACAACACAAAGGATTTTAAGGTGGTTCGGACTGAATCCCCAGTCCTACGTCCACCCCTCACCAAATCCGGTGAGGCTCCACTAGTGCCTCGCACTGAACCGTAAATCGGAAAGACCACCGATTGCCTTCCTACTAACCACCGGTAGGGACGTCAACATCGCAGATCGAACAACTTTCGATTGCCTTCCTACTAACCACCGGTAGGGACGATCTTCAGTTTCAATCGTTTGTATGAAATGAAAAAGAACAAATATGAAAACACTCAATCATCAAACAAGATAGAGAATATGCTCAAGAAGAAAAATCTTGTCTGAGATTGTTGGAGGTTGAGTTGGATGCTTCAATGGTGTCTTCTTCCTTGAAAGATGATCTTCCTTGTGTTGATGAAGAAGACTATGGATGTAGCTTTGATCTTCCTTTTGATCTCCTTGAGTTGATGAAGAGTTTGATGCAGTTTAGATCACCCTTGAGAGCCTTGATTGCTTCTTACTTCCTTGGAGGTTGAGATGGCTTCAGATCTAGGATTGAATCCCTTGAATGGATGAAGAACTTCTTCCCGGAGTACTGTTCACAGATACAGTACTCGAACTCCTCTCACCCTTGTAGCCTCCTTTGATCTCCCTTGGATTCACAAATGATCAACTAGGGTTTCTAACCCTCTTGCATGTGTTTTATAACTTTTGAATGGTCCTTAGACATCCCCCAGACCAGATCCACAATCTATGGATGATTGGGTGACTTTGGGGTTAAACAAATACAAGGAAAGGGGCTGGCCTCGAGGTGGAAATCGAAGTCAAACATGGCTGCATCGGGGCTGGCGGTCGACCTGCAGCTTCTGGCGGTCGACCGCTACTGAGAATCGCTGTAGAGGATTAGTCCCTGGAATTTTCGGTCGACCGCTACTGGCTGGCGGTCGACCGCCACTGAGAGAGATGCAAACTGGGGGTTGCTGACTGGGGCAGTCGACCGCCCCTGTGCTGGCGGTCGACCGCCAGCTGGGCAGACCCCGGTTCATCCCGGGTCTGTCCATTAACCGCTTTAGCTCCGTCGCTTGAGTCCTTTAGCAGCCCGTTCATATCTGTGGCATCTCCCTTGATAGTCTAAAAGGTATCAACTGAGTCTCTGGCCTTGGATTCTCTTGGCTGTACTTCTTTGTGCATTGACCTTGGATGTGTGACGAGCCGAATATCACGTGTCAACTTTTGCTTGTGTTCGCGTCCTTGCTTGGGCGCGATCAATGAGCTTTCACTTTTGCTATCCTCACTGAATGCCTTGTCCATTCATTGGCATATCTGTCATGAACAGAACATCACGTATGTTAGTCACATGAGAGTGGAAATAATAATGACTTATAGTGTTTAGCCATTATCAAAACCAAGCCACTATCAAAACCAAGAATGTCCAATAGCTCAAATGACCACAAGATGATGTCGAATGCCTCAAATGACCACAGTATGACTGAATTAACCACAGGGGCACAACAATAACTGATACTCCCCCTTAAACAGAGAATGTCCCTCTTTGGACAAATTAGTAGGCTTGGAAGAGATTCAAAGCACTAGCCAAGATTAAGCAGATCAAAGCAGATCAAGTGGACAAGTCATAAGGTCTAAGAGAGCACTAGCGAAGACACATGATCAGACAACTAAAAGTTCAGGTCATGACAGATGGAAGCAGAATCAGTGTGCAATAGAGTTTCAAACACCCTAGGGTATGAGTTCAATTGATTTCTCCATCGTGAAGCAAATGGCACATTAAAATGTTTTCTCAAGGGCGCTCAGCAAAAGCACAGGGGCAATCAAAGATGAAATCAGCCCATGATAGATTTTATGAGACTAGCTGATACCAATGGAGACATATTTCTGGAAGAACAAGGATAATCAGAATGAGCAAGGTTAGTCATACAGTTCAAGAAATACTTATGCTTCCCCTGAATTCAAGACAGATTGAAGATTGGTCAGTGAGCAATGATGAAGACTAAGCACAAGGTTTTCAATGAGCTTCAATCAAGATTTTCAATGAGATACCAGTATCATAAATCCAAGAGTATGAATATTTCAGAGTCTTCCATTATAAGGGCTTATGAGTGAATCTTTATTGAATAGCATGGTTTAAATATGATGCATATACAGTTTGTCAATAAAGTTCTTTACTCATATATGAATTCAGATTTAATAAAAGTGAACCAAGCCCTCATGTTAACATGTTGATTAACCTCCCTATATCTTACTCAATCTATTTCAATGACTTCTGTAGGAAAAATAATAATGAGTATTGAGGTTAAACAATTTGACATATCTGAATTTTCACCTTTTGGGTTCAGCAGAGATTTCCATTTCTTTTTATTTTCAGAACAGTCAAGAATAATTCATGCCTTTCATCGTAAAGGTAGACGCTGATTAGACGCCAGTACCCCTAGCTTACTCAGCAGAATATACCATTCTGTTTCAGGTAAAGATATCACCTTTTTGCGTAAGGGTACACGTTTACCAGACGTAGATATCCCTAGATACTGAGTGAAACTAACCTTTGTTAATTTTTTGAACAGAGTTAGCCAAGAAGCATCATGACTTTGGGTCCATTGTCTTTGACAAGGATCCTAGTTTCTCAGCGCATTTAGCCATTGCTCTACCATTTACATAGCTGAATTAGCATTTAGATGCAGCTACCCATAAGGTTTAGAAGAAAGACTTGTTTAAAATCAATACAGATTTCATGCATTTCAACCAAATAGGTCATGATTTCAATATTTCAGATTACAGAAGGTTTTTCAAAAAATAACATGAAATAGTTGGTTAAAGTTTATTAAGAACTGATTCAGATATTTTCATGGCATTTAAGAAACAAGTTGAAAATACATTAAACTTAAACCAATTTGATCTTTCCAGAACATTCATAGTTCCATATAATGGAAGATTCCTAGTACAGATGTTTTTTAGATTTATGATCAAGGTATGCAAATTGAAATCTTTTCAAGTTTCAGAATTTTCAATAAGATTCAGTAGCAGTCAAGTTGTGAATTGAAACACCAGCATCAAGGAGTATGCATGTATGTGAAGGCACATGAATTTCAAGCATGTAGCAAAGATGACCTAGTTTATTGTAATAAGACTGTAGATTTCAAGGAAATGACCATGAGATTTCAACATGATTCTTGCAGATAACAACATGATATCAAGTTTGACAGAAAATTTCAAAGACATGAGCAACCATGGATATTCAGAGAGTTTGAGAATCATTTAAGACCATTGAGCTGAGAACATGGCAGATGTTTAATGTTCATGTGAGTTCAACTGATAAATGAAGGCAAAAGAAACCAACTGAAATCAATTATTGATGTGAGTTGCTGGAAGAACATAGATTAGGCAGTAAATGTTTCAGACAGAGAAAGAACAACAGACTCACCATGCATCTCAAACGCTTTTGTATGCTCCCCCTGTCTATATGTAGTGGACCAATATTTTGGAATTTTCTTTAGAGATGATATGCAATTAACTCATGTATGCAAATGCACTAACTTTATGCAGCTTATGCAATGAAGGCTAAGCAAAGGATTTTAAAATTCATGCTCATGAAATTCCAGACTGCTCTATATGAAGACTTGACCCTTAGTACTTGGCGGGGGATAGCCTCTACGCATGATGTGAGTTTCATACAGACATAATCTGTCCTTCTCTCAGCATACCATTTAATATACCATTGGGTCATGCATAGCAATGCAGTGCAAAGTGCAGTCTTATGTGCATCTTCAATTTTTTCTTATGATAGCTCTCTAAGCTAATATGTATGTGAATGAACATGTGTGGAAATGAGCATTTTATACATGTGACAGTAGGGATCAAATTCCAGCTTTTCAGATTTTTCAGAAATGCAATTTGTTTTAAGTGATTATGCATTTTAACAAATATCAAACAACTGCAATTAGCATATGTATGCATCAAATTCAGATAACCCTTTAACCTTATATATGCACAGATCACCCAGCAAATGCATAAATAAAAAAAATGCAAATGGTAGATGCAGTTGTGTACATGTATGCGTGAAATCTTAATTGACATATTAAGCACGGTGTTTAGCTAAAAGAAAATTCAGGTGAACAAACCTGTAAACAGTAGAGTTGGGGTTTTACCTTACTTGAGCGCCTTGATTTATTAAACCCCCTTTTTATTCTCCATCCCAAGGCGCTCCTGCAAAAGGATTCTTATTTTGCCATTTTAGGTACCCAAGAGTTCTTGGGTCCTCCATGGTTAGTAACACCTCTCATAGGTGTTCTCCAAGACCTCCGAGCAATTAAATCATCATCTTGCAACAAGTAACAATCATGCATTGTATGCCCAAGATGACCACAATAATGACAAGAATTAAAATACTTGGTGTTTTTCTTGTGCATATGAGCATGAACATGGAATTTCCGACCATAACCAAAACTGTTATCATGTTTATACTTAAAAGATTTCTTTCTTTCTACACGCCAACAATTCTTGAATGTATGGCCATTCTTTCCATAATAAAAACAAGAAGAATGATTTCTTCTTCCAATAACAAACCAGCATTCACTAGCCAGATGGCCCGGGTTCCAATAGTTGAAGCACATAGAAGATTTTCCTTTGAAGACAGATTCAGTTTTGTCAAAAACATTTCCATTTATAGGGAATTTATCAAACTTAGAATTGAAATTTCTTCCCTGTGCATGCTAACATTGAGCCGGAATGTGGCCCATCTTTCCACAGTGATAACAATGATTTTTCTTATTTTAAAACTCATGATTTTTGACATGAGTTTTCCTAGCATGCATTTTACTAGCTTCCATGTCATCTTTTTCCATCAGTCTACACTCATGCATTAGATGGCCAATCTTGTGACAATAATGACAAATCACTTTCTTTTTGTATGCATGTGTGTGTGAGGATGTCTTGTGGAGAACATGCAAAAAGATGGCAGAAACAATTTTGTTCTTTTGTTTTTCAGTTGTTTTTGAAGTTTTCTGAGCAGTAAACTGAAAGATAGGTTGGTCCGAAGAATTGTGAATGTTAGAACTGGAAACAAAAGAAGTTTGAGTTTTGTTTCCAAAACTCTTTTTATTTGCAGCATTATATCCTAACCCTTCCTTCTGAAAATTAACCTTGCTTCCAAGAAGCTTATCTAAATCGTTCCTTCCTTCAACAAATTTAGACAAGGATTCAATAAGATCATTGTTTTCTTGTTGGAGAGCTAGGATACTAAACTCTTAACTGGCTAGTTCTTCTTCACAAGACTTAATTTGTTGACACATTGCATCATTCAGATTTTTAAGGGTTTCAACTTCTTGTTTCAGCTTGAGCTCATTTTCAACTTGATTTTCATTAGCAACACATTTTCCCTTATCTAACACAAGATGCCTATCTGACATAGCAGTGTTCAACTGCTTCAGTTCCTCATTTTCTTTTCTCCATTTCTCAATTTCTGCTTTCAATTTAGTGTTCTCCTCCTCAAGCTTATCGTCATCAAACAAAACACCAGTTAGGAAACTCTGGTTTTCCTTAACATTTTCTTGCTGGTTTTCTGGTTCATATTTTTCAAGGTTTTCCTGAAACTTTAAATTGACACCTCTAACAGTCTCAAATTTTTTAGTGATCAATCTATTTTCACTTTCAAGATTGATTAATCTTTGTTCAGATTCTTGACATTATTTTTTGAGTTTTCGGTTTTCAGATTTGACTTGATCGAGTTCTGAATTGATTGCATCTAGATTCGACAATTGTCTTCTGAATATTTCATTTTCAGTTTTCAAACTTTCAATGTTTTGACCTCCAGAGTTAGGATTCTGTAGATTACTTAACTTCTTTTTCAGACTTTTATTCTTCTTCCCTAATTTTTCGTAAGATTCTAACAGGTTGGCATAAGCATCTTCCCAATCATCTAAAGTGAAACTAGAAAATGCATTGTTTACCTCTTCAGCATCTTCGAACTCATCTTGATCACTGCTATGGTTGTTCTCATTAACCATCAAGCAGATGTCATCACTTCTCTTATAGGCTGCCATCAATTTGTCCAAGATATCTTTAGCTGACCTGCAATTTGTAACAAATGGAAAGATGTCAGAATCAACAGCCCTTCTTAAAATGCTGAGAACTCTCATATTCTCATTATTTTTCATTCTGTGTTTGTCCGTCCATTTGGACACATCTTTAGGCATTCTGTGTGGACCTTTGGAAACAAGATTCCAGAGGTTAGGATTCATTGAATTTATGAACATGCACAGACTGCCAAGCCAGTTAGGGAAATCAGTCCCATAGTAAATGGCAAATAGAGAAAAAAACCACCGAGAAACACCAGGAATTACTGCAGATCATTGGATCTGTAAAGCCAGCAACCCGCTCTGATACCACTTGTTAGATCCAGAGGGGGGGTGAATGGATCTTAAATAAAAATATTTGCCGATTTAAAACATTGTTAAGTCTGAACTTCTTTCAACTAGATGAACTACCAATTTGAGAAAGCACAGTAAAGCACCAAGCAAGACAATGTAGATTTCTCCGAATAGAAAACAACACAGGGATGACCTTGAATTCTTTAAAGATGATATGTAAACTAGTGGGGAATGATACTGAAGCACAAGCACTCAAATCAACCACTCCACAGATTTGACGAATCAGGCAATCAATGAATCGAACAGGAGGTGCACACCCAACCTGACAAGGACCCCTGAGAGAGAAGTAGAAAGCAGGAACAAACTCACAAAGCAAACCACGGAACACCAGAATTTTAGGTGGTTCGGCCAGACCCACAGTCTGCCTACGTCCACCCCTCACTCAAACTGAGTGAGGATTCCACTAGCACAAGCTAGAGTTCAAAGCAGACTCAGTCTGCAACAAACGCTGCCTTACAGCTTGACCCAGAGGAACATACTCCTCTCTTCCTCCAACCCGGAGAGGAACCACCAGTGACACCCAGTCACTAGCAACTAGAGACCCAAGTCTCTCTTCCTCCAAACCGGAGGGAAACCACAAGTGACACCCAGTCACTTGCAAACCGGAGGACCAATCCTCCCTTCCTCCAAACCGGAGGGAAACCCACAAGTAGCACACCACTACTTGCAACCGGAGACTACGTCTCCCTTCTCCGGAGACCACAGAAGGAACCCGACCTCAAACCAGAGAATCGGAAGAATAAAGTGAAATCAGAAAATGAACAAAGGAAAATGCAAACGAAAGAAAGAAAATGTAGCTCCAATTGGAGCAGGACTGTTCAGGATTTGATCCTGGAACAATGACTACAGATCTTCACAATAAGAACTGGCTGCTTCGATTTCGACCTTTCTTCTCAGCTCTCTCACGTTCTCTCTTCACTTCTCAGCTCTCTCGCTCTTTCTTCACTTCCTTTTTCTTGTTCTGCTGCTGGCTCTCGTACACTTCTCTCCGGCTGCTCTATTCTTACTTCTCTCGATCCTCTCTTCTTCTTTTTTCTCCTTCTCCTTCTTCTACTCTCTGCTATCTTAAAGAACAAGATAGCCTTATATATATATAGCAGAGCCTCCTTATGGATGAGGCAGAAATGCCCTAGTGAAGTCCCATTGGTTCACACGGTAGGAACGATAATGTTCCTCTATTCATTGTCCTTGGATCACATGCCCACTCATTAGCTACCTGGGATCATGTGCCAGCCTCCAACCTTCTGGGAACACGTGCCTGGTCTTAGCTCGACCTCACGTGCTGTCTCTAACCTGTCAGTCATAAGAGAGGCATTTCGTCAAATAGCTTGTAAGCATGAGTGGATAAGTAATGTCATAGACTTAGTTCATATATGAATTATGCACAGACCTGATATCAAAATGTGCAAACATGCACAAACTCATAATGCGTACGAGGAATTGAGTACAGACCATGTAAGTCTCTATGCACAGACCTTGACAGCATATGAGTAGATTTCCACTGACCTTAACTAGTGTGCGACAGAACATAGTATCGACTATGTGTGCTTGTGCATGGAGTGAAACGTGCACTGAACAAGCATATGCACGGACCTTATATAACGATGCACAGACCTATATGCACATGGCACAGAATGTGCACCGACTTGTGTCGCATATGCACTAAGTTTGAATGCATGCAGAAAAGATGCACGACGCATAAGAGAAGGATGCACCGACTTGAAGACTCATGTGCATGAGACGTAAAATGAGACGCACTCAGTCATGAGACGCAAGTGTAGACGCATGCCATGCATGAGACGCTGATGTGTACATGAGACGCAAACTACACCGACCCTAACAGTGAAGTCGAATAGTGCACCGAGTGTGTTTACTGACGAGAGAAGGGTTGCACCGACCTTATCTCCTCTGATATCGAACGTTGCACCGAGCGTGTGCCTTTAACCGTTAACTCAAGCATGCACCAACCAATGTGCTATAGACATGCACTGATCACTATAGTTGCACAGACCTTATTTTTTCTCAAGGCAAAACTAGCACCGAGTTAAACAATGCATAGATTTCTACATGAACGTGTGAACAACAGTAGCGTGCACAGACCCTCTAGCATGCGTGCATACAGCACTGAGTTACCATATGCACCGACCTTATATTCACTAGGCCTAAACTTGAACATGCACTAACTGTAGAGTGCATAAAGAGAAAACCTGCACCGAGGCACAACCGTGCACTGACCCTTATCTTGCGTGCATCAACAGGAACATGCACCAACTTGCCAAAACATGAACATGCACTGATATGCAGACCCAAATATTGAAGTATGCACCGACCTGATGAAAGGCTAACACAGATTTTATATGCAACCAAATGGAAGTCTGAGATATATATACTAACTTGGATGTGTATCAGACTTGTATGTGCATTGACTTTACCTGTCAGAGGTTGACTCACATTTGACCAGTGATGTTGACTTGCTGTCTGTTGGCATTGACCGTTGACTTTCTTTTCATGACTTTTTTGAATCATCTTTGGAATCTGTTCTGACATATCTCATACTCTTATAAATGATCAGATCACCAATGAATGCATCAATTTATATGATCAAGAATATATATAATAAGACATAATATTGACGTCATCAAAATCACAGAGATACAACAAGTTCGACTGAATCGGTCGTCCTCTGTTCACTTTTGCAGACTTCAAGAAGCCTTGTTTCAAGAATTGGTCGACTAGTTTGCAAGGAATCCGGATACCGGGAAACACCCAATACCATTCGAATCCTAGCCCGCCACCCACGAGATGGAAGTGTCTGAAGGGTTATTAGGGTGTGTGGAGGTACATTAAAATTTAAAATAATACAGGTAACAACTATATAATTAATTATTTAAATAATAGAAAAAAAATTATATTTTCAATTGAATAACTAACTGCAGAGTCCAATCCAACAAAGTATAGTCTACAGGGAAAGAAACGTACTCTAATGCCGGGTGCACTCCCGGCTCTGGCGAGCTGGCAACTACGAACCTCTGCACTGTACCTCCGAACCTCGAGGAGGAACCACAACACCTGAAAAGACAGGGGTGGGTCTCATCTCATTAGCTCAGTAGGGGACCCGCAGATCCTCACCATAAAACAATGGCGGTAAACAACAACGCTAACAAGAACAACAACAACAGAAATAGGAGTAGCAATAGTAACACAAACTATGAAAGTAACAGCCATAGTAAGAACAGTAACGACAACAGTTGGTGGAACCACAACTCTCTAAGATACTCCTAACGGCACAGAAAGGAAACCTCGATCCCTCAGTCGGGGGACCACCGAACTAACGAAAAACCCTGGCTACGCTAACAGGAAGGAAAAACCACGACAACTTTGTCGTGAAGGCCCGTCCTCGCAGACGAAGGCCCAACCCAAGATCACGCGGTCCAGGGGTACGGTCACGATCGTCGTGAACCCTACACTGTTTATGGGTAAGACCTCGGTAACCCTATCGAAAACCCTAGACCTCATTGTCGGGAAGAAATACAGAAGCTACTTGAAAAGTCACGTCTCGTAGATGAAAAAAGTAAACCTAGAGTCACGTGTCACGTGACGGGAGTACTTGCCCACTAGAAGTAAGGCCGGATGTGTCCACTGACATCTTAGTCTACACCCCGAGTGTCTCCCTAAAATTGAGACACCGTACAAGTAACCAAAGAACACAGGACAAGGGTCTAGTCGAGGTCGTGCTCATCAGCAAATGTCCAAAGTCCCCGACCACATGTGCACACACTGACTGACTGTGCTACGTCAGGCCCTCTAGCTGGTTTTCCTCCCGGCCCAGACTCAAGCCACCACAATGGGAGGCCCTACGGCAACTAGCCTAAAACTTTCTTTCTTGGGTGTAGCTATCCACCCACTCCCTGGTAGGTCAGCACATGCGTGCCCAGGAAAGGTACGACTAGTGGTGTAACGACCCAAGATCCGGATACCAGGAAGAATCCGATACCATTCAAATCCTGGCCCGCCGCCCACGAGCCGGAGGGCTCGAAAGGGCTAAAAGGAGTGTGGAGGTACAAAGAAATAGGAAATAAAGTAAGACAATTCAACAATTAATAGAAATAAATAATCTAACTACAACAGAGTCCAGTCCAACAAAAGTACAGTCTAAAGTAGGGAAACGTACCCAACACCGAGTGAGAACTCGACCCGACGAGTTGGCAACTAATTAAGAACCTCTGCACAACACCCTCAAACCTCGAGGAAGAACCACCACACCTGAAAAGTAGGGGTGAGCCTCCTATCACTGGCTCAGTAGGGGTCCCGCAGAACCCTAACTGTAAACAATGGTGATAACGGAAAGCAGCAACTGCATCAGGAATAGCAAACCCAGTGGCCAGTAAAAAAGTGATGCTATAGCTACTCCTACTGGAACAAAAACCAACACCCCCATCTCATGTTCGGGGACACACCAGTCTAACGGAAAAGAGCTTTGGCTACACTGCCAGAAAGCACATCACGACAACCCCGTCGTGGAGACCCGTCTCGCAGACGAAGGCCCAACCCGAGACCACACGGTCTAGGTAGACACGATCACGACCTTCCCGTCGTGAACCCCACACCGTCTAGAAAAACCCTCGGTGACACCCACCAGAAACTCTAGACCTCGACATCGGGAAACACCCGGAAGCTACACGTAAAACCACGCCTCGCAGACGGAAGAGGGAAACTCGAGCCGCAAGAATCTCACGTCATGTGACGGGAGTACCTACCCACTATAAGCAAGGACGGACGCATCCACTGATGACTTAGTCCGCGCCTCAGGTGCCTCCCTCTTGCCCAGCGGGAACTGAGACACCGTACAGTAACCATAGGACAAGGACTAGCTGGGGTCGTGCTCGTTAGCGCGGGTCTGACGCCCCCAACCACGTGTGCACACACAAACCATGCGCTCTAGGTCAAATCCTCTAGCTGGTTTTCCCCCCAGCTCGGACTCAGGCTGCAAAGGCGAGGGGCCCAACGATAACCAGCCTAAAAAATTGTCTCTCTTGGGAAAGCTCTCCACCACTCCCGAGTGGGTCCACACAAGTGTGTGCAGGAAAGCCACCGCTAGTGGGGGGATCACTAACGTGAACACTGAAAGCCACTCACGCACCCATCGCAAGTAACACGGAGTACCAGGTGGCTCGAGGCCACCAGACTCTGGACAACCCACTAGACCTAACAACCCCAATGGTCTTTGAGTCACATGACTCGGGTCAAGACCGCTGCACATGATGGCACAACGCCGCCAATCTAGCCTAATCCCTAGTTTTGAAACCACGGTAGCACAATTTTCAAGATAGCTCACAAGCAGTCGAGTTAATCCCCCATCCAAGGGAAAAGCGGGAAACCTCCAGCCCCAGGCTGAGTGACTGGATTTGAATTCCAAGGCCATCCACATGGCCCACATGAAAAATGCTTATCGGAAAGCCAATGACGTGCGGGAATATCCCACCGCACTCACGCCAACCCGCGGCAACTCGATCTAGCAGAAACACAGAAGCCCGGAACATGAGAGGGTCACCCGTAACCGAAGAACCCATGGGCACGCTAATCGAAGTAAAGCGATATCTCTGAACACCCAAAAACACAGTCACAGCATCCACGGCATGTCCTGGACATCCACGGGGCCAAAGGTCGACCATTGGATCTCCACCGGGTCGATTGGGGCCAAAAACGGGCCAAAAGGGGCAAGTTCGGTCGACCAGCCTGGGTTGGTCGGTCGACCAACCAGTTCGGTCGATCGGCCAACAAGGGTCGGTCGACCGACCCAGCACGGTCGCCACCCCCCGGTGCGAACCGATTCGGTCGACCGAACCCAACCGGTCGGTCGACAGAACGCGGCGATCACCCAGACCGAGCTCGCCCTAGGAGCTCGATCCACGCCCCGTTCGATCTCAATCGAAGGGGGAAACATAGGGGATCATCCCTCGAGTCCCAAAACCCAAAATGGAGGGAGAAAAGTGAGAAAATCTCGCACGATCCGACGAATCCGTCACATGCCCTAAAAACATGATTCCCCCCCAACGGCAATAAACCCATGCTCGGCTCACCATGGGATACCAATGTAATGCCCCAGAAATTTTATAGAATATTTCTGAAGTATTTAAGAAATTTTCTAAAAAATTATAAGAATTTTAAAAGACCAAAATGGATTTATAAATGAATTTCTGGGTTAAATAAATCATTATTAAGGCCCAAGTGTGATAACCAATTAACCTAGCCTATTTAAATAAAGCCCAAAGGACTTAAGGACCAAGCCCATGAAGTTTGGCCCATATTCTAGAAGGTTAATTAGTTTATTCACAGAATATAAGGGATAAATACTCCTTGTTAAGATAATTAAGTGGATAAATGAATGAAAGAGTTTGAATTAAATTCAAATTTGGCGCCCAATAGTAAAGGCGGTCTATCGCGAGACCGTTAGAGGAAAGTTGGCGGTCCAATCCAAGACCGCTAATTTCTGTCAGTTCAGTGACATGAAGAAAGAGCAAAAAGATAGGATTTTTGACATTTTAACTCCTAGAGATCGCGGTGGAAGGACTGGTACGCATTCTTAGGACTCTCAGAAGTTGGTTTGATGCCAAATAGGGACTCTAGAATTGACATAATCCACGAAACCCTAGCAAAAACCTATAGATAGACCCTAGGTTTCACTTGTGCGACCCCTATGTTTGGCTCGCGTGGAACTATGGTAAGACGGCTTTAATTCAGGTAGTTTTTTTTAGGTTTTTATTCCTAATACTAGGGACTAACATGCCTTAAAATTTCGGGCTAGGAGATCAACCCATCAGTAAGATAGAGGCACCCAAAGTTGCTGGTTCCACATCAACGACCCAGGAGACTGTGCAACGGTGTGGTGAAGATCAGAAAATTAGGGACCCAAAATGAGGTATTTAGAAGTTGCACCTTTAGAACTTTTTGTTCTCCTTTGTATCTTCTTCTTACCCTCCAAATTTCACGTCTTTAGGTCTAGAGAATCAAGAGTTATTAGGATGTGAAGTTACTGTTTTAGCACAAGAAGTGCAGGAAACCAGGGTTAACTTCCAGGCTCAAATTCGAAGTTAAAAGCCAAGAACAGAGGTAGGTCATCTCATGAATGGCTAAAACATCATTCGAGGATTAAAAGCTATCTTGTTGCACTTGATTTCATGCTTTATAGACTGAGAATTTCATGTTTTAGTTGGGACTATGCATCTAGTGCATCATTCATAAATATCTATTAGCCTTAATTTAATTTGAAGAATTCTCCGGTTATAATACACGAATCCCATGCATATTGTTGGCCTCTCTTCGTTCTATCATGGTAGAAGTTTATATATGTTGGTTTCCAGGCATGATATGTCTTGGATTATCATTTAGTTCAATTGTTTAGTTTCTGTCAAGCCAAACGGCCTAAAAATAGACCGCCAGCATTGGTTAGCGGCCCTACGATAAACCGCTCATAGATGATTAGCGGCCAATATATAGACCGTTGGTGTTCATATGATTTCACCATTATGGAACCACAAGCGAACGTACGATAGATCGCTTAAGCCCTACAAACGGCTGTAAATTTGACCGCCAACGTTCTGAATTCTGTCAACCCGAGACTGAATAAAGAACATCCCATTAAACTTATAATATGCCTAGTTAATTATGCTCCAAGCCTCTTTTAAGTATTATTTCTTACTATGGGTTTTATTACTGTGACAATAATGGATTTCATGGTTCCTTACTATACTTGGGATTATTTTAAGCATAAGTTAGTTTCATGCCAAATCCATATATTTTTGTATTAAATCTATGGTTTAAATGCTACATTGACGAGATTTATTATTGATTGTCATGGAATACACATTCTCTTCTCATCTATGGAGTCATTTTTATAAGTACATGGCATATATCCCAGTATACGACCATTAGTTACACCTATGCACATTAGGCACACAATCTTAGACTTGATAACCTCTCCTTTGGATATTCCTTCCAACGAAGTAGGAAATCTTATTTCAAGATCTCCGTCATTCTCCGTGAGCCTGGGATTCCCTCCAAGACGCTGAGTTGGTTGTACCATTAAAGCCCATTGTCTAGAAAGCACTTTTATCGGTGTTTTATATTTTTGGAACTTAGCGGCCTTATGGTTGACCGCCATAGTCTACTCGCGGACCTTCACTAGGCCGCTAACGGATCCTAGATGGTTCTTCATTTGACCGCTAAAGATTCCAGATAATATGTTTTAAATATCGAATAGTCTGGTCATTAACGGTCTAGAACTAGACCGCTTTCTTCATGAAACGGCCCAATAAAGGACCGCTATTTTCCTAAGTACAGTTAACCCGAGGTTTGACCCAAGGGTTAATATTCCTATGATCCTAGATAGTCCAATTGATTATCTAGAACCTGTCACACTATTTCAAAGATGTTTAAGTAAATTTTGAAAGTTAAAGAATGTACCGTTATGCTGCCGATTTATTTCCATGGCATAACCTAGTTATTAATGCATTTCTTGAACCCTCATATTCATATTTTGAGCATTCTTTTATTGATATTGTATCTTGAAGACCATTATTGAACTTCTTACTTACATGGACAAACTTTAGTGTTATATACGTGGAAGTAGCTTGATTTATACTTGAAGATGCAGTTCGAGCACTGATTGTGTTCAAGGGCTCTATGCTAGTCCCCTCGGCTGATTGTCGGAAACATACTATATAAATCATGGGGTATGATGCTACTGGCGTTGCATTGCGCTGGGAGTACTTTCTTTATAAATAAGTGAAAATCCACGGATTACACGGACTTGATACGTGAAGTGCTTGCTATTTAGCAAAAAATATACTTAAGTGCTTGTTACATGACTTGCTAGTACATTCTTGTTACATTCTTACTTGATTATATTAGTTCAATCATTGTCTCGTATCTCAAACATGATAATGTCTTGTTACTTTGGTTGTACTCATGTGATTTATCGTATCTACATAATTTTATCTTGTTCTTTAGAGCTAAGACATTAATCACTTTAACATTGCCTTCATGTTGATGCGAAGATACCTACTGGGCAAGTGTGCTCATTACCTATTTTCTAATCTTCTTAGGAAGTACCAGTGGGTCAGATTCGGATTCAGGTCATTCTAGTGATGGGTCTGAGAGCGATTAAAGAGTGAAGACTTAAGAAGTTCATAATGTCCAGATTGAGTCTATGTAATTTTCTCTTATTGAGTCTAGCAAATTTAAGAAAGTCAATGTTTCATGTATTTGAATTAGGGTTGTTATTATTAATAAACGTGAAGGTTTGAGTAAGTTATTGTGCAATTACTTTGTGTGATTATTTTACGCTCTGATTATTCTTGCTTGCAAGAGTTTCTGCTGCATAATCTCGGGGCGTGACATTTAAGTTGGTATCAGAGCACTAGGACTAGAAGTCCTAGGAAAATTTCATGTCGTAGGATAAGTCCGAGGCTTAAGGACCCATACCTATGAACTAATGAAGAAATTCCCCACCTATGTGAGAGTTGGGTAGAGCTCGGGAAGAGATAGTAAATTAGCTCTAGATTATACTTTTTTAAATTCCATGGGAGTTAATGATTTATTATTTCTCTCAGGTACAATATTATCTCAATGGCTCATCGCGTAGATTGGAACGGTATGCAAGAGACCGTTGCTGGTCTTACTCAAGCATTGTAAACTCTGGCACAAGATGGCGCAGGGGCAAGAGCTGGAGATTTACATCGCAACTTTCGGAGTCTAAACCCTCCACGATTCTATGGTTCTTCTAATCCATACAAAGTTGAGAATTGGATTGATGAGATGAACCGTATATTTGAGGTCATGCAATGTGCTGACCAAGAGAAAGTGCATCTTGCCGCTTTTCAACTTAACAAAGATGCACGTACATGGTGGAAGTCGGTTCCGACACCGCCAGTAGATGAATCCCATACATGGGAAGATTTTCTTACGCTATTCCGTCCCAAGTATTTTTCTGAGCACGTCAAGGAGCGGAAGGCTATGGAATTCACTTATTTATGCTAGGGCATGTTGTCGGTGGAAGAATATGAGCTTCAGTTTTCCAGGCTGGCGCCGTATGCTCCTCATCTGGTCAATACTGACTTACTAAAGGCTAATCGGTTTATGGATGGTTTAAGACCCGGTTTTATTCAGCAACTCAGGACTCAAAATATCCGTACTTATGTGGAGATGGTCCAACGGGCATACCTGTGCGAAAGGACCTTAGAGAAGGTCAAAAAATTAAGAGGAAAAGGCGAAGAACCGAGCCGAAGATCAGATCGGCGTAATAAGAAAGGCAAGTTCAGCATCACGGAACCCTATAAATCCCGTGATAGCAAGAAGAGATCTCGGAATGGGAGTGGTAGTGGCTACCACAAAAATAAGAAAGTCAAGGAAGAAGATAAGCAGCTCGCCACGGCCTGTACTTTCTGTGGGAAGTTTGGTCATTCGGTCGAAGAATGCTGGAAGCGCCTTGGCGCTTGTCTACATTGTGGCAGCCGGGAGCACCGCATGCCGGATTGCCCCCTTATGAAGGAACTCTCTTCTGGAAGTGGACGTAAGAGACATGCTCGTCTTAATGCTGTTTTAGATGATGAAGCGCCCAGGGATGATGGGCTTATGGAAGTTATCGTTCACATTTGTTTCCATCATGCTTTTGTACTATTCGATACTGGTGCTTCTCATTCCTTTATATCTACCGCCTTTGCAAAGACCTTACCAGTTTCATCAGTTCTTTTACCTTCGGACATTGCTATTAGTACACCTTTAGGTCCTGGAACCAAACTCACAAACTATTACCCCGATAGTGAAGTAAGGGTAGAAGGTCACAATCTTCCCGCAAACCTCGTATGCCTTGACATGGAGGGCTACAATGCTATATTAGGTGTAGATTGGCTTGTAGACCATGATGCCTACATAAATTGCCGGAATATGATTATCTCTTTTCGAAAATCAGGTCTTCCAAGATTTTCTTTCCTTGGTATAAAATATAGGAAGCACCCTCTTATTATTTCATCTCTTCACGCTTGCAAACTTATCTCGCAAGGATGTGAAGCCTTTCTTGCTTCCGTAATTATCACTGAATCCAAGGAGATTACCTTAAAAGATATTCCTATCGTAAATAAGTTTCTTGATGTATTTCCATCAAATTTACCCGGTTTACCACCCTAAAAGGAAGTAAACTTCTCCATTGAACTCATTCCCGGAGCAGCACCTGTTTCAATCGCTCCCTACAGGATGTCCCCCACAGAACTTAAGAAATTAAAGAAATAGCTTCAGGAGTTATTGGACAAGGGATTCATACGACCTAGCACATCCCCTTGGGGTGCGCCAGTTCTATTTGTCAAGAAGAAAGATGGATCTCTCTGGTTATGTATCGATTACCGGCGACTGAATCAGCTTACTATCAAGAACAAGTATCCGTTGCTACGTATCGATGAGCTCTTTGATCAAATTTCAGGAGCAGAATATTTTTCTAAGATAGACCTCAGGTCAGGATATCATCAGCCCAAGATCAAAGATGAAGACATGTACAAAATTACTTTCCGGAGCAGATATGGCCACTATGAATATGTAGTAATGCCGTTCGGGTTAACCAATGCCCCGGCAGCTTTTATGCAACTGATGAATAATGTCTTCCTGCCTTATCTTGACCAGTTTGTCGTCGTCTTCATTGATGACATCCTTATATATTCCAAGACTAAGGAAGAACATGAAGAGCACTTAAGGATAGCCTTGCAGATACTAAGGGCCACTTTGGTAACGGGTTAAGTTGGGTTAGGGTGAGTTAACCGGGGTCGGATAGGTTGTTCCTTGTTTGATAATTTTTTTTTAACCCGGGTCGGATAGGGTTAAAGTGGATTAACTCATTCCTAGAAAATAGGTGGAATGGGTTAATCCACCCGGGTTAGGGTTAGGGGTGGGGTGGGCTAACCCGGGTAAGCCACCCGCCCCTAACCTAACCCATTACCAAAGTGGCCCTAAGAGAACACAAACTCTATACGAAGCTTAGTAAGTGTGAGTTTTGGCTTAAGGAAGTGTCTTTCCTTGGCCATATTATTTCAAAGGAAGGTATCGTTATCGATCCTTCTAAGGTGGAAGCTGTTAAGAATTGGAGCCGGCCAACGACCGTGTCAGAAGTAAGAAGCTTTCTAGGGCTAGTTGGCTATTACAGGAGATAGATTAAGGATTTCTCTAAGATCACCGTTCCTTTGACTAGACTTACAAGAAAAGAAAATCCTTTTGTATGGTCGAAGGACTGCGAGGAGAGTTTTCTAACTCTTAAGGATCACCTCACCATAGCCCCTATTCTAACATTGTCCGTTGAGGGTGGTGGATTTGAAGTCTATATGGATGCATCTGGCATTGGCCAAGGATGTGTTCTCATGCAAAATGGGAAGGTGATTAGTTATTCCTCAAGACAATTGAAGCGTCATGAAGAGAATTACCATGTGCATGATCTAAAATTAGCTGCGGTTATTTTCGCTTTGAAGATTTGGCGACATTATCTTTATGGGGAGAAATTCACTATATTCTCATATCATAAAAGTCTGAAATATCTTTTCACCCAGAATGAATTAAATATGCGACAATGCAGATGGTTAGAATATCTCAAGGACTTCGACTTTACAATTCAATATCATCCAGGGAAAGCAAATGATGTGGCTGACGCTCTTAGCAGAAGACCAAGGGCTACTCTAGCAAGTCTCAGGAAAGGTCTGAATTGTCTTATCAAAGATTTCTCTCACTTGAATCTTGATATTGACAGGGAAGAATATGGATGTATAATTTCCAATATAAGGTCTCAACCTACATTGATTGAGGATATAGTAAAATTACAAGAGAATGACCCTGCATTAATGGAGATCGAGGATAATATTGATCAGAGACCAGAATTTCTATCTCAAATGATGGAAGACTACTATTTAAAGATAGGATTTGCGTGCCAAATCACAATGACACAAAGAAATTAATCATGGAAGAGGTACATAAGTCAAGATATGCTGTTCATCCTGGTGCTACCAAGATGTATCAAGATTTGAAAAGAAACTTTTAGTTGCCCAACATGAAGAGGGAGGTAGTAGATTTTGTGTCTCGCTATCTCACTTGTCAACAGGTCAAGGCAGAACATTTAAAATCCACAGGTAAATTACACCCCTTGAATATCCCCGAGTGGAAGTGGAAAAGTATAGGGATGGATTTCATCATGGGTTTACCTAAGATAAAAGGAGGACACGATGGTATATGGGTGATCATAGACCGATTGACTAAGTCTACACATTTTCTACCGATCAAAAGTCGATGGTCTGTGGATATACTAGCAGCATTATACATGAGGGAAATTGTCAAATTACACGGTGTCCCCGTCAGCATCATATTTGACTGAGATCCTCGATTTACATCACAATTCTAGAAGGGTGTACAACATTCTTTAGGGACCCGACTAAACTTTAGCACGACATTCCATCCACAAACTGATGGTCAAACAGAAAGAACATATCAAGTGGTGGAAGATATGCTCAGGGCTTGTGCTATTGATTTTGGAGGAAGTTTGCATGATCACTTGCCTCTGGTAGAATTCGCATACAACAATAGCTACCAAGCTAGTATTGAAATGGCACCATTTGAAGCTTTATATGGAAGAAGCCGTCGTTCGCCTATTTGTTGGAATGAAGTAGGAGAAAGGTAATTTCTCGGTCCCGACATTATTAGGGATACTACCGAGAAGATAAAACTCATTCGAGAAAGACTTCAAATGGCACAAGACAGGTAGAAATCGTATGCTGACAATCGAAGGAGCGACTTGGAGTTTCAAGTAGGAGATCATGTGTTCCTTAAGGTTTCTCCAGGTCGGGGTATTCGAAGATTTGGTATTAAGGGCAAGCTTACTCCAAGAATCATTAGCCCCTTTGAGATTCTCGAAAGGGTTGGTGAGGTTGCATATAGAATTACTTTTCCCCCTCAACTTTCTGAAGTCCATGATGTATTGCATGTCTCAATGCTCAAGAAGTATGTTCCTGATCCTTTCCATGTCATCACTTACGATAATTTGGAGATCAAAAAGGACTTAGCATACGAGCAAAAGCCAATAAGGATCGTTGAACAAGAAGTTCGTCAACTGCGGAATAAAACTATTCCGATGGTCAAAGTCCAATGGACCAAGTTGTGTCCACATGAAGCAACATGGGAAACCGAAGAAGCGATGCGCCAAAGATTTTTAAAATTATTTAAATGTAAGTACACTCTCCATATAATCCATATATTGAATTTGGGGATCAAATTCTCTTAAGTGGGGGAGGGTGTAATGCCCCGAAAATTTTATAGAATATTTCTGAAGTATTTAAGAATTTTTTTAGGAATTTATAAGAATTTTAAAAGACCAAAATGGATTTATAAATGAATTTCTGGGTTAAATAAATCATTATTAAGGCCCACTTGTGATAACCAATTAACCTAGCCTATTTAAATAAAGCCCAAAGGACTTAAGGACCAAGCCCATGAAGTTTGGCCCATATTGTAGAAGGTTAATTAGTTTATTCACGGAATACAAGGGATAAATACTCCTTGTTAAGATAATTAAGTGGATAAATGAATGAAAGAGTTTGAATTAAATTCAAATTCGGCGCCCAATAGTAAAGGCGGTCTATCACGAGACCATTAGGGGAAAGTTGACGGTCCAGTCCTAGACCGCTAATTTCTGTCAGTTCCGTGAAATGAAGAAAGAGCGAAAAGATAGGATTTTTGACATTTTAACTCCTAGAGATCGTGGTGGAAGGACTGGTAAGCATTCTTAAGACTCTCAGAAGTTGGTTTGATGCCAAATAGGGACTCTAGAATTGATCTAATCCACGAAACCCTAGCAAAAACCTATAGATAGACCCTAGGTTTCACTTGCGCGACCCCTATGTTTGGCTCGCGTGGAACTAAGGTAAGACGACTTTAATTCGGGTAGGTTCTTTTGAGGTTTTTATTCCTAATACTAAGGACTAACTTGTCTCAAAATTTCGTGCCAGGAGATCAACCCATCAGGAAGATAGAGGCACCCAAAGTTGCTGGTTCCACATCAACGACCCAGGAGATTGTGCAATTGTGTGGTGAAGATCAGGAAATCAGGGACCCAAAACGAGGTATTTAGAAGTTGCACCTTTAGAACTTTTTGTTCTCCTTTGTATCTTCTTCTTACCCTCCAAATTTCACGTCTTTAGGTCTAGAGAATCAAGTGTTATTAGGACGTGAAGTTGCTATTTTAGCACAAGAAGTGCAGGGAACTAGGGTTAACTTCCAGGCTAAAATTCGAAGTTAAAAGCCAAGAACAGAGATAGGTCATCTCATGAACAGCTAAAACATCATTCTAGGATTAAAAGCTCTCTTGTTGCACTTGATTTCATGCTTTATAAACTGAGAATTTCATGTTTTAGTTGGGACTATGCATCTAGTGCATCATTCATAAATATCTCTTAGCCTTAATTTAATTTGAAGAATTCTCTGGTTATAATACACGAATCTCCTACATATTGTTGGCCTCTCTTCGTTCTATCATGGTAGAAGTTTATATATGTTGGTTTCCAAGCATGATATGTCTAGGATTATCATTTAGTTCAATTGTTTAGTTTCTGTCAAGCCAAACGGCCTAAAAATGGACTACAAGCATTGGTTAGCGGCCCTACGATAAATCGCTTATAGATGATTACGGGCAAGTATATAGACCGTTGGTGTTCATATGATTTCACCGTTATGGAACCACAAGCGGACGTACGATAGACCGCTTAAGCCCTACAAACGGCTATAAATTTGACCGCCAACGTTCTGAATTCTGTCAACCCGAGACTGAATAAAGAACAACCCATTAAACTTATAATATGCCTAGTTAATTATGCTCCAAGTCTCGTTTAAGTGTTATTTCTTACTATGGGTTTTATTACTGTCACAATAATGGATTTCATGGTTGCTTAGTATACTTGGGATTATTTTAAGCATAAGTTAGTTTCATGCCAAATCCATATATTTTTGTATTAAATCCATGGTTTAAATGCTACATTGACGAGATTTATTATTGATTGTCACGGAATACACATTCTCTTCTCATCTATAGAGTCATTTTCATAAGTACATGGCATATATCCCAGTATATGACCATTAGTTACACCTATGCATATTAGGCACACAGTCTTGGACTTGATAACCTCTCCTTTGGATATTCCTTCCAACGGACTAGGAAATCTTGTTTCAAGGCCTCCGTAATTCTCCGTGAGCCTGGGATTCTCTCCAGGACGCCGAGTTGGTTGTTCCATTAAAGCCCATTGTCTAGAAAGCACTTATACCTGTGTTTTATATTTCTGGAACTTAGCGGCCTTATGGTTGACCGCCATAGTCTGCTAGCGGACCTTCACTAGACCGCTAATGGATCCTAGATGGTTCTTCATTTGACCACTAAAGATTCCAGATAATTTGTTTTAAATATCGAACAGTCTGGTCATTAACGGTCCAGAACTAGACCCCTTTCTCCATGAAACGGCCCAGTAAATGACCACTATTTTCTTAAGTACAGTTAACCCAAGGTTTGACCCAAGGGTTAATATTCCTATGATGCTAGATAGTCCAATTGATTATCTAGAACCTGTCACACTATTTCAAAGATATTTAAGGAAATTTTGAAAGTTAAGGAATGTACCGTTATGCTGCCAATTTATTTCCATGGCATAACCTAGTTATTAATGCATTTCTTGAACCCTCATATTCATATTTTGTGCATTCTTTTATTGATATTGTATCTTGAAGACCATTATTGAACTTGTTACTTACATGGACAAACTTTATTGTTATATACGTGGAAGTAGCTTGATTTATACTTGAAGATGCAGTTCGAGCACTGATTGTGTTCAAGGGCTCTATGCTAGTCCCCTCGGCTGATTGTCAAAAACATGATATATAAACCATGGGGTATGATGCTACTGGCGTCGCATTGCGCTGGGAGTACTTTCTTTATAAATAAGTGAAAATCCACGGATTACACGGACTTGATACATGAAGTGCTTGCTATTTAGCAAAAAATATACGTAAGTGCTTGTTACATGACTTGCTAGTACATTCTTGTTACATTCTTGTTCATGAAAGGCCATTGTTTCATTCTTGCTTGATTATATTAGTTCAATCATTGTCTCGTATCTTAAACATGATAATATCTTGTTACTTTGGTTGTACTCACGTGATTTATCGTATCTGCATGATTTTATCTTGTTCTTTAGAGCTAAGACATTAATCACTTTAACATTACCTTCATGTTGATGCGAAGATACCTACTGGGCAAGTGTGCTCATTACCTATTTTCTAATCTTTTCAGGAAGTACCAGTGGGTCAGATTCGGATTCAGGTCATTCCAGTGATGGGTCCAAGAGCGATTAAAGAGTGAAGACTTAGGAAGTTCAAAATGTCTAGATTGAGTCTATATAATTTTCTCTTATTGAGTCTAGCAAATTTAAGAAAGTTAATGTCTCATGTATTTGAATTAGGGTTGTTATTATTAATAAAAGTGAAGGTTTGAGTAAGTTATTGTGCAATTACTTTGTGTGATTGTTTTGCGATCTGATTATTTTTGCTTGAAAGAGGCTTACCATGCCGGTTGTTCGCGTTCCTGATTGTTTTCGCTGCATAATCTCGGGGTGTGACAACCAAACTTGTGGGAAAGGAAGTAAAGGGGTTAACGATCCATCCCCCTTCCTCCACCAAAGATTTCACGTGCCGTGGACGCCGATCCGTCGTAAAACGCCTCTCGAACCACCCCAAACACGCGACCGAGCTCGCCACGCGCCACCGCCTCGTCTCTTGACACGTCCCCGCCATCCCTCGACCCACGAACCTCATCGCCTCGCCCCCGTCCACCTCCGTCAGCCGCCGGAGAAGAGAGGGAGAGAAAGGGAGAGCGTGATAAGAGAGAGAGTGAGGAAGAGCGAATGAGAGAAAGAGGGAAATTGATTTGGGATTTTATAAATGCAAAAAATATAAAAATAGGGAAAAATACTCTCCATGATACTCAAAAAACACACAACGCGCTGGTAACGTCCTGGAGTCAGAGAACGCAACGGTTCACCTTGCACGGGGTTCCAAAGGTCCGACGGGGAAAACCACGTGTAAACCGTAAAACTCAATCCGAGACCCACAAAAGCGATCCGAAACCCACGGATCCTGATCCGAAATATATCCGAAAAATCCAGAGTGTTACAAGTGGGGGGTCACTGAACGTGGACACTCTCCATAGAGAGGAAACACTGAAGTATGATGTCCACTACACTCGTTAAAAATGCCGTGCCACAATTTCAAAAATTACCGCACTCACTCATTAAAAAGATGTAAAATCTAAGTAGAGTGGTAAGAACGGGTCGATCCCACGGAGAGGAATATTTTCAATTAACACAAGTTGGAAAATCCTTATATTTGAGAAATCTGCATTTGAGTGAGTTTAAGAAAATAAGATTGTATGAAAAATAAATCATTCTAAAGAATATGAGAAGGTTGAGACCGAATTTTGGAGGGAGTGGAGAGAGGAATAGAAGAACTCAATTGCAAAGATTTGATTTTTGTTGCTAAGAAGAAAGATTACAATTCTATGAAAAATAAAATTATAAATTGCATAAAAATAAAAGAGCAAGGGAAGAAAGGGGCCAAGAGAGTGAAGAATAGCGCCGCCCAATCGCCGTGCCGAGTCTTTGAGATGTTTGCCCCGCCATAGAGATATACACTGCTTTTGGAGCACCGAAGTAGAAGATCCGCCTTAGGGATGTTTAGAGGAAAATAGAGGAGGGGAAGATAGAAGAACAGTGAAAAATAAAATAAAAACAAAGGTAAAGGAGAACTAAAATAACTTTCAAATAAAGAAGAATTAGGAGATGTTGAAGAAGAGAAAGTTGAAGATCATGAAGAGAGGAAGAAGTTTGATGAAGAGATTAGAGGGAAAAGAAGATCGGAGGATGGTGAAAACTGACGAAGAATAGGGGTGATTTGCCCGGGTGAACAGTAAAAATGGGAAATCTGAATTTTGAAAAAGAGATTATAACTTGAAAATGAAGAGGAATTAGAGGAATAGTAGGAAGAACAAAATCTAGATCTATTACAAATAAAGAACTTTTATGAAGAGGGCAGAAAGAGAAAATGATAAAAAGAGGGAAAAAATTTGAGAAGAATAGTAAAAACGTAGATGAACAGTAAAAAAACGTAAAAGATAGAGCTTTGAAAAATTAGAAAGAGATTAAAAACTAGAGAGAACTAGCTAAAGGTGAATAAGATGAAATTAAATAGCTTTTAAAAAAGAAGAAGTTTATTGAAGATAGTAAATTGAAAGGAAGAACAGAAAGTAAGGAAAAATGGTAGGATCTCCGGCTCGGTGGCTCTAGGGCGGGTTTTATAGTGTGCAAGGGAACTCCCACGATCGGAGCCTTGGAGATAAGCTTGAATCCGAGTTTGCAGCATCAAGATCTTGTTCGAACTAAGTCTCTTGCCATGGCAAGAGTCCTCCTTTCATGAAATATGGAAAGATTGCTTTGTTTAATTTTGTCCGCTTCCGTTTAGGGCTTGAACGAAAATAGCGTCCAGAGTAATGGTCGCTCATTCTTTTCTGGCGTCTTTCAGCACGGCCGCCCATTCTTTATTTCCATATTTTACCTTTTTTTCTTTTTCATACCAAGGAATTGGCATCTTAGCATATAGGCGCTAATTCTTTTTCCATTTTTCAGCCTTTTTCTTTCCATTTTTGTACAAGGAATGGGCGCCTTTCCGCAAAGTCGCTAATTCTTGAATTGGCGCCTCACCAAGCATGCGCTTATTAATTGGCATCTGGACTTCTGGTCGTAAATTCTTGTAATTCCAGAAAATACAAAAAATGATTGTCCTTAATCTCAAAATGCTTGTGATAGTTGTGCAATTTCTTAAATTTATCTCACATTGCCATTTTCACTCAAAAAATGATGGTAAATTTATGCAAACTCAAATTGATGGTAAGAATGAGATTTGGTTATATTAATGCACAACTACGCTCAATAAGCACTCAAAAGTGATGTAAGTGATGCAAATTGTAATATGAAATATGACACTCATCACACCCCCAACTTACTCATTGCTAGTCCCTTAGCAATATAATTAAATTAAAATTCAGGACCAACAAGAGTTTGTAAAGTTCATACCTCCATATCCAGCTCTTCCTTCACATAATCAACCAAAGATTAGGAATCCGGAATCATTAATGGACACTAGCTTTAGTTTGAAAATTAAGGTACATGATCAAGAATATAAACCAAAGTTCAATAGCACATGTGCATGTGTAATACTAAATCCACAGCATAGATAATTATATCCCCCATTTGCTATTCCAAGCAAGTGCCTTTCAACCCTGCACCTCTTAATCAGAGCATTAAGCATACTATCTTTTTGTCTACCTTATTGCTTTGTCCCTTTTTGGGATCTTTTTTTCATGTTTCCTACACACATGATGCTACACATCCCTTCACTGTTTTACGTGAACCTCAACACTTCTTAGGTGAAGTAGGCCCGGTTACTAAGATTAGAGTTCCCTTTTTCGTTTTACGTGAACCTCAACACTTCTTTGGTGAAGTAAGCCCAGTTACTAAGATTCAGGACATTTTTCATGGTGTTTTTTTCTTCAATAATGTGCTTTTGCACTTATTTGATAGATAACTTGGTAGAAAGCTATATTAAAAAGATATCTTCCTCAAGAAGTGCAGAGTATCAGACAACATACCAAAAATAGCAGAAGGCTTGTCCCGCTTATTTCATTAGCGTGCAAAGTGATTTCTTATTTTCTTTTTTTCTAAAGTGCACATAAACTTTAAAGAGATTCTTAGATTGAATAAATTTTCCATGGCTATGTTGAATAAATTTTCCATCATCCTTTTTCCTAGTCTTTCCTATTCCAGAATTACTTTCAATAAAAGCATGAATCAAGAAACTCAATTGGGGATATCATTTTTTCACTTTCATGTAAAATGCAAGACAAGCTTAAAAGATATGCAGGACATCATGCAAGAACTCCTATCAGGTTGTTCTATATGCATCATGGAATTTTTTTCTCCCCCCCCCCCAACTTAAATGACATTGTCCTCAATGGCCTATATAAGCAATAAAAGTAACATAACAATGTAACATTAAAAATTGCTGAGAAGGAAAGAGACAACCTGATATGCGGGGTGAATTACTCCTTTAAGATAGCGGCGACAACGTCAGCTTCTTCTTCTTGACCAATCTGCTAAAAAACACACTAAAAGCAAAACATCAAACAACAAAAACCATGGGTTGCCTCCCAGTAGCGCTAAATTTTCTGTCTTCAGCCAGACGCGTGTAAGCTCCATAACCAACGAGTTGCATTCAAAATAATCCACCACATAATCTTATCCTCTTGTAAGTTCCAACGTTTATGCCACAAGAAGATAAGATCATGAAAGAATGTATGTGGACTTGAGGTAGATTGGTTGTTAGCATGATTGATTTGATCGTGAACTATATATGTTAACAACCTCTCTTCCGTTGGGATCATATAAAAATCAACATGAATTGGTTTGGCCAGCATTTCAAACCATGGTAAATTAAGCAGGTCAAATGGACCACTCAGGTCAGAAAATGAAAGAGGAATTATCATATCATCAATTATAAAATATTCCTCGTCAAACTTAAGGTCTTTATAAGTGTTGAAAATATGAATGCAGACCTTATTATCTTTCAAAAACTTTTTACCACCTCAATTTTAGGAATTACATGAATATTGTTGAGGTGAGAGTAGATCGAAGGGTGAGGGGCTCCTATCAAATGATTAGTGTCAAGGAGATGAGCAATATCAAAAGTGAAAGAAGCATGCTCCTCAACACAATACTCGTGGGACTCAATAGGATCAGATAAATAAGCAAATTGAAGAATATCTTCAACAAGATTAGATTTGCTGAGATCTTGAAGAGGTAAAAGATCAATGCCCTCCCCTTGATTAAAAAGTGTCCAATCGAGATGAAAGTCATGACGAGTACCCGCATTTTCCTTTACCCAAGACAGATTATTCATGACTCCACTAAATTCATCCTCTATTCGCACGTCTTCCTCATCCTTCCCTTAGAACAAGGTCTCTTCAAATTCAAGAAGGGAAGTGAAAGGGATTTGATCATGGTCTTGCACACTACTTTCTTCTTCTTCACCCCCCAACTTGAGATCATCAACTTCTCTAGAACTCTCTCATAAGGGCAACTAAACTCATCATCCTAACTATAGCTATCTCCCTTTAAAACTTCCTGATAAGAATCCCCCATATTCTCCACATGATCTAAATCGAGAGTGATTTGAGTATTGTGTTCATGGGAAATCATGGGTTGATCACAAAAACTTTTATCATGGTCAAATCTTGGAAGTTGGTAATCAGAATTGGCATTGGAGTAGGTAGGCAATTGATCCAATTCCATGTCCTTGATGGTTTTAGCAAGTTGATCTAGTCGGGCTTTGTTGGATTGAAGTTGAGCCATGATGAATTGATGACATTGATGAAATTGATTCAATCTCTCCTCCTGATTGAGAGTTGAGCATAGAGGAGATAGATGTGTAGACTGAGAAGTAGAGTTCGAAGGATAAGAAGTTGAATAGTGAGGTAGGGGAGAGGATGTGGATTGTCCTCCATAGTGGGCTTGATCATAAGAGTCATTTGAAGATGAAGAATTGATCCGGAGGATTTTGGGCCGGGCCTTGATAAGAATCTCCAGAACTATTATGTTGTCCTCTCCAATAAGAATCATAAGAAGGTGCGGAGGGTCTTTTAGCAATTTGGCTTTGTTCTTGGGGGCAAAATGAATGATAGGGTCCATGAAAGAATTGAGTGGATTGGATATGATCTTGAGTAAAGGGATGAAGTTGGGCCTCCATGAGTGATGTGCTTTCATTGTAGGCCGACCAACTGTATGGGCTTTCGTAGTGGGTCGGGCCATTGTGGGTGAATGATAAAGGTTGAGTTAGCCCATTGTCAACATAATGGGCCGGTCTGACCCACATGTCATTATACTCATGATAATAAGGTGGAATGAAGGAGTTTACAATCATAGCCCAAAGAATGGATCAAGAAATATAGGCCAACAAGTCCACCTCATTGAATTTATGAGCCCACTCAAAGATTAGAATTTTCTCACCAATTTTTTAAGGTTTTCTTATTTTTTTTGAAGCAATGCAATCAATTAACAACTATATGAATAATGCATGCAACATGATGATTTTTTTAACAAAAAAGGAATCGATACTCACTACCAAATTGGTCCACCAGCTAGGTAAGAGGTGGGGTTGTGAGAGACTCCCCCTACTTTCGTAGGGTCCTAATTAATTAACCACAAGCCCACTTAGGCGTTTGCCACTCAATCTCTAGCCTAGACACCGATTTGTCCAAAGTAGCAACAAGTTCCAAAACTCCTTTTTTTTAACCTTCTAAGGGCAAGCTAATTTCAAGGTGCTTCTTGGTACAACCGGCCCAGCATCCGTGAGGGAATCGACGGGTGTGGGGACTTATGGAGGTCTTGGAAAAAGAGATTCCAATCCAATGAGATGGAGTGCTTAATGGAGGGTCCTTCCAATTCCAAGAGGGGTGTGTCTAAATTTCCCTTAAGAAGGGGAAAGAGAGAAGAAGAGAAAGATTTTTTTTCAAAGATGCAATTAAATAAACAAAAATTCAACTAAATGTAACAATGCATGTGAGAGATGCAAGCATGATATCATGATGATGATGAATTTTTTTCTTCTGTTTTCTGTTTTCTGATTTTTTTCAGGAATTATTTTCTGATTTTTTTAAAGAAAAGTGAATAAAGGGCAATTAGCAACTAAAAATACCAAATCATATATAAATCTATTGAAAAAAAGTCTAGAATCATGTTTTTGTGTTTTCTGGTTTTTTGATTTTTTTAGATTTTTCAGGATTTTTTGATTTTTCAAGAGTTTTTCAGATTTTTCTAGAAATTCACAAAACAGAACCTGTTCCTACGCTTAATGACCTTTGGCGACGCTAAATTTTTCAAGATTTTTTGATTTTTTGATTATTTGCTCCCTTTGGTGACAATTTCAACTCTTCAGCGACGCCTTCTAGTTTTCTGCGACAGTTGATTTTATGTAGGTTTCAGGTCTGAATTTTTTGATTTTTTAATTTTTTTATTTTTACTGTAAAATAAAAATAAAAAAATAGTATACATATATACACATCAAACACAAGAATTTTTAACTATCAAAAATTATTTTCTCCCCGACAACATCGCCAAAAATTGATGTGCACTACACTCGTCGTTAAAAATGTCGTACCACAATTTCAAAAGTTACCGCACTCACTCACTAAATGTAAAATCCAAGTAGAGTGGTAAGAACGGGTCGATCCCACGGAGAGGAATATTTTCAATTAACACAAGTTAGAAAATCCTTATATTTGATAAATCTGCATTTGAGTGAGTTTAAGAAAATAAGATTGCATGAAAAATAAACCTATCTAAAGAATATGAGAAGGTTGAGAACAGAATTTTGGAGGGAGTGGAGAGAGGAATAGAAGAACTCAATTGCAAAGATTTGATTTTTATTGCTAAGAAGAAAGATTACAACTCTATGAAAAATAAAATTACAAATTGCATAAAAATAAAAGAGCAAGGGAAGAAAGGGGCCAAGAGAGTGAAGAATAGTGCCGCCCAATCGCCATGCCGAGCCTTTGAGATATTCGCCCTGCCGTGGAGATAGACGCCGCTTTTGGAGCTCCGAAGTAGAAGATCCGCCTTAGGGATGTTTTGTAACACCTAAGAAATTTCTAAGAATTTATTAAATATTCAAATGGACTAAACGGGCTATTAAATGAATTTAATTTAATTAGTATGGCCTTACTCTAATCCAAGAGGATTAGGCACATTTAAAGGAACCCTTTTGGCCTAAATTACGATTTTGGACCTTGGCCCATATTCTAGAAGCTTGAAATTGGTATAATCAGGGAATTTAGGGATAAATAGGATAACTAGATGGATAATGGAGGAAAGAGTTTGAATTAATTTCAAATTCGACACCCGAGATAGAAAATGGTCTATCGTGAGACCGCATAGTAGATGAAGGTGGTCACCCATATGACCGCTAAGCGCTGCAGATTCCGTGAGTGGAAGCAAGTTTAAAAAGATTGAATTTTTGGCGTCCAAACTCCTAGAGACCGAAGTATGCAGACTTGTAAACATGCTTAGGACTCTCAAGGATCGATCTAATACCTAATTAGGACTCTAAAGTCGTCCAAATCTTTGAAACCCTAACGAAATCCTATAAATAGACCCCAAGTTTGACTACGCGACCCCTACTTTTGGCTCGCGAAGAACTAAGGTAAGGAGGTTGAGATAGAGATAAGTTCTTTAGAGGTTTTTGTTGCTAATACTAAGGACTAACTACCCTCCAAATTTCATTCTAGGAGATCAAGTCTACAAGGAGTTAGAAGCTTTCAAAGTTGCTGATCCTACACCAATAACCCAAGAATCTGTGCAACGGTCTAGTGAAGATCAGGAAATTAGAATCCCTAAACGAGGTATTTAGGGACTGTATCTTTAGAACTTTATATTACCCTTTGTATCTTCTATTTACCCTCCAATTTTTATGTCCATAGGTAAAGGGAATCAGGAGATACAAGGGTGTGAAGTTGCTGGTTTAGCATAGAACGTGCAGAACTAGGGCTTACTTCCTGTCAGAAATTGGTAGTCAAGGAGCGCTATTTGAGGTAGGTTATCTCATGAACGGCTTAAACATGACATTGGGGATAAAAGCCCACTATTTTCAGTCGATTTCATGCATTATACACTGATAATTTTATGTTTTCATTAGGACTATGTATCTAGTATAATATTCAAGCATGAACTAGCCCTAATTGAGTAAAAAATAAATTCTCTTGTTATTATATAAACCCACACATACTATAGAGTTTATTCATGTTGATTTCCATGCATGATATGCCTTAGATTAGTATTGTATTTTAAAATTATTGAGTTTTCTGTTAACACAGGAAGAAACGGTCTTCCTGTAGACCGCCAGAAACCCTAGCGGTCGCACGATAGGCCGCTAGCCACAATAGACGGTCACCCACTAGACCGTTTTTCGTTATTGAATTTTGTATTTAAGCTAACCCAAGGCTTAATGCAGAATGGTCTAAATTATTATATGTTAAGCTTAGTTAAGTAGGTTTTATACCTCTTTTAAACATTATTTTCATATAACAAGTTATGTTAACATCTCATTCTAGTGGATTTCATGATTCTTTATGCACTTAAAGTTATTTTAAACTTATGATATTTTCGTGACCAAGTCATAAACTTTTGTAATTAACTTGAATTTACGAGATTCATGGACTAGTTATGATTTGATCGCTGGTTATCACTAACTTTCTCATCTAAGAGTTATTTTCTCAAGTACATGTCATATACTCTGGTATGTGACCATTAGATACACACTTGCACTTATAGGCACACAATCTTGGACTTGAAAGCCTTTCCGTTAGATATTCCTTCTACCAGACTAGGTGATCTTGTTTCAAGGCCTCCGTAAGTCTCTGTGAGCCTGGGATTCCCACTAGGATGCCGAGCTGGTTGTACCATGAAAGCCCAATTTATCTAGAAAGTACTATCGTTGATTTCAGAGTCTTGATTCCTAAACGGTCTTACATTCGACCGCTAAGGCCCAGTTAACGGTCTGGCCCGTGACCGCTTATATATCTGAGTCTAACCCGTCCAGTCTGGATTCAACGCAACCCAAACAGTCAATGACTAGACCGCCTGGCTTGCTAAACGATCCAGTAAATGACCGCTTGGTTCCTGATTGTGTCTAACCTGAGGTTTGACCTTTGGGGTTGGTTTTCTTGAGTTCCTTGATGGTCTTAGGATTTTCTGGAGCCTAAATTATGTTTACCAAAGTTAAATTTGAATTATGGAACCTAATGAATATACCGTTATGCTGCCGGATCGCCGCCATAGCATAATATACCTTAAATCTTTCTTTGATATCTCATGTCAACTTTGGTACGTTCTATGACTTGGTTACTTGATCATTAAACTTATTATTTTGAATTGATTTATTGGCCGAAATTATTATCTCGTAGAAGTAGCTGGATTTATAACTTGAAGATGCAAGATCGGGCACGGATTGTGTCCAAGGGCTCCATGCTAGTCCCCTCGACGGATTGTCGGAAACATGCTATAAATCATGGGGTATGATGATACTGGCATCACATTGCGCTGGGAGTACTTTCTCTTATAAATGAGTGAAACACCACGAGACTCGTTATGTAAATTACATGCTTGATAAATGACTTTCTAGTACATAACCTTTATAAGGTTGTGTAAAGTACTTTCTAGTTACATGCTCGTACATTCTTGTTCATGAAAAGCCAATTTACGTCTACATGCTTAATCTTACTTGTTCATGCTATCTTCTCTACTTGCTCGATTTCATGTCCTTGGTTACTTAGTTATACTGATTGTTTACCGTATTTTCTTATGTTTCTCTTCTAGTCTAGAGCTAAGACATTAATCACTTAAATATTACCTTCATGTTGATGCAAAGATACCTACTGGGCAAGTGTGCTCATTACCCTACTTTTCTAATCTTTTTAGGAAGTACAGATGAATCGGATTCGGAGTATATGAGTAACGGGTCCGAGAGTGATTGAAGGTCGAACGAATCGAGAGAAGCCATAGTATCAAATGTCCAGTCGAGTCTTATTGTAATTTTCTATTTTCTTGAGTCTATGATGTAAGAGTGTTAAGAGTCAAGGATCTTGTGTACTTTGATATTATTATTATGGAATAAAGTAAAGTTTGAAAAAGTTTACTTGTGCAATTACTTTAGTGTGATTGTCAAGCGCTCTGATTTCTTGCTTGCGAGAGGCTTACCAAGCCGACTGTTCGCGTTCCCGAAATTCCTTCCATTGTATTAAAAGCTCGGGGCGTGACAGTTAAAGTGGTATCAGAGCATAGGACTAGAAGTCCTAGGGAAAAGTCATGTCATAGGTTAAGTCCAAGGTTTAAAGAAATGGGGTAGAACCTGGGATGAAATAGTAATTATAATTATTTCTAAGGTTAATTCTGCTCATTCCATTAGAATCGACAAACTCTGTTACCCTTCTTCGGTACCCTACTCTCCTCATGGCTCATCGTGTTGACTGGGATGGTAAGCAACAAACCGTTGCCGGTCTCACCCAAGCATTACAGAATATGGCTCAAGCTAGCGCAGGGGCAAGAGCTGGAGACCTACACCACAATTTTCAGAGTTTAAATCCTCCACGATTTTCAAGTTCTTCTAATCCCGATGAGGCATAAAACTGGATCGATGAAATGAACCATATATTCGAGGTCATGCAGTGTGCCTACCAAGAAAAGGTTCATCTTGCTACGTTCCAGTTAAACAAAGATGCCCGCACCTGGTGGAAGGCAATTCCAGCATCGCCTGCAGACGCACCACACACATGGGATGGATTTCTGACTCTTGTTTGAGCCAGGTACTTCTCCGAGCATATCAAGGAGAGGAAGGTAGCTGAATTCATGTCACTTCGTCAGGGCATGATGTCCGTAGCCGAATATGAGTTACAGTTTTCTCGCCTGACACCCTATGCTCAGCACCTAGTGAGCACAGATCTCTTAAAGGCAAATCGCTTTATGGACGGGTTACGTCCCATTTTTATCCAGCAACTTGGCCCACAGAACATTCGGACCTATGCAGAGATGGTCCAACGGGCACACCTATGTGAATGGACCTTGGAGAAGGTCGATAAACTAAAGAGTAAAGTGGAGGAGCCGAGCCGAAGGTCTGATCGGTGAGGTAAGAAGCTGAAAAAATTCAGCATTACCTATAATTCTCGGGATAGCAGGAAGAGATCCCACAGTGGGAACGGCAGGGATGAACGCCGGAACAAGAAGGTCAAGGAAGAGGAAGATAAGCAAGTCATGGCGGCTTGCTCATTTTGTGATAAATTCGGTCATGCGGCCGAAGAATGTTGGAAGAGGTTAGGTGTATGCCTACGTTGTGGGAGTCGGGAGCACCGTATGCTTGACTGTCCTTTGATGAAAGAATGGCCACCCACGAGGAATAATGGTGGACGGAGATGGCAGCCTAGATTAAATGCCGTATTAGAAGATGAAACAACAAAGGAAGGGGAACTTATTGAAGGTACAATTCATATTCATTCCCATCCTACTTTTGTGTTATTTGATACTGGTGCTACTCATTCCTTTATTGCTAATTCCTTTGCAAAAACATTACCTATTTCACATGTTCCCCTACCATCAGATTTAACCATAATCACTCCTATAGGGTCGGGAACGGAATTAAAAACTTATTTTCCCGAAAGTGAAGTCACTATAAAAGGCCATAACCTTCCCTCTAATCTAGTATGCCTTGACACAGAGGGGTATGATGCTATTCTAGGAGTCGATTGGCTTATAGACCACGATGCCTACATAAATTGTCGCAGTAGGATAATCTCTTTCCGGAAACCCAATCTTCCCCGGTTTACCTTTCTTGGTATCAAGTATCAGAAACATCCTACTATAGTTTCATCTCTTCATGCTTGCAAACTCATTTTGAAAGGGTGTCAAGCTTTCCTTGCCTCCGTAGTAATTACCAAGTCTAAGAAAATTCAAATAGAAGAAATCCCCATAGTTAAGGAGTTTCCTGACATTTTTCCTTTAAATTCTTTTTAAGTGGGGGAGGGTGTAACACCCGAGAAATTTCTAAGAATTTATTAAATATTCAAATGGACTAAGTGGTCTATTAAATGAATATATTTTAATTAGTATAGCCTTACGCTAATCCAAGAGGATTAGGCCCATTTAAAGGAACCCTTTTGGCCAAAATTACGGTTTTTGACCTTGGCCCATATTCTAGAAGTTAGAAATTGGTATAATCACGGAATTTAGGGATAAATAGGATAAATAGATGGATAATAGAGGAAAGAGTTTGAATTAATTTCAAATTCAGCGCCCAGGATAGAAAACGGTCTATTGCGAGACCGCATAGCAGATGAAGGAGGTCACCCATATGACCGCTAAGCACTGCAGATTCCGTGAGTGGAAGAAAGTGTAAAAAGATTAGATTTTTGGCGTCCAAACTCCTAGAGACAGAAGTATGCAGACTTCTAAACATGCTTAGGTCTCTCAGGGATCGATCTAATACCTAATTAGGACTCTAAAGTTGTCCAAATCTTTGAAACTTTAACTAAATCCTATAAATAGACCCAAGTTTGACTGCGCGACGCCTGCTTTTGGCTCGTGTGGAACTAAGGTAAGGAGGCTGAATTAGAGGTAAGTTCTTTAGAAGTTTTTGTTGCTAATACTAAGGACTAACTACCCTCCAAAGTTTATTCTTGGAGATTAAGTCTACAAGGAGTTAGAAGCTTTCAAAGTTGTTGATCCTGCACAAATAACCCAGGAATCTGTGCAACGGTCCAGTGAAGATCAGGAAATTAGAAGCCCTAAACGAGGTATTTAGCGACTGTGTCTTTAGAATTTTATGTTACCCTTTGTATCTTCTATCTACCCTCCAATTTTCATATCCATAGGTCAAGGGAATCAAGAGATACAAGGGTGTGAAGTTGCTAGTTTAGCATAGAACGTGCAGAACTAAGGCTTACTTCCAGTCAGAAATTGGCAGTCTAGGAGCGCTATTTGAGGTAGGTTATCTCATGAATGGCTTAAACATGAGATTGGAGATAAAAGTCCTCTATTTTCAGTCAATTTCATGCATTATACACTGAGAATTTTATATTTTCATTAGGACTATGTATCTAGTATAATATTCACGCATGAACTAGCCCTAATTGAGTAAAAAAAGAAATTCTCTTGTTATTATATAAACCCACACATGCTATAGAGTTTATTCATGTTGATTTCCATGCATGATATGCCTTAGATTAGTATTGTATTTTACTATTATTGAGTTTTCTGTTAACACAGGAAGAAACGATCTTCCTGTAGACCGCCAGAAACCCTAGCGGTCGCACGATAGGCCGCTAGCCAGAATAGACAATCACCCACTAGACCGTTTTTCGTTATTGAATTCTGTATTTAAGCTAACCCGAGGCTTAATGCAGAATGGTCCAAATTATTATATGTTAAGCTTAGTTAAGTAGGTTTTATACCTATTTTAAACATTATTTTCATATAACCAGTTATGTTAACAGCTCATTCTAGTGGATTTCATGATTCTTTATGCACTTAAAGTTATTTTAAACTTATGATATTTTCGTGACCAAGTCATATACTTTTGTAGTTAACTTGAATTTACGAGATTCATGGACTAGTTATGATTTGATCGCTGGTTATCACTAACTTTCTCATCTAAGAGTCATTTTCTCAAGTACATGGCATATACTCCGGTATGTGACCATTAGATACACATTTGCACTTATAGGCACACAATCTTGGACTTGAAAGCATCTCCGTTAGATATTCCTTCTACCGGACTAGGTGATCTTCTTTCAAGGCCTCCGTAAGTCTCTGTGAGCCTGGGATTCCCACTAGGACGCGAGCTGGTTGTACCATTAAAGCCCAATTTGTCTATAAAGTACTACCGTTGATTTCAGAGTCTTGATTCCTAAACGGTCTTACATTCGACCGCTAAGGCCCAGTTAACGGTCTGGCCCATGACCGCTTATATATCTGAGTCTAACCCGTCCAGTCTGGATTCAACCCAACCCAAACGATCAATGACTAGACCGCCTAGTTTGCTAAACGGTCCATGACTAGACCACCTGACATGCTAAAGGATCCAGTAAATGACCACTTGGTTCCTGATTGTGTCTAACCCGAGGTTTGACCTTTGGGGTTGGTTTTCTTAAGTTCCTTGATGGTCTTAGGATTATCTTGAGCCTAACTTATGTTTAACAAAGTTAAATTTGAAGTATGGAACCTAATGAATATACCGTTACGCTACCGGATCGCCGCCATAGCATAATATACCTTAAATCTTTCTTTGATATCTCATGTCAACTTTGGTACATTCTATGCCTTGGTTACTTGATCATTAAACTTATTATTTGGAATTGATTTATTGGCCGAAATTATTATCTCGTGGAAGTAGCTGGATTTATAACTTGAAGATGCAAGATCGGGCACGGATTGTGTCCAAGGGCTCCATGCTAGTCCCCTCGATGGATTGTCGGAAACGTGCTATAAATCATGGGGTACGATGATACTTGCATCACATTGCACTGGGAGTACTTTCTCTTATAAATGAGTGAAACACCACGAGACTCGTTATGTAAATTACATGCTTGATAAATGACTTTCTAGTACATAACCTTTATAAGGTTGTGTAAAGTACTTTCTAGTTATATGCTCGTACATTCTTGTTCATGAAAAGCCAATTTACGTCTACATGCTTAATCTTACTTGTTCATGCTATCTTGTCTACTTGCTCGATTTCATGTCCTTGGTTACTTAGTTATACCGATTGTTTACCGCATTTTCTTATGTTTCTCTTCCAGTCTAGAGCTAAGACATTAATCACTTAAATATTACCTTCATGTTGATGCAAAGATACCTACTGGGTAAGTGTGCTTATTACCCTACTTTTCTAATCTTTTCAGGAAGTACAGATGAATCGGATTCGGAGTATATGAGTAACGTGGCCGAGAGTGATTGAAGGTCGAACGAATCGAGAGAAGCCATAGTATCGAATGTCTAGTCGTGTCTTACTGTAATTTTCTATTTTCTTGAGTCTATGATGTAAGAGTGTTAAGAGTCAGGGATCTTGTGTACTTTGATATTATTATTATGGAATAAAGTAAAGTTTGAAAAAGTTTACTTGTGCAATTACTTTAGTGTGATTGTCATGCACTCTGATTTCTTGCTTGCGAGAGGCTTACCATGCCGGCTGTTCGCGTTCCCGAAATTCCTTCCACTGTATTAAAAGCTCGGGACATGACAGTTAAAGTGGTATCAGAGCATAGGACTAGAAGTCCTAGGGAAAAGTCATGTCATAGGTTAAGTCCAAGGTTTAAAGAAATGGGGTAGAACCTGGGATGAAATAGTAATTATAATTATTTCTAAGGTTAATTCTGCTCATTCCATTAGAATCAACAAACTCTGTTACCCTTCTCCGGTACCCTACTCTCCTCATGGCTCATCGTGTTGACTGGGATGGTATGCAACAAACCGTTGCCGGTCTCACCCAAGCATTATAGAATATGGCTCAAGCCAGCGCAGGGGCAAGAGCTGGAGACCTACACCATAATTTTCGGAGTTTAAATCCTCCACGATTTTCAGGTTCTTCTAATCCCGATGAGGTAGAAAACTGGATCGATTAAATGAACCATATATTCGAGGTCATGCAGTGTGCCTACCAAGAAAAGGTTCGTCTTGCTACATTCCGGTTAAACAAAGATGCCCGCACCTGGTGGAAGGCAATTCCAGCACCGCCTGCAGACGCACCACACACATGGGATGGAGTTCTGACTCTTTTTTGAGCCAGGTACTTCTCCGAGCATGTCAAGGAGAAGAAGGTAGCTGAATTCGCGTCACTTCGTCGAGGCATGATGTCCATAGACGAATATGAGTTACAATTTTCTCGCCTGGCACCCTATGCTCAGCACCTAGTGAGCACAGATCTCTTAAAGGCAAATCGCTTTATGGACGGGTTACGTCCCATTTTTATCCAGCAACTTGGCCCACAGAACATTCGGACCTATGCAGAGATGGTCCAACGGGCACACCTATGTGAATGGACCTTAGAGAAGGTCGATAAACTCAAGAGTAAAGTGGAGGAACCAAGCCAAAGGTCTGATCGGTGAGGTAAGAAGTCAGAAAAATTCAGCATTACCTATAATTCTCGGGATAGCAGGAAGAGATCCCACAGTGGGAACGGCAGGGATGAACGCCGGAACAAGAAGGTCAAGGAAGAGGAAGATAAGCAAGTCATGGCAGCTTGCTCATTTTGTGATAAATTCGGTCATGCGGCCGAAGAATGTTGGAAGAGGTTAGGCGTATGCCTACGTTGTGGGAGTCGGGAGCACCGTATGCCTGACTGTCCTTTGATGAAAGAACGGCCACCCACGAGGAATAATGGTGGACGAGACGGCAGGATAGATTAAATGCCGTATTAGAAGATGAAACAACAAAGGAAGGGAAACTTATTGAAGGTACAATTCATATTCATTCCCATCCTGCTTTTGTGTTATTTGATACTGGTGCTACTCATTCCTTTATTGCTAATTCCTTTGCAAAAACATTACCTATTTCACATGTTCCCCTACCATCGATTGAACCATAATCACTCCTATATGGTCGGGAACGGAATTAAAAACTTGTTTTCCCAAAAGTGAAGTCACTATAGAAGGCCATAACCTTCCCTCTAATCTTGTATGCCTTGACATGGAGGGGTATGATGCTATTCTAGGAGTCGATTGGCTTATAGACCACGATGCCTACATAAATTGTCGCAGTAGGATAATCTCTTTCCGGAAACCCAATCTTCCCCGGTTTACCTTTCTTGGTATCAAGTATCAGAAACATCCTACTATAATTTCATCTCTTCATGCTTGCAAACTCATTTTGCAAGGGGGTCAAGCTTTCCTTGCCTCCGTAGTAATTACCAAGTCTAAAGAAATTCAAATAGAAGAAATCCTCGTAGTTAAGGAGTTTCCTGACATTTTTCCTTCTGACCTACCAGGTATACCACCCGAAAGAGAGGTTAACTTCACCATTGAACTCATACCTGGAGCAGCACCTGTGTCAATAGCTCCTTACATGATGTTACCCACAGAGTTGAAGGAGTTAAAGAAGCAACTTCAGGAGCTGCTAGAAAAAGATTTTATTCGACCTAGCACATCCCCTTGGGGTGCGCCAGTCCTATTTGTCAAGAAGAAGGACGGTTCTCTCAGATTATGCATTGATTACCGACAGTTGAATAAACTTACCATCAAGAATAAATACCTACTGCCGCATATTGATGAACTGTTTGACCAACTTTCGGGAGTGAAATATTTGTCCAAAATTGACCTTAGGTCAGTTTATCATCAACTGAGGATTAAGGAAGAAGACATACACAAGACTGCTTTCCGAAGCAGATATGGACACTACAAATTCGTGGTTATGCCATTCGGTTTAACTAATGCACCTGCTGCGTTCATGCAACTGATGAATAATGTGTTCCGACCTTATCTTGATCAATTCATAGTCGTGTTTATTGATGATATTCTCATCTATTCAAAGATAAAGGAGGAACACGAGGAACATCTAAGGGTTGCTTTGCAAACCTTACGAGAACATCAACTCTATGCTAAATTGAACAAATGTGAATTTTGGCTCAAGGAAGTATCTTTCCTTAGCCATGTAATTTCTAAAGAAGGCATTGCAGTAGATCCTTCTAAGATTGAAGCTGTGAAAAGCTGGAGCCGACCGAATACCGTATCTGAAGTTTGAAGTTTTATTGGTTGGCTGGTTATTATAGGCGATTCATCAAAGATTTCTCCAAAATCACCGCTCCTTTAACAAGACTTACTAGGAAGGAAAATCTTTTCGAGTGGACAAGGGAATGTGAAGAAAACTTCTTAGCTCTTAAAGAACATCTCACCATGGGACCTGTACTAGCATTGCCCGTAGAAGGTGGCAGATTTGAAGTTTATACCGATACATCTGGCATTGGCTTAGGCTGTGTACTTATGCAGAATAGCAAGGTGATCTGTTATGCTTCCAGACAATTGAAGCGACATGAGTAAAATTATCCTGTTCATGATCTGGAATTGGCAGCTGTCATATTTCCCTTAAAGATTTGGCGTCATTACTTTTATGGAGAGAAATTCACGATCTATTCGGACCACAAAAGTTTGAAATATCTATTCTCCCAGAAGGAGCTGAATATGAAGCAAAGGCGATGGTTGTAGTACCTTAAAAACTTCGATTTTGCTATCCAATATCATCCTGGCAAGGCGAATGCTGTAGTCGATGCACTCAGCAGGAAACTAATTGGAAAACTATCAAGTCTCATGAAAGGTATGACCAATCTCATTTCTAAATTTGCTCAATTGAATTTAGATATTGATATGAAGAAGAAAGAGGATTGCTTTATAGCCAATATCCGGACTCAACCCACCTTAATAGAAGAACTGGTCAAGCTGTAAGATAATGACCCTGTGTTATTTGAGATTAAGGCCAATATAGAGCAACGACCGGATTTCTGTATTACAAATGATGGAAGATTGATATTCTAAGACCGAGCTTGTATACCAAATCATGCTGATACTAGGAAATTGATCTTAGAAGAAGCTCATAAATCTAAATACACCATTCATCCTGGTGCTACCAAGATGTATCAAGATCTTAAAAGAAGCTATTGGTGGCCCAATATGAAAAGAGAGATAGCAGATTATGTGTCACGTTGCCTTACTTGTCAATAGATTAAGGTAGAACATCAAAGGCCCGCTGGAAAATTGCATCCCTTAGAAATTCCGAAATGAAAATGGGATAGTAAAGTGATAGATTTTATCATGGGACTGCCTAAGTCGAGAGGTGGACATGATGGAATATGGGTAATCATAGGCCGTTTAACCAAATCAGCTCATTTCCTGCCTATTAAAAGCTGATGGTCTGTGGATATCCTAGCGACATTATACATGAAGGAGATTGTTAAGTTACATGGTGTCCCTGTCACTATTGTTTCTGATCGAGACCCTCGATTCACTTTACAATTCTGGAAAGGTCTGCAGAATTCTTTAGGGACGCGATTAAGTTTCAGCACAACATTTCATCCACAAACCGATGGAAAAACTGAAAGAACCAATCAAGTGGTGGAGGATATGTTAAGAGCGTGTGTTATGGACTTCGGTGGAAGCTGGCACGACCATTTACCTCTAGTGGAATTTACCTATAACAATAGCTATTAGGCTAGCATTAAGATGGCACCATTTGAGGCAGTTTAGGGGAGAAGTTGTCGCTCACCGATCTACTGGAACGAAGTAGGAGAAAAACAACTACTAGGTCCCGAATTGATAAGGGATACTATTGAGAGAGTAAAGCTAATCCGAGAAAGACTCAAGATAGCTCAAGATAGACAGAAATCATATGCTGATAATCGAAGGCGTGACCTGGAATTCCAAGTAGGTAACAATGTATTCCTCAAGGTCTCTCCAGGCCGAGGTTTTCGAAGGTTCAGCATCAAAGGCAAGCTTACTCTAAGATTTATTGGCCCTTTTGAAATCCTTGAGAGAGTTGGTGAAGTACCTTATCGATTGGCTTTACCTCCCCAATTGGCTGGAGTTCATGACGCATTTCATGTCTCAATGCTCAAAAGGTACGTTCCAGATCCGTTTCATGTTATAAGCTATGATAACTTGGAAATTCTAAAGGATTTAACGTATGAGAAAAAACCTATCAAAATACTTGAGCAAGAAGTGTGTCAACTTCGGAACAAGACTATCCCAATGGTCAAAGTTCAATGGAGCAAATCTTGGCCGCATGAAGCAACATGGGAAACCGAAGAGGCCATGTGCAAAAGATTTCCATAGATATTTGAATGTAAGTACACTTTCCATAAACCATGTATTGAATTTGGGGATAAATTCTTTTTAAGTGGGGGAGGGTGTAACACCCGAGAAATTTCTAAGAATTTATTAAATATTCAAAAGGACTAAATGGGCTATTAAATGAATTTATTTTAATTAGTATAGCCTTACTCTAATCCAAGAGGATTAGGCCCATTTAAAGGAACCCTTTTAGCCAAAATTACGGTTTTTGACCTTGGCCCATATCCTAGAAGTTAGAAATTGGTATAATCACGGAATTTAGGGATAAATAGGATAAATTGATGGATAATAGAGGAAAGAGTTTGAATTAATTTCAAATTCAGTGCCCAAGATAGAAAACGGTCTATTGTGAGACCGCATAGCAGATGAAGGTGGTCACCCATATGACCGCTAAGCACTGCAGATTCCGTGAGTGGAAGAAAGTGTAAAAAGATTAGATTTTTGGCGTCCAAACTCCTAGAGACAGAAGTATGCAGACTTGTAAACATGCTTAGGTCTCTCAGGGATTGATCTAATACCTAATTAGGACTCTAAAGTTGTCCAAATCTTTGAAATTCTAACTAAATCCTATAAATAGACCCCAAGTTTGACTGCGCGACGCCTACTTTTGTCTTGTGTGGAGCTAAGGTAAGGAGGCTGAATTAGAGGTTAGTTCTTTAAAAGTTTTTGTTGCTAATACTAAGGACTAACTACCCTCCAAAGTTTATTCTAGGAGATCAAGTCTACAAGGAGTTAGAAGCTTTGAAAGTTGCTCATCCTGCACAAATAACCCAGGAATCTATGCAACGGTCATGTGAAGATCAGGAAATTAGAAGCCCTAAACGAGGTATTTAGCGACTGTGTCTTTAGAACTTTATGTTACCCTTTGCATCTTCTATCTACCCTCCAATTTTCCTGTCCATACGTCAAGGGAATCAGGAGATACAAGGGTGTGAAGTTGCTAGTTTAGCATAGAACGTGCAGAACTAGGGCTTACTTCCAGTCAGAAATTGACAGTCTAGGAGCGCTATTTGAGGTATGTTATCTCATGAATGGCTTAAACATGACATTGGGGATAAAAGCCCTCTATTTTCAGTCGATTTCATGCATTATACACTGAGAGTTTTATGTTTTCATTAGGACTATGTATCTAGTATAATATTCATGCATGAACTAGCCCTAATTAAGTAAAAAGGAAATTCTCTTGTTATTATATAAACCCACACATGCTATAGAGTTTATTCATGTTGATTTCCATGCATGATATGCCATAGATTAGTATTGTATTTTACTATTATTGAGTTTTCTGTTAACACAGGAAGAAATGGTCTTCCTGTAGACCGCCAGAAACCCTAGCGGTCGCACGATAGGCCGCTAGCCATAATAGACAGTCACCCACTAGACCGTTTTTCGTTATTGAATTCTGTATTTAAGCTAACCCAAGGCTTAAGGCAGAATGGTCCAAATTATTATATGTTAAGCTTAGTTAAGTAGGTTTTATACCTATTTTAAACATTATTTTCATATAACCAGTTATGTTAACAGCTCATTCTAGTGGATTTCATGATTCTTTATGCACTTAAAGTTATTTTAAACTTATGATATTTTCGTGACCAAGTCATATACTTTTGTAGTTAACTTGAATTTACGAGATTCATGGACTAGTTATGATTTGATCGCTGGTTATCACTAACTTTCTCATCTAAGAGTCATTTTCTCAAGTACATGGCATATACTCCGGTATGTGACCATTAGATACACATTTGCACTTATAGGCACACAATCTTGGACTTGAAAGCCTCTCCGTTAGATATTCCTTCTACCGGACTAGGTGATCTTGTATCAAGGCCTCTGTAAGTCTCTGTGAGCCTGGGATTCCCACTAGGACGCCGAGCTGGTTGTACCATGAAAGCCCAATTTATCTAGAAAGTACTATCGTTGATTTCAGAGTCTTGATTTCTAAACGGTCTTACATTCGACCGCTAAGGCCCAGTTAACGGTCTGGCCCATGACCGCTTATATATCTGAGTCTAACCCGTCCTGTCTGGATTCAACCCAACCCAAACGATCAATGACTAGACCGCCTAGTTTGCTAAACGGTCCATGACTAGACCGCCTGGCTTGCTAAACGATCCAGTAAATGACCGCTTGGTTCTTGATTGTGTCTAACCCGAGGTTTGACCTTTGGGGTTAGTTTTCTTAAGTTCCTAGATGGTCTTAGGATTATCTGGAGCATAAATTTGAATTATGGAACCTACTGAATATACCGTTATGCTGCCGGATCGCCGCCATAGCATAATATACCTTAAATCTTTCTTTGATATCTCATGTCAACTTTGGTACATTCTATGCCTTGGTTACTTGATCATTAAACTTATTATTTGGAATTGATTTATTGGCCAAAATTATTATCTTGTGGAAGTAGCTGGATTTATAACTTGAAGATGCAAGATCGGGCACGGATTGTGTCCAAGGGCTCCATGCTAGTCCCCTCGACGGATTGTCGGAAACATGCTATAAATCATGGGGTACGATGATACTGGCATCACATTGCGCTGGGAGTACTTTCTCTTATAAATGAGTGAAACACCACGAGACTCGTTATGTAAATTACATGCTTGATAAATGACTTTCTAGTACATAACCTTTATAAGGTTGTGTAAAGTACTTTCTAGTTACATGCTCGTACATTCTTGTTCATGAAAGGCCAATTTACGTCTAGATGCTTAATCTTACTTGTTCATGCTATCTTGTCTACTTGCTCGATTTCATGTCCTTGGTTACTTAGTTATACCGATTGTTTACCGCATTTTCTTATGTTTCTCTTCCAGTCTCGAGCTAAGACATTAATCACTTAAATATTACCTTCATGTGGATGCGAAGATACCAACTGGGCAAGTGTGCTCATTACCCTACTTTTCTAATCTTTTCAGGAAGTACAGATGAATCGGATTCGGAGTATATGAGTAACGGGTCCGAGAGTGATTGAAGGTCGAACGAATCGGGAGAAGTCATAGTATCAAATGTCTAGTCGAGTCTTATTGTAATTTTCTATTTTCTTGTGTCTATGATGTAAGAGTGTTAAGAGTCAAGGATCTTGTGTACTTTGATATTATTATTATGGAATAAAGTGAAGTTTAGAAAAGTTTACTTGTGCAATTACTTTAGTGTGATTGTCATGCGCTCTGATTTCTTGCTTGCGAGAGGCTTACCATTCCGGCTGTTCGCGTTCCTGAAATTCCTTCCGCTGTATTAAAAGCTCGGGACGTGACATGTTTAGAGGAAAATAGAGGAGGGGAAGATAGAAGAATAGTGAAAAACTAAATAAAAATAGAGCTAAAGGAGAACTAAAATAACTTTCAAACAGAGAAAAATTAGGAGATGTGGAAGAGGAGAAAGTTGAAGATCAGGAAGAGAGGAAGATGTTTGATGAAGAGAGTAGAGGGAAAAGAAGATCAAAGGATGGTACAAATTGGCGAAGAATAGGGGTGATTTGCACGGGTGAACAATAAAAATGGGAAATTTAAACTTTGAAAAAGGGATTATAACTTGAAAACGAAGAGGAATTAGAGGAAGAGGAAGAATAAGAAAATCTAGATATATAAAAAATGAAGAACTTTTATGAAGAGAGCAGAAAGAGAAAATGATCAAAAGGGGGAGAAAATTTGAGAAGAATAATAAAAACACTGATGAACAGTAGAAAATGTTAAAGGCAGAGGTTTGAAAAACTAGAAATAGATTGAAAACTAGAGTGAACTAGCTAAAGGTGAAAATAAGAAATTAAAGAGCTTTTAAAAATGAAGAAGTTTGCTAAAGGCAGTAAATTGAAAGGAAGAACAGAAAGTAAGGAAAAAGGTTGAAATCTCCAGCTCGGTGGCTCTAGGGCGGGTTTTATAGTGTGCAGGGGAACTCCCACGATCGGAGCCTTGAAGATAAGCTTGAATCAGAGTTTACAACATCAAGATCTTGTTCGAACTAGGTCTCTTGCCATGGATAGAGTCCTCCTTTCATGAAATATGGAAAGATTGCTTCATTTAATTCTGTCCGCTTCCGTTTAGGGCTTGCACGAAAATAGGGTCCAGAGCAATGGTCGCTCATTCTTTTCTAGCGTCTTTCAGCACGGTCGCCCATTCTTTCTTTCCATTTTTTTCTTTTTTTTCTTTTTCATACCAAGGAATTGGCATCTTAGCATATAGGCGCTAATTCCTTTTCCACTTTTCAGCCTTTTTATTTCCATTTTCTTACAAGGAATGGGCTCCTTTTCGCAAAGTCGCTAATTTTTGAATTGGCGCCTCACCAAGCAGGCGCTCATTAATTGGCATATGGACTTCTAGTCGCAAATTCTTATACTTCTAGAAGATACAAAAAATGATTGTCCTTAATCTCAAAATGCTTGTGATGGTTGTGCAATTTCTTAAATATATCTCACATTGCCATTTTGACTCAAAAAATGATGGTAAATTCATGCAAACTCAAATTGATGGTGAGAATGAGATTTAGTTATATTAATGCACAACTACGCTCAATAAGCACTCAAAAGTGATGTAAGTGATTCAAATTGTAATATGAAATATGACACTCATCAAAGTACCAAAGGTCACGTACGCACCCATCTCAAGTAACAAGAAGTACCGGGTGGCTCGATGCCGCCAGACTCTGGACAGTCAACTAGACCTATTAACCCAACGGCCCTTGACTCATGTGACTCAGGCCAAGACTGTTGTATCACACGGCATCATGCCGTCAATTTTCCCTACTCCTAGAGTCAGAAACCACAGTTAAAAGAATCCTTAAGGCGGCCCACAACCACTGAGTTCATTCCCTTTCTAAGGGAGCTAGGAAACCTCCAGCTCTAGGCTGGGTCACAGAACACTCGGTCATTGGCCATACGCATGGCCCACACAGAAATCACTTTCCAAGGAAGCTAACGTCATGCGGGAACAGCCCTCCGCACTTATACAGGTACCTAGTGACTCGATCTGGCATAACAAGAAAGCCCGGAACACACGGTGTCACCTGGACTCTCAAAATAATATGGGCACGCTAATCAAGGTAACATGACACCTTCAGACACCTAAAACATGGTCTTAGTCCCCACGGAGTGTCCGGGACATCCACGGGGCCAAAGGTCGACCGAAGGCAAAAACGGGTGAGAGAACCCCATTTCGGTCGACCTACCCGCTGGGGTCGGTTGACCTAAAGGGGTAGGTAAACCTACCCCATAGGGTCAGTCGACCTGGTCTCAACCGATTAGACACCCTATCCTAGTCAGTCGATCGAACTAGCTTGGTCGGTCGACCCAACCAGGCAGTTCGCCTCCCGGTGGCGAACGCCAACCAATCGACCAAACTCACTGGGCCGGTCGACCGATTCCGTCGATGAACCTACCGAACCCCATCCGAGGGGCCCCAAACCATGCCCCACTCGATCTCGATCGAGGGGGAAAACATCGGGGACCTTACCCCGGGTCCCAAACCACAAAATGCATGAAAGAAAATGGTGAAACATCGCCCGATCCGACGAAAACTTTTAATCTTCCTAAACATAGAAAAGTCACCCCGACATGAATAAAAACCCACTCTCGGCCTCGCCCCAGCCTACAAAACAAGGGGAAATGAAGTACAAGGGCCAGGGATCCATCCCCCTACCTCTACCGAAAATTTCCCACGTCGAGGACGTCGATTCCACACGAAAACGAGCCTCGATCCCACACTGTCATTGCGAACTGGCGAGTGAGCTCCACCGCGCCACCGCCGCGTTCCTCACTCCATCCTAACCGCTCGCCACCCCCGCATCGCCTCCAGCTCGCCCGCCTCCAACTCCGTTGATCGCCCGTAGAAGAGAGGGAGAGAAAGGGAGAAACGAGAGGAGAGAGTGTGAGAATGAGATAATGAGGGTGAGGGAGCGAAAGGGTTGATATTTATAGAAATAAATTTGGGGTTTTAAAAATCCAAGAAATACAAAAATGGGGAAAAATCATCCCCACGATCTTTAAAAAATGCACAACACGGCTGTAATGTTCCGGAGCTCAAAAACACGTCGGTTCACCCTACACAGGGGTCCGAAGGCCCGACAGCCAAAAAATTTGATTTAATCATAAAATATGATCCGGGACCCACGAAAGCGTTCCGAAACTTACAGATTTTGATCCAAAAATTCCTTGGTGTTATGTTATAGTCCTCCCCTCCTTACAAAAATTTTATCCTCAAAATTCGAAGCAACGATCATCTCAAAGGGGAAGAACGACTTATCTGGTTGGCAATGCTCCCAAAGCTCCAGACAAACCTCTATTCTCGTGAAAACACCTCTCCTGAGGAACACAACCAGACTATTACCACGAGTAGAAACATCTCACTCCATAACCCAATACGCATCGATTCTCAGAGCGAGCATTGCACATAAAAGGATATAAGTCTGGCATCACCTCAGTTACAACAGAACTCTAACCATGGCATCGTTGCCACCATCTCGCTCACCGAGGAGATGCAACCGGTGTCACGAAAACCTGCCACTGATCAAGCCCCATGCTCGGCAGACCAACCAAACATCAACTTCTCTACCTGCTGACTAATCTCACGCCCTGCACAAGGGACATCCATTGCTGAGCCTTGAGTAACTCACACAGTCATCTCAACTGACTGCCACAACTCCGTCGGCTCTACGCCATGAACCAGCTCATACCTAGCAAGCCGAATGCCAATAACGACACTTTTCTACCTCCGGTCCAATCACAAACCTTCAACATATCCAAGATCCAATTTCGGGAAAAAGATATATTTTATAATCGGCCACCCAAGGCCTCGCTTGCGCACGACTTTCGCCATTCTCGATTCACTACTACTGGCATCTTCTGTCTGTGAAAGTCCACTCGCTGGTCATCAGTTACTCGTCAACGAAAAACCATCACTTGGTCAACTTCCTATTTCCTGCTCCTTCATCAAGCCCGATAAGTACATTCCAAATCTTGACAAGCCATCTGTTGACTCTTACACTGACCATCACTGCATCTCAAGTTGATCCTCACTCGGACATCGCATCCGATCCTGATCCTCATGCCAACTCTACCCTCTCAGGGGAGAACGATGAAACCAAATGACAAGACTCCACAATCCTCGATCCACAACAGCATTAGACTCAGACTTACAGGGAAATCCTCCCATGCTGGTCACAAGACCAAGGCTCTCCATTCGACGACATCCCTCCAGGGACCTCCATACTCAGGAACCGTGCATTACACAGTCTCATCCCATCTTCATCACAAGTATTCCAAATGGACACCTGCCAATCCTCGGCTCCGCTCTCGCTACCGAGCCACAGGACACAACATGAATATTCCACGGCACATATCTCCAAAACAGACGAGTGTTGCCCTCTATCTCGATAACATGGTTGACGATACCGCAACCAATCTACCCAGATCTCCAGATATCACAGATATTTACCACAGCTGGGTCCTTCCTACAACATTCTGAACTCTCGGACCCAACTGGGCCTCTTCTAGACATTACCATAGCTAACCACTCGGCTAGCCTCACCAGCCGCTCATAGCTACCAACTGGGACCCATAATCATCTCTCGAAGATCACATCTCTAGGACCACGACTCCATCCCGAGGACATAGCTCTCTGCACGAGTCGAGCACATAGCTTACCGACTCCGAACATCACGTCCTTATCCTCTGCCAGGCGACTTCCTTTGCAAACCCCGATCAGGTCTAGCAAAAAATACCTGACACTGCTTCCAACAAATGAACAGGGTACTTATCCGACACATTTGCTGTCATATTTCCCTAACTCTCTATCCTGCCGGTGCCATAAACAACAATGCCTCAAGCAAATGGCACGACAATCAGCATGGCACACACAGCCAAAAGCAATCTCATACCAAGGAAACAATCCTCCGATGCTCTACCCATCATCTGAAATCCGCCCGTAGTAACCATTACTACGATCCTGGACCTATGGGTTATGGGCCCACCAGGCTTCCGCTGCGCACTCACCACAATACACACAATCATCACAATGACTCGGGATCCGCCATCTCGACAATCCACAACTCGGCTGGCTAACTCTGAAAAATAGGGTGAGGAAAGCTCAAATACCTCAAACCAAGAGCATAAATTCTCTCTCTTGGTATGGCAATCCTCTACAACTCCGCAGGCTCCAATCCATAAGACATCGAGAATCACAACACCTGTATCACCCCAGAAATTTCTAGGATTTTCAGGGATTAAATAAAATTATTAAGCATTTAAGAGGCTTAATGGGCTATTTAATGAATTATGGGTTAAGTAAATAAATTTGAAGGTCCTAAATTAACCAAATAAATAAGTCTACTTAAATTGGGCCCAAAGACCAATTTATAAGCCCTTTTGGCCCAAGCCCATTAATAGAGACATAATTAGGTCTATTTTTAGATTTAAATAGGATAAATAAACTAATTAGGGGGTTAAATGGTAGATAAATAAGAAAATCTAAAATTTTTGGATAAAACACCACTAGGCGGTCTATTGGAAGACCGCCTCTTCCAAGAAGCGGTCCAGACATGACCACTACTATCTTCCGTGAACAAGGTTTGAAGAAACGTGGAAAAATGGGATTTTTAGCATTCCAATCCGCATGATCGATGCTATCCAATGAGGAAACATGTCTAAGACTCTTGGAGATTTATTTTAACCCCAATTGGGACTCCTTAATCGATCTAATCCCTCAACCCTATGCCAACTCTATAAATAGGGCGCAGAATCGACCTGCGCGAACCCTCATTTTGGCTCGCCTGGTTCGAAGGTAAGACATCATCATCTCAAGTTGAGTCTTTAGAACTTTTTATTTTCTTTAGTATTGTCTAACTCCCCTCCGAATTTCATGATAGGAGGTCAAGCAACCAGAGAGTTGGAGCATCCAGAAGTTACTGTTTCTCTATAGAATGCACAGGAATAGGCGTGTCCGCCTAGCAAAGACTCGAAGCTTAGGGACCTTCGCAAAGGTATTTTCGAGTTCATCCTTTAGAGTTTACTATTCCCCTTTGTATCGTCTAACTTCCCCCCAAATCTCGTGAATTAAGGTCAAGAGATTAAGGAGATAGAATGTCGAGAAGTTACTGGTTCCACGCAGGACGCGCAGGAACAAGAGTGAACTTCCAGTCAGAAATTCGAACTCTAGGAGCATTCCCAGAGGTAGGTTATCTCATGATGGCTCAAACAACGTATCAAGAGTAAAATCCCTCTATTTTCTTTTGATTTCATGCTTTCTACACGTTGTATTTCATGTTTTCCTATGACTGCGCAACTAGGGTTTCATAGCATGCATATCCCAGCATCTAATGGAAGAAAAGATGACAACTTTGGCCAAAATCATGCTTCTCCATGCATCAATTCTGTTCTATCATGTTTTTCATTTCAGTATCATGTGTTTTCATGCAATAAATGCTCTAGAATAGGCCTTACACGCAATGTTTACCTTCTGTCTGTTGCAGACAAAAGGTGGTTCATCAGAGACCGCTACTATCAAGAAATAGTTTCAAACTGACCGCTATTTCCAAGAGGCAGTTCTTTCTAGACTGCCTTCTACTTTTCTATTTCCTACTTTTTGTTAACCCTAAATAGAACGCAGATCAGCCCTTTTAAATATATCATAAGTCTAAGTAATTAGGTCCTATTCCTAGTTATCTCCTTATATTCATGATATTGGTTATATTGTGCATCAATCATGGTTGATTTCATGACCTTCACGTTTTAGAAACTATTGTAAATCTTATGCTAATTTCATGCCAAATCCTATAGTCTTATATTAAAGTTTTTTTCATATGGTTTATAGAACTTGTTACGTTGATGTTTGATCGCTATTTTTACACGACACATTCTCATCTCCATGTCTTTCTTAAGTACATAGCACGTGTCCCGGTACATGGGTATAAGTTACACACGCACTTGCTAGGCACACTCTCTTGGACTTGTAACCCTCTTCATCGGATATTCCTTCCGCCGGACTAGGTGATCATGTTTCAAGGCCTCCGTAAGTCTCCCCGAGTCTGGGATTCTCACTAGGACGCCGAGCTGGTTGTACCCTTAAAATCCAACGGATTAGAAAGCACCAGAGTTTCTCACATTTGCCTGCACTCTGGACTAGTCGCGGCCTTCAGGTGACCGCTATCTCATGAAGGCGGTTCTGGCGTGACCGCGTCTTGCCTGCAGTTTCACTGCGTCGACCTATTCCTTCTTCATGCGTCGACTCATCCTTAAGGCGGTCTTGACCCGACCACTACTTCAAGAAAACGATCTTCACTTGACCGCCTTCTCAATAAAATGGTCCTGGTAAGACCGTTTTCTATTTAATTGATGCCTAACCCGGGGTTTGACTCAAGGGTTGTGTCTATTCTATTTTTAGATGGTCCTCTGATTATCTGGAACGCAACATCTCATACATTAATTTATTAATGAACTATGGAAATTAATGAATGTACCGTTATGCTGCCGAATTTCTCCCGTAAGCAAGACCTTATCAATAATTCGTCCTTGAACTCTCATGATTCGTATTGGGTGCATTCTTATCTTGATATTGCTGTCATGAACTATGGTTTGAACTCTACATGATTGGCCTGCATTTATATTTCTCGTGGAAGTAGCTTGATTTATAACGTGAAGATGCAAGAGCGGGCACGGACAGTGTCCAAGGGCTCCACGCTAGCCCCCTCGGCGGATGGCCGAAAACATACTATAAACGATGGGATATGATGAACACTGGCATCACATTGTGCCGGGAGTACTTTTTTTATAAACGGGTAAAAATCATGAGGCTCATCATGAAGTTATACATTCTTGTTACATGACTTTCTAGTGCATAGCCTTTCAAGGTTATGAAAAGTATATTCTCGTTACATTCTAGTACATTATTGTTAATGAAAGGCCACTTTATATTCTTACTTGATCATGCTCTCATATTATATGAATGCTCATATCTCTATGATCTATATCTTGTTACTTGTGTTATTACTTTGGTTTTATCGCATGTTTCATCGTATTTCCTTTATCTTACCTTCTAGAGTTAAAACTGCTAATTACTTAAACTTGCCTTCATGTTGATACGAAGATACCTACTGGGCAAGTGTGCTCATTCCCTACTTTCTTAACCTTTTTTTAGGAAACTCTAGCAGGGATTCAGACTACTCAAGTGACGGGTCCGAGAGCGATTGATGGTTCGAGAGAAGCCATAGCTGGTCTAGTCAAGAGTCTTGTTACCTTCCCTGTAATAGGCGGTGAAGTTGATCATGTTATGTAATTTTCCTTTTCTTGAGTCTAGAATTAAAGGAGTCAAGTGTCGTGTAAACTTTGATCATTATTATGATTCAATAAAGTGAAGGTTTTTTTTGAGTATATGACCTTGTGCATTCATCTTTTATGTGGATGTATTATTATAATGCCTTAGAATTTTCTAGGATTTTTTTAAGAATTAAATAGAATTATTTATCATTCAAAAGGCTTAATGGGCTAATTAAATGAATTATGGGTAATTAAATTAATTTGAAGTCCCTATATTAACCAAAGGGTTAAGCCCACTTTAAATGGGCCCAAAGACCAATTTCAAAATCTTTTTAGCCCAAGCCCACTTCTAGAGACGTAATTAGGGCTATTTACGGATTTAAAATGGATAAATAGACCAATTAGGGGATAAATTGGAGATAAATAAAAAAAATTGAAAATTTTAGAAAATACGCCAGAACGCGATCTATCGCGCGACCGCGTTCTCAGAGTAGCGGTTCAGGGACGACCGCGACTATGATTCGAAAATGTGATTTGTAGAGGCGTGGAAAAATGGGATTTTTATCATTCCAATCCCCATCGATCGATGCAATCTGGCAAGGCAAGCTAGTCTTGGACTCTTGGGGATTGATTTTAACCCCAATTGGGACTCCTTAATCGATCTAATCTCTCAACCCTAGGCCAACTCTATAAATAGAACCCAGATTTGACCTACGCGAACCTTACTTTTGGCTCGCGTGGTTCGAGGGTAAGACATCATCATTTAAGGTTAAGTCTTTAGAACTTTTTATTCCCTTTAGTATTGTCTAACTCCTCTCCAAATTTCATGTTAGGAGATCAAGCCCTTTAGAAGTTAGAAGCCTCGTAAGTTGCTGTTTCTCTGCAGAAGACATAGGAACAAGCGTACCTATCTGGAAAAGACTCGAGATTTAAGGATACTATCAGAGGTATTTTAAGATTCATCCTTTAAAGTTATTTGTTAACCTTCATGTCTTCTAACTTCCCTCCAAATCTCGTGAATTAAGGCCAAGAGGTTAAGGAGTTAGAAGGTCGGGAAGTTGCTGATTCTACGCAGGATGCGCAGGAGCCAGCACCGTCTTCTAGTCAGAAGTTCAAACTCTAGAAACATCCCCAGAGGTAGGTTATCTCATGATGGCTCAAACAACATGTCAGGAGTAAAAGCCCTCTATTTTCTATTGATTTCATGCTTCCTACATGTCATATTTCATGTTTCCCCATGAATGCGCAAGTTAGGTTTCATAACATGCATATCCCTGCAACTAATGGGAAAAGATGATAACTTCGGCCAAACTCACGCATCTCCATTATTCAATTCTGTTCTATCATGTTTTACCTATCCATATCCTATGTTTTCATGCAATAAATTCCCTAGAATAGGTCTTGCACGCCTTAGTTATCTACTGCATGTTACACACAGAAGGCAGTTCCTCAGGAACTGCTACCATCAAGAGGCAGTTCCAAACATACCCCAATCTCCAAGAAGCGGTTCTTGCTAGACCTCCTTCTTCTTTCTGTTTTCTATTTTCTGTTAACTCCAAACAGATTGTAGAACAAGCCTTATAATTATATGTTAAGCTTAGGTAATCAGGTCCTATTCCTAGTTATGACTTTATATTCATGATATTGGTTATATTGTGCATCAATCATGGTTGATTTCACGACCTTCATGTTTTAGAAATTATTTTAAATCTTATGATAATTTCATGCCAAAACACTATAGTTTTGTACTTAAAGGAATGTCCATGAATTGATTGCACTTTGTTTTGGCATGTTCTTTTTTCACCTTATTTTTGTTTTATAAGTCACATATAGCGCGTATTCTGATATGTTGCTATTAGTTACAAATGCACATCATAGGCACACTCTCTTGGACTTGTGATCCTCTCCATCGGATATTCCTTCTGCTGGACTTAGTGATCATGTTTCAAGGCCTCTGTATGTCTATGGAGCCTGGGATTCCCACTAGGACACCGAGCTAGTTGTACCATAAAAACCCATTGGTCTAGAAAGCACTTGAGTTTTTTGACATTTTCTACACTCTAGATTAGTCACGGTTCTCAGGCGACCGCCACCTTCAGGTAGTGGTTCCGGCGTGACCGCGTTCTTCCTGCAGTTCACTGCATCAACTGGTTTCTTCTTTCTGTGTCGACTCCATCTGATTGCGGTCTTGACTTGACCGCTATCTTCAAGAAATGGTCTTCACATGACCGCCTTCTCAATAAAACGGTCCTGGCATGACCGTTTTCTATCTAATTGATGCCTAACCTGTGGTTTGACCTAAAGGGTTAAGTCTACTCTGTTCCTACATGGTCTATTGATTATCTGGAACCCAAACCTTATACAATAAGTTATTAATAAACTATGGAAATTAATGAATGTACCGTTATGCTATCGGATTCCTTCCATAGCATGACCTTGCTCTTAATTCATCCTTGAACTTATATGATTCATATTTGGTGCATTCTTACCTTGAGCTTTGTTATCATAAAGCTATTGTTTGAACTTTAAATTATTGGCCAAAATTTTTTATATTTCTCGTGGAAGTAGCTTGATTTATAACGTGAAGATGCAAGAGCGGGCACAAACAGTGTCCAAGGGCTCTACGCTAGCCCCCTTGATGGATGGCCGGAAACATACTGTAAACCATGGGGTATGATAAACATTGACATCGCATTATGCTGGGAGTACTTTTTTTATAAATGGGTGAAAACCACGATGCTCATCATGGAATTATACATTCTTGTTATATGACTTTCTAGTGCATAGCCTATATGGTTATGAAAAGAACATTCTCGTTACATGCTAGTACATTCTTATTACATGAATGGCCAGACTTACATCTATATTTCAATCTTACTTGATCATGTTCCCATATCTTGTTCATGCCTTGTTACTTGTGTTGTTACTTTGGTTTTATTTGCATGATTTATCGTATTTCTTTTATCTTACCTTCTAGAGCTAAATTGCTAATTACTTAAATCATGACTTCATGTTGATACGAAGATACCTACTGGGCAAGTGTGCTCATTCCCTTCTTTTTCAATCTTTTCAGAAAATTCTAGTGGATCAGATTCGGATTACCCAAGTGACGAATCCGAGGGCGAAAGCGAGTGAAGATCCGAGTGAAGCCTAGTACCATCTTATTTAGAGTCATATTGTAATTAGATGCCTTCACTGTAATAGGTGGTGAAGTTGATCATGTTATGTAATTTTCCTTTTATTGAGTGTAGTTATAATTAAAAGAGTTAAGTGTCATTGTAAACCTTCGATTATGATTCAATAAAGTTGGAGTTTATTGATATATGGTGTTCACTCTTTTATGTGTGAATGTTTAGCGCTCTGGTTGTCGTTCTCTCTTGAGGCTTTATTTACCAGCTATTCACATTCCTGACTTAGTTTTCGCTGCATATCTCGGGGCGTGACAGTTAAAGTGGTATCAGAGCCTAGGTATAAATAAGTCCTACGAAAATGTCATGTCATCGGTTAAGTCCAAGGTTTAAGAACCCACACCTATGAACTAGGAAGAAATTTCTGAACCCATGTGAAATTGGGTAGAGCTCGGGATGAGATAGTTTATTTAGAAATTATTTATAGGTAGATCTTCCTAAATTCCAAGAAAATAACAAATTGTTTATCTTCTTAGGCACCTCATTCTCACAATAGTCACAAATCGTGCTAACTGGGAAGCTATGCAACAAACTGTTGCGGGTCTTACCTAGGCCCTCCAAACCGTGGCCCAAGCTGACACGCGGGCTGGCGACGGGGATTTGCATTGCAACTTCCGGAGTATGAATCCTCCGTGGTTCTCGGGTTCATCTAACCCCAATGAAACTGATAATTGGATCGACGAGATGGACTGGATCTTCAACGTTATGCAATGCACCGATCAAGAAAAGGTCTTACTCTCTGCTTTTCAACTCAATAAGGATGCCCGAACAAGGTGGAAGGCCACCTCGGCTCATTTACAAAATGCTCAACTCACTTGGGTGGAGTTTCTTGAACTCTTTCGAGAGAAATATTTCTCTGAGTATGTCAAGGAGAGGAAGGCTTCGGAATTTGCCTCTTTAAGGCAATGTATGATGTCTGTGGCGGAGTACAAGCTTCAATTCTCTCGTCTGGCCCCTTATGCTTCACACCTGGTGGCTACGGAGATTCTTAAAGCTAATCACTTCATGGATGGCCTAAGGCCGGTCTTCATAAATCAACTTGGACCTCAAAATATCTGCACTTATACGGAGATGGTCTACAGGGCTCATTTATGTGAGAGGACCTTGGAGAAGGTCAAGAAATTCAAAGGTAAGAGCGAGGAGTCAAGCTAGAGGTTCGACAAACGCGGATAAAAGGAAGAGAAGTTCAGCATCACGGGGACCTATAAATCCCATGACAACAAGAAGAGGTCCCGTAATAGCAACGGGAACGGCAAGAACAAGAAGGTCAATGAGGAGGAGAAGCAAGTCATGATGGCTTGCTCGTTCTGTGAGAAATTCGGTCACTCGGATGAAGAATGCTGGAAGCGTCTCGGTGCTTGTTTACGCTGTGGGAGCCGGGAGCACCGCATGTTGGATTGCCCTCTTATGAAAGATCAATCTTTTAATGGCGGGCATAGACGGCAAGCTCATCTTAATGCCATGTTGGAGGATGAAGCGCCAAAAGAGGATGGCTTGATGAAAGGTAACATTTAAATCTATTCCCATCCTGCTTTTGTACTATTTGATACTGGTGCTTCTCATTCCTTTATATCTACTACTAAGCGCCAAAACGTTACCTGTTTCACCTGTTCCTCTGCCTTCGGACCTAGCTATCACAACACCTTTAGGTCCCAGAACTAAACTTACAACCCACTACCCAAATAGTGAGGTGACTATAGAAGGCCATAATCTTCCCGTAAACCTCGTATGCCTTGATATGGAAGGCTACGATGCCATCTTAGGCATAGATTGGCTTGTTGATCACTATCCCGATATGAATTGTCACAATAGGAGAATTTTTTTTCATAAACCGGATCGTCCACGATTTCTTTCATTGGCATCAAGTATAGGAAACATCCAAATCTCATTTTTTCTCTTCACGCCTGTAAACTTATCTCGTAAGGTTGTGAAGCTTTCCTTGCTTCCGTGATCTTTACCGAGTCTAAGGAAATCATCTTAGGGGAAATTCCCATAATAAAAGAGTTCCCCGATGTCTTTCCATCCGAATTACCCGATTTATTGCCTGAAAGGGAAGTAAACTTCTCTATTGAACTCATTCCTAGAGCATCACCTATTTTAATAGCTCCTTACAGGATGTCCCCTACAGAACTCAAAGAATTGAAGAAACAACTTCAGGAGTTATTGGACAAGGACTTTATTCGACCTAGCACATCTCCTTGGGGTGCGTCGGTCTTGTTCGTCAGGAAGAAGGACAGATCTCTTAGATTATGTATTGATTATCGGCTGCTAAATCAACTCACCATCAAAAATAAATATCCACTACCGCGTATCGATGAAATGTTCGACTGGATCTCTGGAGCGGAATATTTATCTAAGATCGACCTCAGGTCTAGTTACCATCAACTCAAGATCAAGGATGAAAACATTTACAAGACTACTTTCTGGAGCAGATATGGACATTATGAGTTCGTGGTGATGCCGTTTGGGTTAACTAATGCCCTTGCAGCATTTATGCAACTCATGAATAATGTTTTCAGGCCCTATCTCGACCGATTTGTGGTTGTATTCATCGAAGACATTCTTATATATTCTAAGACCAAGGAAGAATACGAAGAGCACTTAAGAATAGCTTTGCAAACACTAAGAGAACATCAACTTTACGCGAAGCTCAGCAAGTGCGAGTTCTGGCTAAAGGGGGTCTCTTTCCTTGGCCATATTATTTCAAAGGAAGGTATCGCTGTAGATCCTTCTAAAGTAGAAGCTGTCAAGAATTGGAGCCGACCAACGATCGTATCCAAATTCAGGAGTTTTATCGGTCTGGCTGGCAATTATAGGCGATTCATCAAGGGTTTCTCAAAGATCGATGTCCCTTTGACTAGGCTTACAAGAAAGGAGAATCCCTCTGTATGGTCGAAGGACTATGAGGAAACTTTCCAAACTCTCAAGGAACATCTCACTATCGCCCTGTATTAGCACTGCCCGTGGAAAGTGGTGGCTTTGAAGTCTATACGGATGCATCTGGCATTGGCCTTGGTTGCGTCCTTATGCAACCCGGCAAGGTAATTTGTTATACCTCTAGGCAATTGAAGCGTCATGAGGAGAATTACCCCGTGCATGATCTGGAATTGGCTGCGGTTATCTTCGCCTTAAAGATCTGGCGACATTACCTCTATGGGGAGAAGTTCACTATATTTTCAGACCACAAAAGTCTGAAGTATATCTTCACTCAGAAGGATTTGAATATGAGGCAAAGAAGATGGCATGAGTATCTTAAGGACTTTGACTTCTCTATCCAATACCATCCTGGTAAAATAAATGCCGTAGTAGATGCTCTTAGCAGGAGACCACTGGCAACTCTAGCAAGCCTCAGGAAAGGTATGACCTATCTTGTAGAAGATTTTTCACATTTGAATCTAGATATTGATATAGAAGAAGGGTGTATTATTGCTAATATCCGATCGCAACCCACATTTATTGAAGACCTAGTCAAGTTGCAAGAAAATGACCCTACACTAATGGAGATTAAAACCACTATTGATCAATGGTCAGAATTTTCTATCTCAACCGATGGAAGGATATTATTCAAAGATCAGATCTGTGTGCCGGACCATGCTGACACTAAGGAGCTGATCATGGAAGAAGCTCATAAAACAAAATATGCTATTCACCCTGGTGCTACCGAGATGTACCAAGATTTAAAAAGAAATTTTTGGTGGCCCAACAAGAAGAGAGAGATAGCGGACTTTGTATTACGCTGCCTCACTTGTCAGCAAGTTAGGGCGGAACATCTAAAGCTCGCTGGTAAACTACATCCCTTGGAAATTCTCGAGTGAAAATGGGAGAGTATAGGAATGGATTTCATCATGGGTTTGCCTAAAACAAGAGATGGACATGATGGTATATGGGTGATCATATACCGATTGACTAAATCTGCACATTTTCTACCAATCAAAAGTCGATGGTCCGTGGATATATTAGCAGCTTTATACATGAAGGAAATTGTTAAATTGCATGGTGTCCCTGCCACTATTATTTCAGATCGAGACCCTCATTTCACATCGTAATCCTTGAAGGGTCTACAACATTCCTTGGGGACCCGACTCAACTTTAGCACTTCTTTCCATCCATAAGCTCGTGGTCAAACTGAAAGGACAAATCAGGTGGCAAAAGATATGCTCAGGGCTTGTACTATTGATTTTGGTGGGAGTTGGCACGATCACTTACCTCTAGTGGAATTCGCCTACAACAATAGCTATCAAGCTTGCATACAAATGGCACCATTCGAGGTATTATATGGAAGAAGTTACCGCTCACCTATATGGTGGAATAAAGTTGGGGAAAGACAACTTCTAGGCCCTGAAATCATCAGGGATACTACCGAGAAGGTAAGGTTTATTAGAGAAGGACTCCAGATGGCTCAAGATAGATAAAAATCATATGTTGATAATGGAAGGCGAGACCTGAAATTTCAAGTGGGAGATCATGTGTTTCTCAAGGTTTCTCCAGGTCGAGGTATTCGAAGATTTGGCATAAAAGGCAAGCTTACTCCTAGATTTATTGGCCCTTTTGAAATTCTTGAAAGGGTTGGCGAGCTCGCATATCAGGTAGCCTTGCCCCCTCAATTAGTAGGAGTCCACGATGTATTTCATGTCTCGATGCTCAAAAGGTACGTCTATGACCCTTTCCATATTATAAGTCATGACTACTTGGTGATTCAAAAAGATATGACGTACGAGCAAAAGTCGATCAGAATAATTGATCGAGAAGTGCATCAACTTCGGAATAAAACCATTCCCATGGTAAAAGTCCGATGGAATAAGAATACTGATCAAGAGGCGACATGGGAAACAGAAGAAGCTATGCGCAAGAGATTCCTGGAACTATTTGATTGTAAGTATACTCTCCATAAAACTCATGAAATAAATTTGGGGACCAAATTCTTTTTAAGTGGGGGAGGGTGTAATGCCCTAGAATTTTCTAGGATTTTTTAAGAATTAAATAGAAGTATTTATCATTCAAAAGGCTCAATGGGCTAATTAAATGAATTATGGGTAATTAAATTAAATTGAAGGCCCTATATTAACCAAAGGGTTAAGCCCACTTAAAATGGGCCCACAGACCAATTTCAAAGCCCTTTTAGCCCAAGCCCACTTCAAGAGACGTAATTAGGGCTATTTACAGATTTAAAATAGATAAATAGACCAATTAGGGGATAAATAGGAGATAAATAAGAAATCTGAAAATTTTAGAAAAAACGCCAGAACGTGGTCTATCGCACGACCACGTTCTCAGAGTAGCGGTTCAGGGGTGACCACGACTATGATCCGAAAACGTGATTTGTAGAGGCGTGGAAAAATGAGATTTTTAGCATTCCATTCCCCATGGATCGATGCTATCTGGCATGACAAGCTAGTCTAGGACTCTTGGAGATTGATTTTAACCCCAATTGGGACTCCTTAATCGATCTAATCCCTCAACCCTAGGCCAACCCTATAAATAGAACCCAGATTCGACCTGCACGAACCATACTTTTGGCTCGGGTGGTTCAAAGGTAAGACGTCGTCATCTAAGGTTAAGTCTTTAGAACTTTTTATTCCCTTTAGTATTGTCTAACTCCTCTCCAAATTTCATGTTAAGAGATCAAGCCCTTGAGAAGTTAAAAGCCTTGCAAGTTGCTGTTTCTTTGCAGAATGCATAGGAACAAGCGTACCTATCTGGCAAAGACTCGAGATTTAGGGATACTATCAGAGGTATTGTAAGGTTCATCCTTTAGAGTTATTTGTTCCCCTTCATGTCTTCTGACTTCCGTCCAAATCTCATGAATTAAGGTCAAGATGTTAAGGAGTTAGAAGGTCGGGAAGTTGCTGATTCTATGCAGGACGCGTAGGAGCCAGCACCGTCTTCTGATCAGAAATTTGAACTCTAGGAGCATCCCCAGAGGTAGGTTATTTCATGATGGCTCAAACAACATGTTAGGAGTAAAAGCCCTCTATTTTCTATTGATTTCATGCTTCCTACATGTCATATTTCATGTTTCCCCATGATTGCACAAGTTATGTTTCATAACATGCATATCCCTGCAACTAATGGAAAAAGATGATAACTTTGACCAAATTTACGCATCTCCATGATTCAATTCTATTCTATCATATTTTACATTTCCATATCCTATGTTTTCATGCAATAAATGCCCTAGAATAGGTCTTACATGCCTTAGTTATCTTCTGTCTATTATAGATAGAAGGCAGTTCCTCAGGAACCGCTATTGTCAAGAGGTGGTTCCAAATAGACCGTAATCTCCAAGAAGCGATTCTAGCTAGACCGCCTTCTTCTTTCCGTTTTCTATTTTCTGTTAACTCCAAACAGATTACATAACAAGCCTTATAATTATATGTTAAGCTTAGGTAATCAAGTCCTATTCCTAGTTATGACTTTATATTCATGATATTGGTTATATTGTGCATCAATCATGGTAGATTTCATGAGCTTCATGTTTTAGAAACTATTTTAAATCTTATGCTAATTTCATGCCAAAACACTATAGTTTTGTACTTAAAGGAATGTCCATGAATTGATTGCACTTTGTTTTGGCACGTTCCTTTCTCACCTTATTTCTGTTTTATAAGTCACATATAGCGCGTATTCTGATATGTTGCTATTAGTTACAAATGCACATCATAGGCACACTGTCTTGGACTTGTGATCTTCTCTATTGGATATTCCTTCTGTCAGACTAGGTGATCATGTTTCAAGGCCTCCGTAAGTCTACGTGAGCTTGGGATTCCCACTAGGATGCCGAGCTAGTTGTACCTTAAAAACCCATTGGTCTAGAAAGCACTTGAGTTTTTTGACGTTTTCTACACTCTAGATTAGTCGCGGTTCTCAGGCTACTGCCACCTTCAGGTAGCGATTCCGACGTGACCGCGCTCTTCCTACAGTTCACTACGTCAACCTGTTTCTTCTTTCTACGTCGACTCCACCAGATTATGGTCTTGACTTGACCACTATCTTCAAGGAACGGTCTTCACTTGACTGCCTTCTCAATAAAATGGTCCTGGCATGACCGTTTTCTATCTAATTGATGCATAACCCATGGTTTGACCTAAAGGGTTAAGTCTACTCTGTTCCTAGATGGTCTATTGATTATATGTAACCCAAACCTTATACAATAAGTTATTAATGAATTATGAAAATTAATGAATGTACCGTTATGCTGTCCGATTCCTTCCATAGCATGACCTTGCTCTTAATTTATCCTTGAACTTATATGATTCATATTTGGTGCATTCTTACCTTGATCTTTGTTATCATAAAGCTATTGTTTAAACTTTACATTATTGGCCAAATTTTTTTATATTTCTCGTGGAAGTAGCTTGATTTATAACGTGAAGATGCAAGAGCGGGCACAAACAGTGTCCAAGGGTTCTACGCTAGCCCCCTCGACGGATGACCGGAAATATACTATCAACCATGTGGTATGATGAACACTAGCGTCGCATTGCGCCGGGAGTACTTTTTTTATAAATGGGTGAAAGTGAGTGAAGATCCGAGTGAAGCCTAGTAGCGTCTTATTTAGAGTCATATTGTAGTTAGATGCCTTCACTGTAATAGGCGGCGAAGTTGATCATGTTATGTAATTTTCCTTTTATTGAGTCTAGTAAGAATTAAAGGAGTTAAGTGTCATTATAAACCTTCGATTATGATTCAATAAAGTTGAGTTTATTAATATATGGTGTTCACTCTTTTATGTGTGAATGTTTATCACTCTGGTTGTCATTCTCGCTTGAGGCTTTATTTGCTGGCTGTTCACATTCCCGACTTAGTTTTCACTGCATATCTCGGGACGTGACAATTAATATTGCGCTCTGATTCTATTGCTAGCTTGAGGCATCTTGCCGGTTGTTCACATTCTCGACTTAATTCTGCTGCATATCTCGGGACGTGACAATTAAGTTGGTATCAGAGCCTAGGCATAAGTAAGTCATAGGAAAATGTCATGTCATAGGCTAAGTCCAAGGTTTAAGGACCTATACCTATGAACTAGGAAAGAAATTTCTCAACCTATGTGAGAATTGGGTTGAGCCTGAGATGAGATAGTTATTTTAAAATTATCTATATGTTAACCCCCATAAATTCCATAGGAAATAATTAATTGTTTATTTTCTCAGGCACCTTACTTAAACAATGGTCGCGAATCATGCAAATTGGGAAGCTATGCAAAAAATGGTTGCGGGTCTTACCTAGGCCCTTCAAACCGTGGCCCAAGCTGGCGCGAGGGCTGGCGTTGGTGATTTACATCGTAACTTCCGAAGTATGAATCCTCTGTGGTTCTCGGGTTCCTCTAATCCTGATGAACCTGAAAACTGTATCGATGAGATGGACCGGATTTTCAATGTTATGCAATGCACTGACCAAGAGAAGGTCTTACTGGCCGCATTTCAATTGAATAAAGACGCGCGTACATGGTGGAAGGCCACCTCGGTGCATCTACAAAATGCTAAAATTACTTGGGAGGAGTTCCTCGAACTATTCCGAGAGAAATATTTCTCCGAGCATGTCAGGGAGAAGAAGGCTGCAAAATTTGCCTCCCTTCGTCAAGGGATGATGTCCGTAGCAGAATACGAGCTACAATTTTCAAGGCTGGCACCTTATGCTCCACACCTTGTGGCTACGGAGCTCTTAAAGGCCAACCGGTTTATCGATGGGCTATGTCCCATCTTTGTTCAACAACTTGGACCTCAAAATATCTGCACATACATGGAGATGGTCCATAGGGCCCACTTGTGTGAAAGGGCCTTGGAGAAGGTCGAGAAGTTCAGGGGTAAAGGAGAGGAGTCAGGCCGAAGATTTGACAAACGAGGAAGGAAAGAAGACAAGTTCAGCATCACGGGGACCTACAAATCCCGTGATAACAAGAAGAGGTCCTGTAATGGGAATAGCGGCAACAAAAAAAAGAAGAAGGTCAAAGAGGAAGAGAAGCAAGTCATGATGGCTTGCTCGTTCGGTGAAAAATTTGGTCACTCGGTCGAAGAATGTTGGAAGCGCCTCGGTGCTTGTCTACGTTGTGGAAGTCGGGACCAGCGCATGCCGGATTGCCCCCTCATGAAAGAACAATCTTCTAATGGCGGGCGTAGGTGATAGGCTCGTCTTAATGCCGTGCTAGACGAGGAAGCACCCAAGGATGATGGGTTAATGGAAGGTACCGTTTAAATTTATTTCCATCCTGCTTTTGTACTATTTGATACTGGTGCTTTTCATTCCTTTATATCTACTGCTTTTACGAAAACCTTGTCAGTTTCACCTGTTCCTCTACCTTCGGACCTAGCAATCACAACACCCTTAGGTCCAGGTACTAAACTTACAACCCACTACCCAGATAGTGAGGTAACCATAGAAGGCCATAATCTCCCCGCAAATCTCGTATGCCTTGACATAGAATGTTAAGATGCCATTCTAGGTGTAGATTGGTTATGTGACCATTATGCCTACATCAATTGTCACAATAGGAGGATTTCTTTCCATAAACTGGATCTTCCATGATTTTCTTTCCTTGGCATCAAATATAAGAAGCATCCTATTCTTATTTCTTCTCTTCACGCATGCAAACTCATCTTGCAAAGTTGTGAAGCTTTTCTTGCTTCAGTAATTGTCACCGAGTCTAAGGAAATCATCCTAGAAAAAATTCCTAGAGTAAAAGAGCTCCCCGATGTATTTCCATTCGAATTACCCGATTTACCACCCGAAAGAGAAGTAAACTTCTCTATCGAACTCATTCGTGGAGCAGCACCTGTTTCAATAGCTCCTTACAGGATGTCCCCTACGGAACTTAAAGAATTCAAGAAGCAACTTCAGAAGTTATTAGAGAAGAGCTTTATTCAACTTAGCACATCCCCTTCGGGTGCGCTGGTCTTATTCGTCAGGAAGAAGGATGGATCTCTCAGGCTATGTATCGATTACCGACAACTAAATCAACTCACCATCAAGAATAAATATATGTTGCCACGTATCGACGAGCTATTTGATCAGATCTCTCGAGCTAAATATTTCTCTATGATCGACCTCAGGTCCGATTACCATCAGCTCAGAATTAAAGATGAAGATATATACACGACTACTTTTCGGAGCAGATATGGGCACTAGAGTTCGTGGTAATGCAGTTCGGGTTAACCTATGTCCCTGCAACATTTATGCAACTCATGAATAATGTTTTCAGGCCTTATCTCAACCGATTCGTGGTCGTCTTCATTGATGATATTCTCATCTATTCCGAGACCAAGGAAGATCATGAAGAATAGTTAAGAATAGCTTGGCAAACACTGTAATGTCCCGGATCTTTCGGATCCTTCGTTATGGGTCCCGGATCTGGTTTGTCAGGGTGTTTGACCCTGTTGTGTCTGAAATTTTATTTCGGACATCTTTCGTGTTCGGATCGGCGCGATCCGGAGTCGTTTCGGAGGTCCGGAGTGTGTCCGCGGCTTTTCCGTGCGCGGTTTCCGATTTCCGCGTACCGGTTTCGGCGAGTCCTTCGGAACCCTGTAGCGGGTGAACCGGGTCGTTCACCAGCCCGCGAGTGGTACCGTTGCGATTAGCGTGTCGAGACGGTCGAGGAGGTGTATTTTTCTATTTTTTTGGTATTTTTAGCTTTTTTCGGATTTTCTATTTAAAGCATTTTCTTTTTTCTTTTTCTTCCCTTTTTCTTCTTCCTTCTTTCCCCTCCCGTGAGCGCGCAACGGTCACCCCCCTTTTTCCCCTCCTTGCCCGTTGGAACCTCGCGGCGGCCCCTTCCCCTCCGGTGATGGGTGGTGGACCTTGGCGGCAGCGCGGTGACGACGGCGGCGGCGAGAGGATCGCGGCGGTGCCCCCATTGGCGCGTGGTTGTGGAGTTCGTGGTTGAGCTAGATTTGAAGATCGGCGGCGATTCGGTGGATTTCGAGCTTCCTTGAGGTAGGGGGATGAATCCTTACCCTCTTTCTAGCGTTCCCCGTGATTTCTAGGCCGTGGAGAGGCCGAGAGGGGCTAGATTCATGCCGGGAGGGTTATTTCCATGTTTGGGGTTTGAGCGCCGGATCCGTCGATTCGTGGGGTTTTTGATCGATTTGGGGGCTCTAGATGCATGCTAGGTCATTGTGGGGTGATTCCCCATTGTTTTCCCTTCACCAAAGGGGGTGAATGGGCGTGGTTTGGTGATTTCCGGCCGTAGTTCGCGAACCGGGCTCGGCCCGATGTCGCGCTATAGTCCAGTGGCGCGTTCTTGATGAACGCACTGTGTCGTCCGAGCGTGTCCGTCGGAGAAGATGAACAGTAAGGCGGTGGGGGAACGCGCCTGGTTCGGGTAGCGTGATCTCCAGCTCGCGCTATCCAAGACTAGCGCGTTCAGATTGAACGCGCTAGCCTTGGGCAGCGCGACATGGAAGATCGCGCTAGCCAAAGCTAGCGCGTTCTTCGGTGTCGCGCTAGGGATACCTAGCGTGACCTTTCCCTTCCCCGAATCGCGTTTTGCGGGTAGTGTGACCTCCGGTTGGATGAGTATTGGACCCGGTTGTGGCGTGTGGCCCTAGGGATGCTGTGGGCACCCAGTGAGAGCCACAGGGGTGCCCGGGGTTCCTCGGAGAATCAGTTACCTCGGTAGGAGTGCCGCGTGACTTGAGGGACGGTCGGACCTCATGCGTGTCCCCGACTTCCGTACCTACCGTGGGATCAACGAGAGTCTGTGCTAGGGTTTGGTCGACGGTTTCCGTGGATTAGTCCTTACTTCCAGTGACCTGTCCACTAGTCGTAGCTTCTTGCGCACGCGGGTGCGGACCCACCTGGGAGCGGTGGAGAGCGAGACCCAGTGTGACGCAGTTTTTAGGCTGGTTACCGTAGGGCCCCTTGCCTTTGCCACCAGAGTGCGGTGGGGGGGAAAACCAGCTAGAGGACCCGACCTAGAGCAGATGGTCTGTGTGTGCACACGTAGTTGGGGGCTTAGGGCACGCACTGACGAGTGCGACCCCAGCTAGTCTTTGTTGTGGTACTTGTTGCGTGTCTGAGTCTCACGCCCGGGGCGTTGTAGCTAGACACTTGTGACGCGGTGTAAGACGTCAGGGGACGCATCCGGTCGTTCTTCTTGTGGATGGTGCTCCTGTTCACTGGCAGGCGTGGACTCGTGTTTTGTTGGACCGAGGTTCCGTACTACGGTACCGTTAGAGTAGATGACTTTTCCGTTTATTTACTTTAGCTTGTCGGTTCTACCGTACTCTCAGTTGGTAGGGTTGTCTTCTTCTTCCTCGTTTTCCGTGCGTGGTGGGGATTCGCGGGATCCCTACTGGGCCAATGAGATGAGGCTCACCCCTGCTCTTCAGGTGAGGCGGGGTCGGCGGGAGGCACGGCCGAGTTTCAGCGTGGGTCTTCCAGCCAGGGTTAGTTGCCAGTCTGCCAGAGCCGGGGGATGCCCCGCGTAGTTGTACTCCGGGGGATGCCCCGTGTTGTTGTACGCCGGGGGATGCCCCGTGTAGTTGTACTTTCTTTCCTGTTGACTGTACTTTCGTTGGACATGAGACACTGTGGACCTTGTAGCAGTTTGATTTATTTATTATTATGTGCATTTCCTTTTGATTATTGTGCTATCTCTGTGGACGTTGCAGCTTCTCTTATACCCCACACCACTCCTTTCTACCCTTCCGAGTCTTCGGGCTCGTGGGTTGGCGGGCCGAGATTCGAGACGCGCCGGTTCCTTTCCGGTACTCGGATCCTCGGGTCGTCACAGCTGGTATCAGAGCGAGGTTGTATAGGTATATTGGAACTTGGAACGAATTGCAGTGGTCCATAAGGTCCATGAATGTCCTGTACAGTCGGCGACTGGCTTAGGGTCGTGTGTTTTATTGATTTCCGGTGCTTTTTCTTGATGCCAGGTGTGTTATGGCGCCACGGAGGAGGACTCTTGCCCAGCAGGGAGAGTCTAGTGGTGGTCCAGAGGAGCAGAGCGGGGCTTCAGTTTCCGAGGGTGTATCTAGAGATGCGAGAGCTCCAGGGATGGACGATTTCTTCCGAGGCATGTTTGGGTATGTGTTTCAGCAGCGGCAGGGAGGTCAGCAGCAGCAGGGTGGCGAAGCTGGTGAGGATCAGGCTCGAGGTGGTCGCGGTCGTGTGCTGAAGGAGTTTTTGCTGTATCAGCCTCCTTCTTTTGGTGGGCAGTCAGATCCTGAGGTGGCCAGAGAGTGGCTGGATGATGTGCAGCGGATTTTCAGTGCGATGGAGTGTCCCGAGGGGGAGCAGGTGGCGCTGGCCACTCATCGTCTTCAGGGATCGGCCCGTACTTGGTGGACATCGGAGTGGGGTTCAGTGTTCCAGTCTCGCCCTCTTCGGCAGATTACGTGGCAGGAGTTCGTCACGGCTTTCGAGCGTACCTTCTGTCCGTCTTTTGTCAGGTCGCAGAGGTTGCGAGAGTTCATGGAGCTGACTCAGGGTGACATGACGGTGATGGAGTACCGTGCCGAGTTTATCGAGTTGGGCCGTTATGCTCCTCATATCATGGCGGACGAGGAGGTGAAGACCGATCAGTTTGTTGGTGGTCTGAGGCTAGAGTTGAGGCACCATCTTCTTGCGTCGGGTTTGACCAGTTTGGATGCGGCATGTAAGGCAGCGGCAGCGCTGGAGGGAGATTTACAGAAGGTTCGAGGGCAGGGCAATACTAGTCAGGTGCAGGCAGATTTCAACCAGTCGACAGGGATGCAGCAGCAGAGTACCGCCCAGCTCTCAGCAGGTGGATCAGTGGCGACACAGACTGTGGCTCCGGCGCCAGGTTCATCCTTCAAATCGAAGCTTAAGAAGTTGCTTAAGGAAGCTGGTTTTAGCAAGAGGCGTCAGGATCGTAAGGAGTCGGGGCAGGAGTCGTTGGGCAGTGTTCAGCAGCTGGTGGCTTTTCAGCGTCAGGGTTCGATGACTAGTTCGCGGGATGGCTGTCCCAGGTGCGGTGGTTCTCATCCAGGCAGACTGTGTTCGGCGCCCGTGATTTACTTCAGGTGCGACCAGCAAGGGCACATGGCACGTGACTGCCCGTAGAGACCGCGCCAGCCGCACGAGTTTCAGCAGCAGCAGCAGCAGTTTCGGCCCCAGCAGTCGTCAGCACAGCCACAGCAGTACCAGCAGCAGGGACAGTTCCCTCAGTTGGCACGGTCAGCTACTATGGGTGGGCAGAGATCCCGGGGCAGAGTGACTCATCTGACCAGGGCGGAAGCTGAGGCATCGCATTTGGTGGAAGGTACTCTTTCGATTTTGGGTTGTGCGGCTCGTGTTTTGTTCGATTCAGGTGCTTCTCATTCGTTCATCTCGGAGGTTTTCGCTCAGAGCGTGGAGGACCCGGTGACCGAGGTGTCCTATGACTTGGCGGTAGAGTTGCCTACCGGTGACTTCATGATCACCCCGTACTGCTTTGAGAAGGTACCTGTGTGGGTGGAAGGGCGGAACTTGCCGGTTAGACTCTACGCGTTACCGCTTCAGGACTTCGATGTTATTTTGGGCATGGATTGGCTCGAGGCCCATCATGCCTTGGTGGATTGTGGCTCGAAGAAGGTCTACTTCCGACAGCCCCGAGGACCCACCTTCTATTTTCAAGGTATTCGGTCTTCCTCTTCCCGCTTGCTTATTTCGGCTTTCCGTGCGCATCGTTTGCTTGATGCAGGTTGTCAGGGTTTTCTCGCATCCGTGGTTTTGGTCGAGCGGCAGGGCCCTGAGGTAGAGGACATTCCTGTCGTGTGCGAGTTTCCTGATGTTTTCCCCGAGGAGCTACCAGGGATGCCACCGCAGCGAGAGATTGATTTTGTGATTGAGGTGGTGCCGGGTACGGCGCCTATGTCGAAGGCCCCTTATCGGATGGTGCCTGCTGAGTTGCGAGAGCTGAAGGCGCAGTTGCAGGAGTTGCTGGCCAAGGGGTATATTTGTCCTAGTTATTCCCTGTGGGGTGCGCCGGTATTGTTTGTGAAGAAGAAGGATGGTAGTTTGAGGCTGTGCATCGACTACCGTCAGTTAAACCAGGTGACTGTCAAGAACAGGTATCCGTTGCCGCGGATTGATGACTTGTTCGATCAGCTTCAGTCGGCCCAGGTGTTTTCGAGGATCGATTTGAGATCGGGTTATTACCAGCTGCGGATCCGAGAGTCAGACGTGGAGAAGATGACGTTCCGATCGAGGTATGGGCATTATGAGTTCTTGGTGATACCGTTCGGGCTCACCAATGCCCCCGCAGCATTCATGGACTTGATGCATAGGGTGTTTCGTCCGTACTTGGACCAGTTTGTGGTCATGTTTGTGGACGATATCCTTGTATATTCGCGGTCTGCTGAGGAGCATGTACAGCATTTGAGAGCGGTATTGCAGACCCTGCGCAATCACCAGTTGTATACCAAGTACAGCAAGTGAGAGTTCTGGCTCCGAGAGGTGCACTTTCTGGGGCATGTTATTTCTGGTGATGGTGTTTCCGTGGACCCGGCCAAGGTCGAGGCGGTGGTGTAGTGGCCGAGGCCGAGTTCTGTCATGGAGATTCGGAGTTTCTTGGGGCTTGCAGGTTATTATCGGCGGTTTATTCAGGATTTCTCTCGTATTGCGGCCCCGATGACCAGGCTTACGGGGAAAGATGTGCAGTTCGTCTGGACGGAGGAGTGTGAGCGGAGCTTCATGGAGCTGAAGAGATTGCTTACCAGTGCTCCAGTTTTGGTGTTGCCATCTGGCTCGGGTGGTTTCGTGGTGTGTACAGATGCTTCCGGGGTAGGCCTCGGTGCTGTGTTGATGCAGCATGGGAGAGTTGTGGCGTATGCGTCGCGGCAGTTGAAGCCACATGAGGCGAACTACCCTACTCATGATCTTGAGTTGGCAGCGGTGATCTTCGCTCTGAAGATCTGGAGGCATTATTTGTACGGCGAGCGGTTTGAGCTCTTCACTGATCACCAGAGTTTGAGGTATGTGTTCACGCAGAAGGACCTTAACCTCAGACAGAGGAGATGGATGGAGTACATGAAGGATTATGACGTTACTCTGTCTTATCAGCCTGGCAGGATGAACGTCGTGGCTGATGCTCTGAGCAGGAGGGTAACGGTCAGTCAGATGTTGTTGAGGAAGTGGAAGCTTTGGGAGCAGGTCCCGGCCATGACTTTTAGACTCAAGGTCCCTCAGGACCAGGGTTCGGCTGTCCTTGCGAGTCTGACTGTCACGCCCGTGGTGCGTCGACAGGTGACTGAGGCCCAGCGAGCGGACTTCGAGCTACCCCGTATTCTGTCGATGGCCGAGGTGGAGTTTGGTGAGGATGGAGCTGTGAGATTCAGAGGTAGGTTGTACGTTCCAGCCGAGGGGCAGGTACGGCGTACGGTTTTGCGTGAGGCTCATGGGAGTCGGTATGCCATACACCCCGGATCGGCTAAGATGTACCAGAACCTGAAGAGGCAGTTTTGGTGGCCTGGCATGAAGAGAGATGTGGCGGAAATTGTGGCCAGGTGTTTGACCTGTCAGCAGGTGAAGGCTGAGCACCAGTGACCAGGAGGCACACTTCAGCCCTTGGATGTTCTTGCTTGGAAGTGGGACCATGTGACCACTGATTTTGTGGTTGGATTACCGAGGACGTCCAGTGGGGAGGATAGTATCTGGTTGCTAGTGGATAGACTGACGAAGACGGCGCGATTGCTGTCGGTCAAAGTCAATTGGAGCGTGCAGCGTTTGGCTCGGTTGTATGTGGAGCGGATCGTCCCATTGCATGGAGTTCCTATCTCTATCGTGTCCGATCGTGACCCCCGTTTCACTTCTGGATTCTGGAGGAGCTTCCAGAAGGCTCTAGGCACTGAGTTGGCATTCAGCTCGGCCTATCATCCTCAGTCGGACAGTCAGTCTGAGCGGACCATTCAGACTTTGGAGGACATGCTGCGAGCGTGTTGCTTGGAGTGGCAGGGGAGTTGGACCCACCATCTGCCATTAGTGGAGTTTGCCTACAACAACAGCTATCATTCGAGCATCGGTATGGCTCCCTGTGAGGCGTTGTATGGGCGACCTTGTCGGACTCCACTTGATTGGTTCGAGGTGGGCGAGCGTGCCTTGATCGGACCAGATTTGGTGCAGCAATGCGTTGAGGTGGTGCATCTCGTTCGGCAGAAGATGTTGGCAGCTCAGAGCCGGCAGAAGAGTTATGCCGATCGTAGGAGGCGACCTCTCAGCTTTGCTGTGGGAGATCGAGTTTTCTTGAGAGTGTCTCCCATGAAGGGCGTAATGCGCTTCGATAGGCGTGGGAAGTTGAGTGCCCGCTACGTTGGTCCCTTTCCCATCGTTGAGCGTGTTGGGGAAGTTACCTATCGGTTGCAGCTACCTCCGGAGCTTTCCACCGTGCATGATGTATTCCACGTGTCGATGCTTCGGAAGTACATGCCCGATGATTCTCATGTTCTCGAGGATGCCGTTTGGCCCGAGGTGACCCCAGATCTGTCCCTTCCAGAGTTTCCTGTTCGCATTGAGGATCGGCGAGAGCAGCGCCTGCGAAACAAGGTTATCCCTCTGGTTAAGGTGGTCTGGCAGCGTCATTCTGGCGGCGAGGCGTCTTGGGAGCGCGAGGATGAGATGCGAGAGTTGTATCCTTATTTGTGTGTGAGTCTTTCCCCCGTCCTTATGCCTTATCCTTGAATTTCGAGGACGAAATTCGTTTAAGGGGGGAGGGCTGTAATGTCCCGGATCTTTCGGATCCTTCGTTATGGGTCCTGGATCTGGTTTGTCAGGGTGTTCAACCCTGTTGTGTCCGAAATTTCATTTCGGATATCTTTCGTGTTCGGATCGGCGCGATCCGGAGTCGTTTCGGAGGCCTGGAGTGTGTCCGCGGCTTTTCCGTGCGCGGTTTCCGATTTCCACGTACGGGTTTCGGCGAGTCCTTCGGAACCCTGTAGCGGGTGAACCGGGTCGTTCACCAGCCCGCGAGTGGTACCGTTGCGATCAGCGTGTCGAGACGGTCGAGGAGGTGTATTTTTCTATTTTTTTGATGTTTTTGGCTTTTTTCGGATTTTCTATTTAAAGCATTTTCTTTTTTCTTTTTCTTCCCTTTTTCTTCTTCCTTCTTTCCCCTCCCGTGAGCGCGCAACGGTCACCCCCCTTTTTCCCCTCCTTGCCCGTTGGAACCTCGCGGCGGCCCCTTCCCCTCCGGTGACGGGTGGTGGACCTTGGCGGCAGCGCGGTGACGACGGCGGCGGCGAGAGGATCGCGGCGGTGCCCCCATTGGCGCGTGGTTGTGGAGTTCGTGGTTGAGCTAGATTTGAAGATCGGCGGCGATTAGGTGGATTCTGAGCTTCCTTGAGGTAGGGGGATGAATCCTTACCCTCTTTCTAGCATTCCCCGTGATTTCTAGGCCGTGGAGAGGCCGAGAGGGGCTAGATTCATGTCGGGAGGGTTATTTCCATGTTTGGGGTTTGAGCGCCGGATCCGTCGATTCGTGGAGTTTTTGATCGATTTGGGGGCTCTAGATGCATGCTAGGTCGTTGTGGGGTGATTCCCCATTGTTTTCCCTTCACCAAAGGGGGTGAATGGGCGTGGTTTTGTGATTTCCGGCCGTAGTTCGTGAACCGGGCTCGGCCCGATGTCGCGCTATAGTCCAGTGGCGCGTTCTTGATGAACGCGATGTGTCATCCGAGCGTGTCCGTCGGAGAAGACGAACAGTAAGGCGGTGGGGGAACGCGCCTGGTTCGGGTAGCGTGATCTCCAGCTCGTGCTATCCAAGACTAGCGAGTTCAGATTGAACGCGCTAGCCTTGGGCAGCGCGACATGGAAGATCGCGCTAGCCAAAGCTAGCGCGTTCTTCGGTGTCGCGCTAGGGATACCTTGCGCGACCTTTCCCTTCCCCGAACCGCGTTTTGCGGGTAGCGTGACCTCCGGTTGGATGAGTATTGGACCCGGTTGTGGCGTGTGGCCCTAGGGATGCCGTGGGCACCCAGTGAGAGCCACAGGGGCGCTCGGGGTTCCTCGGAGAATCAGTTACCTCGGTAGGAGTGCCGCGTGACTTGAGGGACGGTCGGACCTCATGCGTGTCCCCGACTTCCGTACCTACCGTGGGATCAACGAGAGTCTGTGCTAGGGTTTGGTCGACGGTTTCCGTGGATTAGTCCTTACTTCCAGTGACCTGTCCACTAGTCGTAGCTTCTTGCGCACGCGGGTGCGGACCCACCTGGGAGCGGTGGAGAGCGAGACCCAGTGTGACGCGGTTTTTAGGCTGGTTACCGTAGGGCCCCTTGCCTTTGCCACCAGAGTGCGGTGGGGGGGAAAACCAGCTAGAGGACCCGACCTAGAGCAGATGGTCTGTGTGTGCACACGTAGTTGGGGGCTTAGGGCACGCACTAACGAGTACGACCCCAGCTAGTCTTTGTTGTGGTACTTGTTGCGTGTCTGAGTCTCACGCCCGGGGCGTTGTAGCTAGACACTTGTGACGCGGTGTAAGACATCAGGGGACGCATCTGGTCGTTCTTCTTGTGGATGGTGCTCCTGTTCACTGGCAGGCGTGGACTCGTGTTTTATTGGACCGAGGTTCCGTACTACGGTACCGTTAGAGTAGGCGACTTTTCCGTTTATTTACTTTAGCTTGTCGGTTCTACCGTACTCTCGGTTGGTAGGGTTGTCTTCTTCTTCCTCATTTTTCGTGCGTGGTGGGGATTCGCGGGATCCCTACTGGGCCAATGAGATGAGGCTCACCCCTGCTCTTCAGGTGAGGCGGGGTCGGCGGGAGGCGCGGCCGAGTTTCAGCGTGGGTCTTCCAGCCAGGGTTAGTTGCCAGTCTGCCAGAGCCGGGGGATGCCCCGCGTAGTTGTACTCCGGGGGATGCCCCGTGTTGTTGTACGCCGGGGGATGCCCCGTGTAGTTGTACTTTCTTTCCTGTTGACTATACTTTCTTTGGACATGAGACACTGTGGACCTTGTAGCAGTTTGATTTATTTATTATTATGTGCATTTCCTTTTGATTATTGTGCTATCTCTGTGGACGTTGCAGCTTCTCTTATACCCCACACCACTCCTTTCTACCCTTCCGAGTCTTCGGGCTCGTGGGTTGGCGGGCCGAGATTCGAGACGCGCCGGTTCCTTTCCGGTACTCGGATCCTCGAGTCGTCACAAACACTAAGAGAACAGCAACTCTACGCGACGCTTAGCAAATGCGAGTTCTGGCTAAAGGAGGACTCATTCCTTGGCCACATTATTTTAAAAGAAGGTATCACTGTGGATCCTTCAAAAGTTGAAGCTGTCAAGAACTGGAGCCGACCAACGACCGTATCCAAAGTCAGGTGTTTTATCGGTGTAGTTGGCTATTATAGGCAATTTATCAAAGATTTTTCAAAGATCTCTATCCCTTTGACCCGACTTACAAGAAATGAGAATCCTATTGTATGGTCGAAGGATAATGAAGATAGTTTTTTAAACCTTAAAGAACATCTTACTACAGCACCCGTGTTAGCACTACCTATTAAAGGTGGTTGCTTCAAAGTCTACACAGATGCATTAGGCATTGGTCTTGGTTGTGTTCTTATGTAACATGGAAAGGTGATTTGCTATACCTCTAGACAATTAAAGTGCCATGAGGAGAACTACCAAGTTCACAATCTGGAGTAAGCTGTTGTTATCTTCGCCTTAAAGATCTGGCGACATTATCTCTATGGGGATAAATTCACCATATTTTCGGACCACAAAAGTCTGAATTATATCTTTACCCAGAAGGATTTGAATATGGGGCAAAGAAGATGGTAGGAGTACCTTAAGGACTTTGACTTTTCTATTCAATATCACCCAGGCAAAGCAAATGCGGTAGCATATGCACTTAGGAAGGAGACCAATGGCAACTCTAGCAAGCCTCAGGAAAGGTATGACAAATCTTATAGAAAATTTTACAAATTTGAATCTAGATGTTGATATAGAAGAAAAACGGGGTGTTATTTCTAATATCCGGTCGTAACACACATTCATAGAAGATCTAGTCAAGTTGTAAGATAATGACCCCACATTAATGGAGATCAAGATTAATATTGATCAACGGCCAGAATTTTTTGTTTCGACCGAGGGAAGGCTATTATTCAAGGGTCGGATTTGTGTGCCAGATCATGCCGACACTAAAACATTAATTATGGAAGAAGCTCACAAGACAAGATATGCTATTCACCCTAGTGCTACCAAGATGTACCAAGACTTTAAAAGGAATTTCTGGTGGCCCAACATGAAGAGATAAATAGTGGACTTTGTATCACGCTGCCTCACTTGTAAGCAAGTCAAGGCGGAACACTTAAAGCCCGCTGGTAAATTACATCCCTTAGAAATTCCTGAATGGAAATGAGAGAGTATAGGGATGGATTTCATCATGGGTCTACCAAAAATAAGAGGTGGACATGATGGTATATGGGTGATCATCGACCGATTGACTAAATCTGCACATTTCCTACCTATCAAAAGTTGATGGTCCGTGGATATATTAGTAGCTTTATACATGAAGGAAATTATCAAGCTACATGGTGTCCCTATCACTATTATATCTGATCGAGACCCTCATTTTACATCATAATTCTGGAAGGATCTGCAACATTCCTTGGGGACCCGACTCAACTTTAACACTACTTTTCACCCACAAACAGATGGTCAAACTGAGAGGACAAATTAGGTGATAGAAGATATGCTCAGGGCATGTGTTATTGATTTTGGTGGGAGTTGGCACGATCACTTGCCTCTGGTTGAATTTACCTACAACAATAGCTATCAAGCTAGTATACAAATAGCACCATTCGAGACATTATATGGAAGAAGTTGTCGCTCACCTATCTGTTGGAATGAAGTTGGAGAGAGACAACTTCTAGGCCCTGAAATTATCCGGGATACTACTAAGAAGGTAAAACTTATTCGAAAAAGACTCTAGATGGCTCAAGATAGACAAAAGTCAAATGCTGACAATAGAAGATGAGACCTGGAATTTCAAGTGGGAGAGCATGTGTTTCTCAAGGTTTCTCCGGGTCGAGATATTCGAAGATTTGGCATCAAAGGCAAGCTCACTCCGAGATATATAGGCCCTTTTGAAATTCTTTAAAGGGTTGGCGAGGTCACATATCAGATAGCTTTGCCCCCTCAGTTAGCAGGAGTTCACGATGTATTTCATGTCTCGATGCTCAAAAGGTATGTCTATGACCCTTTCCATATTATAAGTCATGACGATCTGGTGATTCAAAATGATATGACGTACGAGCAAAAGCCAATCAAAATAATTGATTGAGAAGTGCATCAACTTTGGAATAAAACCATTCCCATGGTAAAATTCTAATGGAATAAGAATACTGATTAAGAGGTGACCTAGGAAACAGAAGAAGCTATGCATAAAAGATTCCCAGAACTATTTGATTGTATGTATACTCTCCATAAAAACCCATGCAATGAATTTAGGGACCAAATTCTTTTTAAGTGGGGGAGGGTGTAACACCCTGGAAATTTCTAGGATTTTTCGGGATTAAATAAAATTATTAAGCATTTAAGAGGCTTAATGGGCTATTTAATGTATTATGGGTTAAGTAAATAAATTCGAAGACCCTAAATTAACCAAATAAATCAGCACACTTAAATTGGGCCAAAAGACCAATTTCTAAGCCCTTTTGGCCCAAGACCATTAGTAGAGACGTAATTAGGTCTATTTTCATATTTAAATAGGATAAATAAACTAATTAGAGGGATAAATGGCATATAAATAGGAAAATCTCAAAATTTCGGATAAAATACCAAAAGATGGTCTATCACAAGACCGCATCTTCCAAGAAGCAGTCCAGACATGACTACTACTATCTTCCATGAACGAGGTTTGTAGAAACGTGGAAAAAATGGGATTTTTAGCATTCCAATCCCCATGGATCGATGCTATCCAATGAGGAAACATATCTAGGACTCTTGGGGATTGATTTTAACCCCAATTGGGACTCCTTAATCGATCTAATCCCTCAACCCTAGGCCAACTCTATAAATAGGGCCCAGAATCGACCTACGCGAACCCTCATTTTGGCTCGCCTGGTTCGAAGGTAAGACGTCGTCATCTCAGGTTGAGTCTTTAGAACTTTTTATTTCCTTTAGTATTGTCTAACTCCCCTCCAAATTTCATTTCAGGAGGTCAAGTAACCAGAGAGTTAGAGCATCCAGAAGTTATTGTTTCTCTTTAGAATGCACAGGAACAAGAGTGTCTGCCCAACAAAGACTCGAAGCTTAGGGACCTTAGCAGAGGTATTTTCGGGTTCATTCTTTAGAGTTTATTATTCCCCTTTGTATCTTCTGACTTCCCTCCAAATCTCATGAATTAAGGTCAAGAGATTAATGAGATAGAAGGTCGGGAAGTTACTGGTTCCACGCAGGATGCGTAGGAACGGGAGTGAACTTCCAGTCAGAAATTCAAACTCTAGGATCATTCCCAGGGGTAGGTTATCTCATGATGGCTCAAATAACATATCAGGAGTAAAAGCCCTCTATTTTCTTTTGATTTCATACTTTCTACACGTTGTATTTCAAGTTTTCCCATGACTGTGCAACTAGAGTTTCATAGCATGCATATCCCTGCATCTAATGGAAAAAAAGATGACGACTTGGCCAAAATCATGCTTCTCCATGCATCAATTCTGTTCTATCATGTTTTCCCTTTTAGTATCTTGTGTTTTCATGCAATAAATGCCCTAGAATAGGCCTTACACGTAATGTTTACCTTCTGTCTGTTGCAGACAGAAGGCGGTTCATCAGAGACCGCTACTATCAAGAAGCGGAGAGGCAGTTCTTTCTTCACCGCCTTCTGCTTTTCTATTTTCTGCTTTCTAATAACCCTAAACAGAACACAGATCAGCCCTTATAAATATATCATAAGTCTAAGTAATTAGGTCCTATTCCTAGTTATCTCCTTATATTCATGATATTGGTTATATTGTGCATCAATCATGGTAGATTTCATGACCTTCATGTTTTAGAATCTATTTTAAATCTTATTCTAATTTCATGCCAAAATCCTATAGTCTTGTATTAAAGTTATTTTCATATGGTTTATGGAACTTGTTACATTGATGTTTGATCACTGTTTTTATATGATACATTCTCATCTCTCTATCTTTCTTAAGTACATAGCACGTATCCTGGTACGTGGCTATTAGTTACACACGCACTTGCTAGGCACACTCTCTTGGACTTGTGACCCTCTCCATCGGATATTCCTTCCGCCGGACTAGGTGATCATGTTTCAAGGCCTCCATAAGTCTCCACGAGTCTGGGATTCCTACTAGGACGCCGAGCTAGTTGTACCCTTTAAACCCAATGGATTAGAATACACTTGAATTTCTCTCATTTTCCAGCACTCTCGACTAGTCGCGGCCTTCGGGCGACCGCTGTTTCATGAAGGCGGTTCTGGCATGATTGCGTCTTGCCTGTAGTTTCATTACGTTGACCTATTCCTTCTTCATGCATCGACTCATCCTTAAGGCGGTCTTGACCCGACCGCTACTTCAAGAAAATGGTCTTCACTTGACCACCTTCTCAATAAAACGGTCTGGCATGACCGTTTTCTATTTAATTGATGTCTAACTCGGGGTTTGACCCAAGGGTTGTGTCTATTCTGTTCCTAGATGGTCCTATGATTACATGGAACCCAACATCTCATACATTAATTTATTAATGAACTATAGAAATTAATGAATGTACCGTTATGCTGCCGGATTTCTCCCATAAGCATGACCTTGTCAATAATTCATCCTTGAACTCTCATGATTCGTATTGGGTGCATTCTTAACTTGATTTTGTTGTCATAAACTATGGTTTAAACTTTACATTATTAGACTATATTTATATTTCTCGTGGAAGTAGCTTGATTTATAACGTAAAGATGCAAGAGCGGGCATTGACAGTGTCCAAGGGCTCCACGCTAGTCCCCTCGGCGGATGGCCGGAAACATACTGTAAATCATGGGGTATGATGAACACTGGCATCGCATTACGCTGGGAGTACTTTTTTTATAAACGGGTGAAAACCACGAGGCTCATCATGAAGTTATACATTCTTGTTACATGACTTTTTAGTGCATGGCCTTTCAAAGTTATGAAAAGTACATTCTCGTTACATTCTAGTACATTTTCATTAATGAAATGCCACTTTATATTCTTACTTGATCATGCTCTCATCCTACATGAATGCTCATATCTCTATGATCTATATCTTGTTACTTGTGTTATTACTTTGGTTTTGTCGTATGTTTCATCGTATTTCCTTTATCTTACCTTCTAGAGTTAAAATTTCTAATTACTTAAACTTGCCTTCATGTTGAAACGAAGATATCTACTGGGCAAGTGTGCTCATTCCCTACTTTCCTAACCTTTTTTCAGGAAACTCTAGTGGAGATTCAGACTACTCAAGTGACGGGTCCGAGAGCGATTGATGGTTCGAGAGAAGCCATAGCTGGTCTAGTCAAGAGTCTTGTTACCTTCACTGTAATAGGCGGTAAAGTTGATCATGTTATGTAATTTTCCTTTTCTTGAGTCTAGAATTAAAGGAGTCAAGTGTCGTATAAACTTTGATCATTATTATGATTCAATAAAGTGAAGATTTTTTTGAGTATATGACCCTATGCATTCATCTTTTATGTGGATGTATTATTGCACTCTGATTCTATAGCTTGAGGCGTATTGCCTGCTGTTCACGTTCTCGACTTAATTCCACTGCTTATCTTGGGGCGTGACAAAACCAGCCATGAATTCTTGCAAGCACAGCCCAACTGGCACTCATTCTTCCATAGCAATGCAAGCACACCCTTACACATCAGGGGAATGGGCATCACTTCTCAGAGGCAGTCATACTGGCAAAACACAGAACACGTCTCGCACGGACTTCATGGCACACAAAAGGAGGCCAATCAATCTAAACACGCGATGCAGGATGACATAACTTAGCAAAAATGTGATTCTCTCCGACCAAGGAGAAACCAACATACCTCCTACAAAGTGGGAGGTCTCCATGCCTGACCCGACCTTGAACCTCGCACACGCTGGGAACCGCACCTTCCAGCACTAGGAAAAACCATCGCTACCATCAGGTCAGCTCCTCCGACGACACTCGCTCAGTGTCCCATCGGACCACACTCGCAGCATCTCCTAGCGCACCATCATTGCAATTTCTTGAACTGCAACTCACCACGCCTCGAGCACCGGCTCTACTGATCACCAGCCACACTCTACCACAATGGTTGAGCCAGCCGCTGCTATACCTATGCCTATCTCTAATCCTGAAATCATTAACATGCCAAAACACTTACCAAGGAGCGAAGAAATCACAAAAGACGCCAGGCTCGAAGGCTGCTACACCTCCAGCCACCAGACATTATTCCCTCGAATCTATCCCTGCTGACACCAATCCATTCTCAATTCTCGAGCCCTCAAAATATCCATCCCCTGAGTTGCTGCCGCGTGGACCACCATGCCAAGAATCGCAACACGGGCCATGATTGGCACCTACCAACGCTTATCCTCAGATCTTGAATCTGCCACGAAACCTTCACATCTCACCTGCCACCTCGCACGGCGCATCTAGGTGCTGTGCATAATGGCCCCCAATTCCACAATTTGGGCCCAAGACTAAGCCATCGCCACACAATCTTGAAACAAATCCAGAACTAACACAGCCCATTCATACACAGATGTGCAAGACCAAGAACTTACTAGGACATTCTGCCCAATCCTGCCTCAAAATCAGCAAAAATGATCGAAACTAGAATGTCATTTCCGATGCCACAGAGCATGACAAGAAAGTCAAGCTCGACAATTAACAACTCACCAGGAAGATCCTCTACTCACCCGAGCACCTCTCTCGATCAGAACATCCATTCTGCCACCTCAAATTACAACCTTGACACCTTAGGGGCTGGCTAAACCTTAAACTGGGGTGGCCAAAATGATAATAACTCCCTCAGAGCACACTCATGGCCACCTAACCACGAGCAACCCTCGCCAGCCACGTAGCCTCGTCGTAGATTCCTCGAATGCAGCACCGCAGACGCACACCTACCGGCAAAACTCTGTTGTGTAGTGGACAGCGGATCTAGAGGGGAGGGGTGAATAGATCAGCCCCACTTTTCGCAATGCGGCCCTCTAAACAGCTAGTTAAAATGAATTGCAGCGGAATAGAAACTAGCTTCCAAGAATGCTATGATTCACTTAGCAAGATAAGCAAGATATATAATAATTCGATCCTAAGCATGCATCTAGAACGAATCAATCACACAAGCAAACCACACTAGACAGGATTTTTAAGGTGGTTCGGACTGAATCCTCAGCCCTACGTCCACCCCTCACCAAAACCCGGTGAGGCTTCACTTGTGCAGCGCACCAACCCGCAAATCGGAAACCACCGATTGCCTTCCTACTAACCAACGGTAGGGACGTCAACACCGCAGATCGGAAACACCTCCGATTACCTTCCTACTAACCAACGGTAGGGACGAATCACAACTTCAATGTTTAATCAATATTGAAAGGAAAACAAATGTGAATGAACTAAGACAAGAAATTGAGTTATGAGTAGAAATGAATTGGCCCTTGTATGAAATGTTGATCAGCAACAAGGATCCTCTTGGCTTCAACTCAATCTTCTTGATTCACCCTTGATTGGATGAATGTTCTTCACGGAGTACTGTTCACGTGAACAGTACCTCTTCCTTCAATTTTTCTCTCTTGGTCTTCTCTTTGAACTTGAATGAGGTTGAAAGAACTTGAATGGATGAAGATGATCTCCCTTGAGAGTGAGCTTCAATGGATCCCCTTGAGATGATGAAGAGGATGGATGAAGATTTGATGAAGAGCTTCTTCCCAGAGTATCTTGATTTCCTTCTTGAAGTATACTCCTTCTAGCTTTCTTTGATCACCCTTCTTGCCCTTGATTGCTTCTTGCTTTGTAGGAGGTTGCTTGGCTTCAGATCTGAGCTTGAATCACCTTGGATGGATGAAGAACTTCCTCCCGAAACACTGTTCACGGAGGTGCTACAGTAGCTCGAAAATGGGCTCCCTTGAAGGCTTGAAGCATTAGGGTTTTCATCCCTTCATGTGTTGGTTTTATAGACCTTGAATGGTCTATAGACAAGCCTCAGACCAGATCCACAATTTGTGGGTGATTAGGTGACATTTGGATTAAAGAAATCAAGGTTGAATGGCCCTTTTCGAAGTTGGAAACAAAGTCAAAAATGAAGGCTCGGGGCTGGCGGTCGATCGGAATTCATGGGCCGGTCGACCGGAACCTGCTGCAGCCAGAACGTTTCGGCTCTGGCAAAACCGGTCGACCGGACGCCTGGGGGCGGTCGACCGAAACCTGTAACAATGTCAACATTTCAGTTCTGGGAAAACCGGTCGACCGGAAAAGTAGGGGCGGTCGACCGAAATCTGTAATTCCTGGAGTGTTTCGTTTCTGGAAGAACCGGTCGACCGGAAAGGCAGGGGCGGTCGACCGAAACCTGTAAAACGTGGAATTCTTAGGCTCTGGCAAATCTGGTCGACCGGCCAAGGTGTGTAGGTCGACCGGAAATACCTATACCTGCAAAAATGAAGTGTTAGACCAATGAAACATGTTCATAAGTCAAGATATTCATGTCCTCATCAATTTCATGTATTTTGGGATTGAAATCAACATAGAATATGCTTTGAGCATTTCTAAATTTTGTTCCGGGGGCTCCACCCCTGGAAACCCCCGCAAGGGGCGCTGCCCCCTTGACCCCCGCGACCTGACCGGGCAGGTCGATCCCCGCGACCTGACCGCGCAGGTCGATCCGCGTGCGAGGGCGCAACATTGAGCTTTCATGTGCATATCTGTCATAAACACAACAGAACATATGTCAGTCATATAAGAGTGAAAAGCAACAATGACGAATAGTGTTTAGCCATTATCAAAACCAAGAATATCACAGAACACATATGACCATAGAATGATGTCGAATGACCCAAGTGACCATATGAAACTCAAATAACCACAGGGGCACAACATTCTCCCCCTTTTTGATGATGGCAACACTGTGAGTCATTATATGGCAAGGTGTATGACATATGCAACCTGTGCAGCTCAAGATCCATGATATTGAAATATGTGAATGCGGATATGTATACATGGAGGATCAAAGCATGTGAATAATGCATGTGAATGCTATGCACAATGCTATGCACAAACCCACTACATGTGAATGTAATGCACAAACCCTTATGATAGATGAAGGTTCTCTCCCCTTCTCTCCCTCTTTGACAACATACAAGCACACAGCTCCTATAAAGGACGCCCACAAAGAATTTATGATACCAAACCCTTATGATAGATGAAGGTTCTCTCCCCTTCTCTCCCTCTTTGACAACATACAAGCACACAGCTCCTATAAAGGACGCCCACAAAGAATTTATGATACCACTTACAAAGGACTCACACAAAGAAGTCTCCCCCTTTGCCAACAGCAAAAAGGAGTGAGAAAGTGAAATGTATGTGAGACCAGAACTGAAAGAAATGAAGAGCAAGCCATTATATGCAAACCTGAAACATGCCGTGAGCAACATATATGGTTCAAAGCTAATGAGATCCGAATTCATCAATAGAGTTCGAAAAGCAGCTACATTCAAGATGTAATAGAAATGAACCAAAAGATGCATGTCATGGCAGTGCTTAACCTTCCCTTGTCTTATATATCCATATTCCATAACCACAAAGGGAATAACACAAAAACTAGTATTGAGGCTAAACAATCATGACTAGAGCATGGAGTTGCATGATTGAAGCAAGAGGTTTCATATTTTGATTTCCAATATCTTTTGAATTTGAAGGCACATGACTCATATTGTACGAGCAATCAAGTCTAGTACACGCCTCCTAGCCGTAAGAATACACGTTGTTTAGACGCCAGTATTCCTAGGTATTTGGCAAGACTGACTGTCATGCTGCAAGATGAACAGAGATAGCAAAGTCACGTCATGACATATCCAAACTCATTTCATTGATGAGAAGATATGTTTCTCAGCAATTTTACCATTGCTCTGCCTAGAGTCCAAAAGTTTTAAGACAGAGATAACAGGGGCACATCATGACATATCATTCGTCACTTGATTTGATGACATGACATATTTCTCCGTGCAACAATATCATTGCTCTGTAAATTGATTTTCAAGAATTCCAGCTCATCAAGATGTTTAGAAACAATACTAAGCCTGAGTGTATCACCAAGATTGCCATAAAGTCTGGATTTTCAGATTTCAGGATAGTCATGCAAAGCACAATATGCAATCGTTAGTTAAGGTCTATTAAATCCACATAACATAGATGATTTCAAAAGAAATATTTCAGAACTGCAAAGAACTCATTAAATCTGAACCATTTTATGGAATGAACAATCATCAAGGCACATAATAGAGAGCTCTTACACCATATATTCGCTAGTCTCATGAGCTCATATTCAGACTGTGAGCCAAGAAATGTAGATTGCGAGAGGTTAAGAGATTCAACAAAACTCCCCCTAAGGATATGCAGTGGATGCACGAAGGAGTGATGTTTGTAAGCTCATGTAATGATAACAGTCAAGAGGAGAATGACCTGAAACATGCAGGGGTTGTCATGAATTTGGCAGAAATGATGTGCATGACCCAACACATGGTTGTACACTTATTAAATGCAACAGAATGAATTTGAAGCATATGCATGAATGCTGCACAAGGACAACTCCCCCTTACTATATGGCCTATATGCGACATTGACGCATGGTACTTGGCGGAGGTGAAACCTCACGCATATTGAGTGCTTCGTGACAAGCATAACTTGCCCTTCCATACATCAACATTTGATATACCATTGCCATGCGAGAATGATGCTATGTGACACCATATGCAACACAAACCGTATAATGCATTATGAACATGAACTCAATTCATTATTATGCATCTACATGCAATGCGACACCATATGCAAGATGACATATAAACAATGCATGGACAAATGCAACAACACACAACTAAATGAAACAAGATTATCATATCAAGGTTTGTTGGCCTGAGGTCGGCAAAGACCAAGCTCCCTTCTGAGTGTTGAAAACCTGTCATTACATAAGGGCTTGGTAAAGATATCAGCAATCTGATTCAATGTATCAACAAAATACAGTTCAAAGTTTTTCTTACCGACCTCATCTCTAATGAAGTGATGCCTAATCTCAATATGCTTAGTCCTAGAGTGCTGGACTGGATTTTTGGCAAGGTTGATAGCACTAGTGTTATCACACAAAATCGGGACACAATCAAGATCCACCAAGTAGTCTTGGAGTTGGTGTTTAATCCACAACACTTGGGTGCCACAGCTCCCCGCAGCAACATATTCTGCCTCCGCGGTTGAGAGGGCAACCGAGTGTTGTTTCTTGGAGGCCCAAGAAACTAAACACCCGCCTAGAAACTGGCAATAGTCACTAGTACTCTTGCGATCCAGCTTGCATCTAGCGTAGTCCGCATCAGAATAAGATATAAGAGATAAATCACATGATGACGGATACCACAATCCCAAATCTTGAGTGCCGGCAAGATATCGAAGGATACGTTTGACGGCAGTCAAATGGGATTCTCTAGGACTAGCTTGAAATCTAGCACAAAGGCAAACACTAAACTGGATATCTGGTCGAGATGCAGTCAAGTAAAGCAAAGAGCCAATCATACCTCTATAGACCTTTGCATCCACCAATTTACCATTTTCATCCGAATCCAGTGAAGTTGAGGTGCTCATAGGAGTTGCAATGATTTTGCTGTTTGCCATGTCAAATCTTTTCAACAGCTCCTTAATGTATTTGGCTTGATTTATGAAGCATCCGTCTTCTCCTTGGTTGACCTGCAAACCGAGAAAGAATTGAAGTTCTCCCATTAGGCTCATCTCGAATTCACTAGTCATGAGGTTAGCAAATTCCTCACACATTTCAGATTTTGTAGAACCAAACACAATGTCATCAACATAAATTTGAACAATCAAGATGTTCTTACCTTGCTTCTTGGTGAAGAGTGTTTGATCTACCTTACCTCGTGTGTACCCTTTTTCAATGAGGAATGAGCTTAGCCTTTCATTCCAAGCTCTTGGTGCTTGCTTAAGTCCATAAAGCGCCCTGTCTAGCTTGTATACAAAATCTGCATTGTTAGAGTTCTCAAAGCCAGGGGGCTGCTCAACATAGACTTCTTCTTTGATCAAGCCATTCAAGAAAGCACTTTTGACATCCATTTGATAGAGCTTTATTCTAAGGGAGCATGCAAAGGCAAGTAAAATTCTGATGGCTTCGAGTCTAGCAACTGGGGCATAAGATTCATCAAAGTCGACCCCAAACTCTTGGTTATACCCTTGAGCCACCAATCTAGCTTTGTTTCGTATTATCTTGCCATCCTCACTTAGTTTGTTCCTAAAGACCCATTTAGTGCCTATGACAGATTGTGACGAAGGTCTAGGAACAAGATGCCAAACTTGGTTTCTTTCAAACTGGTTTAACTCTTCTTGCATGGAATTTATCCAGTTTTCATCTTTTAAGGCTTCATCAATGTTTTTGGGTTCATGCTGTGAGACAAGAGCAAGTTGATCTAATTCTTCCACAATCTTAAAATGTGACCTTGTTCTAGGTGGGTCATTCAAGCTGCCAAGGACATTCTCCAAGGGATGATCCTTAAGGATTCTAATGTTTGTAGAATCGTTACCTTCTCCTGGAGCTTGATCCCTTGCATTGCTTGATTCAACTAGGTCACCGTCTTCTTTTATTTCTTCTTGTGGAGGATCACTCTTGTCTTTTATGCTTAGGAATTCCCCATCTTCATCGTTTTTCCTGCAAGAGTTATCATTATTAGAATCATGATATTCATCAAAGGAAACGTGGGGTGATTCTTCCACAGTTTGATTTTTGATATTGTAAATTCTATAAGCCCTAGATCTATCAGAATATCCAAGGAATATACCTTCATCGCTCTTGGGCTCGAATTTATCTAAGTCTCTTTTATCATTGTTGTGAATGAAGCATTTTGATCCAAACACTTTCATATGTGAGAGAGAGGGCTTTTTACCTTTTAGCAACTCATAAGGAGTCTTTTTGGTGTTTGGCCTTACCATAGAGCAGTTGATAATGTAACATGCCGAGTTTACTGCTTCAGCCCAAAATCTCCTTGGAAGTTGCCGTTCAGCAAGCATGGTTCTTGCCATCTCTACAAGTGTTCGGTTTCTCCTTTCAACTACACCATTTTGCTCCGGTGTTCTTGGTGAAGAGAATCGGTGTGAAATGCCTTCAACCCTGCAAAGGTTATAGAAGTTAGCATTTTTAAATTCACCACCGTGATCAGATTGAATCTTGGAAAGTTTAAACTCACCATCCTGCTTTATCTTCATGTAGAGTGCCTGAAACTCATCAAAAGCATCATTTTTATGTGTGAGAAAGAAAACCCATGTGAACCTAGAAAAATCATCCACCAAGACATATCCATATTTTCTACCACTTAAGCTAGCAGTTCTGGTTGGGCCAAATAGGTCCATATGAATTAGCTCGAGTGGTTTGGATGATGTATTTTCAGATCTTCCCTTGAATGATTTTCTAGTTTGTTTACCTAGGGAACATGCTTCACACAATTTATTTTCTTGTTTAAAGGATAGTTCAGGCAAACCTTTTACCATTGAATGCTTCAAGAGTTTATGCAATACATTGTAGCTAGCATGTCCTAGTCTACGATGCCATAACCAAGCAATTTCAGATTTTGGTGCAGCAAGACAAAGGTTTAAATGAGCAGGATCATCTAAGTCAATCATGTAAACATTGTTAACTCTCTTACCAGAAAATTTTACCTTATCAGATTTTGGTTCAAGAATTCTGCATTCATGAGAGTCAAACAACACTTTGTGACCTTTATCACACAATTGACTTATGCTTAGTAGGTTATATTTCAATCCTTCAACTAGCAACACATTTCCAATGGAGTTGGAGAGGTTCTTACCTACATTACCTGTTCCAATGATTTTTCCTTTGTTGTTTCCTCCAAATGTGACGTATCCTCCTTCTTTTTCCTCCAAGAGATAAAATTTTGATTTGTCTCCCGTCATGTGTCTTGAACAGCCGCTATCAAGATACCACCTGTTATGCATGGCTGCAAGACATTCCTGCACAAGCAATTAAGCAATGGTGTTTGGAACCCAACCAAATTTGGGTCCCTTCAAACTTTTCAGAATTTCAAAACATGAGACCATTTCTTTTGGAATCCAAACCTTCTTAACATTCATGCTTTGTTTGCTTGGAGCAGGAAATTGGTTTTTCTTTTCAGCTTTGACATTCACATTTTGTTTAGAAGCTCTTTGTTGAATTTTGTGGAAGTTTGAAAAGGTTTGCTTCTTAAACCATTGAGGCCGTTGGTTGGTTTTGGGTTGAAAGTGATTGTTTTGCCACCTAGGGGATTGAAACTTATAGGATTGCTGAATACATGAATCACAATTTCCCCAAAAGTATGGTGGTGGCCTATATGAGTGTGCAATGTAATTGTGGTGAAATCTGGAAGGTTGAGCATGCAATGGCCAAGGAAGTGTTGACCTATGTTGCGGGGAAGGTCGACCTTTCTTAGGCTTTTGGATAGGCTTTTTGGGAATTTCAGTTACTACCTCTTCAATCTTTTCTTTTCCTTTGGATGTTATTTTTGAGGTTGAAGCATCAGAAGAGGAAACAAATGTGACTGTTTTTAACCCAATTGGCCTTTTGTTTGTAGGTTCAAAACCTAACCCTTCCTTGTTGAAGTTCATTCTAGTACCTAGCAATGCATCTAGGTTTTCTCTTCCATCCACAAATTTTTCTAAAGATTGTTGTTTATCCTTCAACTCTTTTTGTAGGTTTTCGATATTTTGAAGAAGTTGAATGTTGACTTGTTTGACAGCTTCATACTTTTCATTGCTCAATTTACTATCTTTTTCATAGCTTTGCATTTTGAGCTTCATGCCATCAATTTCATTTCTCAAATCCTCATTTTTAGTTTCCAAGTCAGCCATTTCTTTTCTTCCTTCCTCCAAATCCTCAATCATCTTCTTAAGATCTTCAATTTCAGTCTCAAGTAGAGCATTCTTATCATTCATATTATGATCATGCACAAATGAGTTAATTTTCTTTTTCAGTGATTTATTCTCCTTTTTGTACATTTCATATTTTTCCATGAGTTGTATGTATGCATCCTCCCAATCATCAGTTGTATAATTTTCAAATGGAGAATTTACCTCTGTTTCTTCATCACCTTTGGCCATAAGGTAGAAATCTTCTTTTTCATTGTCCGAGGAGCTAGTTCCGTCATCACTTTCCTCTTCATCGCTCCATGTGGACACCATGGCCTTGTTCTTCTTCTTGCCCTTCCATTTGTCGGCCTTTTTGAATCTGTCGGGACAATCATTCTTGAAATGTCCTGGTTTATTGCAAGAATAGCAAATGATTTTATCAGGTTTCTTAAAGTTTTCAGAATTAGATTTGAAACCATTTCTTACCTTTGACCTTCCTCTCATGAAGCTCTTACCTTCCTTTCTCAGGAATTTCTTGAACTTACGTGTGAGCATGGCTACGTCATCCTCATTTCGCTCACTTTCTGAATCCTCACCTTCATCGGAAGAGCTTTGACGGCTGGGCCCTGCTTTAAGAGCTAGGGACTTCTTCTTAGGTGCCTCAGCCTCTTTGTTCTTGAGGTTGATCTCATAGGTCATTAATGACCCAATGAGTTCATCTACCTTGGTGGTTGCGAGATCTCTCGACTCTTCAACCACGGTAGCCTTTGTGTGCCATGCTGCAGTCAGTGATCTGAGAATCTTTCTTACAATTTCCTGTTCTGAATATTTCTTTTCCAAATCAGTCAAACTGTTAGTCAGCACAGTTAATCGAGCATACATATCTTGAATTGATTCATCAGGCTTCATGCGGAACATTTCATATTCAGAAACTAAGATGTTGGCTTTTGTTTCTCGTACCTGAGAGGTTCCTTCGTAGATTACCTCTAACTTATCCCACATTTGTTTTGCAGATGCGTAGGTAGCCACTCTTGAGAATTCTACTGGATGGAGTGAGCATTGCATAATGTGTTTAGCATTCCAGTTGACGGTTGATTGCCTTATCTGTTCTTTGGTCCACAAGTCTTCCTTTTCCGTAAGCTTATACGGACCTTTGCTGATCACTCGCCAAAGTTCGTAGTCTTGGGCGCGAATAAACACCTGCATGCGATGTTTCCAATAAGGATAGTTAGTTCCACTAAAGTAAGGAGGCCTATTCACAGCATGTCCTTCGGGTAGAAAACCCTTAGACGCTGATCCACCATTTCCCTCAAGGTCGTTGGACCCCATAATGAGAGATTAGGCTCTGATACCACTTGTTGTGTAGTGGACAGCGGATCTAGAGGGGAGGGGTGAATAGATCAGCCCCACTTTTCGCAATGCGGCCCTCTAAACAGCTAGTTAAAATGAATTGCAGCGGAATAGAAACTAGCTTCCAAGAATGCTATGATTCACTTAGCAAGATAAGCAAGATATATAATAATTCGATCCTAAGCATGCATCTAGAACGAATCAATCACACAAGCAAACCACACTAGACAGGATTTTTAAGGTGGTTCGGACTGAATCCTCAGCCCTACGTCCACCCCTCACCAAAACCCGGTGAGGCTTCACTTGTGCAGCGCACCAACCCGCAAATCGGAAACCACCGATTGCCTTCCTACTAACCAACGGTAGGGACGTCAACACCGTAGATCGGAAACACCTCCGATTGCCTTCCTACTAACCAACGGTAGGGACGAATCACAACTTCAATGTTTAATCAATATTGAAAGGAAAACAAATGTGAATGAACTAAGACAAGAAATTGAGTTATGAGTAGAAATGAATTGGCCCTTGTATGAAATGTTGATCAGCAACAAGGATCCTCTTGGCTTCACCTCAATCTTCTTGATTCACCCTTGATTGGATGAATGTTCTTCACGGAGTACTGTTCACGTGAACAGTACCTCTTCCTTCAATTTTTCTCTCTTGATCTTCTCTTTGAACTTGAATGAGGTTGAAAGAACTTGAATGGATGAAGATGATCTCCCTTGAGAGTGAGCTTCAATGGATCCCCTTGAGATGATGAAGAGGATGGATGAAGATTTGATGAAGAGCTTCTTCCCGGAGTATCTTGATTTCCTTCTTGAAGTATACTCCTTCTAGCTTTCTTTGATCACCCTTCTTGCCCTTGATTGCTTCTTGCTTTGTAGGAGGTTGCTTGGCTTCAGATCTGAGCTTGAATCACCTTGGATGGATGAAGAACTTCCTCCCGAAACACTGTTCACGGAGGTGCTACAGTAGCTCGAAAATGGGCTCCCTTGAAGGCTTGAAGCATTAGGGTTTTCATCCCCTCATGTGTTGGTTTGATAGACCTTGAATGGTCTATAGACAAGCCTCAGACCAGATCCACAATTTGTGGGTGATTAGGTGACATTTGGATTAAAGAAATCAAGGTTGAATGGCCCTTTTCGAAGTTGGAAACAAAGTCAAAAATGAAGGCTCGGGGCTGGCGGTCGACCGGAATTCATGGGCCGGTCGACCGGAACCTGCTGCAGCCAGAACGTTTCGGCTCTGGCAAAACCGGTCGACCGGACGCCTGGGGGCGGTCGACCGAAACCTGTAACAATGTCAACATTTCAGTTCTGGGAAAACGGTCGACCGGAAAAGTAGGGGCGGTCGACCGAAATCTGTAATTCCTGGAGTGTTTCGTTTCTGGAAGAACCGGTCGACCGGAAAGGCAGGGGCGGTCGACCGAAACCTGTAAAACGTGGAATTCTTAGGCTCTGGCAAATCTGGTCGACCAGCCAAGGTGTGTAGGTCGACCGGAAATACCTATACCTGCAAAAATGAAGTGTTAGACCAATGAAACATGTTCATAAGTCAAGATATTCATGTCCTCATCAATTTCATGTATTTTGGGATTGAAATCAACATAGAATATGCTTTGAGCATTTCTAAATTTTGTTCCGGGGGCTCCACCCCTGGAAACCCCCGCAAGGGGCGCTGCCCCCTTGACCCCCGCGACCTGACCGGGCAGGTCGATCCCCGCGACCTGACCGCGCAGGTCGATCCGCGTGCGAGGGCGCAACATTGAGCTTTCATGTGCATATCTGTCATAAACACAACAGAACATATGTCAGTCATATAAGAGTGAAAAGCAACAATGACGAATAGTGTTTAGCCATTATCAAAACCAAGAATATCACAGAACACATATGACCATAGAATGATGTCGAATGACCCAAGTGACCATATGAAACTCAAATAACCACAGGGGCACAACATTCTCCCCCTTCTCAGCACAATGGGGCCACCACAACTGGGGAAGGTAACTCTCTATCTTACTCTTCAGGCCCCATGCCGACACTCCGACAAAAATAGGAACTTCCTTAACAGCGCCAACACTACGCACTCTAACTCTCAGGCGAGAAACAAAGAGGTAAATAAACATAAAACCCTATGCCAACTGCAAATTGTACTAGACCTTATGGATTCTGATCACTGCAATTATCTTAAATTCCCATGTACATCCACAACCACGCTCTGATACCCTCTGTAACGACCCAAGATCGGGATACCGGGAAATACCCGATACCATTCGAATCTTGGCCCGCCACCCACGAGCCGGAAGGCTCGGAAGGGTTATTAGGGTGTGTGGAGGTACATTGAAATTTAAAATAATGCAGTAAGAACTATATAATTAATAGTTTAAATAGCAAAAAACAAAATTATATTTTTAATTAAATAACTAACTATAGAGTCCAGTCCAACAAAGTATAGTCTACAAGGAAAGAAACGTACTCTAATGTCGGGTGCACTCCTGGCTCGGCGAGCTGGCAACTACGAACCTTCGTGTTGCACCTCCAAATCTCGAGGAGGAACCACAACACCTGAAAAGACAGGGGTGAGCCTCATCTCATTGCCCAGTAGGGGTCCCGCAGATCCCCACCATAAAACAACGGCGGTAAACAACAGCGCTAACAAGAACAACAACAACAGTAACAGGAGTAGCAATAATAACAAAAATGATGAAAGTAACAACTGTAGTAAGACCAGTAACGACGGCAGCTAGTGAAACCCCGATCCCTCAGTCGGGGGACCACCGAACTAACGGAAAACCCTGGCTATGCTACCAGGAATGGAAAACCATGACAACTCTGTCGTAAAGGCCCGTCCTCGCAGACGAAGGCCCAACCCAAGACCACGCGGTCCGGGGGTACGATCACAACCTTGCCATCGTGAACCCTACACTACCTAAGGGTAAGACCGCGGTAACCCTACTGAAAACCCTAGACCTCAGTGTCCGGAAGAAACACGGAAGCTACTCCAAAAGTTAGGTCTCGCAGATGGAAAAACTAAACCTCGAGTCACGAGAGTCACATGTCACATGATGGGAGTACCTGCCCACTAGAAGCAAGGCCGGATGCATCCACTAACGTCTTAGTCCGCGCCCCGGGTGTCTCCCTACTCGCCCCAGGCAGAAACTGTTAGCGTAGCGAAGAGTGATATAGAAGGAGGGGATGAATAGATCACTCCCGATTTTAAAAAACTTCAGCGGAATATTAGTTCAACGATTTACAACCCTTCAGAAACAGCACAACGAGTATTGCTAACGCAGTCAATAACCAAGACAGAAGAAGTAAGAGCGATTGAACGAGCTGTCCACAGTCAAACACAATGCCAAGCAGATGGAGAGCACAAACGATAACAGCAAATCACAGAGGAGACAAGAATTTTTAAGGTGGTTCGATTGTAGTCCACAATCTACATCCACCCCTCACTCCAACTAGAGTGAGGCTTCCACTAGCCATGGCTAGAAACTGCAGACTCAGTCTGCGAACAAAATGCTGCCACACAGCTTGACCAGGGGAACAACCTCCCCTCTTCCTCCACACCGGAGGGATACAACTAATGACAACAGTCACTAGCAAACTAGAGACCGAGGTCTCTCTTCCTCCACCCAGGAGGGAACCCACAAGTGACTCCCTGTCACTTGCAAACTGGAGGATCAATCCTCCCTTCCTCCGATCACAGGAGGGTAACACTATTCGATAAGGAAGATGAAATGAAAAACAAAAACACGAAAATCAAAGCACAAAAATCCTCTCTGAAAACAGGAAACAATGTAGCTTCCGAAGAAGCAATTCTTCAAACCACAGACACTGCTCTCTCTCTCTCTCTCTCTCAAATATATTTCTCTCAGATCTGGATGAAATGGAATTCTCTGCTCTCTCTCTTTTCTGGATCGTGCAGCCTCATAAGGATGCCTTCTGCTCTTTCTTTCATGATCAAGCTTCTACTGAAAGAAGATGCTCCATATATATAGCAGATGTTGGGCGTGTGTCCTTCAGGTTCCCGCCCAGAGAGCACCTCGGATCACGTGCCAGGTACCAACTCGGATGACGTGTCCAATCATCAGCTCGAAACATTCTACAGGCAGAGATAATAGGAATGTATCGAATTAGTTCAGTTCAAGCTTTTAACAAGGCGTGTATAGACTTTAGATCAGCATATAGGCAAGTATATACAACGTCAGAATGTATAGACTTGAAACCCTTCAGCGACCTTAGTGTATAGACTTGTAGAATGTTGTATTAACATAACAGAGGGGAATGTGTAGACTTCAGTGTAATTCATGAAGCAATCGAATGTATAGACATGAAAACAAGGGATAGCAGTGTACAGACTTTGTGATGCACAAGCATAACCATTGTATAGACTTTGATGTAAAGGCTTGAGTTACACTAGCAATGTATAGACTTTAGGTAATGCATGCAATGCAACACAATGTATATACTTAGTTGCTGTGCAACCGATGTTCAGACATGTTATGCTTGCTGTGGGAGATGTATAGACTCTGCGTCTATCAAAGTATGCACAATGGAGAAAGACGCCTCTTTCCTAGGTGTTTATTTCAGAAGTGACGCCACTTCTGGTGGGCGTCAGATTTCGAGCTTAAAAAAATGTATAGACATGATGTGGCTGTATAGACTAGCAAACGCATGAAGTAGCAAGCCAATGTATAGACACTGCTGTATGGACTTTAAGCGAACGCTGTACAGACTTGACAATTGATGTATGAACATTACAGAAGGGAATGTACAGACTTTTGAAAGCTTGAACACTGCTATGTATAGACTTTGTACTTTGAAGGACAAAGCATGCTGTACATACTTTGAGCGTTGTATAGACTTTACGAAGCACATGCCAAGGCTGTACAGACTTCAGACTTTGAACGTGTGTGCTGTGAACGATGTATACACTTGGCCCTTGAAGGATGTACTGACTTGAAGAACCGAAGCCCACGATGTATAGACTTGGCGTTATGAGGCATGCAGGCTGTATAGACTTGCGATGCCATGAAGACAATGTGAAGACTTGTGAAGCTTGAGGCCAATGTACAGACTTAGAAGTGAAGACCAATGTATAGACTTGGAGTTCTGAACGTAGGTAAAGACTGGGAATGTATAGACTTGGCGAATGGCTTGAAACACAGACACGCTGCCAATGTATAGACTTGCACAGTGCTGCCAATGTATAAACTTGGATGCCCAAAGGTAATGTATAGACTTGCAAGTGTAAGACGCTGAAAGAGACGGTGGATGTTTAGACTTTGGCAGTGTGCAGACTTTGCCTACATGTGAATGTATAGACTTGAATGAGACGCTGAGTAAGATGATGGATGCACAGACTTGGGCTGTACAGACTTTGAGCGATGAATTGACTTAGCGAGCGCCAGGCCGATGTATAGACTCTACCAATGTGCAGACTTTACCTATATGCAGTGTGTGTGCTAGACAGTGTAGATGAAGTATGAGACACTGAGACACTGTATGGACTTTAGACATGATGCAATGTATAGACTTCTAGGACTGCATGCTGTGCCATGTATAGACTCTGAAGTCTTGCGTGCAAACATGATGTGTAGACTTGATGCAAACGACTATGTACAGACATGGCCAATGTACAGACTACAATGCAGAGACTTTGAACAAGTATGCTGGCAGTGTATAGAGTTGATCAAGTAATGCATATCTATATGACAACCACATGAACTGTACTGTCCTAAGTGATGAAGCAATAATTAATCTAGAGATAGAAACAAATTGATTTATAGTGTGAGACATCATCAAAATCGTAGGGATGCAACAATCTCCCCCTTTTTGATGCTGGCAACACTATGAATCAAGCAATATCAAGGCTTCACAAGAAATTAACACTCAAGGCAAATTTAAAGCAAATGCATGCAGAGCCAAATTAAACACTACTGCTGAAACACTTCTTTCTCCAAAACCACTCCCCACAACTCACTCTCAACTTCCCCACAACTCATTCTCAGATATTTCCATGACATGAATTCTCCCCCACAGCTCATGAACAAAACTCCCCCTAAACTCATGGCAATTCATGACTTACAGATATTGCAAAACCTCTCTCCCCCTTTGACATCAGCAAAAGGAAATGCAGAATATATGAAAGTGCTGGAGACATGAGGAGGAAGTACAGTTAACATCTTAGTGTAGAAAGCCACGAGCAAATCTTAAGAGAATAAGTGAGGTGCTAAACTCAAGTGAAGATTCTTGAACTCCAGTAAACAGTAGAGAAATAGAATGATAGAAAAGTTTATCAGCATACATAGTGTATGATTTAGAGCAAGAGTTAACAAGTTTGGCATGATTTAGCTGAACAGGCAACTATCCCAAAAGACAACAAGAGACAAAGTCAGAGAAGGTGTTCTCAAGGTATTGAGGACAAGCAATCCATTAGTTGCATAACTACAAGGGATTTTTGAGATGATTTTCAAGAATACCAATGAGTAAGTTGGTAATTCACTCTTTTGACATTAGGGAGACACCTTGATTAGAGGCCTGAATCCCCAGTTACTCAGTGTGAGTACCTCATTACCTCCTTTTTTTTTAAAGGAACAGAGTTAGTAAATGTGGCTTTTGACATGAGGAAACACCTTGATTAGAGGCCAGAGTCCTCAGTTACTCACCAGCTAGCCACCATTGCTCTGTCATGTCTTTTCATTCATTTTAAGCATTTGACACCTCATGACATAGGAGAAAACTTCATTTCATTGATGAAGCTCCCAGTTTCTCAGTGACCAAAACAGGACATTATTATTCACTTAAGCCCTTGTGTTGAGGAGATGGAATGATTGAAAATAATACCAGAATGACTATTTCTTGAAGTGAATCTTGAAGTCTAGATTTCAAGTTGATTAGGTCAGATATCAAGACATACAGGTTTTGGCCTGAACCAGAATCATTGGCAATGTAGGAAGATATACTTTATATAATTAATCCAAATCTCTGAAGGAATACCAGAGGAAAGATTCTAGCTGGACTTTAGTATCACTGACTTATAGACTTAAGAGATGAGTGAGATTCTACTGTCTGAGAGAACCACACTAATTCAGTCATGAAAACCAGCAATGACACACATCTGGTCAATCCTTTTGAATCTGTCAAAGAACTCTCCCTCTCATAGCTCAATCAGCTCCCCCTTAATCATAGCAGAACTGAAAGCTAACCAGCAGACATACACAACTCCCCCTCACAAAAAGAACAGATATCACATTTAAGACAACTTGTATAAGCCTAACTCTCTTCTCAGTGTAGTGAATTTTTCATTATCCAGAGGTTTAGTGAAGATGTCTACAATCTGATTATCAGTGCCTACATGATTCAGTTCAAAATTATTCTTAGAAACCTCATCTCTTATGAAATGATGCCTTATCTCTATGTGTTTGGTGCGTGAATGCAAAACAGGGTTCTTGGCAAGATTGATGGCACTGGTATTATCACAATAGATAGGTGTGCACCCCAGGTCTACTTATTAGTCCTGAAGCTGGTGTTTAATCCAAATGACTTGTGTACCACAACTCCCTGCAGCCACATATTCAGCTTCTGCAGTGGAAAGGGCCACAGAATGTTGTTTCTTGGAACCCCAAGACACTAAACACCCACCCAAAAATTCACAGTGACCACTAGTGCTTTTCCTGTCTAGTTTACATCCTACATAATCAGCATCTGTGTATGCAACTAAGTTAAGTGTGTATGATGCAGGAAACCATAAACCAAGAGAATGAGTAGCTGACAAATATCTGAAAATTCTTTTCACTGCAGCTAAGTGTAATTCATTGGGTCTAGACTGATACCTTGCACACATTCCTACATTGAACTGTATATCAGGTCTAGAAGCTGTCAAGTAAAGAAGAGATCCAATCATACCTCGATAGAGCTTGGCATTTACTTCTTTACCTGTCTCATCTGCATCCAGTGAGGTATTGGTACCCATGGGTGTTGTAATGTGCTTCAGGTTTTCCATACCAAACCTCTTGAATAGTTCCATTGTGTATTTGGTCTGGTTGATGAAGCATCCATCCTCCAATTGTTGTATCTGTAAGCCAAGAAAATACTTTAGTTCACCTACCAAACTCATCTCAAATTTAGCAGACATCATTTTAGAGAATTCAGCACATAATTCACAACTAGTTAATCCAAACACAATGTCATTTACATATACCTGAGCTATGATGAGATCGGTATTTGTACTCTTGGTAAATAAGGTTTGATCAACTTTACCTCTTTTGTAGCCCTTGCTGATCAGAAATTCAGTCAATCTTTCATACCAAGCTCGAGGGGCTTGCTTTAGACCATACAAGGCTTTGTTTAACCTGAAAACTTGGTTAGATTGAGGAGAAAATTGAAAACCTAGGGGTTGTTCAACAAACACTTCTTCCTTGATGATGCCATTCAAAAAGGCACTCTTCACATCCATTTGCTGGAGTTTTATGTCCATAGAGCATGCAAATGCTAGCAATATTCTTATTGCCTCCATCCTAGCAACAGGTGCATAGGATTCTTCGAAGTCTACACCAAATTCCTGACAGTAGCCCTTGGCTACTAGTCTGGCCTTATTCCTGGAAATGATTCCATCTTCATTCATTTTATTTTTAAACACCCATTTAGTTCCTATGATATTAACACTTTCTGGTCTCGGAACAAGTTCCCAGACATTATTTCTTTTGAACTGACCTAACTCCTCAGTCATAGCATTGACCCAAGCTTGATCAGCCAAGGTCTCTTCTACAGATTTGGGTTCAATTTGTGCGACTAAAGCAATTAGATCTTCATTATTCACATTCCTAAAATGAGACCTAGTCCGAAGAGGATCTTCAGGGTTGCCTATGACATTATCTATCGGATGGTCTTTAAGAAATCTAACATTTATTGAAGACTCACCTGTTTCTCTTGGTTCTTCCTGGTTGGGAGGATTTGATGTTCCACTCGGCTGAGTCTTTTCTTCTTCTTGGTCTTCTAGGAATTCCCCATCATGATTGGAATCCCTGTCAAAATTTTCAAAGTTAGAAACACCTTTCTTTTCACTAAAAATGATGTGTGGAGACTCTTCAACCTTCTGGTCTGTTTTGTTAAAGACCCTATATGCCCTAGACACTTCAGAGTATCCTAAGAATATTCTAGGGGAGCTTTTAGCTTCAAACTTATCTAAATCTTTCTTGTCATTGTTATGAATAAAGCATTTAGCTCTAAAAATTCTGAAATGAAACAAGTTTGGTTTCTTACCTTTTAGTAGCTCATATGGTGTTTTCTTGTGAATGGGTCTTACCATGGCCCTGTTGATTATGTAAGTTGCTATATTGACCGCCTCTGCCCAAAACCTCCTTGGTAATTGACTTTCAATCAGCATGATTTGGGCCATCTCCACAATAGTTCTATTACTTCTCTCCACAATTCCATTCTGTTCAGGTGTCCTAGGAGAAGAAAACATGTGTGTTAGTCCCTCTCTTTCACAAAGGTCAGAAAACATGGAGTTTTCAAACTCACCTCCATGGTCAGATTGAATAGAGCAAATTTTGTGTTTTCCTTCTTGTTTGACCTTATTGAAAAACTGATTAAACTTTTGAAACGCATCACTTTTATTAGCTAAGAAAAAGATCCATGAAAATCTAGAATGGTCATCAATAATCACATAGCCAAACCTATTCCCATTAAGACTCTGAGTTCTAGCAGGACCAAAGAGGTCCATATGGAGAAGTTCCATTGGTCTAGTGGACAATGGCTCAAATCTTAGCTTGAAGGAATTCCTGGTCTGTTTGCCTAGAGCACAGGCATCACATGATTTTGAAATAGAATTGAATTTAATTCTAGGTATGCCTCTAACTAAATCATGCTTGACCAATTTATTTAAAGTAGAGAAGCTAGCATGACCTAGACGTCTATGCCATTCAAAAGCATCATTTTCAGAATTAGCAGATAAACAAAGATTTGATTCAGATTTTGCATCTAAGTCTACCATGTAGACATTATTAATCCTGTTGGCTACAAATTTAACCACTTCAGAATTTATTTCAAAGATTTTGCACAAACTATCATCAAACACAACCCTGTGACCCTTGTCACATAACTGACTAATGCTGATCAGGTTGTGTTGAAGACCTTCCACAAGTAGAACTTTTTCAATGGAGTTTGTGGAAGACTTACCTACTGTGCCAACTCCAATTATCTTACCTCTGTTCTTTCCTCCAAATTTGACCAGACCCCCTACCTTCATCTCTATCTTGCTGAATTTGGATCGGTCTCCTATCATGTGTCTGGAGCAGCCACTGTCGAGGTACCACTTGTTGTCTTCAGTTGCCAGGCCGACCTACACAAACAAAATCAAGCAAAGTGATTTGGAACCCAAGATGAGTTGGGTCCAAAGACATTGTTCAAATCTCTGATCAAATGTTTAGGAATCCAGATTTGCTTTAACATGGTTTTCTCTGGCACCTTTACTTCTGGTTTATTGTAATTATAGCCGGGGTTCTGTCCAGCTGGTCTGGAGAAATAAGTTCTATTCCATTCATTAGTCTTCCCATTCCTAGGATATCTATTGTAAGCTTGTTGATTAACAGATTTTTGAAGATGATAGTTATTTCTCCAGTAGGTCCTGTTTGGACCCATCTGATTGTAGTAATTCCAGCTTTTCTTCTGATCCTCTTGCTTGGTCCATCTACCATTTTTGTTCTGATGAGTGGGCTTAGTGAAGTTCTTCACAAAATTCATTCCCATTTTAAATGGTTGACCAGCACTATTTTTTAAAGTTTCTTTCTGACATTGAGTTCCTTGACTACTGTTTGAGCTGGATGGTGTGTCCAGCTTCTCTTTTCCCTTCTCTGGGCAGAAGGTGATGGTTTTGAATTGTAGGGGTCTCTTGTTAGTTGGGTCATAGCCTAGACCCTCCTTATTGAAGTTAACCATAGTCCCTAGTATAGCATCCAAACTAGTTTTTCCTTGGACAAATTTTTCCAAAACTTTCTGTTTGTCTTCCAGCTCTTTTTGAAGAGACTCAGAATTTTTTAGAAGTTCAGCATTGACTTTCTTAACAGCTTCATATTTTTCTGAATTCACTCTACTTTCATTCAGGCTTTCTTCAATTTTGATTTTGAGTTCATTGAGCTGATTTTGACTGTCCTGGTTTTCTCCCTTGAGCTTTTCATTTTCTTTTCTTAGAGAAGTTACTTCTTCCAATTCTTCTTTTAGTTTCTGATTTTCTACACAGATTGTTTGTTCTTTAACAGTGGTATCGAATTTTCTTTTCAGAACCCTATGCTCTTTACTAAGTGAATTGAACTTATCTAATAATTCAGCATAGACATCTTCCTAGTCATCAATAGAAAAATTTTCAAAAACATTTGTTACCTCATCTTCACTGTTTGCCATTAGGCAAATTCCTTCTTCATACTCATCTGAGGAAGTGCTTTCCGGATCTTCTTCCTCATCGCTCCACGTGCAGACCATTGCCTGTGACTTCTTCTTTTTCTGCACCTTTGAGCCCTTCTTCTGAAAGTAGGGACCCTTCTTCTGGAGATCTGGGCATTCCCCTTTCATGTGTCTCTATTTGTTACAATGAAAGCAAGTCAGTCTCTTATTATTTTTGTCCTTATGATTGCTAGATTCAACATTCTTACTAAAGGAGTATGGCTTCTTCCTCCTAAAGGTTTTCCCCTTCTTCCTTAAGAATTTACTGAACTGCCGAGTGAGCATTGCCTGCTCCTTCTGGTCGAGATCGGAAAAACCATCGGACTCACCGCTACTGCTGCTGCTGCTGCTACTGCTACTCTTGTTGCGGGATGCCTTGAGAGCTACATTCTTATCCTTCTTGTCCCTTCCTTCACCACCTCCTTTGAAATTCATCTCATAGGTCATGAGGGATCCTATGAGTTCATTTACTGTCAAAGTCGTCAGATCCTTTGACTCCTCTATCACGATGGCCTTAGTGTGCCATGCTGGGGATAGAGATCTAAGAATCTTCCTGACTATATCTGCTTCAGCCATCTCTTTCCCTAGCTCCTTAAGAGTATTCATGATCAAAGACAATATGGCATATATTTCAGTGATGTTCTCCTCTGGTTTCATCTTAAACAATTCATATTCAGAGGTGTAGAGATTTACCTTCGAGGCTCTCACTTGAGCTGTACCTTCGTAGATTAGTTGCAGCTCGTCCCACATTCGCTTGGCAGTCTTGTAGGCAGATATGCGGGCATATTCATCTGGGTGAACAGCACACTGGATGATGTTCAGCGTCGTCCAGTTGAGTGAAGATAGCTTGACATGATCATCTGTCCACGCGTCCTCGTTCGGTGACAGATCATACGGCCCAGTTGTGATTACCCTCCACAGCTTGTGGCTCTATGCCCTGATGAACACCTCCATCCTGTTTTTCCAAAAGAGATAGTTATTACCATCGAAGAATGGGGGGCGACTAATGGATTGACCTTCAGGCATGAAACTTCGAGGACCATTAGCATTTCCCTGACCGTTTGCCCACATGATGCAAACCTGCTCTGATACCAAATGTTAGCACAGCGAAGAGTTATATAGAAGGGGGGATGAATAGATCACTCCCGATTTTAAAAAACTTCAGCGGAATATTAATTCAACGATTTACAACCCTTCAAAAACAGCATAAAGAGTATTGCTAACGCAGTCAATAACCAAGACAGAAGAAGTAAGAGCGATTGAACGAGCTGTCCACAGTCAAACACAATGCCAAGCAGATGGAGAGCACAAACGATAACAGCAAACCACAGAGAAGACAATAATTTTTAAGGTGGTTCGATTGTAGTCCACAATCTACATCCACCCCTCACTCCAACTAGAGTGAGGCTTCCACTAGGCACGGCTAGAAACTGCAGACTCAGTCTGCGAACAAAATGCTGCCACACAGCTTGACCAGAGGAATAGCCTCCCCTCTTCCTCCACACCAGAGGGATACAACCAGTGACAACAGTCACTAGCAAACTAGAGACCGAGGTCTCTCTTCCTCCACCCAGGAGGGAACCCACAAGCGACTCCCTGTCACTTGCAAACTGGAGGATCAATCCTCCCTTCCTCCAATCACAGGAGGGTAACACTATTCGATAAGGAAGATGAAATGAAAAACAAAAACACAAAAATCAAAGCACAAAAATCCTCTCTGAAAACAGAAAACAATGTAGCTTTCGAAGAAGCAATTCTTCAAACCACAGACACTGCTCTCTCTCTCTCAAATATATTTCTCTCAGATCTGGATGAAATTGAATTCTCTGCTCTCTCTCTTTTCTGGATCGTGCAGCCTCACAAGAATGCCTTCTGCTCTTTCTTTCACGATCAAGCTTCTACTGAAAGAAGATGCTCCATATATATAGCAGATGTTGGGCGTGTGTCCTTCAGGTTCCCGCCCAGAGAGCACCTCGGATCACGTGCCAGGTACCACCTTGGATGATGTGTCCAATCATCAGCTCGAAACATTCTACAGGCAGAGACAATAGGAATATATCGAATTAGTTCAGTTCAAGCTTTTAACAAGGTGTGTATAGACTTTAGATCAGCATATAGGCAAGTATATACAACGTCAGAATGTATAGACTTGAAACCCTTCAGCGACCTTAGTGTATAGACTTGTAGAATGTTGTATTAACATAACAGAGGGGAATGTGTAGACTTCAGTGTAATTCATGAAGCAATCGAATGTATAGACATGAAAACAAGGGACAGCAGTGTACAGACTTTGTGATGCACAAGCATAACCATTGTATAGACTTTGATGTAAAGGCTTGAGTTACACTAGCAATGTATAGACTTTAGGTAATGCATGCAATGCAACACAATGTATATACTTAGTTGCTGTGCAACCGATGTTCAGACATGTTATGCTTGCTGTGGGAGATGTATAGACTCTGCGTCTATCAAAGTATGCACAATGGAGAAAGACTCCTCTTTCCTAGGCGTTTATTTCAGAAGTGACGCCACTTCTGGTGGGCGTCAGATTTCAAGCTTAAAAGAATGTATAGACATGATGTGGCTGTATAGACTAGCAAACGCATGAAGTAGCAAGCCAATGTATAGACACTGCTGTATGGACTTTAAGCGAACGCTGTACAGACTTGACAATTGATGTATGAACATTACAGAAGGGAATGTACAGACTTTTGAAAGCTTGAACACTGTTATGTATAGACTTTGTACTTTGAACGACAAAGCATGATGTACATACTTTGAGCGTTGTATAGACTTTACGAAGCACATGCCAAGGTTGTACAGACTTCAGACTTTGAACGTGTGTGCTGTGAACAATGTATACACTTGGCCCTTGAAGGATGTACTGACTTGAAGAACCGAAGCCCACGATGTATAGACTTGGTGTTATGAGGCATGCAGGCTGTATAGACTTGCGATGCCATGAAGACAATGTGAAGACTTGTGAAGCTTGAGGCCAATGTACATACTTAGAAGTGAAGACCAATGTATAGACTTGGAGTTCTGAACATAGGTAAAGACTGGGAATGTATAGACTTGGCGAATGGCTTGAAACACAGACACGCTGCCAATGTATAGACTTGCACAGTGCTGCCAATGTATAGACTTGGATGCCCAAAGGCAATGTATAGACTTGCAAGTGTGAGACGCTGAAAGAGACAGTGGATGTTCAGACTTTGGAAGTGTGTAGACTTTGCCTACATGTAAATGTATAGACTTGAATGAGACGCTGAGTGAGACGATGGATGTACAGACTTGGGCTGTACAGACTTTGAGCGATGAATTGACTTAGCGAGCGCCAGGCCGATGTATAGACTCTACCAATGTGCAGACTTTGCCTATATGCAGTGTGTGTGCTAGACAGTGTAGACGAAGTATGAGACACTGAGACACTGTATGGACTTTAGACATGATGCAATGTATAGACTTCTAGGACTGCATGCTGTGCCATGTATAGACTCTGAAGTCTTGCGTGTAAACAGGATGTGTAGACTTGATGCAAACGACTCTGTACAGACATGGCCAATGTACAGACTACAATGTAGAGACTCCGAACAAGTATGCTGGCAGTGTATAGAGTTGATCAAGTAATGCATGTCTATATGACAACCACATGAACTGTACTGTCCTAAGTGATGAAGCATGAATTAATCTAGAGATAGAAACATATTGATTTATAGTGTGAGACATCATCAAAATCGTAGGGATGCAACAAAAACTGAGACACCGTACAAGTAACCAAAGAACATAGGACAAGGGTCTAGTCAGGGTTGTGCTCATCAGCACGCGTCTGAAGTCCCCGACCACGTGTGCACACACTGACTAACTGCGCTACGTCAGGCCTTCTAGCTGATTTTCCTCCCGACCCAGACTCGAGCCGCCACAGTGGGAGGCCCTACGGCAACCAGCCTAAAACCGTCTCTCTCGGGTGTAGCTCTCCACCCACTCCTTGGTAGGTCGGCACATGCATTCCCAAAGAAGCTACGACTAGTGGGGGGTCACTGAACATGGACACTTTCTATAGAGAGGAAACATCGAAGTACCGAAGGTCACGTACGCACCCATCGCAAGTAACATGAAGTACCGGGTGGCTCAGTGCCACCAGACTCTGGACAGTCAACTAGACCTACTAATCAAATGGTCCTTGAGTCACACGACTCAATACAAGACCGTTGTACCACACGGCATCATGCTGTCAATTTGCCCTACTCCTAGAGTCAGGAACCATGGTTAAAAGAATTCTTAAGGCTGCCCACAACTGTCGAGTTCATTCCCTTTCCAAGGGAACCAAGAAACCTCCAGCCCCAGGCTTGTTATAGAAGACTCAGTCATTGGCCATACGCATGGCCCATATGGAAACAACTTTTTGAGGTAGCTAACGTCGTGCGGGAACATCCCTCCGCACTTATTCCGGTACCCAGTGACTCGATCTACCATAACAAGAAAGCCCGGAACACACGGGGTCACCTGGACCCTCAAAAAAATATGACCACACTAATCGAGGTAACATGACATCTCTGGACACACAAAAACACGGTCTCAGTCCCCACAGGGTGTCCGGGATATCCACGGGGCCAAAGGTCGACCAAAGGGTCACAATTGGATCGACCGGAGGGAAAAATGGGTGAGCTAACCCCATTTCGGTCGACCTACCCACTGGGGTCGGTCGACTTAAAGGGGTAGGTCGACCTACCCCATAGGGTCGGTCTACCTGATCTCAATCGGGTCGACACCCTATCCTGGTCGGTCAATTGAACTGGCTTGGTCGGTCGACCAAACCAGGCAGTTCACCTCACCGTGGCGAACGTCAACCGGTCGACCAAACCCACTGGGCTGGTCAACCGATTCCAACGATGAACCTACCGAACCCCATCCTAGGGTGTTGTGTCTCCTATGGATTTGATGATGTGTTTTGATGCTGGCAACAGTTTACAGTTTGTGTTTTTGATGTCTGTTAAGGTTGATGCATGCTCATGGATGATGTATACAGGTCGATGCACATTCATACATTGAGATAGGAAGGTCGATGCACATTCATACAATGAGATAGACAGGTAGGTGAACATGTTAACTCTGAGCCAAGAAGGTCAGTGCATATATATAAGTATTCAGTTATAAGGTCGATGCATCTTCCACTTCATTAAACTACCAAGTCGATGCATATATGGCATTGGGTCTAGAAGGTTGATGTATGTATGGGTTACAGACCAAGAAGGTCGATGCACATATATCGCTGAGTCTAGAAGGTCTGTCACGCCCCGTACTCTATACCATCGAGGTATTATCCGCTTTGGCCTACCGGCCTCATGGTTTTGTCCCTTTCTAACAATGATCGACTCCAGATTGGGGGACTTCCCGAGAAGGTCACCCATCCCAGTACTACTCCCCATTAAGCACGTTTAACTTCAGAGTTCTATTCAAGAACTGAGCCGATACTTCAAAAGGCGCCTCGGTGATATAGAGTACAACTTAGCTATATTTGAGGGTGTTACAATCTACCCCTCTTATATAGGCGACGTCCTCGTCGCTGGGCACATATAGAACGCAATCAAACCCCCAAGCAGGTAGGACTCTAGAGGTGGCCCCTACAGGCTCAAGAGGTGGCTCCCACTATGTAGCACTTTGTCCCATTACGGGTTCAAGAGGTGGCTCTCATAGCGTAGCACTTTACCCTGCATGGCACTTAGTTCCCACACTTCCGACTGGGGTATAGCTCTGATACCATTCTGTAACGCCCCGGGATTCGTTCCCCAAATTTTTGGGGGATATTTTTTTCTTTTTATCGGACCCCGAAGCAATCACTTCGTACGTATCGCAGAAACACAATATTATGTAACATACATACACTCACATGAGAGGGAAATCACAGGTTACAAGAAATGTAGATAAGCATCTCAACCATTCATAATCTCCAAAAAGAGTACAGGTTCATGTTCCAGATTACACATGAGCCCACATGGGCTTTTCACCCCACACCCTACATATAGCAAAACATTTGACCGCAGCATACCCAGACGGACGGTGCTAACTCTATTCCTCTGCTGCTGCCTCCACCTCAACCTCCTCCTCTATATTTCATGAAAAAGGTGTGTCACATGGGTGAGTGTGACGCTCAATAGGCATCCTAACAAATTGGGATCAACTTTGCATCTATATAATCATTATTATGCATTTTCCTGATGTTAACAGTAGCATAGTTGATTTTATATCATCTACTTAAAATAATTGACCAAGGAAAGTACAGATTCTTTAACTAGTATAAACACCCATGCATGCAGCAAGACCTCAATACAAGAACAATTTCCTATTATCACATTTTATGAGAGTTCATATTATTGCCATTCACGGAACCGGATAGCTGCTGCAAACACAGGTGGCCCACACACACAACGAATGAAAGAGTACTGTGCAGACCCGAGAGCGAACTCCCACCTAGATTCTTGTGACCCAGTGGCGTTACGTATCGCCGTCCCACAAAGGCCGCCCCACAATGGGACCGAAGACTGAATCAATAGGATTTTAAACCAGGGCGTTACGTATCGCCGTCCCCTGGGATCTTTTACTTCCGCGACGTTACGTATCGCCGTCCCGTATATGGGACCGAAGTCTAACCTCACAGAATGCTGTTGTTTCCCTTCATGGCATACATATTCTTACTTGATATTACTAGCATGATGCTTATCGGACATATTTTTATAATTTTAATGGGGCTAAACATACTCATAGTCATGCTTCTAATGAGTTACTCATGCTCATAAATATGCTGCTAACAGTTTAAGATGGCTAAACACACCCGTAGTCATGTTCAGGTTACTATATGAAAGTACAGGTTCATCCTTCTAGGCTACACATACATAGAAAATGACTTATATCTGAAAGTACAGAATTTTTGGGTACATGAAACTTTTGAAGTGGGTTACTAACTTATCCTCCTATCGTTTTCTAATTTCTCAGATTTTTATGAAATAAAATGCCCTTTCAAAACTCTCCTTTTCTGTGTTTCTAGAAATCTAGACAAACCCACAGGTGCACGGACCTTACCTAAGTCTGTGCAACACGTGCACCAACCTTACCTATGCGTTGGGCAAAAACATGCACCGACCTTACTTTGGCCTGGGCAAAACATGCACTGACCTTACTTTAGCCTGGGCAAAATATGCACCGACCTTGCTATGGCTTGGGCAAAAACATGCACCGACCTTACTATGGCTTGGGTAAAAACATGCACCGACCTTACTTTGGCCTGGGCAAAATATGCACTGACCTTACTTTGGCCTGGGCAAAACATGCACCGACCTTGCTATGGCTTGGGAAAAAATATGCACCGACCTTACTATGGCTTGGGCAAAAACATGCATCGACCTTACTTTGGCTTGGGCAAAAACATGCACCGACCTTACTTTGGCCTGGGCAAAACATGCACTGACCTTACTTTGGCCTGGGCAAAACATGCACCGACCTTGCTATGGCTTGGGCAAAAACATGCACTGACCTTACTATGGCTTGGGCAAAAACATTCACCGACCTTACTTTGGTTTGGGCAAAACATGCACTGACCTTATTTTGGCCTGGGCAAAACATGCACTGACCTTTTTTTTAGCCTGGGTTTCAGGTCATTTCATTAACCACAGGCGAAGCTATGAATTTCCCATTAATTACCTTTGAATTTTCCTAACAGTCACACCCCTTCGTGATAGCTGTCAACCAAAGGGCACTGGGCCCAAGTTCTGGTGCGAATTGGGCTTCCTCCCCAACAGAGGAGTTTGGGCTAAGGCCCCAAGCTTTCTAACGAGCCTAGTTTCATCCTTTTCTGATCTTCCTATGTTAAGTTACAGATTTTCTAAGAATTCTTAATTAATCAGTCCAGATTTTCAGTCCGTTGAGTCTTATGGGTCCGAATTATACCCAATTGGCTAGTGCCCATTTAGCGGTCATAACATCCTCTCCCCCTTACAATAATTTCATCCTCGAAATTGAGTTGAAAGAAAGAAGAAAACTTCTCTTTAAGGAAAAATTACTCACCGAATAGTTAGGGGTATTCCTGGCGCATCTTGTCCTTCGGCTCCCAAGTTGCTTCCTCGAAATGAGAATTCCTCCATAAGACTTTCACCAGCCGGATGGTTTTATTCCTAAATACATGTTCCTTCCGGTCGATGATCTCGATGGGCTGCTCCACATAAGACAGATCTGCTCGAACTTCCAAGGGCTCGTATTCTATCATATGCGAGGCATCTCGGACATATCCCCTGAGCATGGAGACGTGGAAGACTGGATGCACATATGCCAGAGCGGGCAGGAGTGCAAGTCGATAAGCCACCTCATCGACCCTTTGCAGAATCTCAAAAGGCCAGATATACTTGGGACTGAGCTTGCCCTTCTTCCCAAATCGCATGACTCCCTTAGTAGGAGACACCTTTAGGAATACACGGTCTCCTTCCGCAAATGTCAACTCTCTCCGCCGCTGGTCTGCATAACTTTTCTATCGGCTCTGGGCTGTGAGGAGTCGTTGTCGGATCATGGATATCTTCTTTGAGCAATCTTGCACCAATTGTGGCCCGAATATCTACTTCTCTCCAGTTTCATACTAGCATACCGATGACCTACATGGTCGCCCATAGAGTGCCTCATAAGGTGCCATTCCGATGGCGGAGTGGTAACTATTATTGTATGTAAACTCTATCAAGGGTAAGTGATCGTCCCAATTTCCTCTCCATTCAATACTGCACACCCTCAGCATATCTTCTAGAATTTTGATGGTACGCTCGGATTGCCCATCGGTCTGAGGATGAAAGACCGAGCTGAGCCACAACTCTGTCCCCATAGCCTGCTGGGAATCGACGCCGAGCATGTACTTTTTCTTTTACATTTATGTCCTTTTAGTTTGTGTTTATATCCTTGGGAAAGTATGTACACAATTGTACGGCTTTGTAAGCCAATGCGTCATTCCCACGGATTGTGTGGGTTTCTATGTAATTTGTTAGTAGGACCAGCAAGGGGGCCCCCAGCCCTTTCCCATTGGTCCATGTCATCCATGTGGGGCTGGTCAACCATCCTAGGTGGCCATCTAGAAGGGTTGAATGCCATTTGACCACATGGGAGACAAGTGGCTTAATTAGTCCAAGGTTACCCATTCAACCCCATTAACCATGGTCAAGGGGGCGCCCCTCTCCCCTTAATATTTTATTATTTTTTGTGTGTTATTCACATCCAATCTAGGCCCTCCATTCCCCACCCCTAGATCTAATGGTGTAGATTAGATTTGACACATGGCATATAAAAGGGTTGTATTTTCCATTTGTTAGCATTAATGAAGAGAAAATTGCTAGAAAATCAAGAGTGTTCTTGAGCCCCCCCTCTCTCCCTCTGGTTTCTCTCCTCCAACCTCTAGTTCTAGAGTGATTTCTATCTTCTATCCCCTCCCCTCTACCTCCGGTGATCATCTGTGCCGCCGCCGCCTCCGTTCGTGCCGCCTTCGAGCCGCCGCGAAACCATCTTCGGTATTCTGTCCTGCTGGACAAAGGTGCCTGCCCGAAATTCCTGCTACCAGCCACGGCCTCTTCGTGGTCTGCAATTTTTATGGTGTGTTCCTATATTCCACCCCATCATCCACAAAAACATTAAGGTCCAAAATCCCTCGTTTAGTATTTTTCCATTTTCGTGCATCTTTCATTCCCAGATCTGTTTTGTCTCTGTCTATAGTGACAGCAGCTCTGTGTTTCTCACCTCCGACCCTCTTTTCGATTTTTCAAAACCCTCCCAATTTTACTGGGAGTTCTGTCCATTATCCCCTACATCCACCATTTTTCTTGATTTTTTATTTGCCCTCTATCTATTTTTCAAAATTCGTGCTCTATCTCAGCTACAGTGCTTTCAGCCCATTTCTAGATCCGACCCACTGTTAGTGAAAAACTCCTATCAATTCTTAGCCATAAACAAACTGGTCCAAACCAGTTTTGCCGTTTTCCTAGATCAATTTCCCACAACTTTCATGAAGTGGTCGAAGTCTGAATCCAACGTCTTCATAGAAGTCAAAGCCAGTTCTCAGAGAATAGCCCTGTAGATCTGAGTGTTCGGCTACTGTACAATAGGAAGTTGTAAATTCATTAAATCCCGATCCGTGCAGATCCAGGCCAGGTCTCTAGGCCTAGGTTTCAGGATTTGAAGTTAGCTTTCCAACGGCGCCAGTCTCGTGTCGATCCGACACCGGGGCTGATCGCAGCGCCCATTCTCGCCAGGACGCGCGCTGAAAACCAGAAGCTGCAGATCCGTGGCCGGTTATTCCGATCGGTGCCGAACGGAGCCGCCCGGCCTCCGGCCGGCGAACCAGCGTGCCGCCAGCCCGGGGAGCGCTTCCCTAAGTGTCCCCACTATAGCGGTGCCATCGGGTCCCACACGGCCCCTCCGGACAGCACGTGGGCCCCACCGTCACAAGTTTGGGTGTTGCCGAATTAACGCGAGAAGCCGCCCGTCAACCCGAATTCGATCCTCCCGGGCCTAGTTGTGTAGCCCTTTACCTCCATGCATGGAGTGGGTGATATTTCATTGCTGTCATCATTGTGTAATATTTATCTCGGGAGTACGAGTTTCGGCCGGGTCCATCGTCCCCACGCCGAGCGTGTGGAGGTATCGTCCTCGCTCCTTACTTGGTAGTTTGCTTAATTTCATATATGCTTGTTTATGCCGTTGCTAGAGAGCATGTGTAGGGATATCTAGCTCGCTTTATCTAGTCATTACCGCTGCTGCGAGAGAGTGTGACACCGTCCCGTGACCCGATCCGGGCACACGAGAGATCCGATCACCCTAGCTCATTGCCGGTTTCTCAACCGCGCACGTCCGACGCTTCCCTCATTAAGGGACAGTCACGAGCTTGTCGTGTCCGTGGTCTCGTCCCGCATCAATTTGATATCAGAGCGAGTTGAGTCTAGGGTGTCCAAATCAAAAAAAAAGTGTTATTTACGTCTAGTCATTAGTCATTATCTAAGTCGTGTTTAGGGTCATCATTGTTTTAAAACAAAAAAAGTATCTTTTTGCATTTGCATCCCTTTACTCGGTATATCAAAAGGTGTTGTCCGAACGTTAGGCTACGCCTATCGGGAAGGCCGCACACTTGCGCGAGTGATCTTCGGATCGCTTATCTCCGCCACATACCGAGTCTTGGTTTACGTCTAGGGTCCTTAGTGTGCATGCATTCCAAACGTGCATAGTCGGTCTAGTGTCTTGTCACCGTGTGTATGCATGTCCATGTCCGCTACCCATGGCCATTCCCCAAGACCATGCGTCCGAAGGGACATCCTTTGTGGCCCAATCCAATGCCTTCATGGCCCGACCATTAGCTTTCACTCATCTCGTTACTAAAGCTACTCTACCCAATGGGTCCACAACGAGACTCCATTTCGCTCATAAGGATTCAGATAATTGGGTTTCTCTTGATATCGTGGAGTCCCTCTCCAAGGTGGGTAAGATTATCCGCGATGGAGATTTTGCTTTTGTCGAGTTTGAAAGGATGATCGGCTCCACTCTTTACTGTGATGGTGCATGGTGCAACCTTGGTACGCCAACAGGCCCGTACATTATGTTAGGGCGACCTTGGTTGGAAGAGAGGAGAGCGATCTTTGACCGGGATACGAGGACCTGCACCTTATATCCACCTTACCTACCCGGCAAGTTCGTCTTCCACGACATCCTTCGGCCGACCATCTCCGTGTCACCACCCGTCCACTCGTATCAGTCCGCTCCACCTACGGACCCATGCTCACCGCCCTTTCTTTCCGAACGTGATTCGGAACCATCTCATTTGGAGCCACCAAGGCCCGAGCCACCCGTATTTCTAACAGGTACACTATACATCACCGAGCCACTTTTTAGTTGGCTCAAGGATGGCTTGGTCCCACATCCCTTCCCATCCATGGACCCCATCCTACCTATAGTGCCGGTCAACTCATTCCATACCACATTTCGATCTCGTCACCATGTTGATACGTTGGACGATCTTGTCATGGGATTAGATTCACAATGGGAGTTGACGCATCTTTTGGCCCGAGGCTTTGACCAACCCGCTAGTCTTTGCTTCACCCATCCGGCCTTCGGGTCCATTACCTCCGAGTGCACCATGGGTTGTGTCACCACGGAGGTCCTCTTACTCCACCCCTTACCGGACGAGCCCGAATTCATACCCTTTTGTCCGAGGGAGGAATCATACTTCTTGCCTACGATCCCCGTCCCACCCGTTACAATTCAAGAAGGTGACTACCCACATCTTCAAACCTTCTACACGTGGGACCGTGACTTGTGGGAACCCACCACAAGGGGTCATACCTTCTTTGACCCTTTTAACCCCTTCACTATTAGGCTTCCCGAGTTACCACCCGTACTCCCCTTCTTCAAGGAAGCCCACTTTTATGCCCCTTCCCCTCGGGATGGTCCATCTACATCCACCAATCCCGACCCACCTACACCCGGCCCTTCTAAACCACCCGAGTCACCCACATACAAAACACCATCCACGCATAACCACACCCGACGTATAGGTGTTCCCCATGCCATCCATTCCCAGTTGCATAACATGCATGCATGGCACATATTCGGGTGTCCTGGTCCGCCGTCACCCATGTACGGATCGGACTAACATTAGGTGTGTCTAGGGTCATAGATGAGTCCGTGTGTTTTTCTTGTGTGGTTTGTTCTGTGTGGTTTGTTTGCATGGCATGTGTGTCATTTGTTTGTCTGCATGTGTCTTGTGCAAGCTCGTCGATGTCAGTCCCTTATGAGTGTGAAGCGAGTCGACTCACTCGATGAGAATGGGATCGGTTCTACATCTATACCCGGATCAGTCACCTACAGGGACTCAGCGGTGATTCCTAGTGAGTCTTCGAGCTGCTTCCTTCCCTTTTGAGAGTGCCCCACCCGGAGTGTCCACCTTCGGCCCATAGCAGTCTACGCATATCGAGTATATATGGAATGAGCAGGTGACGATCACTCGGAGTGCAGCGTACCCGCGTTACTTGGCATGGTGATAGATCCACCGGAGTACTCGAGCATCCATACCCCTACTCGACGGGGTCGAGTTCCTCCCACCCGGGGAGAGTTGATGGGAATCGACGCCGAGCATGTACTTTTTCTTTTACATTTATGTCCTTTTAGTTTGTGTTTATATCCTTGGGAAAGTATGTACGCAATTGTACGGCTTTGTAAGCCAATGCGTCATTCCCACGGATTGTGTGGATTTCTATGTAATTTGTCAGTAGGACCAACAAGGGGGCCCCCAGCCCTTTCCCATTGGTCCATGTCATCCATGTGGGGCTGGTCAACCATCCTAGGTGGCCATCTAGAAGGGTTGAATGCCATTTGACCACATTGGAGACAAGTGGCTTAATTAGTACAAGGTGGGTTACCTACCTCACCTACCCATTCAACCCCATTAACCATGGTCAAGGGGGCGCCCCTCTCCCCTTAATATTTTATTATTTTTTATGTGTTATTCACATCCAATCTAGGCCCTCCATTCCCCACCCCTAAATCTAATGGTGTAGATTAGATTTGACACATGGCATATAAAAGGGTTGTATTTTCCATTTGTTAGCATTAATGAAGAGAAAATTGTTGAAAAATCAAGAGTGTTCTTGAGCCCCCCCTCTCTCCCTCTGGTTTCTCTCCTCCAACCTCCAGTTCTAGAGTGATTTCTATCTTCTATCCCCTCCCCTTTATCTCCGGTGATCATCTGTGCCGCCGCCGCCGCCGTTCGTGCCGCCTTCGAGCCGCCGCGAAACCGTCTTCGGTATTCTGTCCTGCTGGAAAGAGGTGCCTTCCCGAAATTCCTGCTACCAGCCACGGCCTCTTCGTGGTCTGCAATTTTTATGGTCTATTCCTATATTCCACCCCATCATCCACAAAAACATTTAGGTCCAAAATCCATCGTTTAGTATTTTTCCATTTTCATGCATCTTTCATTCTCAGATCTGTTTTGTCTCTGTCTACAGTGATAGCAGCCCTGTGTTTATCACCTCCAACCCTCTTTTTGATTTGTTCAAACCCTCCCAATTTTACTGGGAGTTCTATCCATCATCCCCTACATCCACCATTTTTCTTGATTTTTGATTCGCCCTCTATCCATTTTTCAAAATTCGTGTTCTATCTCAGCTACAGTGCTTTCAGCCCATTTCTAGATCCGACCCACTATTAGTGAAAAACTCCTATAAATTCTTAGCCATATACAAACTTGTCCAAACCAGTTTTCCCGTTTTCCTAGCTCAATTTTCCACAACTTTAATGAAGCGGTCGAAGTCTGAATCCAAAATCTTCATAGAAGTCAAAGGTAGTTCTCAGAGAATAGCCCTACAGATCTGAGTGTTCGGCTACTGTACAACAGGAAGTTGTAAATTCATTAAAGCCCAGATCCGTGTAGATCCAGGCTAGGTCTCTAGGCCTAGGTTGAAGGATTTGACGTTAGCTTTCCAACGGCGCCAGTCTCGTGTCGATCTGACATCGGGGCTGATCGTAGCGCCCGTTCTCTCCGGGACGCGCGCTGAAAACCTGAAGCTACAGATTCGTGGCCGGTTATTCTGATCGGTGCCGAACGGAGCCGCCCGGCCTCCGGCCGGCAAACCAGTGTGCCGCCAGCCCAGGGAGCGCTTCCCTAGGTGTCCCCACTATAGCGATGCCATCGGGTCCCACACGGCCCCTCCGGACAGCACGTGGGCCCCACCGTCATAAGTTCGGGTGTTGCCGAATCAACGCGAGAAGCCGCCCGTCAACCCGAATTCGGTCCTCCCGGGCCCAGTTGTGTAGCCCTTTACCTCCCTGCGTGGAGTGGGTGATATTTCATTGCTGTCATCATTGTGTAATATTTATCCCGGGAGTACGAGTTTCGGCCGGGTCCGTCGTCCCCACGCCGAGCGCGTGGAGGTATCGTCCTCGCTCCTTACTTGGCATTTTGCTTAATTTCATATATGCTTGTTTATGCCGCTGCTAGAGAGCATGTGTAGGGATATCTAGCTCGCTTTATCTAGTCATTACCGCTGCTGTGAGAGAGTGCGACACCGTCCCGTGACCTGATCTGGGCACACGAGAGAGCCGATCACCCTATGTCACGCCTCGGGCCGATAGCAGCGGAACGTGTCGTTTGCTCGGAACGTGGCAGTTAAACAGTCGTGAATGATCAAGAGCAATCGCATAAGACCAAGATAATTTTGAACAACAATAGAATTTATATTTCTATTATAAATCTCTTACAAGAACTTGTTTTCCAACTTGGAGACTTCAACATAATGGAAAAGAAGATAACGACATACTAACAGACTTAGACAAGATAACTGAATAAGAGACGCCAAGCTGACTTAGCTAGACAACACTATCTAGACTCAAGAAAGATAAAAGACTCGGGTTCACTAGTTTCCGAAGCTCGCTTGCACACTTGTCCCACCCGTGTGAGTCTCGGTCTTGCTAGCCACCTGATTACCTGAAAATGTTGGAATAAAACGGAGTGAGCGAACGCTCAGTAGGAAATTATATCTCAAGAACTAGCAATGGGTTTAAGTAATTACAAGTTTTCACATGTTTATGCAATGGGGCTATGCATGTATAAATAACTGAGCAAGTGAAATAAACTAATCAATAGAATAACACGTCGTGCAAAACATCCAAGCGAGTATTAATCAAGAAGTATTCATGAGAGACTTTATAGATTATTGGCTATTTCACGCAAGTACATTGCCCGTGTCGGGCCACGCTAGTTAAGTCACGCAAGTCAAGTCACGCACGCAAGAAAAGAGAGATCGTGGAATGCCAAAGATCAAGATAAAGAGTACTCCGGTGCAATGCTAGACACCGTTATCATTAAAACTCCCATGGGCACTAGTACTTTCGGGCGCTCCTCCCAGGACCAGATCGGGCCCTATATGCACAGCATTCACGATAGATCTAGACATCCACGATAGTTTATAGCCAATAAGGAGTTCCAAGAACAAGCTTTAATTAGGATGATAAGATAAGATTTTCATGAAATTCAAGGGCAAGACCCTTGAGTAAGGACATACTGGCGATAAAATCCACGCAAAGCATAGTAACCATGACGTCGATAAACTGGGTGGAATTGGGTCCCTAACCGGGTACCATGACAAATAAGTGCCCATATGTAGATGGTCACTCTTGGTATATAGAATTGAGACCCACACAAAAAAATAGCATGTTAATAACATGATGTCCTCATCTCATTAAGAATATTCTCATGATGTCCACTTAGCATAACATGAGGGCCGGTACACCATGTTTCTATAGAGTGACATGGCAAAATAATGTAATGGGTTTTATGGTACAACCAGCTCAGTCGGCCTAGAGGGAATCCAAGGCTACGAGGAGTCTTACGGAGGTCTCTATGACTAACTCGCTAGTCCAAAGGAACGGAATGTCTAATGGAGAGCTTGTATGTCAATGAGAGTTGAGGGTGATCGATAGAACAACATGAAAACGTGGGACTATACTCACGGAGTGGAGATATAGTGCCGATATACATATATATAAATATAATGAAAACCCTCGGTTAGTAGTAACAGGTAAAAACATTTTTACAGAAAATAACGACTTTGATTAAGTCACTACTTAAGTAAATAACACCTTAAATAAGGGCATTCACATGCATTTCCAATTTTGCAGAAATTTCCATAATTCTGTGTTTTATCAAAAACACGCCCTGGACAGGGGCGTTTTATATAAATTTGACGACATATACAGTGGTCGTCTATTTCTTAATTTTCATTTTTGCAAGATATCAATTTCTGTAGTTTAACATGAACGCGCCCTAGGAAGGGCCGTAAATTTTTAAAATCACGCCCTACATAGGGGCGTTATCACCGTGAGAGACGGCCTAGTCCAGGTCGTGAATTCAAGGAATTTACAATATTTCAGAAAATAAAATTTCAAGAGACAGGAGACATGGTCATGACAGGAAAATTAGCAGGAATTCACAGGTAGAGTCATGCAAGATATTAGAATCGATATTTCATATTTATTGAATTTTAAACAGGATCAATTATTAATTACATGCGATTTTCATGAAATTAACGCCTATAGGGCAGGGCGTCAAATCTTAAATTGACGACCTAGTGCAGGTCGTTTCTAAAAGTAGCGCCCTAGACACGGGCGTCTCTTTCAAAAAATATTACAGAAAACATATTAAAGCCAGCAGAAAACTATACTACATGCATGTAATGCTGGTATATATATTAAATCACTTGTTTGGGCTACGTTGCTTGAGAAAACCTACCTTGATGATGATAATCTGATGAACGGACGAAGGTTTTGAATAGAAGATTAATTCTGTTCTGACAGAAAATGAACTCTGTTTGCAATAGAGCCTTGATTTCTGGAAGAAGAAGAAGATTTAGAGGACGTTGATGAAGAACAATCGTTCTTCCCGTTATACCCAAGCTTCCTCCGGTTGCAGGCAACCTGCAGAAGAAAGGAAGAGGAAGGGTCAAAAGCTTTGATGAAAAACGAAAGGCAGGGGAAGAAGAACTCACTGTTGTTCTTCACGACGTCAAGGTTTCTTCAACCTGTAATAGAGGAAGAGGAAGAATAATCAATATTCTTCCCGTATTAGGGAAAGGGAACTATAAGGAAAACTTACTGTTCTTCATCATACCGTAGCAGAGAGGATCGATCAAATGGTTTTAGGGCTTGGGTGATCAAAGGTATTTATAGGATTTTGGGGGTCCTATTAGGGTTAGAGTTCTAGTGGAAGTAACACTTCCAAGATTGAGTTATTACTACATTCGAACTCTTTCCCATAGTTATCACTTACCCTGGATAAGTCCCTGGGTCGAACAGAAGACGAAAGGAATTAGCGTCTTAGGTAAGGGCGTCGAATTTAAATTGACGCCTTGTCCAGCGTCGTTTCTTATATAAAGCGCCCATGTGTAAGGCGTTACGTTCACTTGCCATTTATATTTATTTTAGCCGTTTGAGAATTGACGCCTTTATCTTTGGGCGTCCTTTCTATAATTAGCGCCTTCCCTGAGGGCGTGTATTCTTTAAGTAGCGCCTGTACTAGAGGCGTTATTTCCATTTCACTCTTTTATTTGTTCATTCGTATATAATATATACTTTCCTTCTATTTCTAGGTATATATATATATATACATATATACAGGTTTATGTTATGTACTTATGTATATATATATATATATATACATATATATATATATATATATATACATATATATATATATATATATACATATATATATATATATATATATATATATATTGCCTATATGGGAGAAGATAATAAAATGTGTTAAAAAGCCCATTAAGCGTAAAATGCTTGGGTTGAGTTTGGGCCAATGGAGCTTAGCATTAAAATGTTAATCCTTTATCAAGGCCTAATAATTATATTTGTAACTAGTTATTTCTATTTGTTCCTTTACACAAGTTTACTTTGTTTGGAAGTCTTACTTGTTTATTTGTCAAGACCTTACACATACGACTTATATCTTTTAATAACTTGCATGTATTTCCGTCTATGCATAAATAAGGCTCTTAAGATTATCTCTAAGGTTCTATACCTCATTGATTTGGCGTGGCTAGTTCTCACATACATTGAGATCTTAGTAATCTTCTATTTAGAGATTTTATTGCTCATAAGTTCTTTAACTTTTATTAGTCCTTGTCCTAGGTATCAGAGGCAGGTTCGATCTGAGCAACCCTTTAGGAATACCACTTGACCAAGTATTTATTTGAATAAACTTTAATCATTAAACATTATATACTTATGTATATATTTTATTCCTATTCCAAAATTACCGGGCGTTACACCCTAGCTCATTGCCGGTTTCTCAACCGCGCACGTCCGACGCTTCCCTCGTTAAGGGACAGTCACGAGCTTGTCGTGTCCGTGGTCTCGTCCCGCATCACAAACTCTTCCAGAACCTCGCAGTGAATCGAGGGTCCCGATCAGAAATGATGGACAAAGGTGCACCATGCAACCAAATAATCTCGGCGATGAATAATTTTGCCAAGGATTCGATTGGAGTTTGTTTGTTGACGAGCAAGAAGTGTGCGGTTTTTGTGAACCTGTCCACAATTACCCAGATTGTGTCATGCCTTCTTCTGGTCATGGGCAGTCCAGACACAATGTCCATGGTGATTTGTTCCCATTTCCATTGGGCTATTTCAATGGTTTGGAGATGACCGCCAGGTCTTTGGTGCTCAATTTTTACCTGCTGACAAGTGAGGCATTTGGATACGAACTCCGTAGTGTCTCGCTTCATTCCTGGCCACCAATACATCCTTTTCATATCTTGGTACATTTTGGTGCTTCCAGGATGGATGGAAAATTTTGACCCATGAGCCTCTCACATCAAGTCCTTCTTCATCTCCACATCGTCTGGTACACAAGTCCTTCCTCAGAATGCAATCAATCCATCAATTCCCATTTGGAAGTCTTCATTATTCAGTTGTCTCTGCAGTGCCATGTCCTACCTTTGTGCCTCAGCAATTCTATCTAAGTATGCAGGTCTTGCCGATAACTGAGCTAGGAGACCGAACTACTTCCTTTTCTCAGGTCGTGATTAGATCATTCCCTCCATCATATCCCACTCTCGATGCAAACTCAGTGCCATCAACTTTCGGCTGAGAGCATCTGCCACTACATTCGCCTTGCTCGGATGGTATTGTAAGGCGAAGTCATAGTCCTTCAATAGCTCGACCCATCTCCTTTGCCTCAAATTGAGTTCCTTTTGGGTGAATATATACTTGAGACTCTGATGGTCGGTGAAGACCTCAAACCGGACCCCATATAAATAGTGCCTCCAGATACACAAGGCATGGACCACTGCTGCCATTTCCAGGTCAGGATTGGAGTAGTTCCTTTCATGGTCCTTCAGATGTCTTGAGGCATAGGCGATCACCCGGCCATTTTGCATCAGTACGCAACCCAGGCCGATTCTAGAGGCATCTGTGTAGACAGTGAAGCCATCGCCCCCTCGAGGGAGTGCCAACACTTGGGCCGTAGTCAATTTTGCCTTGAGCATTTAGAAGCTATCTTCACACTCCCTTGACCAGATAAACTTTGCTCCCTTCTTGGTCAGCTTAGTCATTGGGGCTGCAATGGTGGGGAAACCTTCGATGAACCGGCGATAATACCCGGCCAGTCCAAGGAAGCTCCTAATCTCCATGACTATCTTTGGTGCTTCCCATTTTGTCACTGCTTCAACCTTGCTAGGGTCCACCGATATGCCATTCCCGGATATAACATGCCCGAGAAACATAACCCGATCTAGCCAGAATTCACATTTGCTGAACTTGGCGAAGAATTTCTTCTCCCTGAGGGTCTGTAGAACCACTCTCAAGTGTTGCCGATGCTCCTCTTGACTGGAGGAATATATCAGGGTGTCATCTATAAAGACCACGACAAACTGATCTAGATAGGGGCGGAAAATCTGATTCATCTGTTCCATGAATACAGCTGGTGCATTAGTCAACCCGAATGGTACTACTAAGAACTCGTAGTGACCATACCGAGTTCTAAAGGCCGACTTCGGCACATCCTCGGGCTTGATTCTGATCTGGTGATAACCTATCCTCGGATCAATCTTGGAGAAGACTTTGGCAGATGATAATTAGCCAAACAACTCCTCAATCCTCGGTAGAGGGTACTTGTTCTTTATGGTGACCTGGTTGAGCTTGTGGTAATCAATGCACAGCCGCATGGTCACATCCTTCTTCCGCATGAACAAGACTGGTGCTCCCCACGGGGACACGCTGGGCCGGATGAAGCCTTTATCTAGCAACTCTTGCAATTGCTTCCTGAGTTCAGAAAGTTCTACCGGAGCCATTCGATATGGTGGAACAGAGATGGGTGCGGTGCCTGGTACTAGCTCAATAGAGAACTCTGTCTCTCGAGTTGGTGGTAGTCCAGGTAGATCCTCGGGAAATACATCAGGAAATTCTCGGACTATGTCCAAGTCTTCCAAAATCTTGACGGAGCCTTCTTCAAGCACCACACTGGCTAAGAAATAGTCGCATCCTCTGCTAATCAGCTTGGAGGCCCGGATGGCTGATACCATCATTCTTCCCGACTTGTCCTTAGGGCATTGAAAGAAAAATGTCTCCTTCCCCGCTTTCTGAAAAATCACTCTCTTCCGATGGCAGTCCAAGAGAGCGCAGTGTTTGTCTAACCAGTCCATCCCTAGAATGAGATCAAAGTCATTCATATCTAGGATGTATGCTTCCCCCAGCAATATCCTCCCATTGATGTTGATTTCTATAGTGGGGATCACAAGCTTGGTGTGGACTTGTTTCCCAGTTGGTGTGCTAACTATCATTTCACAGAAGAATGTGGCTTGGGGTCAGTTCTTTAGTTGGTTGGCAAAACTAGTGGATATGAATGTGTGTGTAGCCCCCGGGTCAAACAAGACCGTTGCATAAACATTATCCACAAGGATCGTACCTTTAGCCACGGTTGGGGTATTGTCTGCCTCTTCTTGCATTAGCACATAGACTCGCCCTTTGTATTGAATCTTCTCTTGTGGAGAAAATGGCTTTTGCTGAGCCTTCTTGGGGCAGTTCTTTGCAAAGTGTCTGCCCTCGCCGCAATTCATAACACTTGCCTTCAGTCCTCCAGCGTTCCTCTCCCCAATGGTTGTGCCCACACTGGATACAAAACGAAATCCCCGACCCACCCTTCGGAACCGGTCCTTGGCGCGCCACCTTTTCCTTGTCTTGCCTCCCTCCGGTCTGCATAGGTATCTTGCCCGATGACTTCTGCTCTTCGGCGAACCTATAAATGGACATTGGTTAGGACTTACCCTTATATATCTTCTAACTTTTATGGCTTTAGCCATTACCTTGTATTTTCTTGCTCGGCTAGATGAGCAAGCCTCAACGTTGTTGGGTAGGAGCCAGGGTCTTGGGTAGCAACATAGCGTCAGACATTGTTGCACAGCCCATTGACAAATTTCTTCACCTTCCGTCGTGCGTCATCGAATATGTGCAGAGCATATTAGCCCAGAGCTGAAAACTTGGCCTCGTAGTCAGCCACCGACATGCTCCCTTCCTCGAGACTCAGAAATTCTTGCTCCTTCGCGTCTCGCACATGCTTTGGAAAATACTTCTCTCGGAAGACAGCCAAGAACTCCTCCCACAGTATGTCGCCGTCGTGGTAGTCTGCAAAGGTGGTCCGCATCTTAGCCTTCCACCACAAGTCGGCCTGGTCTTACAGAACATAGGCTACCAAGTTTACCTTCTCCTCTTTGGGACACCGCATTGCGCGGAACTTCTTTTCCATTTTGTTGATCCATGACTCAGCCACCTCTGGACGGCTCTCCCTCTTAAAGATAGGAAGCGCCAACCTTAGGAACCGATCAAGTGCCGACAGGTCGTGACGTGGTGCGACTGCGGGCTATTGCATCATTTGTTGCTGCATGGCCTGCATCAACCCTTGGAAGATCTGCATGAACCCTTCCAGGTTGACTCCTGCATTGGGCACCTACCCATTGCCAACTGCAGGGGCAAGGACAGTCCCGTCATGTGCCCCATTTAGGTCATCTACCCCGTTCCCCTCTCATCCACCTGGGGAAGATCTCTTTGCCTTCTTGGCGGCATGGTTCTGAAAAACATACAGTAGTTTGAGTGAGAAGGTTTAAATGGTTCCAAACATACTCAAGAACTGAGCCGATACTTCAAAAAGCATCTCGATGATATAGAGTACAACTTAGCTATATTTGAGGGTGTTACAATCTACCCATCTTATATAGGCGACGTCCTTGTCGTTGGGCACATATAGCACACAATCAAACCCCCAGGCAGGTAGGACTCTAGTGTTGTAGCTGGTGCTATGTGTTGCATCCCTATGGTTTTGATGATGTCTCACACTATAAATATCTATCTCTAGATTAATGCTGTTTCATCATGTGAGTGAGTTCAGTTCATTTGGCTGTCAGATATGCATGCTATCTTGATTCTATATGCACTGTTTGGTTAATATGAAAAGCAGTGGGTCGACTCATCAGAAAGGGTGGGTCGACGCATCAGAGCATTGATAGCTTGGGCACAAAGTCTATACACCAGCTGGATCCATTTAGTCTGTACATTGGCATATCTTCCTTAAGTCTGTACATCGGGCACCTTCTTACTGAAGTCTACACATTGATCCTAATACTCTAGTCTGTACACTGCCCGACCAGTCAAGTCTGCACATTGCCAAAGTCAGTTCAGCTCAACCCTATACATCCTTCCAAGCTTCAACTCTATACATTGGATTGTCAAACTTCATGTCTATACACTGGCTGCTGCATTGTCTTGAAGTCTACACATCCGATAGTGTAAGTCTATCCATCGCCCAGAGTCTTGTTTGCAAAGTCTGAACATTACTTCAGAGTTAGCTTCAGCAAAGTCTACACATTCGGTTCCTTGGGCAAAGTCTATACATCACTTAGTCTGCACATTACCTTCAGCCCAAGTGCTCAAAGCCAAGTCTATACAACGCCAACCCAACACATTGAATAGTTCTCCAAGTCTATACACTAGACTTCATTTCTATAAGTCTATACATTGGCCTGTGATTCACCAACTCTGTACATTCGATATCTTTTCCTACGCATTGGCCAAGTCCATACATTCAACTTTTCCCTACGCTTTCCAGGCCAAGTCTGTACACCACTAAGTGTGTACATTGCATGTTGCTCAAACGTTCAATGTTCTTCAAAGTCTGTACAGCATCCGTCTCAGCCAGCGTCTCAAGCTGCGTCTTAGGCAAGTTTGTACATCGGGCTTTTTTCGTTCAAGTCTATACATTGAACTGCGTCTTAGGAAAGTCTGTACAGAGGCTTCGATTTACCAAGTCTGTACATCGGCCTCATTCGCTCAAGTCCACACATCCACAGTGCTTTCACAAGTCTATACATTCACTTGAGTTACACCAAGTGTGTACATCGCTGAAGTCTTCACAAGTCAGTACAGTTCTTGAGCTTCACAAAGTCCATACATCGCTTCAGCGATTCAAGTCTATACAGACTACCTTTACATTCAGAGTTTGTACATTGGTCCATCAGCCGATCGTTTCATTCAGCAAGCTTCAAAGTCTGTACAGCCTGTCTGTCTTCATGGATTGTGTGCCTTTCGTGCATTGACGCACTTGGCTGACTGCGTAGACACACACCTTTCTGTCTTGCTCACTGCGTCGACGCTGACACTGGATGCGTTGACGCATTGGCCTGTTACCAAGGGCGTGAGCATCTTGCCTGAGGAAGCTGAGGCGACGCTGCTCGATGGAAGCGTTGACGCCTTGGGCTGATGTTCAAAGATCTGTTGATCAACATCAAGTCTGTACAGCATGAAGTCTATACATTGGTTTTGATTTGAACAGAACGCCTAAGTCTATACATTGCTATGGATTGCCTTGAAATGCTTAAGTCCATACACTGAAGATGCTGAAGACCTCCAAGTGAATACACTCTCACATGATACACACTTGGCTAACTATCGTTTCAAGTCTGTACACTGCTTAGGCTTTGTGAAGTCTACACAGTGGCTGAGCCTTGTAAAGTGTACACATTGGTAACAATCGTTTGCATTGTTCATGTCTATACACTGCCATTCATGCGCACTGTTCACATGTCTATACACTGCCTTCACATGCATTTTATTCAGTAAGTCTGTACATTCTCTCACGATGTACACACTTACTCTGTTGATGTTTCTGAAGTATATACATCCTTGTTAATAGCCTGAACTGACTAAGTATATACATTACTTCAGTCTGTCTGCAGGCGATTCAGGCTGATGATTGGGCACGTGAATCGAGGTTGGCACCTAACACGTGATCCAAGACAACAGGAGCATGACACGTGGATGGTAACCTTGTCAGGATGCTGCCATGTGGTCAAAATTCAAATGATATGGCCAAAAGTGCATGGGCGGGAACCTGGCAGCCACACGCCAATATCTGCTATAAATATAGAGCTTCATCCTTCAGCAGAAGCTTGATCGTGAAAAGAAAAAGTAGAAGTCATTGGTGAGAGTCTGCACGATCCAGAAAAGAAAAAGAGCAGAGAGTTCCAGATCTGAGAGGAGTTTGTTCGAGAGAGAGAGAGAGAGTGTGTGTGGATTGATGAATTGCTTCATTTGAAGCTACATTTGTATTGGGTTTCAGAACCGATTTCTTCTTCATTGGTTTTTCTTTCTATTTTGCTTTCGTTTATTTTGTTCTTCCATTCTGATTTGAATTGGTTTCCCTCCGGTGTGTGGAGGAAGGGAGTACTACTCCAGTTTCCCTCTGAGTTGCAGAGGAAGAGAGATCGGTGATCTCTGGTGTTGTTAGTGACAAGTTGTCATTAACAGTTTCCCTCCGTGTGTGGAGGAAGGGAGAGGATTCTCCGGTTGTGTTCTAGCTGGGAGCTAGAACAGGTTTCAAGTTCTGTGGGTAGCAGAGCTTGGTCGAGGGATTTGTTTCCCTTGGGTGTTCAAGCTGTGTGGCAGCATGTTGCATGCAGACTGAGTGTGCTGTGATCTAGCTTTGCCTAGTGGAATCCTCACTCTAGTTGGAGTGAGGGGTGGATGTAGATTGCGGACTGCAATCGAACCACCTAAAAACCGAGTGCCTCCTCTGTGGTTTGCTATTGATTTCTGTGCTCTTCATCTGCTTGTCCCTTTGCCTTCAAGTGATCAGTTCTTCACTCTCATCTATATTTCTCTGTGTACGGGTTAAGGAGGTGCGTTAGCTGTAGAATCTATTTTCCGCCTGAGTTTCTGCAAAATGGGAGTGATCTATTCATCCCCCCCTTCTATATCACTCTTGCTGCGCTAACACTATGGATTCAGAGGGGGGTGAATGAATCTCCCCTTAAAAAATTACTCCCAATTAAAAAACTGTAACTAGACACAATATGAAATCACGACTAGTTAAGCTATATAAGATAAGGAGAAAAATGATTCTCTTGACCAAACAGTTGAGCTGCAAGAGTGCAGGCTCCTAAGCAAACTTACTCTATTAACTGAACCCAAACAAGCAAACAAATGCAACTTAGAAGCTCAGATGACTTGAGTGAATTTGACACTCTTCAGAACCAATGTCAAATATCCAAGATGAAAATAAATTCCTCGCTAGACAAATTATTCAGATCGAACCTAAGCATACATCTAGCGGATGAGAATAGACACACAAACCACTGCACAGAAGATTTTTAAGGTGGTTCGGTCCTCCAGACCTACGTCCACCCCACACTCAAACCAGAGTGTGGATTCCGCTGATACACAGCTTAAACCGCTGGGCCTCACAGCTTGCCTACAACCAGCTGAGCATCACAGCTTGCTTCCGCTGGGCAATACAGCTTAGTCGACCAGAGGAATCCTCCTCTACAACCGCTGGGGATTGTAGACACGCTATTCCTGACGTCTCCTGAGAAAGTCTCATATCACTATACAACGTCCCACGACGGCTTACGCGTTTTGAATCACTTGAGTGCTTCCTTTTCTTAAGTCTTCTTCCGCCCTTTTCGGCATCCGGAATCGTCTCGTCACGGCATTCGGACGGCATCAACACCAGTCAGACGCATCAGGAAGTTCCGGAACCAAGAAGGGTGTCTGCCGGGCGGCCGCCAACACCTTGTCCGAGGACCCGGGTGGGTCTTTTTGGGGGCGTCCAGGCCCCTGGACGCCCCCATTCTTTTAATTTATTTTTCACAGCCCAAAACAAAATAAAAAATAATATACTAATGGAGGCGTCCAGTCCTCTTGACGCCTCCATAAAAACAAATATAAAAAATATATATGCCAGTTGGCATAAAAAGACAAAACAAAATAAAAAATAATATATTAATGGAGGCGTCCAGGCCCCTGGACGCCTCCATAAAAACAAATATAAAAAATATATATGCCAGTTGGCATAAAAAGACAAAACAAAATAAAAAATAATATATTAATGGAGGCGTCCAGGCCTCTGGACGCCTCCATAAAAACAAATATAAAATATATATATGCCAGTTGACATAAAAAGACAAAACAAAAAAATAAAATTATATATTTATAGAGGCGTCCCGGCCCCTGGACGCCTCCATCAACTCCCTCACGGCCGTCGGCCACCGAGCGACGGTTTATCGTGTGTGAAAAAATCCAAATTATGAAGATGTCCAGCCAGATGGACGCGCCCATTTCTGAATCACGGGTCGCCGCTCACAAAACCACGCGTTGTGCCAAACCGCGTGCGGCCGTCGGTGGTGTTCGGTGGACCTGTTAGAGGCGTCCGGGGCCCTGGACGCCTCCACAAAAATATTCTGAAAAAATAAATAAAAATAGAATAAAATATTAGTTCGGCCCTGATGGAGGTGTCCAGGGTCCTGGACGCCTCCACCCACCGGAGCCCTATAAATAGAGGCCCACCCCCTCAGTTCTGGAGGAGCTTCTAAGAGATCCGATAGACTGCCGGAGCCCAGAGGCTACCGGAGTCATTTTCTAACCCGTGGGGTCTTTTGTAGGTGGAGGTTCTACCGGCTTCTCGGGTGCCCACGCTCACGAGAGGAAGCTCATCTTCATCCACCGCGCTTCCACGTCGTCCCTACGCTGCCGGAGCTCCGCCGGATCTCACCCTCGGCTCATCCAATAAGCCTTTTCTTCTCCTTTTTCTCCATAGTTCTTTACATTCATCATACCGCATCCTCTATCTCCCTACATATGGGCGCCGTCTCTTGCATACTTCTTGCATTCATCATCGCATTTTCCTCCTACTCGAGTCCGAGTGGGGTTTAAAACCACACCAACCAGGTGTGTGTCAGGTCACGATCTCGTCACTTTTATTGCAAGAAATTGTTACTACACTGCCATTTTCTAATTCCGTTCGTTTATTGTCTACTGTTTTGTAAGGGTAACCAAGAAAAGCCCTCTCCGTCGGCCGGCCGAAGGGGGAGGAAGAAGCAACCCGCCATCTCTCGCTCTTGAGGTAGACGCGATCACTTTCTTTATTTTGGGGTCTTTTGGCCCCTGGCGATCACATCTTGTTCTCGAGGCCGCGGCGAGTCACTTCCCCAATGGCCGTTTAAATTTCCATTCTTATACTCTCTTTATATTCTGTTATATTCTGCTCATATTCTCGAGGCCGCGGCGAGTCACTTCCCCAATGGCTGTTTAAATTCCCGTTCTTATATGTCATATTCTTATCTATTCATATTCTCGAGGCCGCGGCGAGTCACTTCCCCAATGGCCGTTTAAATTTCCGTTCTTATATTCTCTTTATATTCTGTTATATTCTGCTCATATTCTCGAGGCCGCGGCGAGTCACTTCCCCAATGGCCGTTTAAATTCCCGTTCCTATATGTTATATTCTTATCTATTCACATTCTCGAGACCGCGGGGAGTCACTTCCCCAATGGCCATTTCAATTCTTGCTATTTAATTTCTGCACCATTCCCGTCCCCCCGAGGCCGCGGTGAGTCACTTCCCGCTATGGCCGTTTAACCCCCATATCTTGCTATATTACATTTGTCCCGCTCGCCCCGCTGGAGCAATCTCCCGTGGTGGCCCCTTCTCTTTTCTCTTATTTCTGTGTTGCAGCAAACAAAAGAAGGAGCCCGCGCGCTCCGCGTCTTCTCCGCTCCCCGAACCGCGTGACGTCGCTCACAGATTGGCGATCACGGTGGGACCTCTACTGCTTCCTTTCGGCTACCCTTGCAAGTTCGGCACCATCCGTGCCTCTCCACCTTGGCGCCCACGCGCCCCCCCCGTTGTGCTCATGACAGCACTGTCAGTTTTCATTGGTTGTTTGTTTATTATATGTCTGTTATTTCTGTTGTTTTCCCACTCCATATCTCTGTCAGCATTTCATTGCATGCATCCATCCCTCTTTTTTATCCTTTTTTCTTTTTTTTGAGGATCACCCTTTCCCGGTGAAGGAAGGACTCTCCGTTTGGGAATTCCTCTCAATGGACTAGAATCTCCTACACTGGGACCTCCGTAAGTCCCCGACATCGAAGAATCTCCTCTTCGTTCACTGGGCTGGTTGTACCATTGAAGTTCCCTGGAGTTAGTCATTTCATTCGTGGTGAGACGAGAGACCCTAGCTGACACGGCGGTGAAACAAAAATAAACTAGGGTCCCTATTTTGTGTGAACTTCGGATCTCGCTAAAAACAAAAAAAAAATCATCAAAATCAAAACATAAAAAAGGCGTAAAGGCATCCACTTGTTTGATAATATCTGCTACCTGCTTGCTAGTGTATGTTTTTGCATTCTGGGAAAACTGTGAGCATGGCTCACAAGTCTTTTGAGGAGAACCACCCTAGTCGTGGTTTGTCAGCCGACCCGCGAGTCTATGCTATGGACTCGGGTCCTTCTCATGAGCCCTCGCATGAGGTGCAGGTTATTGCCGGGGACACATCCCCACCGCAGGATATCTCTTCCTTACTGGGCGTCCTCGCCAACATAGAGCTTACCTCTGAACAGCTCCGGGCCTTCCAGGCCATTCTGAAGGGGAAATCTGTTTCCCCCACGCCCCAGGAATCAACTCCGGCCATCGCACCTCTCCAAGAGTCCGTGCAGGCCATTCCATATCCTTCATTGGCGCAAGCCATCCAGTCTCCCTCGCTTCAAGGATAAGCGAGCCAACAACCACCCTCATTCCAGTTCCCGTCACAATCTCAAACTCCCGTTGTTCCCCACACACCGCTTCAGCCAGGGCCAACTATCAGCAGTCCGACAGCTCCCTCTCATTCCGGGTTCCCCCCTCAAGTCTCCGGGAGACAGTTTCTCCCCCAGTGGCAAGTGCCACCTTCACCTCCAGAGGAGCTCTCCCAATCGCTCCTCAATAGGTTCAATCGTATGGACGAGCAGTTTCAAAATCTGAGAAGGATGGTGGACGTGAAAGCCACCCCGGAGGTTGCTTTGCCAATCCTTCCCGTCATTCATCTTCCTCCCTCCGAAATGCCCACGTACCGCAGATACAATGGTACCGGCAACCCCTTCATTCACCTCAAGGATTTCATGTATGAATCCTCCTATTGGCAAAACGATCAGAGGTCCCTGGCATACCTCTTTCGGAGATCATTGGATGGTCCCGCGCTAGAGTGGTTCTATTCTTTGGAGCCCCGCGAGGCCGAGAATTTTGAAATAGTCCAGAGAAGGTTCTTGCAGAAATATAGGGATAGGGTCGGTCCCTCACTCTCCATTATCGACCTAGTGGCCGAAAAGATGAAGCCCGACGAAGATTTTGTCCGCTATGCTGATAGATGGAGGTCTCTGGCGGAAAGAATAAGGGATACCCTCTCCGAGCCCGAACAAGTGAAGATGATTGTGTCTAATGCAACCCCACAGTTCAGACACGTCCTGGCCATGAATAAACTTACTACAATGGAGGAACTCTATGAAAGGGCCAGGTACATCCAAACCCAGTTAAAAGACTCCCCCATTATGAACATGTTTGAGTCACCGAAGCCCAAAGTGGTCAGAAAAATAGGCGCTGGTGTCCCGGGCGGAGCCACAGAAGGGGTCGTGACAAATGAGCAAGTGGGTGCGGTCAACAATGCCAACTATGCAGTCAACCCAAGGCCTCCACAAATGCCCCGACTTCCCCTCCAACCAAGTCCTTTCCCCCTTCGTCCTCCACCCCAAAATAATCCACCCCAGGATAATATGCCTCCATTACGTCAACCCCAGCAACAACAACCACAACCTCAGCAACAACAACCACCGCTTCAGTACAACCAAGTTCCACCCCCGGGGAACTATGGTCCCCAACAGCAACAAAGGAGGCCGGTCGGTCCCAAGAGAGCCTACTATCCACCATTGCCAGAAACTTTAGCAGACATTTTTAATGCTCTCATGGCATCAAACCAACTCGCCCTACCCAGAGAAAGGCCCGTGTGGCCCCCAAATGTTGATACCTCCAAATACTACGTCTACCACAGGCAGCCAGGACACACAATAGATTACTGCTTCCATTTCAAAGATTACATCCACGATATGAATGATGAACATCAAATAGATTGGGATGAAATGAGACGATACGTCGCGGCTCTTAAGGCTAGGAGACCTCCTCATAGGCCACAGCAGCAGTTACAACAGCAGCAGCAGCAGCAACCACAACAACAATAACAGCCTCAGTAGGCCCCACAACAACAGCCCGACATGGGCATAATCCAGAATCCATTACCGGAGCACCAACAGCCCAATCATCAGGTTAACCCCATCTCCTCCTTCCCGGAAGTCGGGAGAGAGCAGGTGTGGCACCAGGAAAGTACCTCCATTCTTTCTACCACCAATCCTATCATCACGTAACACCATTGCCTTGCCCAGGTAGCACCTCTCTCTCATCAACCCGCGTCAGTATCACCTTCACCATTTCCACTACCATTACGCCCTCTCATCCGTACCCCGATCCCCTATCAACCGACACTCTCCACTACGCCTTCACACCCTCTCATCTTCTCCCACTCCCCCACTTTACCATCCACCTCTACCACATTTACCCCTACGCCTTCTAAACCCCTTATCATCCATCAACCATACATAACCCCATCTTTCTCCACCGTATCACCACTAATACCTTCAAAATCACTCATTAACCATCACCCACCTCAAAATCATTGCTCGCTTCAAGCCCTACCCACTTCTACTTCGTCTCCACCTCCACCTTCCAGACTCCTTATCCTTCATAATCCGCGCGATATCCCCTCTACCTCCACCATGCCTCCACCTAACAAACCCCTCATCAGAATCCTTGCTCCCGTCATCACCCCTGCTTCATCGACCATTCCTCCACCACTACCCCTCAAACCTCTGTTAAAACCCACTGCTACCCCCACAAAGGTACAAAAGCCTCAGGCAATGGTGCTCCGGAGTGGAAGGATTTTCCACAGTGTTTTTCCCCACAACAGTCAGAATCTTGAGCAATCTGAGCCAGAGAAGGATGATGGAGAACAACCAGAAAGAGCTATCCCTGGAACACAGTATGATCTATTGAAACACTTGGACAAGACGCCTGCTCGGATCTCCATCCTGGAGCTACTTCAAAGATCCACATCCCACCAGGCGGCCTTGATGGAATATCTTCAAAAAGTCATGGTTAATGAAGACCTCCCCGTGGAGAAGATTTCGACCGTCCTGACCCCAACAGACACACAACCGGCCATCATGTTCCACAATTACGAGCTCGCTCCCAAGGATGCTCGAAAATATGCACTGTGCATTTCAATAAAAATTAATGGGGTATCCATAAACCCGTGTCTTGTGGACACGGGTGCATCCATAAATGTGATCTCCATGAGCACTCTTCAGTTGTGTGGGGTCGACGAGGAACAAATAAGACCTTCCTCGATCACGGTCACGGCTTATGACAATAGCAAAAGGCCGCCACAGGGGATGATTATTCTGAAGGCAGAACTAGGCCCCATGTCAATTCCCACAGAATTCCATGTCCTCGACATAGACCCCACATTCAAGGCTATACTGGGTCGCCCTTACATCGAAGCTATGGACGCTGTGCCTTCCACCAACCATCAGTGCCTGAAGTTTCCTTACAATGGGAGGATTATTAAAGTGGTCAGTACACCTGTCCTTCACACAGTGGATGCTATCAACACCTCTCTGCCCTCTGTGTGGCCATCTCATCGGCCCATATTGTCATTGCTGGACGTGCGTGATCTATCTCACGTTCCACTAGCACCAAAGGAGCCGGTCAGGACAACCGCAACATCATGTCTCCCTTTTCACTCCAAAGGTTGGGAGATTATGAGGAACATCGACTATCAACAGGGTAAAGGTCTGGGCGCACAATTACAGGGTATGCTCAAACCGCCAAAGGAAATTAGGCCGAACCATAGGTTTGGCCTAGGCTTCAAAGGACCATTCAAGGCGGATTGGAAGCCCCTCACATGGACTCTATCAAACCACTTCAACAGAGGGCCCGTTGTTCAGATGGGAGATTACCCACGAGAAGCATATGGGGGATCACATGCTGTATATTTGGCTGAAAAATGTCCTAGGATCACCAAAAGAGGCAAAATCAAAGATCAGGAATGTGAGTGGAACAAATGGTTCGACATACGGGACATTTCCGTTGCACTGGAAAGGATGTTCTCGTCTCCGCAGCTTGAAGGACCACCATTGATCTTCAGAATACCAGAGAATATTACCACTCTTGCCAAGATTCCAAACTATCCTCGTCCTCGCCAGAAGGACCCTGTCATCGACGGATCTTCATCCATCCTCAACATTGCCGTCGACGGCTCATTAGCCGCCATCTTCTCCATCCACTCGTCTCAGCCTTTGCTGATATTTTCTTCCTGGGCCAGACAGTTGTCTGATGATCTTCCCAGGTCCCCTTCTTTGCTTACATACCTACGCGGGCTTTTCAACCCGCGCCAGGTCTTCAACCATGATCTGCTCTATGAGCCTCACAATCCTCTAGTCATAACCACTTTCCTCTCTCCTCCAATCTCTTTTCACTGCTTTGTCATTAAAAATGAAAACGAAAAAAAAAACGTCAATTTTCAAACTCCCCAACAACACATCTTCGTTGAGGAAACCTCCTACATCTCCCACGGGTGCGTACCGCCCTGCGGACCACCCGTCCAAGGTCCGATGAGCGACCTTTTCTACCCCTCCTCTGAGGGGTCTTCTCCTGTACATTCTACACCATCCTCTTTGTATTCCTCTTCTTCTGTAAATATTGTCAGTCAATCTAGGAATGATAGGTCAAGGGTGGTACCTAGGAAGAAATCCAAGGGTAGGCAGATCCCTCGTCGATTCCTTCTGGATTTAGCCGCTAGGTGTCAGGCCCTTCTTGCCATCCCCCAGTTGTTAGAAAATCCCATCCAGCTACCGGAAATAGAATGTGAGGGCGACTGTGCATTTGATGAAGGGTATGGGGTCTACGAGATCACGGATGAAGAATGCCCCACTGAAGATGAGGGTGAAGAATATGAGGATGCGGCAGGCGCATACGCTAGTGGAATGAGGAGATTCGACGAGCCGTCAACCGCCGTAGAAGAATCCACCAAAGAAGTCAACTTGGGAACTGAGGAAGACCCTAGGATCATCCTCATAAGTGACAACCTACCACCCTCTGAAGAAGAGGCATTAATTGAGGTTCTCAAGGAATATAAGGACACGTTTGCATGGAGCTACGAGGATATGCCGGGTCTGGATTCAACCTTGGTCGAACACCGTTTAACCCTAAAATCAGGGTCCGTCTCGGTAAAACAAAGGTTAAGGCGTTTCCACCCTCAGATGGCTTTGAAAATGAAAGAAGAGGTCGATAAGTTCCACAAAGCCAGGTTCATTAGAGTCATCCTTTATCCTCAATGGGTGACGAACATTGTCCCGGTCATGAAGAAAGATGGGAAAGCCAGGATTTGTATCGACTTCCGGGACCTTAACCGCGCATGTCCAAAAGATGATTTTCCCTTGCCTCACATTGATGTGTTGATCGATAACACGGCAGGCTACGAAACCCTCTCATTCATGGATGGATTTTTAGGATACAATCAAATTCGTTTGGCAGAAGAGGATCAGGAAAAGACGTCATTCACTACCCCTTGGGGAACATATTGTTACGTGGTCATGCCGTTTGGATTAAAGAATGCTGGAGCTACTTACCAAAGAGCTATGATGGCCATATTTCATGACATGATGCACATATACCTGGAAGTGTATGTGGATGACTTATTGGTGAAATCAAGATCCAGGATGGAACATCCAGAAGTTTTGGCTAAGGTCTTGCAGAGGTCAAGGGAGTTCCAATTGAAAATGAACCCGAAAAAGTGTGTGTTTGGTGTGTCGTCGGGTAAATTGCTGGGGTTCATTGTGAGTAAAAGAGGGATCGAGATAGATCCCGACAAAGCCAAGGCTATCAGGGATATGCCGCCTCCCAAGAATTTGAGGGAAGTCCGAGGTTTAATCGGGAGGTTGCAGTTTATTTGTCGATTTGTGTCCCAACATTCACAAAGGTGTAGACCTCTCTACGAGTTGACCAAGCCAGGAGTAGAATTCCACTGGAATTCTAAATGTCAGAAAGCTTTTGAAGGGTTGAAGGAATATCTGGCTAGTCCACCCGTTCTCATTCCACCCAAACCAGAAAAACCTCTGATCCTTTACGTCTCAGTCTTGGATGACTCCGTGGGAGCCGTCCTCGCACAAGCTGATGAAGAAGGCAAGGAACGGGCAACCTATTACTTGTCCAAACTTCTCAATCCCTGTGAGCATAAGTACACCATCATGGAGAAAACCTGTGCTGCCCTCGTTTGGGTAGTGCAGAAATTGAAGCACTACTTCTTGGCTCATGAGGTCCACTTGATTGCTCGAATGAATCCTATCAAATTCCTTCTAGAGAAAGCCGTCCTTACGGATAGGCTAGCACGCTGGCAAAGTTTTCTCTCTCAGTTCGACATCACCTACATCCAGCAAAAGGCGATTAAAGGCTATGCCATAGCCGAGCATCTCGCTCACCATCCTCTTCCCAAGTTCGATCCCGTCCAATCAGAGTTTCCAGATGAGGACCTAATGTCCGTCAACCAATCAGATGAGCCAATGTGGACACTATATTTTGATGGAGCTCTGAATTCTCAAGGGAGAGGAATCGGCGTCGCCCTCCTGTCGCCTGAAGGCCTCACATTCCCATTGGCATACCAGCTCAAATTTCCAGTTACCAATAATATAGCCGAATATGAAGCTCTTCTAGCTGGCCTAGAACTCGCTCATTCTTTTCGTATCACTCAGTTGCGAGTCGTAGGTGATAGTCAACTCATCCTTCGTCAGGTGCTCACTAAATATCGCACTCGCGATCTCAAACTCAAGCCATACCAAGAACTCACTGCTGCCTTTGCCAAACTGTTCACCAAACTGATCTTTGTTCATGTCCCTCGTCATCAAAATATTCTCACCGACGCCCTCGCCTCATTGGCATCATCCATAAGGTTCCCTCTAGGAAGATGGTTTGAGTCCATTTCCATCTACAAACTTCACGCCCCTGCAATCGATGATGCTTCCTACGTAAACATCAAAGACAGGATAGCAAGGAAGATCCTGCAGGAAGATATCCTTGAGAAGAGGGAGATCATGTTGGCAGAGGTTGAAGAAGAACTGGCTGATGAAGAGAAACCATGGTTCTATGAAATCGTCAAATACTGCCAAGATCAGTCTTATCCTGAAGGGGCCACCACAGAGGACAAGAAAGTCATAAGAAGGGTGGCTCAGAAATATACATTGGTTGGAGGTCTACTCTATAAGAGGAGCCTTACTGGTATTCTGTTAAGATGTCTTGGTGACGATGAGGTTTGGAAATGTGTAGAGGAGACACACTCGGGTGTGTGCGGTGGCCACGTGAATAGTCAGATGCTCGCCAAGAAGATCATTCGCCAAGGCTTTTATTGGCCCACTATGGAAGAGGATTGTGCTATCTATGTCCGTAGGTGTGTCAAGTGTCAACTTCACGCCGATAAAATCCATTCACCATCTTCCTCACTTCATCCAATATCCTCCCCATGGCCTTTCTCCATGTGGGCATTCGACATCATTGGTCCCCTAGGTGATCCCAATTCCCTCACCAAGCAGAAATCTTTCATCCTTATTGCGACGGAATACTTCACCAAATGGGCCGAAGCCGAAGCTTACACGGAAATCAAGGCGTCAACAGTCTGCAAGTTCATCACGAAGAACATCCTCGCCAGATTCGGCGTCCCAAGCACGATCGTCACCGACAATGGGCCACAGTTCATTTCTCAGGACCTACAGGACCTCTGCAAAAGGTACGCAATTGCATTGCATCATTCATCGCCTTATTACCCACAAGGTAACGGCCAAGCGGAGGCCACCAATAAAATATTGCTCAAAATCATCAAAAAAACCTGCGAGTCTAGTAAGTTTTCAGACTGGCCAGAAAAACTTATCGAAGCCCTATGGGCCTATCGCACTTCAATCCGTACCCCCACCGGGCAGACTCCGTTTGCCCTTACTTATGGTATGGAAGCGGTAGTCCCGTACGAGACTCTGATCCCTTCTCTCAGGGTACAATTGGACGAGGAATTTCCCCTCGACGATCGTCGTAATTCACTCCTCGCCCAGTTGGAACTCTTGGATGAGAAACGGCTGGCCGCTGCCGAACAGGCGCGTGTGTATCAAAATAGACTCGCTCGCTTTTACCAAAAGAAAGTCGTTGAGAGAAAATTCAAAGTCGGTGAGATGGTCGTAAAAAGAATTTTTGTCAAACCTGGAGGGCCGCGTTCTAAGCTCCAACCCAATTGGGAAGGACCATTTGTAATTCAAGCCGTGTACCCTGGCAACGCCTACAAGCTAATCAACGCCGAAGGGACCGAGTTATCCCACCCTTGGAATGGGCTTTATCTTAAGAAATACTACCCTTAGCACAAAACAAAAAATTGATGAAAAGATAAAAAACATCAAAAACAAAGAAATATTGAAAACTACTAAAAATATGGAAAATTCAAAATGCCAATGCCTGGTGGTCACCATGTAGTCAAGTCCCTGCATCTAAACCTTCATGTTAGGATAGGGCCCATTAAGGCTTGGTAGGCACCGGGTCTTGGTTTGCCAGAACCGTGGAGATCCCTGTCCGGCCACGTCGGCCTATGCTCGCTCGAAGGAAGCTAACATGTGCTCACTTATGTATTTTATTCAAAAAAGTCGGTAGCATCACCTACGGTGGGGCCCCACCCAGAAGATCTCCGGAAGCTGTAATCTTTATTCTTTTCTCTTCGACCAAATGAGACAGTCGGCGCCCTTAAAATGCTGAGCATGAGAAACTGAAACTCAAACCCCAAAGGCAAGAGTAGGATCCATTTTCTCGAGCATCGATCAGATCACGAGAAGAGGGCAGTGTCCCCGCAGGCATACAAAAAGGGAGCCCACAAACGTCAAACGACTATATCTCCCTCACAAAAAGAAATACAAAATCAAAATCAAGAGAAAAGCCTGGTCGTGACCGTGCCTGTTGCGATAAACGGAACCCCTCAAAGCAAAAGTCTGAATCCACAAAAGGGGCCGTGGAATGTAAACGCTCGAGATTTGGTCTGAAGTTGTCCGAAAGGAAAGAGTTAATGGGCCCTTATTCGCTCGCCGGGTTAACGGCTTTGTCGGTCCTCTCAGGAGGTTTATCCCCTACACTCTTCCTTCTCCCTCTAAAGATGAAGGTTCGATGGAGTTTCTGAAGGGTGAAAACTGCCTAGGGTCTGCGACCTTATTTTAATATACATATTTGGTTGCCTACTTTGAAAAGTAAAAGCTATCGCTGCGAAGGAGTCTCCGTGTTTCTGGCTGGTCAAGACCCCTGTTTACCACCTTGATGTCTTCTTGTTTAACCTTGGGCTTAGGCCAATGCAAGCGCGTCACCTATGGGTGCGACAGCGTCTGATTCCGGGTCAGCGTCGCGCGGTTGGTCGTTAGGGTTCCAGGGTGTTCCATCATATACCATCTAGAGTTGTGAGGAAACAGACCTGGGTCGGGCAAATCTCTTACCTCAAACACCTTTTGGGTGAATCCCTGTGGTCGGAAGCGACTGGGAGCCTAAGCATGGCATGACGGTATTGTCATCAGGGTAAGTCTTAGCCGGCGGGATCATCATTCGAGGGGTCTAGAGGCCCAAATCAACCTAGATGTGCACTTAGGATACCTGGGAGGTTAGTAAGAAACCCCTGTCTCACGTAGGTTAGGTGCCATTTGGGTGCTTGCCAGGCGTTAGCAAAAAATTGAAATGATAAAAACAAAAAAAATGGAAAAGAGAAAATGTACATATTTGTAAACAAAAAAAATCCTTTTTTATGATAAAATAAAAAAAATGCCAAATATAAAAAAGAAAACAAATCAATTTTGCATGATTACATTTGCGTGCAGCATCTCACTTTTAATACCGCTTGCATTCGTGTGCTTGCCTGTCGCATTTATCATCACCGCGTCTTTCCCTTGCCTTCGTTAAATAAAGGCTTGGCCCCTTGACCAGTTATCAAGGACAGTCACAGTGACCATTTGCTTATTGAGCAAGGGGCCAAGTCAGAATAGAAATTCTGATTTGTTTATTTCAGTGATGTGTGCAGGGATTCAGGCAACAGAAGCAAAGGTGAAAAATAAACAAACCAAACCTTGTATTTTATTCCAAAAAAAAATCAAAAAAAATTAGTACATCAAGTTCCGCCCTCTCTCTTTGCATTACTCGTCCCACTACTCTCCGGGCAAAACGCTCTCAAAGGTGCTACCCAACTACGAAAAGCGGTACTCCTACCGCTTTGTACTCCCCTTCCTATTACCACACCCCGGCATTGATCCACGGAAGCAGCAGAGAAGCTACCAACACGAAAGCCGCGCTCTCGTGCTCTTCGGTAGAGCTCCTCACCATCTCTCAGCCACTGTTCAGCAAAACCAAGGCTGATTCGGAGTTCGAATAATTGGGCCTCCATGGCCCTTCGTTCCTCCCTTTCAGTCAATCTGTTGGCTCTTTCTCTCTCTGCGTCTCTTTCTTTCTCTGCACGTTCTCTCTCGCGGTCTTCCCTCTCCAACTGGAGAGTGATCCTCAGTTCCACGGCATCCCTAGAGGAGTCGTCATCAGGATGACGCCGCAGTTCCCTCTCCAGTTCTGTTATCCTAGCCTCCTTCTACGCAGCTTGGGCAAGCGCTTCTTCTGTCTCCTTTTCCTGCCGAGTGTACCATCTCAGATACGCGATAAGGCATAAATAAAGAGAACTCAACACTGAAACTTTTACCTGTATACAGAGCATCCCTTCTGCCTCCGCAGCACGCTGCGTGGCGTGAGCAAGTTGCTCATGAAGCAAGTCAAGTTCTGAGGTGGGAATCCACAAGCTGGAAGAGGCACCACCTACTCCCATCGCTGGGAAAGCCGCGCCAATCTGGGCATGCTACGACCGCGTGAATTAGCAGCCAACATCTGGAATCTGGGGTTTTAATTAGGAACGCATTGTACACCTACCAAGGCACTCGTAGCTCCGCGGGCATCGCCCAACTGTTGTTCCATCTCTGCCAAGCGAGTTCGTAAATTCGCTATCATGGCATCCCGGACATCCTGCAGCCATACGAGTCAGCATCTCCACCAGAAAACCAAAAGGGAGAAAGAAGAAAAGAGAAAGGGGAAACCTACCTCCACAAGTCCCTGGGGTTGGAACCGCTCTGCGTACTTTGTCCTATATAGACGCAAGTAGTCCTCGCTATCCCGCGCCTGCGATTCTACAATCGTGCCACCCCGTTGCCAGTCTTCGTACTGTTCGGGGAATCGCACGCGCCAGTCAATGCAGGTCGCCGGTCCTCGCGTCTCTCTCCCAACGCGAGGTGGCGCAACTGAATCCACCCATTCTTGAGCCAGTCCCAAGGACCTCATAACCAATCGTAGCCGAAGCGGCTCGATTTCATTCAGGCAGTGCATCCACAATTCCCGTCCGAACCGGGCACGACTTGCTAGAACCCACGGCTGGTCGACATCGACCATGTCTGAGTAGGGTCTCCAGTTTACCATCACTGCAGGGAACTTCTGTTGCTCCCGCCTTAGCACCATCAGTTGGTAGGTTAGGGGTGCCGCACTCATGATGGGTTCCCACCGCCTGGCTAGCGGCACCATCACGGGTCGCCAATGCCGAGCTCTCCCCCTGGGGAGGTAATAATAGCTCCACAGCTGCTCGGCGCAGGTCATCAGTACTTTGCAAAAACAAGAAAAAAAATACAAAACAAGAAAAACTAAAAATACCTGGATGAATCGTGTGAAACCACTCACAGCCATCTCACGATCCGCTTCTTGGAACAGGCCTGCAAACAAGTGTGCCAGCATGGCAGCTCCCCAGGCGTAGTATCCTACTCTTTCAAGGTCTGATAGCAGCTCCAGGAAGCGACATTGGATACCATCCCCTTTCGAGCTCAGTACCAATCTCCCCAAAAGGAAGAGGAGAAATCTCCTCAAATCTATGTTGCATCTTTCCCAGTTACCGAAATCTGTGCAGTACACGGCACGGCATCCTATTTCCATCCTTTCCATGAACTCTTTTGAGGATTCGTCGTCCCGCCGACGAGTGTCGGTGAGCCCTAATGCATCCACGAGGGACGCCCTAGCTACCGACCTATTTTTCCGACCATCTAGGTCCAAACCCAGTAACTTCTGGGCACCTTCTCGGTAGTCCGCGTAAGTGACTCCGGTCACTGCCTCGCCATCCACCTTGAGGCTCGTAATTCGGACCACATCTTCCAAGCTGGGCACCATGTGCCCCCAAGGCATCAGGAATGCCCGACTCACTGGGTCCCATCTCTCACACAAGGCTTGGATCAGGACCAGGTCGAGCTGGATCGGCTCGATCCGAAGAAAGGTGCCAAATCCCATCACGTCTAGCCTGGCCTTCTGAAAATCTGGGGGACCCCTGTATGCGGCCACTGCTAACTCCCATGAAATGTGTGATTTCATCACACTCTACGCATGCAGGGAATGGAGAGGAGGTTTGGTCAGAAAGAAAGGAAGAAAAAAGAATGAGAAAAGGGCAGGAAAGCTTAGCTTACGAGTTGTGATCCTTTCGTTAAAGTGCCCTTCGAGGTCGAAAGCCTCCTGGAACTACTACCACTAGACCTGCTTCTCTTCGAGGAGTGGGAAGATTTGCCCTCCATCCAACTCTCGGAATTTTGAACTCCTCCTCTCCCGTGAGAACTTGTGCTATTCGAGTTAGCTCTTGATATACCTGGGAGGATAAAAGGGACACGAATTTATAGAAATGGAAGGAGTGCAGGCCAAGATTGCCTCCATCACCTGTTAATGATAGCCCTCACGATGAGGCACCTGCCATGCGATCCCATGTATCACTTCACCGCTCGCACAGGGTGATTGATTGGACGAAGAATATGACGACTAGCACCCTATGTTGTCTAGGGATACCCTATCATGTTTTGGAGGACGCCCACAAAATTTGACACAACATCCGGGAATAGGGACTAGGGCCGTCATTATTGACTTCGACGGCAGATTCCTGTGGAAAATGGTCACAACAAGATGCGATTCTCCGCTCGGGGCGGAGTCTCGGCATACCCATCACATGGGAACAGTGCAAAGGAGGAGAAGTGTAGGGAAGAAGGAACGCACAAGAGAACAAACAAGCAGCAGAAAATCAAATCACTCCCTTCATAATTCTACATGAGCTGTCAAAAACAGCATAAACATAAGGAGGAGGCGAGTCCACCAGCTCGCCGATCCTCACCATCAGTCATCTCTCTGGGCGCTCCCCTCCTCTCCCCTGAGGTGCGGGTCCCTCAGAAACCTCTGGGATCCTCGTGCAGTAGCACCTGCCTCGCCTCTTGGCGCCTGCTCCGCAGCAGTGACTCGCTGCTCCTCCCCTGGCCTGGCGAAGAAGCCACTAGCGGCAAAGCGACCGGACTGGCGGAGTCGCTCCCCAAACTCTCGCGCTCTCTCGTAGCGCGTCTCCATCCCTCCTAGCCTCTGCACGATGGCCTGAAGGCCCAGTTGGAGCTCCCTCACTTGGGCCTCCAAGGCCCTCCTCTCGGTCTGATCCCGCTGTCGCTCGGACCTTCTCTTGGCTTTCTCTCTCTCTGCCTCTCTCCTCATCATCTGAAGAAGAACCCTTAACTCCAAGATGTCTGGAGAAGGCCTCTCCTCACCACGATGCCGCAGCTCCGCTACAGTCGCCACCCAGGCATCACGCTCCTCTTCCGCCCGGGTCGCGCGGGCCACCGCACAGGCAAGTTGTTCCCGGAGGGAGGCAATCTCAAGAAAAGGGGCCGAGGAACTGGAAGATGCGCCACCAATCATCCCCGCCGTCGCTGTCTGCTGGGCACGCTGGAACAAAATAAACAACGGCCGTCAGTGAAACTCCAAAATCTGAAGATAAAAGTGCGGCACGTAACTTACCAGGAGCGACAGCTCATGTTGAGCGACGGCCAGCTGCCGCCTAGCCTCTGACAATTGGGCGCGCGAGCCGCTGATGCCACGCGTGTCCCCAGCTTGGGGAAGCCCCGCATAACTCTCTCTCTGCCGCCGCAGGAAGTCGGCGCTGTCCTGCACCAATACACTCCCTTGTTGTCCAGGGAGACATACGTGCCAGTCCTCGAGCCTCGCCTTGCCGCGACTCTCCCTCCTGACGCGGCTCGGCTCGTCCGCACTCGCCCACTCATCGGCCAGGCCCAGGGTCCTCGCCATGTCCTGCACCAAGAAAGAAGGGCCTCGCATCATAACAAAGAACGCGTCCCCTGTCTAGGACGCGTCCATCATTTGAGTGCAACACTCGCCGAACCCTTTCCCCCTCGCACGCCTTGCTTCAAAACTCAAAATGGATCAAAGAGGAAGAGATTGGAGGACCTACCAGACCGTGTTCACCTCCCTCCGCGACATCGGGCCCCTCGGGTCCCTCGGGGGCCCGAAGCGGCCCTTCCTCCTCCATAGACGCCGTTCCGTGCTCTGGCGCGTCCCTCCTTGGGCGAGGGGTCCCGCGTCCCTCTCCACCTTCACCATGGTCGGGCCCACCGAACTCCATCGATCAAAAGAGGAGGAAGACGAAAAAGGGGGCAAGCGAGTTTCGACGGAAGGCGGGCTCGTTTGCGGGTAAGGCACGGGAGAAGAAAGGCCACCCGACGCTTTAAATTTGAATTCAAGGATTAAGACGCGTCCTCGCGCCTGGACGCGCCCAAAAAGGGAGAAAGGAACATAATCCCCCCGTGCAAAGTAGTTCCCTTCTGTCCAGGGCAAAAGTCTCGTGAAGCGTAAACAACGTGGTGCAAAAGAAAGTGCGGGAATGAAAAGGGCACGCCACACGAAATCCATTTCATATAATAGTCAAAGTACATCATACAGTGAGAAGGGTGACGTGTACAAACAACTCTCTAACTCTCACTGCCACCCTCCTGGTCATCTCTCTCCTCCCTCCTCTGACGGGGATCCCTAGGGGGCCTCTGCGAACCCTGAGAAGCCGTGCTCTCCTCCCCCTGCGGTGGCACTCTAGCCTCGAAGGCGCGACGACGCTCCTCGGCTGAAGAAACCAGATAGCTACCCATGGAAAACGAACCAGACTGATGAAGTCGCGCCCCGCGTTCCTTCGCCCTCTGGTACCGCTCCTCGCTCTCCCGAAGCCTCCCCTCCGCCGTGCCGAGACTCAATCGGAGCTCCAACAGCTGGGCCTCCCGAGCCCTCCTCTCGGTCTGATCCCGCTGTCGCTCCTCCCTCTCTCTCTCCCTTTCCTCTCTCTCTCTCACCGCCTCCCTCCTCGACAGCTCGAGGGCGATCCGCAGATCCAGCACGTCACGAGGGAGCTCCTCAGCCTCCCGTCGACGCTCCTCCTCCAGCTCCACAATCCGGGCGTCACGCTCCGCCACCCGAGCGTCGCGCTCCTGCTCGGCACGAACAGCACGCGCCAGGGCCTCTCGGATCTCGGCCATCTGTCAAAGCACGCATGCACCGTAAGAGAACAGTGATAGAAGGAGAGCAGCCAGAAGGAGAGTCGAGGTCAGGCAAACGCTCACTCGAGCCTCGCGGTCACGCTCGGCCTCCTCAGCTCGAGCCACCGCATACGCCAGCTGCTCCTGGAGGGCAGAAACCTCCGGAGGAGGGCCCCGCGAACTGGAACCCGCTCCACCAGCCATCCCGGCTGCCGCTGTCTGGTGGGCCCGCTAAAACACAGAGCGAACGACAGTTAGAGGCCAAGTATCAAAAATCCAGGTCACAAAAAATGCATCGCATAAACTCACCAGGATCTCCCACTGCTGTCGGATGGCCACCAACTGCCGCCTGGCGTCCGCCAACTGGGCCCGCAGGTCGGCGATCATATTATCACGAGCATCCTGCATTGCACATAAGTTAGTGCCACATGCATATACATATAGAAGGGTGAAGCATTTTCATTTCACTTACCCCTGCCATACCACCAAGGAAGAGGCGGTCCCCGTACGTAGCCCGGTACCGTCTCAGGTAATCAGTACTGTCCTGTACATGGGACACAACTGGGACCCCGCCCTGCTGCCAGTCCTGGTACTGTGCCAGGAAGCGCGTACGCTAGTCCACAATCTTCACCTTCCCCTTGGTCTTCGCCCGATGCGGGCCGGCTCATCTACATCAACCCACTCGTGGGCTAGCCCCAACGTCCTCATAACCAGCCTCAGCCGAAGCGGCTCGATCTCGTTCAGGCAATGGACCCACATGTCCCGCCTGAAACGAGGAAGACCCGCTACAACCCAAGGCTGGCCAGCGTCGCCCATGCCTAGGTAGGGTCTCCACACCACCTGCATCACCATACATACATCATGTTAGTTACCATTCAGTCACATGTATAAACACAAAAAAATCATACGCATCATACCATGGCCTCGGGATACTCGCTCAGCTCCCGACGAAGTGACGCCAGCTGGTAGCTGTGTGGTGCCGCTACCACGATCGGCCTCCACTGTCGCGCTAGAGGAACGGCTCTCCTGTTCTCCTGCTTGGCCCTCCCCATCGGGAAGTAGTAATAACTCCACACCTGCATCCATCATACATCATTAGCACGAGTAATTGCATATTTAACTACGGTAAAATGCATAAATAAATTGTGTACCTGGAGAAAAGGTGCGAAGCCGCTGACTGTCGTCTCCCTCTCTGAAGTCTGGGAGAGATCAGCAATCAAATGGGCAAGCAGAGCCGCTCCCCACGCGTAGTGTCCCACTCTGTCAAGGTCCGCCAGGATCCCGAGGAAGCGGCAGTGGATGCCATCCCCCTTCGTCCCCAGCAGAAGGCGGCCCAAGAAGAAGAAAAGAAACCTCCGGAGGTCTAGGTCCACCAGCTCCTGCTCGCTCGGGTCCTGGGTGAAAATTGCACGGGCATCTCCCTCCAGTCGTGCCAGAAACTCCGCTCCAGTCTCGCTAACCCGCTGGCGCGGGTCGACGAATCCGAGCGCCTCCATAATCTCCACTCGGCCAACTACCCTGCTGTCTCTATCAGTCACGCTCGTCTCTAACCACAGCAGGTCCAGGGCACTCTCTCGGTAGTCGGGGTAGGTAACCCCACTCACCGCCTCTCCGTCCACCCGTAGCCCGGTGATCCGAGCCACGTCCTCCAGTGACGGCACCATGTGCCCCCAGGGCATCAGAAACGCCCGGCTCGGCGCGTGCCACCGCTCCCTCAATGCCTGGATAAGAGGAAGGTCGAGCCGAAAGGGCTCGATCCTAAGGAAAGCTCCAAAGCCTATGGCGTCCACACGCGCCCTCTGAAAGTCTGGCAGCCCACGGTATGCTGCCACCACTAAGGACCAGCTGATCCGACCCTTCATCACGCCCTGCACACCACAAAACTAACAAAGAACACATCAGCATCATGAATAGTAATAAACAATAACACTGTATATACTACTTATTTATTTTATTTTATTTTTATTTTTAAAAAAAATATTTGTGTTTTTTTGGAGGCGTCCAACACCTTGGACGCCTCCTTTACATTTTCTTTATTTTATTTTTTAGAAAAAACCAAAAACCAAAACAAAAATAAATAAAAAATATATATATATTATCATGGAGGTGTCCCAAGCCCTGGACGCCTCCTTATTTTTAATTCTATTTTTATTATTTACGTAAATAAATAAATAAAAAAGAAAAAAAGAAAATATGGAGGCGTCCAGGCCCCTGGACGCCTCCTTCCCTCACCCTCGACGTTCTCCACACAGCCTCTCGTCCGCCCTTTTAGCCCAGTGAACCAATAGAATGGAAGTCTAAAGAGCTTACCGGGTCATGATCGTCCTCTGCCGCGTCGCCAGCATCCATTGCAGCCTCCACGGCCAAAAGAGGAGCCTCCTCCTCCGCTGCAGCAGCCTCCTCGGCATCGTCCCTCAGCCTCCTCGGACGACGAGCCCGTCGTTTGCGCTTCTCTCCACCCTGGCTTGGGCCTCCTTGCTCCATTGGGACGAAGAATGGGTCGTCTGGATTGACTGGGTCGTTTGAATGAACAGTAAATGAGCAAAGGGGGGAAGGCCCCCCCATATATATAAAATCCATCTTTTTTGGGGCGTCCAGGCGCCTGGACGCCCCCACCTTTTTTTTTATTTTTTTTAAAATTCAAAAATTTAGGGGCGTCCAGGCGCCTGGACGCCCCCAAAACAAAAAAAACTAAAAAAAATAAAAAATAAAAAATTAGGGGCGTCCAGGAGCCTGGACGCCCCCAAAAGAAAAAAATAAAAAAAATTATAAATAAAAAATTAGGGGCGTCCAGTCCCCTGGAAGCCCCCATAATAAAATTTTCAAAAAAAAATATATAATAAAAAAAAGATAAGAGTATGTATATAATCCAAACAAAAGAAAAAACACAAAGAAAAAGAAAAACCACAAAAAAAGATAATAATAATTAAGGGGACGGGGGTCCAAAACATTCATGCCAGATTTTATTCCATCAGAGAAGCAGAATAGGCTACATCAGGGGTTTAGGCGCCTTAGGCCTCAACTTCCCCAGTTCGGTCACATAAGCTCTCCACAGCTCGCACTCTTCCCCCACGTGCGCTAAGGCCTTTCCCACAACACTTGTCTTCCAGGGAGCTTTAATGGCCTTCGCTTCCTTCGCATCCGCTTCAGTACCCAACTCTCTCTTCATCAAAGGAACGATGCCAGTCGGTAGTGGGAACGAATGGCGTGGAATGCCGACCTGGAGGCAGCATCGATGCGCGTTATAAAGGATGAACTCGGTCGCACCAATCAGTTGGAGATCAACTTCACAAGAAGGCCTCATGAGGAGATCAAGCGAAAGCAAACATGCCGGTGCGCAAGTAAAGAAGCCTTGTGTCACGGTGCGGAAGTGAGACCGCCAGTCTTCACGTTTCTTCAACCACGGAATGCGGTTCACTACAGTACCACCGAACCCTAACACGTCGGCTATGTGGTGAAGCGGGCTTTGTTGGAAAAGCTTCGAGGCCGTCGGCATTCCCTCACGGTGGTCGAATTTGAAATGCAAATCAAGCCAGCAATTCAAGACAAGTGCGCAACCAAAAGGAGGCTTACCCATGCTCGAGGCAGTAAGGCCACTATACATGTAGGCAAGGACAGCGGGTCCCACCCACTTTCCACGCTAGATCTCGTAGATAGCACTTAGTTGGTCTTCCTCCACCATGTTGTCGATATAAGGAAACAAGAGAGCACCCGCCAGACAAATGGTGAACCCCTTCATGATTCCCTCCAAATAGTCATCGTCTGGTGACCCTCTCAGGGCGTCCATGACCCACTCCGCGAGCTTTTGGAGATCGATCCCCTTTTGAGTACGGACCTTTCGGGCTGCGTTGGGTGGCATGAAGCTTCCAAGGACGCTTTCAGAAGTCCCCCGTGTCAGCATCTGCATGGCCTTCACCTTCCCGTCACTCTTGAATTTCTTCAATCCGAGCAGAAGTTCCACCTCCTCGAGGAGGATGGTCACCTCGAAGGTCGGGAAGATAAAAGTGTGGGTCTGGGGATGCCAGATCTCTACTAGTGCGCCCATAGCCGCCCAGTCCATACGAATCTTCTCGTAGTGTTTGGCGTGAATAAAGAGCCCCTGCAGATGCCACTTCAAGAGTATGGCCCTCATGCCGATGGAGATGTTGGAAGTTAGCTTTAAAAGCCATGGCAGTTTGAAAAACTTCCTCGGGCCTGGGAAGAGTGGATATGGCTGGAAGAGAAAAGAAAGAAGAAGAAAGGAAGGAAGTAAGAAGAAGGTTCACGTGGAGAAATTTGAAAAGAATCAGCTTACCATATGCGACATGATCGTCCCACTCAAATGACCCTCGAGGTCGGAGAGTCGCCTGATCTCGCTGCTAGGCCTGCTCCTCTTCATAACGCGGGAAGACTCTCCTTCCATCCTGAAATCTCTAGATTCTCCTCTCTTTCCTCTCCTGAGCTTCCAAAACCCACATTGATGCTTTTGAATGAACTAGCCTAAGGGGAGTTCTTATAGGAAGGGTAGGGCACTACAGGACGGAACATGTCACATCAGCGGTCAATGTCAGGATTTTGGCTAGATTTCTTTTCCATTGTGGTGCGATTCTGTGATGATTCTGCTACTTTCTGATGTTGCTAACCTTTGCTAGTCTGTGCAAGTTTTACTAACGGACGTCTTTGTCCTGTCTCCTGTCCCACCTTTCAATGGTTGGTCCCACCATGTCAGCATCATAGTATATGATACCTACGCTACTAGAACATGTCAAGGACCTTGCGGCCCGAACGAATCCGGGATTTGAGTTCCCCTTCAACAAAAACAGTGATGATCCCGGAAGAATTTGGGTTGTACGGATAGGCCGTTAACTTGTGTTAGCATGGGGACGACGGTTCCATTCAGTGAGTTGGTGCGCGGATAAACGGGCCCCAGCCCAGTGTCGGCTCACCGAATCGGTATCCTGACCCGTTCTTAACAAGTTGACAATATTATCCTTGGCTATTTTCTATTTTAGTTTGTTTTAAATTTTTCTTTAAGCCCAGCATGCATTCATATAGGACTTTGATTTATTGCGGAAGATCATTCAAGTGATTCGATTGCGAAAGCCGCTGTGCTTCAATTCTTACAAATATGAGATATTCCACTCCGAATAAAATACTGAATTTCCTTGAAACGGCCTTACGCTGCTCTTCCAAGGGAGACCCTTGTTTGGACAGACCCTCAGATATTCCTTTACCTTTTACCTTGTTTGACCCACCTTGGCCGCAGCACTTCCACATTGGCTGGTAACCGCTCCCCAAAGGTGAAACCTGCAGGTTTATGACCCAGGTACTTCCACACCGAGAAGTTGGTCTCCTTTATTTTCCGTGCTTGAGTGCACATTTCACCCTCCCTTATTTGATCTATGTCCAAGCAACCGTCAAGACTTGAAAGACCTCCTTCAAGGTCGCCTCATTGAAACTTCAGGAAAGATTCCACACAGTAACGTCAAAAGCGTGTCTCATCGAACCTTGGCATCAACTTATCAGTCCGCTCCCACTTCATTTCACTCCACTTCGAAACCATTCCACTACGTGTCGCTCCCTTGCAAAGCAGACGCCAAGGCGGGGCAGCTGTAGACACGCTATTCCTGATGTCTCCTGAGAAAGTCTCATATCACTATACAACGCCCCGCGACGGCTTACGCGTTTTGAATCACTTGAGTGCTTCCTTTTCTTGAGTCTTCTTCCGCCCTTTTCGGCATCCGGAATTGTCTCGTCACGGCATTCGGACGGCATCAACACCAGTCAGACGCATCAGGAAGTTCCGGAACCAAGAAGGGTGTCTGCCGGGCAGCCGCCAACACCTTGTCCGAGGACCCGGGTGGGTCTTTTTGGGGGCGTCCAAGCCCCTGGACGCCCCCATTCTTTTAATTTATTTTTCACAGCCCAAAACAAAATAAAAAATAATATATTAATGGAGGCATCCAGTCCTCTGGACGCCTCCATAAAAATAAATATAAAAAATATATATGCCAGTTGGCATAAAAAGACAAAACAAAACAAAAAATAATATATTAATGGAGGCGTCCAGGCCCCTGGACGCCTCCATAAAAATAAATATAAAAAATATATATGAAAGTTGGCATAAAAAGACAAAACAAAATAAAAAATAATATATTAATGGAGGCGTCCAGGCCTCTGGACGCCTCCATAAAAACAAATATAAAAAATATATATGCCAGTTGGCATAAAAAGACAAAACAAAAAATAAAATTATATATTTATAGAGGCATCCCGGCCCCTAGACGCCTCCATCAACTCCCTCACGGCCGCCGGCCACCGAACGACGGTTTGTCGTGTGTGAAAAAATCCAAATTATGAAGACGTCCAGCCAGATGGACGCGCCCATTTTTGAATCACGGGTCGCCGCTCACAAAACCACGCGTTGTGCCAAACCGCGTGCGGCCGTCGGTGGTGTTCGGTGGACCTGTTAGAGGCGTCCGGGGACCTGGACGCCTCCACAAAAATATTCTAAATAAATAAATAAAAATAGAATAAAATATTAGTTCGGCCCTGATGGAGGTGTCCAGGGTCCTGGACGCCTCCACCCTCCGGAGCCCTATAAATAGAGGCACACCCCCTCAGTTCTAGAGGAGCTTCTAAGAGATCCGATAGGCTGCCGGAGCCCAGTGGCTACGGGAGTCATTTTCTAACCCGTGGGGTCTTTTGTAGGTGGAGGTTCTGCCGGCTTCTCGGGTGCCCACGCTCGCGAGAGGAAGGTCGTCTTCATCCACCGCGCTTCCACGTCGTCCCTACGCTGCCGGAGCTCCGCCGGATCTCACCCTCGGCTCATCCAATAAGCCTTTTCTTCCCCTTTTTCTCCATAGTTCTTTACATTCATCATACTGCATCCTCTATCTCCCTACGTAAGGGCGCCGTCTCTTGCATACTTCTTGCATTCATCATCACATTTTCCTCCTACTCGAGTCCGAGAGGGGTTTAAAACCACACCAACCAGGTGTGTGTCAGGTCACGATCTCGTCACTTTTATTGCAAGGAATTGTTACTACACTGCCATTTTCTAATTCCATTCGTTTATTGTCTACTGTTTTGCAAGGGTAACCAAGGAAAGCCCTCTCCGTCGGCCGGCCGAAGGGGGAGGAAGAAGTAACCCGCCATCTCCCGCTCTTGAGGTAGGCGCGATCACTTTCTTTATTTTGGGGTCTTTTGGCCCCTGGCGATCACATCTTGTTCTCGAGGCCGCGGCGAGTCACTTCCCCAATGGCCGTTTAAATTTTCGTTCTTATACTCTCTTTATATTCTGTTATATTCTGCTCATATTCTCGAGGCCGCGGCGAGTCACTTCCCCAATGGCCGTTTAAATTCCTGTTCTTATATGTCATATTCGTATCTATTCATATTCTCGAGGCCGCGGCGAGTCACTTCCCCAATGGCCGTTTAAATTCCCGTTCTTATATTCTCTTTATATTCTGTTATATTCTGCTCATATTCTCGAGGCCGCGGCGAGTCACTTCCCCAATGGCCGTTTAAATTCCCGTTCCTATATGTTATATTCTTATCTATTCACATTCTCGAGGCCGCGGTGAGTCACTTCCCCAATGGCCGTTTCAATTATTGCTATTTAATTTCTGCACCATTCCCGTCCCCCCGAGGCCGCGGCGAGTCACTTCCCGCTATGGCCGTTTAACCCCCATATCTTGCTATATTACATTTGTCCCGCTCGCCCCGCCGGAGCAATCTCCCGTGGTGGCCCCTTCTCTTTTCTCTTATTTTTGTGTTGCAGCAAACAAAAGAAGGAGCCTGCGCGCTCCGCGTCTTCTCCGCTCCCCGAACCGCGTGACGTCGCTCACAGGGATTACAGCTTAACCCGTCCAGAGGAATCCTCCTCTGCAACGTTGAGCAATACAGCTTAGCTCTGCTGACTAACAGCTTGAAATAGAGTTCAAAAGAAAAATAGGAAATGGGAATTTACAGCGACAGAAGGCTGTATACGATAAAGCACAAAACAGCTCTCAAGGAGCAAGTTGGTCTGGATCTGATCCAAGAGCCAATAGATAACACATCTTTCAAAGAAGTCTTCTCTCTTCTTTTTCACGAACTCTCTATCTCTCTTTTCACTCTCCTTTTTCTTCTTCTGTTGATCCCTCTTTTTCTTTCTCTTTATCTTCTTCTTTCTTTCTCTTCTTCTGGATCATGCAGGCTCTCTCTCTCTCTGCTTCTGCTCTTTCAGATGGGCTCCCCTACTTCGATCACTCTACTCACGATCATCTTCTCCAGATGGAGAAGTCTTCTTTTTATAGCAGGAGTAGATAGGTGGGCGTGTGTCCTCCACGAATTCCCGCCCTAGCGCCTTGAACACGTGGAAGCATTTCAACCTGCTGCACTACACGTGTCACGATCCTGGCACATCCTCCATTCTTGGATCACGTGCCCATCTTAGGTTCCTCGAACATAAGTCCTATCAGATTAAACTTGATATCAGTTTGAATCAATCTGAAGGAAAAGAAAAGGGTGCATCGAGTACGTTTGAGATTTGAACTAAGCATGTATATACTTGCTGGTGTGTAGTGCAGTATGCATGTAACAAAGTATGCATAATGAAGATGAATGCTCAGGCATGCCATCAAGGAGTGTATGGACTTAGTGTGCATGCGACAACAATGTACAGACTTGCTGGTGTGATGATGCATGAACTTAAACGCTCGTACCAGTAACAGTTGTACAAACTTATGAATTAATGCACGAACTTAATTGCTAGTATCAACACAGGTTGTACAGACTTTGTGTACTTGTTTATGCATAAGGCAACGTGATGCACTGACTTTGCATATGCATGAAGAGCACTGGCTGTACTGACTTGGTCGAGTGAAACAACGGAGGCTGTACAGACTAGCCACCAAAGAATGTACAGACTTTGATGAGAAAGATGCACACATGCACAATGAACACGGATGCACTGACTAAGCCACAAGCTGTGCTAACGGATGTATAGACTTGCTCAGTCATCAGCTAATGGATGTATAGACTTGCTCAGTCATCAAGGCAGTCGTGTGCAGACTTAGTGTATGTGCGAGACAATTCAATGCAGTATGCATATAGTAAAGTATGTACAATGAAGGTGAATGCACGGACAAGCCACCAGAGAATGTATAGACTTGATAGCATGCGGCGATGTATAGACTTGATATCATGTGGCGATGTATAGACTTTGTTTTGCAAGATTGCACAAATGCAGATAGGGAAGTAGGCACATTGAAAATGAATGCTCGGACATGCCGTCAATGAGTGTACAGACTCTGCGTGCATGCGACAAGACGATGTACAGACTTGTTAAAGTGATGCACGGACATATCAGCAGAGAATGTGCAGACTTTGTGTATGCATGAAACAACCGAATGCACTGACTATGCTCATAAATGTATAATGAACACGCATCGACATTGAATTGAATCGACTGATGAATGCACTGATGCAGTGTATGCATATGGCAGATAATGCACTGATGCAATGTGCAAAAGAACCAACAAGTGCAGACACATGGTGATAAATCATTCATACTCATAGTGCTTGCTGACATCAAAACCACAGGGGCACAATAATCTCTCCCTTTTTGATGATGTCAACACTATGAGTCACACAGACTCAAACTATTCTCCCCCTTTGACTTCATCAAAAAGAGAAAAGTTTGAGAGAGAAATAAAAGTGTGCATGATATGATTACATGATGCTTAAGAATAATGAATGCAATTCATGGAGAACCTGATGCTTACATGATAAAGAAAAGACAAGAACCAATCAATCTATCCTCCTCCTTTGCAAGACGAACAAACCTCCCCCTTTAAAAGGCAATAAGTGCAGTCTAGACAAGACCTTAACAATCCAATGCTCCCTGATCTGAATGAAGCAAGACTTTCAAGGGTGTAAGGAGAGGGATATGTCAAGAAGACATTCAGGAAGGATGACATGGCAGCATTCAGAATACATGATCTAAGGAAATAGAAGATTTTCAATAAGATACTTATTTCATAAATCTGAATAAACAGATGGTTCAGACTCTTCCATTATAGGGGCTTATGAATTTTTATTTGAACATCATGGTTTAAATATGATGTATACACAGTTTGTCAATAAACTTCTGTACTCATATCTGAACATCAATGTTTAATAAAAGTTAACCAAGCCCTCATATTTATATCTTGACTAACCTCCTTTCATCTTACTCAGTCAATTTCAATGACTTCTTCAGAAATTACAATAATTAGTATTGAGGTTAAACATCATGAAAGAATTCAGATTTGGTTCTTGAGGATCAGTCATACTTCTTCAAATAATTTTAGATTTTTCTTTATGCACAATATAAGATTTCATAGCAAGTTTACCAGGTGCAATTAAGTTCAGTACACACCTTGTGGCTAGAGGATACACGTTGTTTGGACGCCAGTATCTCTGAGCACTTAGTGTGACTAACTGTCATGCTTCAGAGATAGTATTGACACCTCATGACATACTTTACCTTATTTCATTGATAAGTGAAGTATATTTCTCAGTGTTCAGGCCATTGCTCTGCCTGGATATTCAATGAATTTTATTTAGCAGAGTTAATTATGGCACTTCATGACACAGTCCTCTAGACTTCTTGGTCAATGGACATAGTTTCTCAGTGACCAAAATCATTGCTCTGACAGAATTTACCCTTAGGAACGTTTCAGAATCATCATATGCTTAAAAAAAAATACTGATTTCATATAATTTAACCGAATAAAGTCATGATTTTCACATTTTCAGATTTTAGAAGATTTTAAAAGATTCAACATGAATTAGTTGGTTAAAGTTTATTAAAGTTGACTCAGATACTTTTAAGAGATTTAAAGTCAAACTCAATGAATACATTAAACTTAAACCAGCTGAGTTATGTCAGACATTCATAAAATCGTATAATAGAAGATTCTTAGTTCAAGTGTTTTCAGACTTATGATAGAGACATGCCCATTGAAATCTTCATGAATGACTGACAGAAGAGATCCAGCAAGAATAAGTGATTTTGAAGCTCAATGTTTTCAGATATGCACACCAAGCAAGATAACTTGAGGTCAGGCATGTTTCAAGATCTCCAAGGTCTAGGAGATATGCAGTGTGTAAGACCCCGAATTATTTAATTGAGCCCAATATATTTATTAAGCTTTTATTAATTAAGAATTGAATTCTTATTGAATTAATAATTAAATTTTGGATTTATTAATATTTAATTCGTTAGAAATAGTATAAGTGAAAATCCGACTACCTTATAAAAATCCATAAAAATAGTAAACAGGTTAAGGTCGATGTAGACAACAACTTTGTCTTCTGGCATTAAGCCATTATAAATCCGTGGTTAGATCTAATTGGAGATTAAGCCCAAAAGTGCACACTTTTTAACCCTTACCTGACCTTAGTTTAAAACGTAAAATTCGGGCTTAATACTCAACCAAATTAGCTCAAATCAGAGGCAAATGAATGGCCATGAGCTAAGGATTAATAGCCCTCAATCAATTCGACACAAACCTAACCCTAGGAGGCGCAGCCGGCCGAGTGTGGTTGAGTAAACCATTTCGGCGCCGTTTTTAACACGTCTCTTGTTCCGTCGAATTCTCACAGCTCAGAAATCTCCAGAAGATGTGTGAGCTATAGATAGAAAGCTCTTCGAGTCTAGTTTCTTTTGGTGGCTGTGGGGTTCGCTGAAGTTTTAGATCTAGGAAGATCTTGCTCGATTTGTGAAGGTGTGTCGGCAGGCCGTCGGCTTCCATCTTCCTTCTTTGTTTCTTCAATTGAGGTAAGAATTCTCAACCAAAATTCGATCATGAATATATGATTTTGTTCCTCTCGACGAGATCTATCCAGTGGGACTGAAAGCCCCAATTTTTATCAGGTATCTAGAGAGCTATCGTGGGTTTTGTGAAGGGTGATCCAGTTCATTCTTCATTCTATATTTTAAGTTCTCTCTTCGATTGAGGTAGGTTTAACATGCCAAACTCTAATTAACTTATATGATGTAATCAGCATGTTGTTAGTTTTCATTTAACGTAGAAAGCCCCAATTTTCATTGAGCATGCTTGGAGAATTTCGATTTTTAGTGAGAGCTTGTCTAGAACTTGATTTATATTATGAACCTTTGAGTTAGAGCTTAATTGCGGGCTGATTTTGAGTTATAAAACTTGATCCACATATAGCTTATCATATATGGTTGGATTCAGCATCAAGTTAGCTTTCTTTTGACATAAGAAGCCCCAATTTTTGTTATGTATATTGAGAGAATTTCATGATTTAGTAGGAGCATGTCAATATCTAGGTTTTCATATATGCATCATAGAATATGTTAAGATTTAATTGATTTCTGTTGAAATTAGTGTTTCAAATCGCTTGTTTTATGACCATATTATGTATATTAATGACCCTAGATCATGTGGTTAAGATCCCAACTCAATTGTACCTCAATTGGGTGAGTTTTTACGTTTTTCGGAGGTTAAACCGTTTTTGTTCTTGCAGGGGTCGACCCCTGGGGTCGACCCGTTTTCTGGGAGCCCTGGCAGGCCCGAGGGTCGACCCCTGGGGTCGACCCATCCAGCACCCAGCAAGGGTCGACCCCTGGGGTCGACCCATACAGCCAAAATGTGGGGGTCGACCCATAGGGTCGACCCATTCTGCAGAATTTGTTGGGGTCGACCCCAGGGGTCGACCCATCTCACTGGCAGACCCCATTTTTACAGGGGTCGACCCCAGGGGTCGACCCATGTACCAGAAACCCAGTTTTTGCCGTTCTTCGACCCGAGGATCGATCCGGATCATTAGGGGATCGACCCATTTAACTTAAACCAATTGAAAATTATATTCTAGAAGAACCAGTGACCTATTCATGTACCCCTTTGATTTCAATTAACATTGGTCCCTACATGCAAACGTAGTGTAAAAACATGCCATTTATCATCTTCATACAATGGTTAAATAGAAACCCACATAATTAGTAGTTAATGGTGAAACTAAATCTCTGTTAATGCATGCTATTTCATTCCTGTATGAGCTTGTTCCTTTACCTTATCATCTTGAATCATCCTTTGGCAAATTGGTTTAATACAAATGATAATGGATAATCCTTGATATATTAACTTGGTAATTAGGATTAAATTGATTGTTAAGTTGCTGTTTTAGTCCCTATTACTCTAGTAGAATGGATTACTTACACACTTGAACGGTATACTGTCAGCCGTTCTTTCTTGACCCCGCGGACCCAGTTTGGTCCAGTTCTTGTAATGCGGCACCGAGGTGACCGTATAAACCGAGTTTTTGTTTTGAATCCAAGGACATGTTAGTCCTTAATTCTCGTACTTATGACAGTAATTCCTCTGATTAATTGGCCATTAAAATTGACTGAATGTCTGGACGTGTGGGACTTTGGACCCATAAAAATAAATGCCATCGCATCATAAGGGCCTGGTCTGGTCCTGGGGAGAGCGCTTGAAAAATTACTGAGCCCATGGGATACTAATGACATGGTGGGGCATTACACCGAAATACTTACTTGCTTGTTGCGTCTATGACAGACATCTCTTGTTACTTGTTACTTGATCGCGAATGAATTGATATTACTTACTTGTGGCCAATTCTTTACTACTTTCTCTTGTTATATCTCCTGTTGTAAATTCTTGTACTTGTTATCTTGTTAATTCTTGACATCACATATTTCTTGACCTTGCAAGATCTTGTTAGTACGTTGTTTCATTATGTCATTATCGTCATTTATTTCTTTCTTAGTATTGCATATGAAAATGTAATTAACTTGTTAATCACGTAAATTGCCTGTTATTTCCTACTGAGCGTCAGCTCATAGTTGTGTTTTCCCCCCTTTCCAGGCTTTTCAGGTGACGCGCTTACCGATGGGGAAGGGCAGGAGTGATGTCATGAGTGTGTCAGTTCTAGTGTGTTAGCAGTGTGTTATCTTACTTTTAGTTGTGTTTTGGAGAGCATTTAGTTTCAGTTATGTTATTGAGTTTTAGTGGTTGTAATTGTATTAAGTTGAATTTGAGGTTATTGTATCAGTTGTGGTTGGTTAATGATCATTTAGTATTTCCATCTTGTAGCATTGTGTATTATTTTAGATAGATCTCTCTCTTGCCAGCTCGTTCCCGACTATACGTCCCGATATTCCGCGTCGGGGCGTGACACAGTGTTTCGAAAAACAAGTTTAAGAATATGACAAGTATTCCAATCAAGAGAGCAAGTGCAGAAACATGATGAGAAGATCATCCTAGAATGTGTCGACTCATTGTGTCGATATCTGCTCACAAGATCCACACTTCAGAACAATCAAAAGTGACAGCTCATGGTGTCGACACTTCCAAAAGAAAACTATCAAGAAGTGCAGCAAAGGATGTGTCAAGGTGAGTCAGAAATACCCAGAAGATCATCAGGCGGATTTATTCAAGAACAATCAGCTCCCCCTTAGAAGATGCATAAGCAGAACACAGTAAATTCAGACTCGTGAAATGGGTGAGCTCAAGCTGAAGATGGGAGCAATGGTTGACTGAATGAGATAGTAAAATAGCTAGATGAACAGCCAGCAGAACACAATCTTGTTATTTTCAATATGAGTGATGTGTAATGAATTATGACATAAGTGTATGCATTTGGCAACATGTATGCAATGCATTGACTCCCCCTAACTAAATGCATTGAATCATCATACATGTCATGAAGATGGTGCATGGGACTTTATGTATGGGAAGTCATGAACTATTCTTATGGATGCATCGGGGGCATATGTAGTCCTATCAGATTTTCAGTGACTATACAAGCCTCTTGTGGCATGAAGGCATGCAAGAGCTAGGCAGACTCCCCCTGACATTATGCAATGTTTGCAATGAAAGATGAACATATGATTTTGTGACTCATGCTCATTCAGACTGCCCTATTAAGAAATATGACCCATGGTACTAGTTGGAGAACTTGGTCTAAAGGACCATCTCACACATAGTAAGAACCTCCAGACAGATTTCACCTGCCTTTTAGTAGCTTACCATTTGATATACCATAGTGGTCATGCATGACAATGCAATACCAACAGTCCTAAGTGCATCAGATTTTCAAAGACTGTAAGTCAAATGCATGTATATGCAATTCACATATATGCACACACAGCTCAAAGTACAAACAAGTAAGCCCATGAAGCTCAATGCAAGTGTCAAAACAAATAAAGGAGCATGTATGCATGAAACATGATATGCAGTTAAAAATAGATTACTAAGGAATTCAATTAACCACATGTGAAGAGTGCAAGTATTACCTGAAGAGTGCTTGAATGGGGTTTTATCAACTTGGGTGCCTTGGTTAATTTACCCCTCTTTGTTCATTCCAAGGCACACCTGCAACATATTGATCATTTTGATCCTGCAGGGACCCAAGCAGCCTTGGGTCCTACGTTAACCCTGACAGGTGTTCTGAACAGTCTTTTAGCAATATTATCATCATGATCAATCAGGTAACAATTGTCCATAGAATGTCCATTTCTACCACAGTATCTACATGAAATGACTGGTTTTTGGTTCTTATGATGCATATTAACAGCAGTATGAGGTCTATAAACATGATCATAAGATTTTCTGTTGTATGCATGAACAGTTTGTTTCTTATTATCTGACAACCAGCAATCAGTAGATTTATGCCTTAGTTTACCACAATTGAAGCATGAATTATTCATTGATAGCATTGCAGGAAAATTTGAAAACTTTGCATTTACAAGGCTTCCCTGAACATACCAACAATTCCTGAATGTATGCCCGTACTTACCACATTCAAAGCACCTGAGATGCTTGATGTTTGATTCAGAATCATTCCAGTAATTTCTTGACCAGCACTCAACAGCCTTGTGCCCAGGCTTGTTGCAGTTAAAGCACACATTGTGCTGACTAGACTTGGTTTTAGTTCCGTATGGGCCATGAAAATGCATGGAAGACCTGGCATGCAGTTTATTGTCTTCTTTCATGATAAAGCATGCATTCATGAGATGACCATGCTTACCACAATAGTAACATGAAGCATCAGGCTTCCTAGTAGCATGGTTTCTACCAAAAGAATTTCGAGAATGTAATGTTTCACTTGCATGCTCATCCTTTAACAACAATCTGTAATCTTCCATTACGTGACCTACCTTCCCACAATAATAACACGACCCCTTTTTAGTATGAGTGTGTGAGAGATCATGTGACTTGTGTGCAGCATTCTTCGTACCAACGGGAGTGTCTTTGTCCTTTTTCTGTAGATTTTCGTTCTTTTTCAATTTTTGAGTTTGTTCTACAGTTTTGGAACTGATAGTGGATTTTTGTGAAGTAAATTGAAAAACAGAAGGAGCAGAGGTTTTGTTTTGATTAGAAGCTTTTACAAACACAGTAGACGTTTTATTCCCATTAATCCTTTTGTTTGTCAGACTGTAACCCAGTCCCTCTCTCTGAAAATTAACATTATTTTCAAGAAGCTTATTCAGATTTTCCTTACCTTTGACAAATTTTGATAGAGAAATTTTCAAATCTTGAATCTCAGAATTTAAGACAACAATATTAGCTTCATATCTGGACAGATCTGTTTCATAAGAAATGACTTGTTGATGCAAGGCATCATTCAGACTTTTGAGTTTTTCAACTTCCTATTTTAATTTTATTTCATTGTCAGCTTCAGATAGGGACTTGTTAAGATCATCAACTTCTTGTTGAAGGGATGTGATTGTAAGCTCATATCCAGCTATCTTCTCTTTACAGCAAGTGACATTTCCACTGAACATTTGGTTGATGGTTTTTAGGCTCTCGATTTCTTGTTCTGCATCCACCAACCTATCAGAATTATCCATGCTCACGCACTTACCTTTTTCAATTGTCAATAACATATCTGACAGTGTGGTGTTTAGATGTTTCAGCTTGTTGATTTCCTCTTTTAATTTATTGTTTTGCTCTAGGAGTTCATCATCAAGCATCCAATCATCTAAGGAAAACTGACATTCATAAAACATTTCTTGTTGTTTCTCAGATTGAAGTTTGTTGAGATTTTTTTGAACCTCTAGATTTATTACTCTGTCAGCCTCTAGCTTATCAGAAATCAGTCTATTTTCTTTTTCAAGATTCATTGATTTGTGTTCAAATTCCTTGTATTGTTTTTTGAGTTTTTCATTTTCAGATTTCATGTCTTCTAATTCAGAACTGACACACTCTAAATCTCTCATCAGTTTTTCATTCTGAACTAAATTATTGTTATGACCCTGATCATCATCAATCAAGCTAAGTCTTTCTTTTAGTTCAGAAATTTCACAAACAAGCTCTTGATTTTCCTTTTTGTGTAAACCAATTTGTTTCATAAGTGTTTCTTTTTCAGATTTCAAATGATCTAGATTGGAATTAACAGAATCAAAATCTTTTAATTATCTTCTAAATATGTCATTTTCTGTCTTCAGGAGTTCCATGTCCTCACCTCCAGAATTAGCATTCACATGATCATTCAACTTCTTTTTCAGAGATTTATTTCATTTTTTCAACTGTTCGTAAGAACCAAGCAAATCATGATATGCTTCAATCCAATCATCCACATTATAATTATCAAATTCAGAAGGTACCTCATCTTCTTCTTCATTTTCTTCTTGCTGTCCATCATCGTCAACCATCAGACATGTGTTGTGATTCCTGGTAAGGTTTAGTTTCTCTAAAATCTCCTTGGCAGACCTGCAAGAAGAAACACATGAAATTAGAGCTCTGTCAAGTGATACTTTCATTAAATCTAATGCTCTAGAGTTGACAGAGTCTTTTAATCTATACTTATCAGTCCATTTAGATTTATCCCTTGATAATTTATGTGGACCGTGAGTTATCACCTTCCAAAGGTCCGGATCGGTTGATTTTACATACCGATGGTAGTTTTTTAGCCAAGGATCAAAGTCATTACCTCTGAATATTGGGGGATGAGCCATCGAGAGATGATAAATGCACCATAATCAGATGAGCAAAGCAAGGCACTAAATCAGTGAATCAAAACATCGAGCACAAGAAACCCACTCTGAAATGCAACAGAAAAGATTCAGGATCTGCTGTGGATCGTTGGATCCAATGCACAGCAACGCGCTCTGATACCAATTGTTGTAGCTGGTGCTATGGATTCAGAGGGGGGTGAATGAATCTCCCCTTAAAAAATTACTCCCAATTAAAAAACTGTAACTAGACACAATATGAAATCACGACTAGTTAAGCTATATAAGATAATGAGAAAAATGATTCTCTTGACCAAACAGTTGAGCTGCAAGAGTGCAGGCTCCTAAGCAAACTTACTCTATTAACTGAACCCAAACAAGCAAACAAATGCAACTTAGAAGCTCAGATGACTTGAGTGAATTTGACACTCTTCAGAACCAATGTCAAATATCCAAGATGAAAATAAATTCCTCGCTAGACAAATTATTCAGATCGAACCTAAGCATACATCTAGCGGATGAGAATAGACACACAAACCACTGCACAGAAGATTTTTAAGGTGGTTCGGTCCTCCAGACCTACGTCCACAAGAGCAACATGGTGATAAATCATTCATACTCATAGTGCTTGCTGACATCAAAACCACAGGGGCACAACATCTAGAGGTGGCCATACAGGCTCAAGAGGTGGCTCTCACTGTGCAGCACTCTGTCCCATTACGGGTTCAAGAGGTGGCTCCCATAGCGTAGCACTTTGCCCTGCATGGCACTTAGTTCCCACACTTCAGACGGGGGTATAGCTCTGACACCATTCCGTAACGTCCCAGGATCCGATCCCCAAATTTTTGGGGGATATTTTTTTTCTTTTTATCGGACCCCGAAGCAATCACTTCGTACGTATCGCGGAAGCACAATATTATGTAACATACATACATTCACATGAGAGAGAAACCATAGGTTACAAGAAATGTAGATAAGCATCTCAACCATTCATATTCCCCAAAAAGAGTACATGTTCATGTTCCAGATTACACATGAGCCTACATGGGCTTTTCACCCCACACCCTACATATAGCAAAACATTTGACCGCAGCATACCCAGACGGACGGTGCTAACTCTATTCCTATGCTGCTGCCTCCACCTTAACCTCCTCCTCTATATTTTCTGAAAAACGTGTGTCACATGGGTGAGTGTGACGCTCAGTAGGCATCCTAACAAACTGGAATCAACTTTGCATCTATATAATCATTATTATGCATTTTCCTGATGTTAACAGTAGCATAGTTCATTTTATATCATCTACTTAAAATAACTGAACAAGGAAACTACAGATTCTTTAACTAGTATAAACACCCATGCATGCAGCAAGACCTCAATACAAGAACAATTTCCTATTATCACATTTTATGAGAGTTCATATTATTTCCATTCACGGAACTGGATAGCTGCTGCAAACATAGGTGGCCCACACATACAACGAACGAAAGAGTACTGTGCAGACCCGAGAGTGAACTCCCACCCAGATTCTTGTGGCCCAGTGGCGTTACGTATCACCGTCCCACAAAGGCCGCCCCACAAAGGGACCGAAGACTGAATCAATAGGATTTTAAACCAGGGCGTTACGTATCGCCGTCCCCTGGGATCTTTTACTTCCGCGACGTTACGTATCCCCGTCCCGCAGATGGGACCGAAGTTTAACCTCACAGAATGCTGCTGTTTCCCTTCATGGCATACATATTTTTACTTGATATTACTAGCATGATGCTTATCGGACATATTTTCATAATTTTAAGGGGGCTAAACATACTCATAGTCATGCTTCTAATGAGTTACTCATGCTCATAAATATGCTGCTAACATTTTAAGATGGCTAAACACACCCGTAGTCATGTTCAGGTTACTATATGAAAGTACAGGTTCATCCTTCTAGGCTACACATGCATAGGAAATGACTTATATCTGAAAGTACAGAATTTTTGGGTACATGAAACTTTTGCAGTGGGTTACTAACTTATCCTCTTATCATTTTCTAATTTCTCATATTTTTATGAGATAAAATGCCCTTTTAAAACTCTCCTTTTCTGTGTTTCTGGAAATATGGACAAACCCACAGGTGCACCGCCTTACCTAAGTCTGTGTAGCACGTGCACCAACCTTACCTATGCGTTGGGAAAAAACATCCACCGACCTTACTTTGGCCTGGGCAATACATGCACCGACCTTACTTTGGCCTGGGCAAAACATGCACCGACCTTGGTATTGTTGTGCCCCTGGTTTTGATGATGACAACCATGAGATGTGTATGTTGAATTCAACTTAAAATGTTGAACTAAATCTTGATTCAGTAACGCATGCATTTGGTTCATTTTTGATGCAAGAAAGGAACAAGGTCGACGCTGGGAGTTCAAGGCATCCACGCATCAGTTGAAGAGGCAAAATCATAAGTCACTGATATAATCTCAGTGCGTCAACGCCACACTATTGCAGCGTCGACGCATCAGCTTAAGAAGCAGAGGCATTCATAGATCTACTTCACTGCGTCAACGCCATAGTAGAGCAGCGTCGACGCAGCAGTTCAAAAGGTAGAATTATGGTTCACTGGAATACCCCAGTGCGTCAACGCTACAGCATGATAGCGTCGACGCAGCAGTTCACTCTGAGATGAAATTGGCTCTGGGTTAGTTTAGTGGGTTGACGCAGTAACCCAATGCATCAACGCATCCACCTACGAACTTAAAGCTTTGTGGACAGTTCAAGGCAGCGTAAACCCCTTGGTCACCATGGGTTCACGCCATCTAAATTCTTTCATAAAATTAGTTGGGTGGACCCCAGTCATTAGTGACGTCAAAGGCCACATCAGCCAAAAAGTGTTTTGATCTCGTTTTCATTCGCGATTTCAGAAGGCTCTGAGGAGATCAATCAGTGGGCTAACCAGAAAATCTGGTTGGGTCCCACTAGATGTATATATTACATGGATCTGGAAGTGAGCGCGGGAACCTGAACATCGAAGAAGGTTTTTGGAGATTTCAAAGTTGCTGCAGACTAGGCTAAGCAAGAGAAGCTCACGAGAAGAACTGAGGAGTTCATCTTCTTCCAGCTGGCGATCCGCTGAAGACCTGAAGAGATCTAGGAGCAGTGATCTATTGCAAGTTCATCTACAATTCAGAAGGAGAAGATCAGCTGATCGTTGAAGCTTCTTCTCCCAGACTTCTAAATTCAAGCCTGAGATCCGGCGGCCTCACAGATCTGAGATTGCTCCTTCATTACTGAGTGATTTCGTTTATTATTTGTCTTTTCAATTTGAACTCTGTTACATTGTTTCTTCCTCGTACTGGTTTGAGTAGAGGGAGGGGTTTGATCCAGCAGATTGTGCTTGGATCAAGAGCGTTTGGGCATGTTTGCCTGCAAGCTGTTCGTCAGCGGTTTAGAGGATCTTTCCTCTGGTTAAGCCAAGCTGTACTGCTCAGCGTTGTTTGAGGAGGTAGTTCCTCGGTGTTGCTAAGCTGTAAAGCTCAGCAGGGATCCTCACTGGTTTAGTGAGGGGTGGACGTAGGTCTCCACAGGGAGACCGAACCACCATAAAAATTTATGTTCCTCTTGTGGTTTGCTATTCTCACATAATCCACCTATCGTTAGATGTTTGATTAAGCACGATCTTCATACAGTCTGTTTACTGAACTTCTAATTAGCATTCTACTTTCTAAAGAGAGTGTGATCTTGCATTAATTTTTCAAAGGGTCAACCTATTCATCCCTCCCCTCTAGTTTGACCTTCCACCTAATCCAACACGTGGTATCAGAGCTTGGCTCTCTTGTCAAGGGTCTCACAACCGAGAGAGATTTAGTGGAATGGAAAACAAGGGGCTCATGCCTGAAGGGTATGCAGTGAATAGGCCACCCTTCTTTGATGGCACTAACTATGCTTACTGAAAAAATCGGATGCGGGTATTTCTGAGAGCTCAGGACCATGAGATTTGGAGAGTCGTGAGCAAGGGACCATATCAGTTAGAAGGAGATGAAGAACTGTGGGTGAAAGAGCAGATTCGGAAGTCCAACGTCAATTGGCAAGCTATGAACATCATGCAATGCTCATTGCATCCCATGGAATTTTCACGAGTATCCTCATGTGCCAGTGCCAAGGAAATGTGGGACATACTTCAAGTCATCTATGAAGGTACGTCAGAGGTAAGAGAGACAAAAGCCAATATGTTAATTTCTGAATATGAAGCTTTTAGAATGAAGCCAGAGGAAAATATATCTGAAATGTATGCTAGACTAACCCTATTAGTGAATGGTCTTAGAGGTCTGGGAAAGGTTTACACTGATTATGAACTGGTTAGGAAAATTCTTAGATCTCTAACTCCAATTTGGCACACCAAGGCCACTGTTGTTGAGGAATCTATGAACCTTCCTACCACTACCCCTGATGAGCTTATCGGATCTGAACCTCAAAAGGACAGATGAGGATGTGAAAAAGAAAAAGGCTCTTGCATTGAAGGCAGGACCAAGTAGCAAGGAGAGTTCAGATGACAGTCAGTCATCCAGTTCAAACGATGATTTAGGTGAGATAGCTATGCTCACCAGGAAATTCAAGAAATTTTTAAGGAAGGAAGGTAAGGCTGTATGGAGTCGAAGACCGCAGGTAAGAAATAGTTCAAAATTCAAATCAGAAAATTCAAAGAAATCTGACAAGGTTGTTTGTTATAAATGTAGGAAACAAGGACATATCAAATCTGAATGTCCAGAGAATATGAAGAAAGCTCAGCCAAAGTGGAAAAATAAAAAGCCCAAGGCCATGATAAGTACGTGGAGTGACGAGGAGAAAGATGAAGATGAAGAAGAAAGCACTTCTGAAGAAGAGAGTGATGTTAAGATGTGCTTCATGGCTAAGGATGATGAGCAGGATGAGGTAACTTCTTCCTTCGAAAACTTTTCTTGCAGTGATTGGGAAGAAGCATTTAATGAATTGTTAGATAACTATGATCATGTTAAGAAAGAAAATAAATCACTCAAGAAAAAGAAAAATCTGACTAGTCAAGAAAATTTATTGAATGAGAAAATCAGGTGCCTAGAAGCTGAAATTACTAGTTTAAGAAAATCTCTTGATGAAAGTGACCAATGTAGAGATCAATTAATAGAGATGAAGAGAGAAAACGAATTTCTTCTGAAAGTGCATGATGAACTGAAACTCAGAATGCAAAAATTGGAGAGTGAAGTAAAAGTTGTTGAAGAAAAGTATGAAGCCATTCAAGGAGTAAATTAGGAACTCCAAGAAAATTTGAAGAAACTGGAATATGAGAATTCGAGTAAACAAGCCTCTCTTGAGAAATTAACACAAGGTAAAAACAATCTTGAAGCTGTCATGGGAATAAGAAGCAATTTTGAAAAAGAAGGACTTGGTTATAATCCAACCAAGAAGAAGGATCTAGGAACTAGATTTATAACATTTGTTTCTGAACAAGGTACATCTGAGCAAAGCCAAACGGCTGAAAAGAAGTCTTGTGAGAAAAATCAAGAAAAATTAAAACAGTCTGATGAAATCAGAAAAGAAAAGGGAAAAGAGAAAGTGAAGGTCATCTTGAAAGCCAATAACCACAAGAATGTGCCTAATTTCAGAAGTAAACACTCAGGTCAGCCTATAGACCCTAGTTCATCAACCCAGCATCAAGGATATAGAAATTTAGGGAGTCATAGGTCTGGTACAAGACAGTTGCGTCAACGCACTGAGTACCCTGCGTCCACTCAACCCATGTCCCAGGGGTTCTACAGAAATAATGTTAGAACAAACCAATGGCCGCGTCGACGCAGTATCCATACTGCGTCAACGCATACACCCTTCTGGGATGGGTATTCTTTCAGAAACATGAGAATGAGTCGACGCAGCCACTACAGTGTGTCGACGCACCCTATGTACAAGAACCCATATGATAGAAGGGTTGGGTGGATGAGTCAACGCAATCATGTGATAGGGTCTACGCAGCGAACCTTCATCCCTTCAAGAACTCAATATTCCTCTAGAACTTCTCATCCTAGGTTCCTCAGTGCTTCTTGGAGTCATAATAATCATTGGAATGGGAACAAGAATAAAACTTCATACTTCTCTAACAACAGAAATGGTTCAAAAAGGTCATTCCAAAGGGTACCTCAACCCAATCAGAAAAATTTCAAATCTATGACCCCCACATCTCAAAAACCCTCAAAACAACAAATTTGGATTCCCAAAAGTATGCTATCTTACTTGACACAATCATATTGTCTGATGGGACCCAAGTGTATTTGGGTTCCAAAATCTCTTGTTTGATGTGATTTGCAGGAGTGCCTTGCAACTATACACAATATGTGGTATCTTGACAGCGGCTGCTCAAGGCACATGACGGGCGATAAGGCAAAATTATGTTTCCTAGTTGAGAAAGAAGGAGGACATGTCACGTTTGGGGGGAACAATAAAGGTAAAATAATTGGAAAAGGTAAAGTTGGTAAAAATCCCTTGAACTCTATTGATGATGTGTTACTTGTTGAAGGATTAGAATACAATCTTCTTAGTATAAGCCAACTGTGTGATAGGGGGCACAAAGTTGTGTTTGATTCTCATGCATGCACTATTCTTGAAATGCAGTCTGAAAGTGTCAAATTCACTGGAAAAAGAATAAATAACATGTACATGGTAGGCTTGGATGATCCTGCTCATAACAATCTTTGTCTAGCTGTGATTAAAATTGAGCTGGCTTGGCTATGGCATCGTAGACTAGGACATGCTAGCTATAGTGTCATGCATAAGTTAGCCAAATTCAGCATGGTGAATGGTCTGCCTGATGTATCATTTAAGCAAAATGACAAAATTTGTAATGCATGCACTCAAGGCAAGCATACTAGGAAGTCATTTAAATCTAGAATTGAAAATCAATCTTCTAGACCTCTTGAACTTATTTACATGGATCTGTTTGGACCCACTAGAACAGCAAGTTTGAGTGGCAATAAATATGGATTTGTTTTGGTAGATGACTTTTCTAGGTTTACTTGGGTATTCTTTTTAACTCATAAGAATGATGCATTTGAAGAATTTCAGGCATTCTTCAGGAAAGTTCAGTAGGATGGTAAGTATACTATTTCATCTATCATGTCAGATCATGGAGGAGAATTTAAAAATTCAGAATTTGATGGTTTTTGCAGGGTAATGGGAATATCTCACAAGTTCTCATCTCCAAGAACTCCTGAACAGAATGGAGTGGTGGAAAGAAGAAACAGAACCCTTGTCGAGATGGCTAGAACAATGTTGATCGAAGGACAACTCCCAAGGAAGTTCTGGGCAGAGGCGGTAAACACAGCTTGCTACATTGTAAACCGGGCAATGGTAAGACCTCTCTCTAAAAAGACTCCATATGAATTGTTGAAAGGTAAGAAGCCCTCTGTTATACAATTCAGAGTTTTTGGATCTAAATGCTTTGTTCAAAATAATCACAAACAAGACTTAGATAAATTTGAACCTAAGAGTGAACCAGCCATATTTCTAGGATATTCAAATCACTCTAGGGCCTATAGAGTCCTAAATGTCAAAACTCAATCTGTTGAAGAATCTCCACATATTGTCTTCGATGAAATGAATGTCAGGTCTGAAAATGAACAATCTTGCAGGGACAAAGATGATGGGGAGTTTCTTGAAGAAAAGGAAGAACAATATACTCAAGAGGAAGAGCCAAGGTCAAATGAGAATCTAGCAGAATCAAGCACTAGAGGTAATGCAGATGCTAATGAAGGTAACTCTCTGACCAATGTTAGAATGTTAAGAGACCACCCTCTATCAAGCATTATTGGTAATCTGCATGACCCTACCAGAACTAGATCTCATTTTAGAACAATTGAAGAAATGGATAATTTGGCTCTTATATCTCAAATTGAACCTAAAAATGTAACTGAAGCCCTGAAAGATGAATGCTGGATAAATGCAATGCATGAGGAATTAAATCAATTCAAAAGAAATAAAGTGTGGCACCTTGTGCCAAGACCCAATGATCTTTCAGTAATTGAAACTAAGTGGGTCTTTAGAAATAAACAAAATGAAAATGAAATTGTGATAAGAAATAAAGCAAGACTGGTAGCACAAGGATATAACCAAGAATTTGGCATTGATTTTGAAGAATCCTTTGCACCAGTAGCTAGATTAGAAGCTATTAGATTATTACTTGCATATGAATGTTGTCATGGAATAAAACTCCATCAAATGGATGTAAAAAGTGCATTTCTTAATGGTTTAATAAAAGAAGAGGTGTATGTTGAACAACCCCCCGGTTTTGAATCTATAGACTGCCCTGACCATGTTTACATATTAGACAAAGCTCTCTATGGGCTCAAACAGGCACCTCGAGCATGGTATGATAGACTCAGCTCATACCTCACCGAGAAAGGATATTCAAGAGGTAAAGTGGACCAAACCCTATTCACCAAGGTAAGAAATAATGACATTATTCTGGTTCAAATTTATGTTGATGATATAGTCTTTGGATCCACTAAACCCAGCATGTGTGTGGAATTTGCAAATTTGATGATCACAAAATTTGAGATGAGTCTAATGGGTAAGCTTCAATTTTTTATAGGTCTACAAATCACCCAAAGTAAGGATGGATGCTTCATCAACCAGGCAAAGTACATATCTGAATTATTGAAGAAATGTCAAATGGAGAATCTTAAGGCAATCAGCACTCCCATGAGCACCAACACAACTTTGGATGCAGATCTGAAAGGTAAATCAGTAGATGCAAAGACTTATCGAGGTATGATCGGATCACTCCTCTATCTTACAGCATCTAGGCCAGACATCCAATTTTGTGTATGTATGTGTGCTCGTTTTTAGTCTGATCCTAAAGAATCCCACTTGATTTCTGTCAAGCGTATCTTTCGATACCTTTTTTTAACTAAAGTTGATACTTGCAAGGGGGGGAGACGGGAGAGGGGGTTCATCTCTTCATTGCAGAAGAAGATGAAACCACTATCCCGGCCACCAGGCAAGCGATTTTCATAAAGGAAAGCATAAAAGAGAAAGGGGTACAGAGGGGGGGAGGGGAAACGGCCAAAGAGGGCCAAGAAGCGTACAAGGCCCAAGGCCCAAAGAAGCAAAAACGAGGCCAAAGAACCCAAGCAAGGGCAGCAACAAAAGCCCGAGAACCCACAGAGGAGACCAAGTCCCTACAAATAGGAGTCTTCGTCGAAGACCCCTTCAGAATCAGACGAGAACACAGAACGGACACCACGCTGACGACCCGGAGAGCAAGGCCAGTCAAGAGGATCAACCTCCGAACCGTCGGGATCGAGCACCTCCGAGTAGGAAGGGTTGACCGGCGGCAGGGGCGCCATCGAAGAAGACTGGAGCCGGAGAGAACGACGCGGAAGGAGACCAGCATCCTCAAACATGCACTGTCGATCACGCGAGGATGAGGTGGAGTTGGAACGCCGGAAGGAACGCCGAGGAGCCCCGCCTTCCATCCTCGAGGGCGGCCGAGAGCGGTCCAAGCCAGAGGTATCCACGAAAGCCGTAGGGGCCGCCGTAAGGTCACGAAACCCCGAAGCAGGCTCAAGCCCGGGGACGTGGAGAGCCTGGACGAGCTGAGGGAACCGGAGAGGTATGCCAAGATCCGGGGGGGGCACAACACCCAGGGAGTGTACTGGAGCAGGAGGGGGGGCGGTGTAGTCGATTGGCCCGGGAGGGGCCCGATTGATCTTCTTCTTCAAAGCTTGGGCGAAGGAGAGGCGAGGTGCGGCCGTCAGAGAAGAGGAGGAAGCCAAGGGCCCTACAACGTTGGCCGCCTGGGCAGTGGGCTGCGCCCCTGGGGACCAAGCAACCTCACCGGCATTAAGCCCAGAAGAAGGGCCGCCAAGGGGGTGGGCATCCGGCGCCGGGAGGCCTGGGACCAAAGAGGAGGTCACCCGGGCAGCAGGAGGAACAGTCGCAGGCACATCTGAGCACAGAAGGGGATCGCCCTTCCCGGAAGGGTGAGGGGACACAATGCCCATGGTCGGCGGAGGGCAAACACCACGAGCACCTGGGTCCAGAGAAGGGGCGAGGCCAACAAATCTAGCATGTGCCGCGGGCAAGTCCGGAAAGAAAGAAATGGGCTCCAAACCTGGCACCGAGAGCACTTGAATAGTGGGGCGCACAGAAAAAGGGAGCTCCACGGAAGGGGCGGGAGTCCCCTCATCTCCACGGGCAGGTGTGTGGATAGCAGCAGGATCAGGCACTGAGGGAGGTGTAGGAGGGGCTACGTCCGAAGAGCTGGTTCCCACGGGAGCATCGCCACCACCAAGCTCGGGGGCAGAGCATAAAGGAGCAAAGAGCAATGGTGCAGGCGAGGGAACCCTACTGCGGGTAGAGGCAGGAGGCGCCACAGCGGTAGTTCCCTGAAATGCATCTGGGCCCGAACCAGCAGTGACATCCGGTGAAGATGCTGTGACGAGAGCAGGAAGAGGAGACAGCCCGTCAGCCACGGGGAAAGCTCCAATGGGACGCTCAGTCCCTGTATCTGCATTCAAAAGACCGACACCGCCCACCAATGGGGGAGGAAGCAGGGGAGCCTGAAGTGCGACGGTGGATGGATCCAGGCGCAGGGATAAAGCGTTGACATCGAGGGCAACGTCCCCAAGCGGTAGAGGGGCATCAAGTGGCAGGGGAGCAACCACTTTAGAGACAGCAAGCAAGGGGGGTGGGTATCCAGCGAGGCAACCAATGGCGTGGAGGCGTGGGCGCCCTGTAAGCATAGGGGGCCATCCACCACCCCAAGACCCATGGCAGAGAGAGGCATGCAGGTCATGAGGGGGCCAATGGCAGCCACCGAGGGGGCAAGGCCCACAGAGACAGCGTCCACCGCACGCTCCTGAGCAGTGGAAGTGGCGCGATGTGGAGGCAAGGTCGCTGGAGAGAGCTTCGAGCCAGCATGGAGAGACGACTGAACAGCAGGTGCAGACACATGCACGTGATCCTGAGGGGCCGTGGCAGGACCACCAGCAGGCGGCCGCTTGCACTGAGAGTCAAGGTGGCCCAGACGTCGACAACTAGAGCAGAAGAGGGGAAAAATAGGGTAGACCAAGGGCTGCCAGAAATGCCAATTGCCCGCTTTGATCCAAACCCGAGGGGGTGGTTTCTTCGGCACGTCCATTAGAACACACACACGGGCGGCAGCTGAACGTGTCAAGCAGAGCGAGTCCTTATCAACCTTCAGGGGGGAGCCGAGGTTCCCGGCAATAGAGAGGAGCATGGGCTTGTTGTAAAAGTTCACTGGGAGGTTGGGCAACTCAACCCAAACAGGCACGACCGGCGAGTCTTCATCGGAGGAGAACCTGATGTTCCACTTGAAGAAATGAAATGGCCTGCCTTTGACGAACAAGGTTTCCTTGAGTAGGACTAGCAGGAAGTCATCTCTATTCTGGAACTGAAGAAGGAGATGGCGGTTGTCCAGCGCACTGAGGAAGAAGTCCTCCCGGAAGAGAAAGCGCTGGGCGAGGTGAGCACGGATGTCCTGAAAGGGGGGGCACCCCCTAGGCGTCCGGGCAATCACCGCAAACTCCAGAGGCCGGCAGGAGATGAGGATCTCTTCTGGGGAAAAGATGACAGCCGGTTCACCGGCATCGGTGGAGGCAGGGGCATGAATAGACAAGGGGAGAGAAGGGGGGGTGAAGGAGTGGAGAACCACCTGGGCAAAAGATGGTCGAACCGGGTCTGAAGGGCCAAGAGGGAGAGCAGCAGGCGCCTGCCAGGCGCCTCCGCTGGCAGCGGAGGGAGCCGCACGGTTGGGACGCACCTGCCGTTCCTGCCGCAACAGCCCAAGGCCGGAAGAAACAACCGCTGCAGGCTTGGCCGAAGAAGAACCCGGCAGGGGCTCCGTAAGAGCAGCCGGACCACCGCGAGCATGACCAGAAGCCGACGCGAAGGCGCCACCGGAGACAGAGGGGGGGGGGGCCGGCTGGAGCACGGCTGTAGACGAAAAACCTGCGAACGGCGAGGAGGTGGGCGGGAGGGAAAACAGGGGATCATTTTTCCTTGCTGTCCCGAGATTTAAGGATTTGGTATCCTGCATCTTGCACTTTTGATCTAGTATCATACTCAGATGCAGACTATGCTGGATGCAAACTTGACAGGAATAGCACAAGTGGCTATTGCCATTTTTTGGGAGGTTGTTTAGTTTCTTGGGCATCCAAGAAACAACACTCAGTGGCACTATCCACTGCAGAGACAGAATATGTCGCTGTAGGGAGTTGTGGCACTCAAGTGTTGTAGATCAAACACCAACTCCAAGATTATCAAACTGATCTCGGATGTGTCCCAATATTGTGTGATAACACAAGTGCCATTAACCTGGCAAAGAACCCCATCCAGCACTCTAGGACCAAACATATAGAAATTAGGCATCACTTCTTGCGAGATGAAGTTAATAAAGGAAGCTTTAAATTGATTTTTGTAGACTCAGAACATCAACTAGCTGACATTTTTACCAAGCCTCTGAATAATGAAAGATTTTCTTGTCTTAGGAGAGAGCTTGGATTGTGCAATCCTCATATTGATGCCTAAATTGATTGCTTGATTTCTTCTTTGAAACTTGTTTGGTTAACTGTGCCTAGGAATAAATTGATTTCTTCTTTAAATTGTTTGCTTGAGTTGAAAATGCCTGATTTCTAAATAAGTCACAGATTTAGGGGGAGTTTAGTTTTGAGCATATTTTTTTTATGAACACATGATAAATAAAAAGCCATCATGTCAACAATTGCATCTTCATTCATATTTTTAGTCATGCATGAATGGAGGGAGAGTTTGCATTAGTTCTTACTTGCTAAGGAGTGCATTTCTGTCCCCTTAGATTAAGTGATCTGGGAATCTGAAGAGTGGTTAATAAGGGTGAGTTAACGCTGTTGCAAGACTGAGTCAACGCACTGACAGAAACTTTCTGGAAACAGGCTGGAAGTTGAACTGACTGGTTGAGTGAGTTAACGCAGTCACCTGGTTGAGTTGACGCACTGACATAAACCTGGTGCAAATCAGTTCTGGAATTAATTGGATTACTTCAGAAGGGTTAACACAGCACTGGAGTTGGGTTCTCACATATCTCATTTTGTCTGAAACTTGGAGTCGTCTTCTCAACCTCTCATCAACCTTGTTTCTTCTATACTCAGTTCTTCAGCTTGTAGTGAAGTACCTCACAATCTTCAGTATGAGGGAAGTTTCTTGAGATCTGAAATGTGAATTGATGTCATAGATTCAGGGGGAGCTAAAGTGATAATTCCTTTATAAGAGGTGGTGATCTTTATTGACTGGCTCTATGCAGTATTAATGGTTGGAGATCTATAAATCTTTTGTTCTTTGAATGCTAAAATTCTTGAACATAAAAGTGCTTTGTATATGGAATAGTCATGGAACTACTTAATAAAACTGGGAACTCATCCATTCTTGAACTATGATGATCAAAAGTAAAGAGACCACTTTGTGCAAATGAATTTAATATCTGTATTGACTTTAAACTCAGAATAGGTTTAATAAGAGCTGAAGAAACAAACCCTATGCAATGTATATATATATATATATATATATACATGGAATAAATTGCAGAGTAATGGCAAGCTTTCGCTGAGAAACTGTCTCTATGCACCAAAGAAGTGCTAAGGAGCATGTCATGAAGTGAGCTGTTATCTCTGTTTCAAAAGAAAAACAAAATTTCATTGCAGAGCAATGGTAACTTTCCACTGAGAAACTACCTTCATGCACCAATGAAGTGCTAAAAGGCATGTCATGATGTGAGTTGCCAACTCTGTTTCATTGGAGCAGAATAGTTAGCTATGCTGAGTAACCGGGAGCTCTGGTGTCTGATAAACATGTGTACCTGTGTCAAAAGGCTAGCTACACTTGACTGTAAATGAGAATTTAAATATATATATATATATATATATATATATATATATATATGGGTGGTTGACTTGAAGCTCATATAAAAACCTATAGAGTTCATCTTCAATACTGGTTAAATTCACTTCTCTAAGGGTCTCTTGAAATTGAACAATCTAAGGGAAAGATATGAGAAAGTTCCAAGTGTGCAAATTGTTCTATCCTTATTTCATAATCATGCTCCTCTTGTTCAAGGATTTGTCTCAGATTCTTAAGATTGTTTTTCTCCACATCATTAAATGAATTAGGGGCTCTCATCATTTCTCATCATATCTCTCATAAGGGAACTTGAATTTTATCTATTAAAAATCCCTGAATGTAATTTCATCTTTTCATAATTTCAGTGTCTTTAGAATGCCTAAATACTATGGGTCTTCACTATTCCTGATGTCTTCTTAACACTACATTCATGACTCACTTTGGTGGCGTCGATGCAGTGCCTCACTGCGTCAACGCAGTCATTCACTAACTCCAATTACTTCCCAGTCCGGTTCAGCACAGTGAACCGGTTCGCCCTTTTTGATTTAAAAATGAGTCGTCACGTTCTTTAAAACCCCGCAGCGTAAACGCTGCCGTCTTCTCAGCTCCTTCCAAAACCTAGTGGGCTTCTACCTCTCCAAATCTTCTCTCCTGTTCCCGTTTGATTCTCGCTGCCATGGCGCCTCCGGAACAAGTGAAGAAGGGGAAGAACAAGAAGGGTTTAACGAGAAGAGCTCCCATATTTTCTAAGGGAAAGATTGAGCCTCGAACCAAATTTCAACGTGCTCCAGAGGAGATACCTTCCCAGTCAGCTCCATAGACATGTAAAGGGAAAGAAAAGAGCTCTCCGGCAAAGACAAGGGCAGCAAAGCAGAAGGAGACTCATGATGTTCCCGTAGCAGATCCTTCAGAGGAGATACCATCTCCTTCAGCTCCAAGGAAACGGAAAGGAAAAGAGATAGAGCTATCTCTTCGGAAACGCCGTCTTCATCCAATCCCACCAACCAAAAAGAGAAAGCTCTCTCCCGTAAGGGCAGAGGAGCAGTCCACATCTTCGGCTGCTGCGAAGGGGAAGCAAGGTGCGGACAGCTCCCATGCAAGGTCTTCTGATCCCTCTCTCACCATCATTGTGGAAGAACCTCTGAAAGTCCTTATTCCACGGTATATTTTTGCTACCGACGTTGAGATGCTTGAGGTTTTTCCGTAACTATTCCCTACTTTGGATTATCAGGGTTGGTGGTCTTTCGTTACAAATCATAAGATTTATTACCCCACCCTAGTTAGGGAATTTTACCACAATTTGAAGTATGAACCTCAGATCCCCAAAATTTCTTCAACTGTCAGGAATGTTAGTTTCGAATTGACAAACAAACTGTTTGCCAGAGCTTGGAAAATACCAATGAATGGGGTTTAGCTACACAGTTTTTAGTTTGATGAACATGCAGGTTATGCTCTTCTGACTGACAAACCCAGTGATCCTATAGACGTCAGGGAGACTTTTTTATCTAGTCTTTAAGCAAATAGGTTCCCTCCATTCAATAGACTGCTCCACCATATTTGCACATCCATGATAACACCTCAGAGCAGTGGTAGAGAACGGGTCACTGAGATGCAGAGATTTTTACTGTATTGCATGCTGAAAAAGATAAACATTTCATTGTCAGATGTAATCATTCAGACTATGGGATCTTGCTTAACACAATCTAGGACACTCCCATATGCTGCTCCATTGACTGCCATATTTAGAAACGTTGGAGTAAATTTTGGCGATGAGAAGAAACTGAATATTCCTAAAGGGCACGTATACTCCCTCTCTTACATTCAAAAATTCATGGGATTTAAAGTCATAAATGGAAAGCCAGTCAGGGTTTTGCCAAGTCAGAAACCTGTATCTACTTCAGTGGAAGCTGGTCAAGAAGTGAGAACTAAAACACAAGATCAGCAAGAGGCTAGGGCAGATAGACCTGAAACCAATTCAGCCAGAATGGACTACCAAGACTTCAGTAATATCCAAGATGATTACAATGTACAAGATGATACTCTTGTGTTTCTAGTTGCTTCCAGAGAGCTTGTCATTGTACAAGGTCCTCTTCCAGAACCCTCTCCACCAAGGGGACCTGCATCTACTTCTGAGGAGATTCCAGCTAACTTTCAGCATGATGCTGGTATGCCTGATTTTTCTGGCATCAATCCTACACTCATTCAATTTTTGGAAATGAAATTCAAGAGCATTTACTCTTCCATAATGCACCTAAGCTCAACAACGGATATGAGGCTATCACACCTTGAACAGAAATTAGATAGCAGATGGGAAAAGTTTACACGTGATAAATTCAAGTCAGACAAGAAGCTTCATGAATTTATGGAATCTCTTCTTCAAGCTTGTCAGAAAGCTGGTTCAGTCATGCATAATTTACAAAGCTTGCATCACCAAAGTTTGAACAGGTTACAGAGTGTACAGACATACAACTATGATGTCAAGGAAAATCAGTCAAAGCTGAATTTGAAATATTCTACCCTGATAGACAAAAACTTAATGTTCAGTGAAACGATTCAAAACTTGTTTGAAAAGATTACATCTTTTGGTCAGGACCTTGCTAAACTGTTTGAACGAACCACTCTAGTCGGTGATGAGGTTGTGGATGTGTTGCATATTCTAAAAGAAAACTTCCCACCCACAATTGAAGATCAGCGTGATGTGTACTGCCCTCCACCAACAGAAGCCTCCTCTTCTGCACCTGAATGGGGATCTCAGTAGAAAGCTTAGGTGGACTATCTGTTTGATATATTACACAACTGGTTTGATGGTATCACTACCAAGGTCCAAGAATACCACAAGTTCATGGTGCATAGAGATCAGCTGCTTTCTGAAAGGATGGACACTATGGCAGCATCCATGGCTCAGCTTCAGCAACAGTTGGATATTGTATCTGCAACTGTCCTTCAGTCTTCCTCATCTACTCCCCTTCCTGATGATGTCAAAGGGGGGGAGAAATGAACTCAAGTTGGAGTCTAGTCTAGAATTGCATTGCATCTGCATCAAAGCTGCATCAAATGTGATGATTGAGTGAAGTTTTTGTTTCTTTTACATATTTTGTGAAATGTTCAAAAGAAGTGGTAACATGTGAGAATCTCCAATTTTTGTTAGAAAAGCCTCTCTGTTTTTCTGTTTGATGTAAAACCTTGAGCTTAACTGAATGACAAAAACTGGTGTGTTAGCCTCCGAAGTGAATTCTTTGTTTGATCTGAACTTCCTTGTTTGATCTGAATAATACATCTTTATTTAGATGCAATGACATTCACCTCATAGTTGTCATCATCAAAAAGGGGGAGATTATTGTGCCCCTGGTTTTGATGAAGACAACCATGAGATGTGTATGTTGAATTCAACATAAAATGTTGAACTAAATCTTGATTCAGTAACGCATGCATTTGGTTCATTTTTGATGCAAGAAAGGAATAGGGTCGACGCTGGGAGTTCAAGGCGTCCACGCATCAGTTGAAGAGGCAAAATCATAAGTCATTGATATAATCTCAGTGCGTCAACGCCACACTATTGCAGCGTCGACACATCAGCTTAAGAAGTAGAGGCACTCACAGATCTACTTCACTGCGTCAACGCCACAGTAGAGCAGTGTCGACGTAGTAGTTCAAAAGGTAGAATTATGGTTCACTGGAATACCCCAGTGCGTCAACGCTACAGCATGATAGCGTCGATGCAGTAGTTCACTCTGAGATGAAATTGGCTCTGGGTTAGCTTAGTGGGTTGACGCAGTAACCCAATGCGTCAACGCATCCACCTACGAACTTAAAGCTTTGTGGACAGTTCAAGGCAGCGTAAACCCCTTGGTCACCATGGGTTGATGCCATCTGAATTCTTTCATAAAATTAGTTGGGTGGACCCCAGTCATTAGTGACGTCAAAGGCCACATCAGCCAAAAAGTGTTTCGATCTCGTTTTCATTTGTGATTCCAGAAGGCTCTGAGGAGATCAATCAGTGGGCTAACCAGAAAATCTGGTTAGGGCCCACTAGATGTATATATTACATGGATCTAGAAGTGAGTGCGGGAACCTGAACATCGAAAAAGGTTTTTGGAGATTTCGAAGCTGCTGCAGACTAGGCTGAGCAAGAGAAGCTCACGAGAAGAACTGAGGAGTTCATCTTCTTCCTGCTGGCGATCTGCTGAAGACCTGAGGAGATCTAGGAGCAGTGATATATTGCAAGTTCATCTACAATTCAGAAGGAGAAGATCAGCTGATCGTTGAAGCTTCTTCTCCCAGACTTCTGAATTCAAGCCTGAGATCTGGCGGCCTCACAGATCTGAGATTGCTCCTTCATTACCGAGTGATTTCGTTTATTGTTTGTTTTTTCAATTTGAACTCGGTTACATTATTTCTCCCTCGTACTGGTTTGAGTAGAGGGAGGGGTTTGGTCCAGCAGATTGTGCTTGGATCAAGGGCGTTTGGGCATGTTTGCCTGCAAGCTGTTCGTCAGTAGTTTAGAGGATCTTTCCTCTGGTTAAGCCAAGCTATACTGCTCAGCGTTGTTTGAGGAGGTAGTTCCTTGGTGTAGCTAAGCTGTAAAGCTCAGCAGGGATCCTCACTGGTTTAGTGAGGGGTGGACGTAGGTCTCCACAGGGAGACCGAACCACCATAAAAATCTGTGTTCCTCTTATGGTTTGCTATTCTCACATAATCCACCTATCGTTAGATGTTTGATTAGGCACGATCTTCATACAGTCTGTTTACTGAACTTCTAATTAGCATTCTGCTTTCTAAAGCGAGTGTGATCTTGCATTAATTTTTCAAAGGGTCAACCTATTCACCTCTCCCCTCTAGTTTGACCTTCCACCTAATCCAACAGCTATGGCTTGGGCAAAAACATGCACTGACCTTACTATGGCTTAGGCAAAAACATGCACCGACCTTACTTTGGCTTGGGCAAAAACATGCACCAACCTTACTTTGGCCTGGGAAAAACATGCACTGACCTTACTTTGGCCTAGGCAAAACATGCACCGACCTTTCTATGGCTTAGGCAAAAACATGCACCGACCTTACTATGGCTTGGGCAAAAACATGCACCGACCTTACTTTGGCTTGGGAAAAAATATGCACCGACCTTACTTTGGCCTGGGCAAAATATGCACTGACCTTACTTTGGCCTGGGCAAAACATGCACCGGCCTTGCTATGGCTTGGGCAAAAACATGCACTGACCTTAGTATGGCTTGGGAAAAAACATGCACCGACCTTACTTTGGCTTGGGCTAAAACATGCACCGACCTTACTTTGGCCTGGGCAAAACATGCACTGACCTTATTTTGGCCTGGGCAAAACATGCACTGACCTTATTTTTGGCCTGGGTTTCAGGTCATTTCATTAACCATAGGCGAAGCTATGAATTTCCCATTAATTACCTTCAAATTTCCCCAACAGTCACACCCCTTCGTGACAGCTGTCAGCCAAAGGGCTCTGGGCCCAAGTTCTGGTGTGAATTGGGCTTCCTCCTCAACCAAGGAGTTTGGGCTAAGGGCCCAAGCTTTCTAACGAGCCTAGTTTTATCCTTTTCTGATCTTCTTATGTTAAGTTACGAGTTTTCTAAGGATTCTTAATTAATCAGTCCAGATTTCCGGCCCGTTGAGTCTTATGGGTCCGAATTACACCCGATTGGCTAGTGCCCATTTAGCGGTCATAACAAGGTCGATGCACATAGGCATTTTTGTTCAGAAGGTCGATGCACCTTATACACTGAATGCACAATCAGGTCGATGCACATTGAACATAGTACACACCATTAGGTCAATGCACCTCATGCAGCTTGTGCTATAAGGTCGGTGTACCTTGTACACAGGTTGATGCTAGCAACCTAGCGGTTGGAGAAAGGTCGATGCTAGTGAACTAGCGACTGTAGCCTAAGGTTGATGTCTATGTTGGAAAGGTCGATGCTAGTCTGTTAGCCTCTATAGCATTAAGTTAGTGCATTAGAAGTCATCTCTATCAAGGTCGATGCATCTTGTGCATTCACTATGAAGACAGGTCGATGCACCTTCATCAAGGTCTACCTGTGTTATATTAGAGGTCAATACTTTTATTCACACATGTTGCATGGGTTAGTTAAACAGGTTGATGCATCTCATTTATGCATCAATGTTTCTACAGAAATAAGTATATTCTTTTTACATGATTAAATCTGTTGAAATGTTTTAGATTGAACTCGTAATTATCCTTATCATTTGCTTAATGACTAATACCTCTTCATCTCTTATATTGACAACCCAGATCTATGTTTAAACACTTGGGTTACATTAAGGCTGACCGCATCAATCTCACATGGAACTTAAGTGAAGCTGATTGATGGCACGTGATCCAAGGTGGGAAGCAGTTCTAAAAGCCTGCCACGTGGATCGTCTTATTTTTTACCTCTAACACGTGGACTCTCGAAATGCGCTGGAACATGTTCTCCACTTTCCAAATCAAAAGCCCGTGGATCCACTGGACTCGTGCTCTATAAAAGGAAGCTCAGCGCTCGAATTCAAAAACACACAGAGAAGACAGAGGAGAAAAGAGATCAGAGCAGATTAGAAGAAGAGGAGAAAAGAGCAATAGAGGGAGAAGAGTCTGAAGAGTGAAAGAGCTCATTGCTGAGAGGAAGAAGAAAAATAGTGCTGTGAGAAGATCTGAGAGAGAAGTGAGACTGAGAGGTTTTGTTCTGTCCTGACTCCTGGATCAAATCCAGAGTCAGATCGCTCAAGTGGAGCAACATTTTTCTCAATTCTGTCATCGTTTCATTTGTTTCTTATTCTTTCATTTTAACTCTTTGTAAGCTGTGTATCAGCAGAGCAAGCTGTGGTGCTCAGCGGGTGAGGTGTGATCCTCGGACAATAAGCTGTGTTGCTCAGCGGAAAGATTGTAGGGATTGTATCCCCAAAGCTGTGGATCAGCAGATTCAAGCTGTGTGACAGTGGAATCCTTACTCAGTTGAGTAAGGGGTGGATATAGATCTCAAGCTCGAGATCGAACCACCTAAAAATTGAACTGTCTTTTATGTGATTGCATATCTTTTCCACTATGCGATTAGATAAATGCATATGATTGCTTATTGCTAGCACACATTTAATTTAGCTAATACGTTCATCTGTTATATGTGCCTAAGTCCTTTATCCAATAGGTATATAAAAAGGCGTGGCTGGAAAGATAGGGTAAGCCTATCTAGAACGCCACCCCTTGCGTGAGGAGATCTCTGATCAAACCTCTGCCGAGTACTAATACTGGATGTCTGACTGATTCTTGAATTTGAATTGTGATAGCTCTTTATACATTGTTGGTACTGAGAATTGTATTGAAATTCTTTCATCTATTGCTTGCATTGTGATCAATCGTTCAGTGGTATATAAAATTGTTCAGTCAGAAGGATAGATCACTTCTATATGGAAAACTGACCTTTGTGTGAAGAGATTTTCTAATCAACCCTCCGCCTAGTACTATACTGAGCTGATTGATTTTCTTTTAATGCTCAGAGTGATTAAACAACTATTTCATATCTGATTCTCTTGTTGATAATCCTAATTGCTGTTGGTGTTTTTATTCACAGTACATTTTAATTCCACACTATTTTTTAAATATTTTAGAATCCTGCAATTGGGGTAGATCTATTCACCCCCCTCTAGATCTATAGTTCATCCCTTTTCACTCACATCACTTGGTATCGGAGCCTAACTCTCCCTTAGGGCTTTACATCCCTGAGAGCTTTAGAAAATGGATGCTAGAGGTCTAACCGCTGAGGGTCATTCCACCAGTAAGCCGCCATTCTTTGACGGATCAAATTATGCTTACTGGAAGAACCATATGCAAGTCTTCCTTCGAGTGAAGGATTATGAAACCTGGAAAGTTTTCAGTAAAGGTCCGTTTGAATTACCTGAGGATGAGGAGGTCTTGACCAGAGAGCAAATCCGTAGGTCCACCTTAAACTGGAGCGCTGTAAATGCCATGTAGTGTGCTCTTCATCATACCGAATTCTCTAGAGTTTCCTCCTGTTCCGCAGCCAAGGAGATGTGGGACAAGCTGGAGGTGATCTATGAAGGGACGTCTCAGGTTAGGGAGACTAAGGCAAATATGTTAGTCTTGGAATATGAAGCTTTCAAGATGAAACCTGATGAGTCCATTTTTGAGATGTACGCTCGTCTGATGCTACTCATTAATAGCTTGAGAAGTCTAGGCAAAATTTACAATGAGTACGAATTGGTTAGAAAAATTCTTAGGTCCTTGACACCTATTTGGCACACCAAGGCCACTGTTATGGAGGAGTCCAGGAACCTAGTAACCACATCTGTAGATGAACTCATCGGTTCTCTCATGACATATGAGTTGAATCTCAAAAGGGTCGATGAGTCTGAGAAGAAGAAGAAACCCCTAGCTCTTAAAGTAACTTCTAGTAGCAAAGGGTCATCAAGTGAGCATAGTTCTGGTAGTTCAGATGAAGACCAAGATGAATTTGCCATGTTCACTAGGAAATTTAAGAAGTTTCTGAGGAAGGAAGGTACGGGGTTTAGAAGAAAGTACTTCTCTGGGAAAAGGCAATCAAAGTACAAATCTGATACTGCCAAAAAATCTGATGGTGTTGTTTGCTATAATTGCAGGAAAGCAGGGCATCTAAAGGCAGATTGTCCTGAGCTGTAGAAAGAAAAACAGCCCAGGTGGAAAAACAAGAAAGGAAAAGCCATGGCGAGCACCTGGAGCAATGAAGAGGAAGGAAGTCAGAGCAGCTCCTCTGACAGCGAAAATGAAGACTGGCTATGTTTGATGGCCAAGAGTAATGAAGAAAAGGAAGACGATGATGAGGAAACTTCCCCTTTTGAGAATTTTACACATAGTGATTGGGAAGAAGCCTATGCTGAGATTCTAGATAAATATGATGACATGCATAAAGAAAATAGGCATCTGAAAAGAAAAATAAATTCGTTAGTTAATGATACATCCTTGAATGATAAGCTTGCATGCCTGGAAACAGAAAATCACAGTTTGAAAAATTCTCTTGTTGAAATTGAAAATGCTAAAACTATTTTGAATGATTTGAGAATAGAAAATGAAAATTTGAAAAACACCATTGATGAACTGAAAATAAGAATGCAAAAATTTGAGGAAGAAACTGGAATTGCAAACGAGAAATATGATGATGTTAATGATGTAAATAAAGAATTGAAAAAATCAATTGAAAATTTAGAAAAAGAGAATAAGGATAAACAACATTCCCTTGAGGGCATGACACATGGAACTGAAAATCTGAATGCTATCTTGGGAACAAAAATAAATTTCAGAAGCGAAGGATTTGGTTTTAACCCAACAAACAAGAAAAGATTTGATGTGAAGACCATTTCTTTTGTGGCTGAAAAAGGAACATCAAGACCTTTAATAAAAATGAATTTTAAAGAAAATCAAAATAAAAAGCCTGTGAAAATTATTGAGAAAACCAAGCCCAGTGTCAAGGACAAGGGCAAAGGGAAGGTAGAGGTGTCTAGGGAGTCATGCACACACACTACTACACCTCGAGCTAAGGGACAGGCTAGGGGTCAAACAGTTAAAGCTAAAATCCAAGGAATTAAGAAACCCCAAAGCCAAAGTAACCCAGTCTCAACAAAAAGGTCGACACAACCACCCACCTGCACCGACCTACTGATGCGGGACGGACACGGGAGACGACACTATTAGGTGTCACCCTCGGACTCTAGATGAAGACGCGACCAGTAGCACACACCAGGGAGACACTAAGCCCGACACTACGAGCTCCTAGTGGCAAAACGCCGCTAACAGAAGTGGAAGCTCACTCGTCGTCCCAAGCGAGGGAAAGCGCGGACCGTGCGCGGTTAAGGAACCGGCGGAGGTCAAGGGTAGTCCGACTAAACTTCCGGACTCGGATCGAGTAGCGGGACAGGTCACTCTCGCTCTCACAGCGGTGACATGGACACACGGGCTAGTACCTACACTCTCGGCAGCGACAAAAGACCGTATACTAGCTAAGCAAATGAACGCCAAGAGGTTCGGACCATTACCTCCACGCACCCGGCGTGGCGAAGATAACCCCGGCCGAATCACGGACTCCCGGTTAAACAATATTACAGCAATACAATAATTTGACCCACTCCATGCAGAGAGGTAAAAGGTCACATGCGGGGCCCGGGAATCACGCGAATTGGGTTGACGGGCAGCATCTTGATGTCGCCCGGCGGTGCCGAACTCCGCATTTTCGTACTTTCCGAACGGCGGGTTCTGCGGGCCCGCGGGGCCCACGGATGGCGCTGTCCTCCGGATCTGCGGGGGTGGGACCCACTATGATGGGGACCCCTGATGGCGCGCCTCCACGGACGGTGGTCGGCCGGGAACACCGATCGGGGGTCGATCGGCCCCGATTCCCAACTGATGAGCTAGCTGTCCACGGATTTTGGTTGCTGTCTTCCGACGCGCGTTCCGGCAAAAACGGCCGCTGTGATCAATCCCGATGTCGGATCGGGATGCATAAGCTATCGTTGGAAAGCTCTCTTCAAATGATTCAATCTAGACCCAAGGAGATCTGCTGGATCTGGTCGGATCAGAACTTTAATGAATTTACAATTCCCTGTTATACAGTAGCCGAAACATCAGATTTACAGGGTACTTGTCTAAGAACCACCGTTGACTACCTAGTAAACCTCCGATTCAGCTCTTGAGCTCTTCTTAAAAATTGTAGGAGATCAAACCACGGAACTGGAGATATTTTTGGAATTGGATTTGGAGGTGGTGACGATTTGATATGATTTTTGGAGTGACTGGTGGTTGGATCTTGGAACTGGGGGACAGAACTGTAGCTGGGACTGAGAACGATTTTTAGAAAATATGAAATGGACGAACCAAAAATTATAAAAAATGGTGGATGAAGGGGTGGATGCAAGGAACACCCAGAAAAATTGGGTGAACCAAAGAAAATCAAAAAGTGGACCTACGACTTGAAACTCAGGGCGGATGGGAACCTAGACAGAACTTTGGCAGAACCAAAGTGGAAGAGTGGACGAAAATCTAAAATTATGAAACGGGATCTGAATGACAAAAAAATTTTTTGGATAGTTCTTGACACCTTTGGAACATCCAGTAAAATTCTCAGGTCGATCTGAGCTCGTGGTGGATGGCTGAATTTCGTGGAAGCTGCTGTGGTACTACGCAGGCAGAACTTCGTTGATGGCGGTGGCTGTGCGGTGGCGGCTCGTGGCGGCGGCGGCGGCGACCGGAATGATAAGGAGAGGAGTCACACCTCCAGAGGAAAGCCTTCACAGCTTCAAGGGGGAGAGAGGGGCGGCCTAGGCCTTTGCTCAAGCAATTTTTCAAGTTCAAATGGCATTAATTCATCAAAATTGAAAATTACAAGCATATATAGGTCATATGTCTAATCAACCCTCAATCGTTGGATCTAGGGGTGTGAGATGGAGGGCTGGGATAGCATGTGACCATCCACACAAATTAAAATAAAAAAATACAAGGAAGGGGGCGGCCTATTGACTAGAATGGCAAGGGGGACATGGTAGGTGGAAGGTTGGTGGAATTGTTGACCATTTTGGTCCCTTGTCCCCCTTGTGAACAATTGACTAGTCCAAGGCTTCTAGATGTCCACATAGGATATTGACCAACCCCACATGGGGCCCTATGGCTGAGGTGGATCAATGGGAGGGGCCTGGGGGGCCCGTGGGGCCCACGGGGTCCAAATTGTACATAAGCCCCTCTTACAATCAAAATAGCAAACCGAATACAATGAAACAAACACAAATCACACACACATAAAGTCTAACTAAATATGATAAATGGGGAGGCTCAAGGTGGAGTCTCCAGGCTATCTCGAGCCAGATGGACGCTGAGGTGGCTCGAGTCATGCTCCGTGTGCGGTACCGGTGGCTCGGCGTATCACGCTACTCAACTACTCGGGTGTCCGCACCAATTCTCCCCGGGTGGGAGAAACTCGACCCTGTCGAGTAAGGGTCTGCATTGCTTCTGTATCGCTCCAGAAGGTCCGGATCAATCCGCTACAACTCGCCATGTGTGATCCATGTGTCCTCGGTAGCTGGCCGTCCTCTCCATCGCACTAGGTAGCGCGGGTAGGATCCACTCCTGGTAACTGTCACCTGCTCATCCAGTATATGATCTATATGCTCACGCTGCCGTAACAACGGGGCTGGAGGTGGACACTCAGGTGTGGGATCACTCTCAACGGGAGGAGATGGCTCGAAAGGCTCACTAGGGATCACCGCTGGGTCCCTATATGCAACTAGATCCGAAACATTAAAAGTAGAGCTTATACCATATTCCTCGGGCAGGTCCACAACATACGCATTGGATCCAACGCGTTTCAACACTCTAAAGGGACCGGCTCCGCGAGCTTGCAACTTCTTAACGGTTCCAGAGGGAAACCGTTCAGGTCTTACCCTGATCATGACGTATTCGCCCTCATGGAACTCTCGGTGGTGTCGGTGGGCATCGGCGAACTCCTTGTACCGTGCATTGCTGGCCTCAACTGTGACGATGGACATCGTCATGCAGACTCCTAACATGATTAGCAAAAGAAAAGAAACACATGATGCACACACGACCTAACATGCTTAGCAAAAGAAAAGAAACACACGGATGCACACACGACCCTAAACAAACCTAATGTTAGTAAAACCCAATCATATGCAAGGTGGTCCAGGACATCCGAATGTGTGCCATGCATGCATTTGACATAACCGGAGGTTAATGTCATGGTGGACTCCTAGACATCCTACGATGCACCAACCATGGACATGGGGTTTGGATGTGGGAAGTCCGGGAGGCTTGGGTGGTTGAGGTGGGCCGGGGAAACCAAAGTCTTCATTACCCCCAAATGACGGTTCGGACATATTGCCATGTGAAGGTTGCCAGGCTCGAGTAGGAGGGGTGTGATAGTGGACTTCCTTAAAGAGGGGGAATGGAGGTTGTGGGCCAAGGGGCCCATGAAGAAAGGGATCGAAGGGATCAAAGAATGTGTGACCCCTCGATATGGATTCCCTCATCTCAAGATCCCATGTGTGGAATTCTAGAAGGTGTTGATGGTCACCTTCATCCGTGAAGGGAGATGAGACGGTGGGGGTATGATGGTGGACTCTCTCAAAAAGGTGGTGTAAATATGGTGGGTCACGGAGTCCATAAGAGAATGGGTCGAAGGGATCAAAGAAGGTATGACCCCTCGGACTAGGCTTCCACAAATCACTGTCCCACATTTGGAAATCTTGGAGGTGTAAACGATCACCTTCATTCATTGTGAGAGATGGGACGACAGTCATAGGTAGAAAGTAAGATTCCTCCCTTGGGCAAAGGGGAATGAAGTCGGACTCGGCCGGCATAGGGAGGAGTAGAAGAACTTCAGTGGTAACATGACCCACGGTGTACACGGAGGTGATGGACCCTAAAGCGGGATGAGTGAAACTACGACCTGTGGGTCGGTCGAAGCCTGGAGCCAACAAGTGTGTAAATGTCCACTGCCGGTCTAACCCCTTAAGAAGGTCATCCAATGTATCCACATAGTGACTAGACCGAAAAGTGGTATGAATTGAATTGATTGGCACCAGAGGTAGGATAGGGTCCATAGATGGGAAGGGAAGTGGGACCAAGCCCTTCTTGAGCCTGCTAAGAAGCGGCTCGACTATGACAAGCATACCCGTTAGAAACACGGGTGGCTCGGGCTGAGGTGGCTTAGAATAAAGATCGGGGAGTGGGGCTTCTCCAACCCTTTTGTCCCTTATGGCTAGAGATGTCCGAGTGGGACATTGTCCGGCGTAGTGGCCGAACCCCTGGCAGCGATAACACTGCTGTCGTGACCCACTACGCTCCCTGATAAGTGGGTCCCTACCCTTATCCTCCTGACGGACAGGGGGTGTAGGTAATGGGGCTCTCGTGGGTGAGAGAAGAGGATCCACTATGATGGGGAGAGGGCTTGGGGACTCCGTTGATGGGGCCGGGTTAAGACTACCGGCGATGACCTCCTTAGGGTCGGGTTGGAGTACATCACTAGGAGTACGTGTCCTATCCACCCCATCCAACCGGTCCAAAATCATTTGCATAAGTTCGGCAACAGAGTGGGTTGGAATAGAAATATCATGGTGGACTCGCCCGTAGTCAACCGTACTAGGATTGGGTCTTGGCTCATCTACGTGTGGGGCTCTTTGCCTCCGACTAGGACTCACTTGGTTGGATGTGATTTGGTGGGGCCGGTTGGAGGTGACCGGTTGGGGCACGTAGACCTTCCTAAGCTCTCTCTTCATGTCCCACCATGACTCGATGGGCCATTCCCCCTAACCGCTCTCATTCTTTCGATGTAATCCCACTTTTCGGCAGCCTCATGAAGAAGCCGCTCTTTGGCAAAAGATAATTGCACTGCCTCGGACATAGTATAACACTCAAAGTAGGTGTCCATGGTGGCCTCCCACTTGAGGTAGATGCCCGGGTCATTGGAGCCAAAAAACTCTGAGGCTTCAGGCCTACAGAAGCGGAGAGGATGGTTGCCAAGCCCATGGGTGGGCCAACGGCCATATTGCCTGGGTGATGAGGAATCCATGAGAAATTGGAGACTATACGATGGACATGTCGACACAAAGGGACAAGACAAACTGACTAATGCAAACACACACTAGATGATGCACTTAGACCTAAATGCAATTTGAAACACTCTTTTTTTTTGGTATTTTGAAAAGAATGCAATTTAAAACATTTTTTTTATTTTGAAAAGAATGAGACTCGACTACACCCTAGACACGACCAAGACTCGGTACGCGGCGGAGATAATCGACCCGAAGGTCACTCGCACAAGTGTGCGGTCTTCCCGATAGGCGTAACCTAACGGTCGGACAACACCTTTTGATATACCGAGTGAAGGTGTGTGTGGAGTAACCTTAGACTATGCATGACTTATGCAACGACTACCCTAGACTCAACTCGCTCTGATACCAAACTGATGCGGGACGGACACGGGAGACGACACTATTAGGTGTCACCCTCGGACTCTAGATGAAGACGCGACCAACAGCACACACCAGGGAGACACTAAGCCCGACACTACGAGCTCCTAGTGGCAAAACGCCGCTAACAAAAGTGGAAGCTCACTCGTCGTCCCAGGCGAGGGAAAGCGCGGACCGTGCGCGGTTAAGGAACCGGCGGAGGTCAAGGGTAGTCCGACTCAACTTCCGGACTCGGATCGAGTCGCGGGACGGGTCACTCTCGCTCTCACAGCGGTGACATGGACACACGGGCTAGTACCTACACTCTCGGCAGCGGCAAAAGACTGTATACTAGCTAAGCAAATGAACGCCAAGAGGTTCGGACCATTACCTCCACGCACCCGGCGTGGCGAAGACAACCCCGGCCGAATCACGGACTCCCGGTTAAACAATATTACAGCAATACAATAATTTGACCCACTCCACGCAGGGAGGTAAAAGGTCACATGCGGGGCCCGGGAATCACGCGAATTGGGTTGACGGGCAGCATCTTGATGTCGCCCGGCGGTGCCGAACTCCGCGTTTTCGTGCTTTCCGAACGGCGGGTTCTGCGGGCCCGCGGGGCCCACGGATGGCGCTGTCCTCCGGATCTGCGGGGGTGGGACCCATTATGATGGGGACCCCTGATGGTGCGCCTCCACGGACAGCGGTCGGCCGGGAACACCGATCGGGGGTCGATCGGCCCCAATTCCCAACTGATGAGCTAGCTGTCCACGGATTTTGGTTGCTGTCTTCCGACGCGCGTTCCGGCGAAAACGGCCGCTGTGATCAATCCCGACGTCGGATCGGGACGCATAAGCTATCGTTGGAAAGATCTCTTCAAATGCTTCAATCTAGACCCAAGGAGATCTGCTGGATCTGGTCGGATCAGAACTTTAATGAATTTACAATTCCCTGTTCTACAGTAGCCGAAACATCAGATTTACAGGGTACTTGTCTAAGAACCACCGTTGACTACCTAGTAAACCTCCAATTCAGCTCTTGAGCTCTTCTTACAAATTGTAGGAGATCAAACCACGGAACTGGAGATATTTTTGGAATTGGATTTAGAGGTGGTGGCGATTTGATATGATTTTTGGAGTGACTGGTGGTTGGATCTTGGAACTGGGGGACAGAACTGTAGCTGGGACTGAGAACGATTTTTAGAAAATATGAAATGGACGAACCAAAAATTATAAAAAATGGTGGATGAAGGGGTGGATGCAAGGAACACCCAGTAAAATTGGGTGAACCAAAGAAAATTAAAAAGTGGACCTAAGACTTGAAACTCAGGGCGGATGGGAACCTAGACAGAACTTTGGCAGAACCAAAGTGGAAGAGTGGACGAAAATCTAAAATTATGAAACGGGATATGAATGACAAGAAAAATTTTTTGGATAGTTCTTGACACCTCTGGAACATCCAGTAAAATTCCCAGGTCGATCTGAGCTCGTGGTGGATGGCTGAAGTTCGTGGAAGCTGCTGTGGTACTGCGCAGGCAGAACTTCGTTGATGGCAGTGGCGGTGCGGTGGCGGCTTGTGGCGGCGGCGGCGGCGACCGGAATGATAAGGAGAGGAGTCACACCTCCAGAGGAAAGCCTTCACAGCTTCAAGGGGGAGAGAGGGGCGGCCTAGGCCTTTGCTCAAGCAATTTTTCAAGTTCAAATGGCATTAATTCATCAAAATTGAAAATTACAAGCATATATAGGTCATATGTCTAATCAACCCTCAACCGTTGGATCTAGGGGTGTGAGATGGAGGGCTGGGATAGCATGTGACCATCCACAGAAATTAAAATAAAAAAATACAAGGAAGGGGGCGGCCTATTGACTAGAATGGCAAGGGGGACATGGTAGGTGGAAGGTTGGTGGAATTGTTGACCATTTTGGTCCCTTGTCCCCCATGTGAACAATTGACTAGTCCAAGGCTTCTAGATGTCCACATAGGATATTGACCAACCCCACATGGGGACCTATGGCTGAGGTGGATCAATGGGAGGGGCCTGGGGGGCCCGTGGGGCCCACGGGGTCCAAATTGTACATAAGCCCCTCTTACAATCAAAATAGCAAACCGAATACAATGAAACAAACACAAATCACACACACATAAAGTCTAACTAAATATGATAAATGGGGAGGCTCAAGGTGGAGTCTCCAGGCTATCTCCGAGCCAGATGGACGCTGAGGTGGCTCGAGTCATGCTCCGTGTGCGGTACCGGTGGCTCGGCGTATCACGCTGCTCAACTGCTCGGGTGTCCGCACCAATTCTCCCTGGGTGGGAGAAACTCGACCCTGTCGAGTAAGGGTCTGCATCGCTTCTGTATCGCTCCAGAAGGTCCGGATCAATCCGCTACAACTCGCCATGTGTGATCCATGTGTCCTCGGTAGCTGGCCGTCCTCTCCATCGCACTAGGTAGCGCGGGTAGGATCCACTCCTGGTAACTGTCACCTGCTCATCCAGTATATGATCTATATGCTCACGCTGCCGTAACAACGGGGCTGGAGGTGGACACTCAGGTGTGGGATCACTCTCAACGGGAGGAGATGGCTCGAAAGGCTCACTAGGGATCACCGCTGGGTCCCTATATGCAACTAGATCTGAAACATTAAAAGTAGAGCTTATACCATATTCCTCGGGCAGGTCCACAACATACGTATTGGATCCAACGCGTTTCAACACTCTAAAGGGACCGGCTCCGCGAGCTTGCAACTTCTTAACGGTTCCAGAGGGAAACCGTTCAGGTCTTACCCTGATCATGACGTATTCGCCCTCATGGAACTCTCGGTGGTGTCGGTGGGCATCGGCGAACTCCTTGTACCGTGCATTGCTGGCCTCAACTGTGACGATGGACATCGTCATGCAGACTCCTAACATGATTAGCAAAAGAAAAGAAACACATGATGCACACACGACCTAACATGCTTAGCAAAAGAAAAGAAACACACGGATGCACACACAACCCTAAACAAACCTAATGTTAGTAAAACCCAATCATATGCAAGGTGGTCCAGGACATCCGAATGTGTGCCATGCATGCATTTGACATAACCGGAGGTTAATGTCATGGTGGACTCCTAGACATCCTACGATGCACCAACCATGGACATGGGGTTTGGATGTAGGAAGTCCGGGAGGCTTGGGCGGTTGAGGTGGGCTGGGGAAACCAAAGTCTTCATTACCCCCAAATGACGGTTCGGACATATTGCCATGTGAAGGTTGCCAGGCTCGAGTAGGAGGGGTGTGATAGTGGACTTCCTTAAAGAGGGGGAATGGAGGTTGTGGGCCAAGGGGCCCATGAAGAAAGGGATCGAAGGGATCAAAGAATGTGTGACCCCTCGATATGGATTCCCTCATCTCAAGATCCCATGTGTGGAATTCTAGAAGGTGTTGATGGTCACCTTCATCCGTGAAGGGAGATGAGACGGTGGGGGTATGATGGTGGACTCTCTCGAAAAGGTGGTGTAAATATGGTGGGTCACGGAGTCCATAAGAGAATGGGTCGAAGGGATCAAAGAAGGTATGACCCCTCGGACTAGGCTTCCACAAATCACTGTCTCACATTTGGAAATCTTGAAGGTGTAAATGATCACCTTCATTCATTGTGAGAGATGGGACGGCAGTCATAGGTAGAAAGTAAGATTTCTCCCTTGGGCAAAGGGGAATGAAGTCGGACTCGGCCGGCATAGGGAGGAGTAGAAGAACTTCAGTGGTAACATGACCCACGGTGTACACGGAGGTGATGGACCCTAAAGCGGGATGAGTGAAACTACGACCTGTGGGTCGGTCGAAGCCTGGAGCCAACAAGTGTGTAAATGTCCACTGCCAGTCTAACCCCTTAAGAAGGTCATCCAATGTATCCACATAGTGACTAGACCGAAAAGTGGTATGAATTGAATTGATTGGCACCAGAGGTAGGATAGGGTCCATAGATGAGAAGGGAAGTGGGACCAAGCCCTTCTTGAGCCTGCTAAGAAGCGGCTCGACTATGACAAGCATACCCGTTAGAAACACGGGTGGCTCGGGCTGAGGTGGCTTAGAATAAAGATCGGGGAGTGGGGCTTCTCCAACCCTTTTGTCCCTTATGGCTAGAGATGTCCGAGTGGGACATTGTCCGGCGTAGTGGCCGAACCCCTGGCAGCGATAACACTGCTGTCGTGACCCACTACGCTCCCTGATAAGTGGGTCCCTACCCTTATCCTCCTGACGGACAGGGGGTGTAGGCAATGGGGCTCTCGTGGGTGGGAGAAGAGGATCCACTATGATGGGGAGAGGGCTTGGGGACTCCGTTGATGGGGCCGGGTTAAGACTACCGGCGATGACCTCCTTAGGGTCGGGTTGGAGTACATCACTAGGAGTATGTGTCCTATCCACCCCATCCAACCGGTCCAAAATCATTTGCATAAGTTCGGCAACAGAGTGGGTTGGAATAGGGATATCATGATGGACTCGCCCGTAGTCAACCGTACTAGGATTGGGTCTTGGCTCATCTACGTGTGGGGCTCTTTGCCTCCGACTAGGACTCACTTGGTTGGATGTGATTTGGTGGGGCCGGTTGGAGGTGACCGGTTGGGGCACGTAGACCTTCCTAAGCTCTCTCTTCATGTCCCACCATGACTCGATGGGCCATTCCCCCTAACCGCTCTCATTCTTTCGATGTAATCCCACTTTTCGGTGTTGATCGTTTGTTTGCCTATCTTTGATCTTACTTTTGAGGTCTGCTAAGTAATATGGCAAGATGACAAACAAGCAATCAAAGATCTGCTCAAACCTATGAACATGTGAACATGAACCTAGGCAATCATAGCTAGCTCTAGCATGGGCATGCTATCTCAATCAAATTACGCTAAGGAAAAGGAAAAACACACGCCGGGGCGTGGAGCAAGGAGTAAATAAAAACACACCACTAGGGGTGGAACAAGCAAGGAAATAAAGATGTGATGAAGGAAATAGCTATTGCCCAGCACTAAGGAAAGATGTGATCGCCACCAAAGTAAACACAAGTCAAAGACTCGAATATACCTTGGAAATAGGAGGATGAAGCACCCGCCCACGGGAGAGAAAACCAAAGAAAGCCTGCAGATCAGCTTGAAAGTGACGGCCAGAGACCCGTGCGTCGCTTATAAGTAACGGTCCCGCCCTAGACCGCCAGAAGAGAGTGACGCTCCTAAACCAGACCGTCAGACAACCTGCAGTAATAAAGCTTGAATTCTTTTAACTCCAACTCTTCCAGCCGGCTAGAAGACTTGGGCCTCGTGCTAATGAACCTGTAAACTCCTTGACTGGAAGATGGATGGACGTGGGAAGCAACTCCTCCTGGATGAAGATGGCTCCTGGGTTCGGCAGCACTTCGTCGTGAATCAAAAATCTCCCCCCTTGATTATGAAATCAAAGGTTCTATTTATAGACCTTCAAAACTCATGGGTCGAGTTGAAGATAAATCAGCCAAGAAAGGAGGATAATCCTTAGCAAATCCTTGAGGATAATATCAACAAGAGTCCAAAGAAACAAACGAGAGGTCCTGAGGATTAGAATTGAAGGAGATAACGCCAATCCAAAACCCTATCTCGTCCACGGAGTAGCAGAGAAAAGGCCTGAACTGTCAGGACTCTCTGAAGGAAGTAACGGTTGCACGATAGACCGCCACTTGGAAGTAACGCATCAAGGAACGACCGTCATTTTCAACCCTATCCAAAGGATAAGATCGACGGGAAGAAGATCTAAACAATAGGACTCTGCAAGTAAGTAACGGCCAGGGCATAGGGCGTCATAAGGAAAAAACGGCTAGAGAGTAGACCGTTATTATCAAAGGACAACGAGGCCCTAAGTCTTGGGACTCTTCAAAGAGTAACGGCCTAGGCTTCATGCGTTATTATGAAATGACGCGCCTAGTCCAGACCGTTATTATCATTGATTTTCAAGAAAATAGAATGGAGGGATTGCCAAGCTTTTGAACGAAGTGCCACCAGGAACCAGGTCTAATCCAGGAATTGAGACCCAGAAAACAGGCTTCAACTGATTAAAAGGAATTCAATGAAGAGTGAACAACTCGGAGCATCATATTGAATAAATAAGGAGATGACCCGACTTATTGGGTATAAAACGGGTGTCAACAGATGCCCCTCCTTAACGTCCTCTTTGCAGGGGAACAAGCGGAAGTGAAGCGAAAGTGAAATGGAACATGGAGATGAAGCGGAAATGAAGCGGAGTGGATCAAAAAGAGGGCGTTAAGGTAAACGACACCCGTTCTTCACCAACAAGCGATAAGAATTTTCTGGAAAAACTTCAAAACTGATCACAAGGAAATAGCTAACCAAAGGACGCAAGTCTGGAGGATTTAATTAACTAAGGAAAGGAAACACGGCTGGCCGCCGGAGGCAACGGAAAGGAAAGAGACTAAACTCCAGACAGGAATCTTCAGTCAACCAGATCAAGCGAGCAAATCGAAGGAAATCTTCAAATTCAGAGTGGAATAATTCTCCTTATCCAGGATCAAGAACACAGCTGTTCACCGTCAATGAGACCTCTTAAACAAATGAAGCTCATGAATACTCAAAGAACGCGTATGATGCATGCTGGGCTAAAGAAAAACAAATCTTCAAAGTTTATGCAAAGAAAGATAAAATAACAAGATACTCGAGAATAATATTGCTAGATTGGGGAAACCAGAGTCAAGATACCATCTGCAACCACGGCGTGCAAGATAGAACCGTCATCCTCAAATTTTCCAACCTAACGGCCTATCCAACGATTATTCATGTGAACTTAGATTATCATCATTTTTGTTTAAGGGGAACATCAGATCCCAGGACACCTGAATGACCAGCCGGTTCTCGAGGTAATATATTATAGATAACATATAGTAATGCATTAAGGGATAAGGGAACGAGATACAATACCTGACTTACCTGCCTAACGAGCGGCAGAGCGTGCCTTCTGTTTATAATCTTTCATAAATAGGTTAGCCGATAAGATAGTTATGATAATAGTTAAGGCATAACCATTGTGATAAACTCATCAAAATGTTTTCATGATGGAGATAAGTTTAAACATTAAATTTGGACCATTCATTCATCAAGAAACTTGCAAGCATATAACGGCCCGACTCAGGAGCGTCACATGAAAATAACGGATTAAGCCTAGTCCGTCAACACCGAGTCGGTTCAAATTCTTCAATAAAACAGTTCGTCACAAGCGACGGCCTTAGAGGGGGGCGTCAGAGTTATGTGACGGTCTAACGATAGACCGTCGCTTCTCTTGAGTTTTCAAAAAAACAAACCGAACGGCCGTTCGGTCTCATTTCACGCTCAAACAACCAAAACGCCAAACCAGAAAACCCACCGGCGACCTCCATCTCCACCCTCCAATGGCCGGCGACGAGGCACCGCAGCCACCACCTCAGAAGAGAGGGAGAGGAAAGAAGATGGCCATAAGGCGGTTCCACCGCCGGCTCGAACGAGAGATCACCCCACCGCCCGTGGAGGAAGAACCAAGGGGAAGGGAGCCAAGGGAAGAGGAGGAGGTCCCTACGGTCGTGGAAGAACCAACCGAAGCCTCCTTGGGTGCAGAGGAGCCCAAGGAACCAGAGCAGAAGAAGAGGAAGGTCCTCGACCATGAGGTAGGCCCTCCGCCCCAATTTTTAAATTTTTAATTTTTATGTTTTTATTTATGAATGCATGTGGGGGATAAGGGTAGAAATGGGTCTATGAACCCACTAGGAACACTTGTAGGCCATTTGGCCAAAGTGAGAAATCATGGGGATGCAGGGGAGAAATTCCCTACTGGCAGACTAAGTGACGGTCCCGCCAGCGACCGTCACTTCTCTGACGCTCCAGGCTAAGGCCGTCAGAGACAAGTAACGCCCTATCCCAGGGCCGTTACTTCTGCCAGGGTTCCAAACTCTTTTTAGGGTTTTCAATTTTCAAATTTTTGTTTTTCTTTTCGATATTTAATATTTATGCAATGTCTATATGATGCAAATGGACTAATTAGTGCTCTAATATGCAATGCAGGGAAAGAGGAGATCGAGGATCTCATGGCTGCAGATTCGGGCGGTGTACCAGGCACTGCCCGATTACCAGAGAGATAGACTCGCAGAGATGGGTTTCGCCGAGATGCTCAGCATCGAGGTGATCCGGATGGATACGCCGTTGCTGTACGCTTTGCACGAGAGGTGGGACCCAGTTAGCAGGGCGTTCATCTTCCCGTGGGGCCACATGATCCCCACGCTAGAAGACATGGCGAGGATTACAGGTTTGAGAGTCCACGGCGCTGCAGTGACAGGATGGACGTACGGCGACTATCGGGAGATAGCGCAGCAGCTACTGGGGTTGGACCTGATCAGGCCGGGCCAGTCTTCATCCCAGCTCTCGAGATCGGTGCTGCAGGAGAGTTTGGGGCTGAGAGGGGCAGCGATTGCCGTGGGGGAACTGCCCGAGGAGCATCTGGGCAGAGTGATTGACCAGGTACGCCCTCGTGTGGCGGCAGAGGCAGGAGAGGAGGGGGATCGAGTGATGAGGCGCTTCTTGATACTGTTGTTCGGGAAGCTCCTGTTCGCGACCAGAGCGGATGTTATCAGCTGCAGACTGCTGCCGCTGATAGAGGATTTAAGCAGAGTGAGGAAGTACGCCTGGGGAGCAGCGGTCTTGGCCTTCCTGATTAACTCGTTGAGCACCACGGACCGACTGACGATGCTGGGAGGCTTCTCGCCCTTCCTACAGGTAAAAATGCGCTTAAATGCTTTTTAATATGCCATGATGTATGCTATGATTGATAATTTATGTAACTGACTTGCTTCCTAAATGCAGATCTGGAGCTATTTGTACCTCCCGGGCATTGGGAGAGGTGCATTACTCCATCCTGGCCTGATACCGATCGCGAGGCGATGGTCGGTGGCGAGGGATACGGGGTCGGTCTTGAGACAGACCCGGATGATCCAGGAGGACCTGGACTCCTACCCACACACATCGGTGAGCCCAGAATTTAAATGATTTAAATGCTTTATATGCCTATATGCGCTCATGTTATGCGAATGCTAATGGATCTAAATGCCTGCAGGTGAGGTGGACCCCTTACCGCAGCGAGGGCTACACAGGACAGCCGTGGGTGGAGGCGTCCTTATCGTACCGGGGGCGAGACATATGGTTGCATTGCATCCATATCATCGAGCCTCTTCACTATAGGCTGATCCTGCGGACTCGGGGACTACACCAGCCCGAGGTGACCTTTCCACACCGCAACGATGATCGCCCAGGAAAGTCGGCGAGGGGCATTAGCGGGAGCGTGGATTGGCGCGCCCGGAAGGCAAAGTACGTCCTCGACTGGAGGCAGCGAGGCAGGGCCGTGAAGGAGCGGGCAGAGAGCGACGAGGCCTACCTGAAGGCCTTCGCTCGACACTACGGCGACCGGGTATACCGAGGTACCCGACGACCGGTATGCAATTCTAAACTAAAAACTCTCTTTTATATGATGAAATGTGGATGTGACATGCTGGCTTATGCTTTCTATATGCAGCTCGATCCTGAAGGGCGGATAGCGGAGCTAGAGGGATTACTCCACTCTACCATCCTGCAGCGGGATGAGTATAGGACGGCGCTGGAGCTCCTGGTGAGACTCTAAATGCTTATGATATGACTATGATTATGCATGATGCTAATGCTTCGGCTATGACAATGCAGCGAGCAGAGGGAGCTCAGCGAGCAGGACCAGACGCCCCATCGTCGTCCTCGCAGCCTGCGGGAGACAGGGCTGGGCGAGATGCTGACTTTGCTCGGGCAATTGCCCGGGCCGAGGAGGCGGAGGCCACCCTCGCGGAGCGGGTAAGATACTTACATGCTTTATGATTATGCTTATGCTAATTAAATTTATATGACTAACCTATATGCAATGCAAATGCAATCTACAGGCGATAGAGCTAGCAGCGGCAGTGGCGGAGGCCACCCAAGCGAGGGCAGAGGTAGAGAGGAGCCGGGCCGAGACTGATCGAGCTCGAGCAGAGACGGAGCTCGTGCGGGCAGAGCTAGCCCGACTGAGAGCGGAGACCCCTCGACATGTGGACGATGTGGAGATGGAGCGACTTCGAGCAGATTTAGCACGAGCGCAGGCCGAGGTGAAGGACCTTCGCCTTGGGACTGCGGATCTTGATCGCTACCGGACCGAGGCACGGGAGACGCGACGCCAGATCTTCACACTGAAGATTAGGCTGCAGACCATGGAGCAGACGGTCCGGATGCTAGGCCGGGCACCAGAGCGGAGTTCTTCCCGGAGCGGGGCTCATAGGAGTGCTGCCCCTAGTGGCTCGGTTGGGGATTTCTTAGTTAGTTCCGCCGGCCAACAGAGAAATGAGAGGGCAGAGAGAGGACAGCAGGAGGAGAGTGCTTCCATAGCACCGCCACCCAGGAAACCCGAGGGTGGAGAGGATGAGGGCGGCCCGACTGATAAGCCGGCCGAATGATGTACTTTTATGCTTTTCTTACCACTTGTACATGCCCTTTTATGAAAATGAAATTTTTGTTGACTTTTTATGTGGATGTATGAATGAATGAGTGATTGAAAGTACGCATGATGGATGTGTATGTGTGAATGAATGCCTGTGTGGAGAAGGTGTGGTGTACAGATGTGAAAGACCGCCAGGTCTAGGCAAAGAATAGACTAACTGCCTGAATTTAGTAGCAGAGGAAATGACGGTCTGGTCTTGGACCGTCATAATCAAATGACGCGCCTATCTTAGGCCGTCATTCATGAAACATCTTATTCTGATAGCCGGGCTACAGAAGAAATAGCGGCCCATGGTAGGAGCGTTAAAAGAAAACAACGGCCCTAGACCGGACCGTTATTCATGGCAGAACATGGTTTTAGAACTACTCGCAGAAAATGCGACGGCCTGAAGGAGACGCGTCATAACGAAACGACGGTCCTAGCCTGACCGTTACATGGCGTTCAGCCCAGAAGAGAGAGACTTGAGCGATTTGAAGGATATAACGGATTAGGGTTCGTCCGTTGAAAGGCGACGGTCTGAGACCAGACCGTAAACAGCCGCAGAACATGTTTTAAAAAAAACCCAACCCACAGAAAAGGTGACGGCCCAGGGTAGGCGCGCCAGAGTTAAGTAACGGCCCTACGACAGACCGTCAGAGTCTGGGTCGTTTCCAAAAACGGATTCGGCCGTGAGAGCTTAGAGTCCGAGGTTCAGCCACTTAATCTCTTGCTAGAACTTATCCAAATTTCAGATAAAGCCTCCCAACTCCAATCTTATCCTTCCAAAGTTAATAAAAAGCCCCAGCAACTTGGGAAACTTACCCAAAATCGCAGCTTGCACAAAAAACTCCGTTCTAGGGTTGAAGAATTCTCCCTAATCAAGCAGAAATCAAGATGAAGAGATGCTTCGAGATGGCGGCTATGGCAGAGAAGATCTACACCGGCCCTAAGGCTGCAAGGAGGGAACATGGGGAGCTTCAACGGCTGTCCTCGATCCCCAAGCATCTAAGCTCTAATGTCCAAAGGGTGGTAAGCTTGCATGACTTCATCTAAAGTTCAGATTTTTTTTTGCACTTTAATTTTCTTCGTAACTTTCCTTCTTCTTTTCTTCTTCAAGCCTCTTCCTGGCCCAAGGTGTTATTCCAACCTGAAGTGGGTGGCTCCCATGGTAAAGGCACTCCCTTTAGAGGTGGTATCAATCCTCAAAGCATGGCACCTCCAACCCCTCTTGGTTCTAGGCAAAAACTTCCAGAAATTGTCTTTGGATTGGCCATGCCTTTCAGCCCTAGTGGAACTATGGCATCCACAAACTCATACCTTTATCTTCCCCTCATTTGAAGCAACCGTCCTATTGGAGGAGGTAGAGACCTACCTAGCCCTTCCTAAGACTAAGGTGGGGGATGAGGATCGGGTTTGCTATACAATAGAACCTATTGATCCGTCCTTGATCTTAAGCGACTTCATTCATAACCCAAAGGACGTGCGGACCATGATCAGCCCGCGCCACATTCACTTGATCCCTATAGCACAATGGATAGTGTCTCACTGTAAAAATAAGTGGGAGAGACACGAAGCAATAGCCAAGGCGGTGGCGGTTTGCTTGTGCGGGGTCTTCCTTTTCTCCACGACCGACCACCTCTTAGATATCCAAAATCTTAGCATTATTAGTGGACTGTGGCGGGGTATGTCTATTTCTCAAGCGGTCCTCTCATACCTCTATGAAGGACTAAGCTCGGCTTGCCTTGGAGGGCCTTTGTTCGGTTCCATGATACTCCTTGAGTGTTGGGTAGGAGTGAGAATCAAATTCCTTCCTAAGGAAGATATAACTTCGGCGAGCCGGATCTTCGGGAGCCATCCTCTCTTCTTCATTGGAGGGGCTTTTGGATATTCTCCTCAGGTTGAATGCAAGACAGCGGATAAGAAAACTCGGGATGAATGGCGCCTCTTCTTCAACACTTTACCAATGGACAAGTTCATCATGCGACCAAGAGTCCTCCGAAGTGCCCTTCTTAAAATACAGCGGCGCCAAGGCCTCGACCTCCAGCTAGTAGGGAACACTACCATGGCGATCTACAACCCGCACCGATGCCATCTTCAGATCGGATTACCTCGAATCAGCGTTTCTGCACTATCACACTACCCTCCCCTTTTACCTAGGAAGATGGGGACCGAGGAAGATGAAAGAGCGATCCGGAACGCACTAACCATGTGGGAGATCAGCAAGGTGCGTCCGTGGCAAGCAGAAGTTGAAGAGAACGACGACACACGCCGAGATTACTTGAAAGAGTTAAGAAGAATCCGCGCTCTTGCGGATAAGAAGTCGAATGTATCTTGATTCCTTTTGCTTGTAAAAGATGTTATTAGATTGCCATTTCAGAATTTGATTTATCACGACTTATACTTTACTAAACTTGCTTGAATAAGATGAGATTGCCTTAATTGAAAGAACCTGAGTTGTGTGCTTTGGAAGATTAGATCGATATGAATAAACAGAGTTTCTGGGGGGAGTAACGGATACCCTCCTGGGCCGTTATTATTATACGACGGTCCGGAGTAGGCCGTCAGAATGGAAGTAGTAAGAACTCATTCTCTGAAGGATGCGACGGATGGATCTTGGGCCGTTATTTGAAAGTAACGGTATGTTCTCAGACCGTCATGATGATGGTTTAACGAAAGGAAGAAAGCCCGTGCCTGAAGGAAGTGACGGTCCGAGGCGGACCCGTTACATTAATGTAATGGTCTGATTCTGGCGCGTTACACGCCTGAACCTGCATAGTTGTGAGCTTTTACCTTTGGGCTTGCCCCTGTACTCTGCACACACTTAGACATGAAACATGTTAGATCCGTCCTTAGACTCAACCCCTTGCCTCGAGGCAGGTTAGATAATGACCGTTTCTTGATATTTGGTCAAGGGGTGGAGCCTTATTAAAATAGGCGAAAACGTAAAATAAAAATGCGATGCATGTTATGCGAATGATGGAAATGTTGAATGCTTTTGATTTTTTTTTTCTTTTTGAACAATATTTGATTTGTTTGGATGTTTGAAATATTTGATTTCTTTGGTTTTCGAAATATATTTGATTGTTTTTTTTGGATTTTGAAACGTATTTGATTGTTTTTTTTGGATTTTGAAACATATTTGATTGTTTTTTTGGATTTTGAAAACATATTTGATTGTTTTTGGATTTTGAAAACATCAGTGCCTCTCTAGCAATACGAGACCTCCCATACTTTTAGCTTGAGTCCCGAGATCGGCGTGTATATAGCGTGACAACCCCCGGCCGAGATCTGGTCATTGTGACGGTGTTTTTACCAAAGCTGTACCCAGGGTACTTGTTTCAGTCCTAAAAGGAAAAAAAGAATATGGGGGTAAGCTTAGGCCAGTCATAGAAGTTTTTAGAACTTGATTCCCTCACCGTACAACTTTAATAGAGATTCGGTCTGTTGCGCCGGGGCTTTTTATGTCCGCCATCGAACCCTTGTCCACTTAGGCATGCATGCGACCGGGCTCATAACGTCCCGCGGGGAACTGTACTGCCACTCTTATCATGCCTAATCCTTTTCTTTTGGAGCTTTTGAGAATTCATTTACAAACCTTGAGATGATGCTTTTGATTTTGTGGTAAAGAACACTCCTTTTTCTCTTCTTTTCTTTACTTTCTTGTGGAGTCAGGTCATAACGGACTTGCCCCTATTTGAGACCTCCTCTCGTTAGGGAGTTTGGATCGGTTGTCTCCTTCTTATTCACTCCTTGCCTCTGGACTCAGCCGAAGAATGAAACGTACAGAGACTTTGACTTTCCCCCGAAGCATGGCCGAGGAAAAACAGTGTCTTTTTTAAGCAAAGAACCCGACCAGGGGCGTCGTGTAGTGTGTGTTTGCCTTACTCGAGACTCTCTTTTGAAGATAGGAGGCATTTCTTATTGCCAGGAAAGCACATCGTTTAGATTTGTTTAAGGAAAGAAACGCTTAAGATACAACCCATTCCACGGGTGAGAGAGCTCCTCACCTTCCGCGTTGATTAGACGATAGGCATTCCCTGAATAAGCTTCTTTTATTACAAACGGTCCTTCCCAGTTAGGTTGCAATTTAGACCTAGGACCTGCAGACCGAATGAATTTGCGTTTCAAAACCATTTCACCCTTGCAAAATTTTCGTTCAATTACCTTCTTTTGAAAATAACGCGAAACTCTCTTTTGATAAACAGATACGTGATCGGCCGCATTCATCCTCTTCTCATCTAGGAGTTCCAGTTGGACGAGCAACGCCTCTCGACGTTCATCGAGATTAAGTTCCTTATCGAGCTGTACTCTGAGTGAAGGGATTAAGATCTCATATGGGAGCACCGCCTCCATCCCGTAGGTTAGAGAGTAGGGAGTTTGTCCCGTAGGAGTACGGACGGAGGTGCGGTAAGCCCACAGAGCTTCCACCAATCTTTCAGGCCAATCAGAAAACTTATGCGCTTCACACGTTTTCTTAATGATTTTAAGAAGAGTTTTATTAGTGGCTTCGGCTTGACCATTGCCTTGAGGGTAATATGGTGATGAATGATGTAATGTAATTCTGAACTTCTTACAGAGGTCTTTAAGCTCCTGGGAGACGAACTGGGGTCCGTTGTCGGTGATGATGCTGCTTGGTACTCCGAATCGCGAGATGATATTCTTCATGATGAAGCGGCACACTGTTGTAGCTTTGATCTCTGCGTATGCTTCGGCTTCGGCCCATTTGGTGAAGTACTCAGTGGCTGTGAGAATGAAGGATTTCTGCTTGATCTGAGAATTAGGATCACCGAGTGGGCCGACGACGTCGAAAGCCCACATAGAGAATGGCCAAGGAGCGATCATAGGATGAAGAGATGAAGCTGGAGAGTGAATTTTATCAGCGTGGAGTTGGCATTTAAGACACCTCCGGACATAGAGGGAGCAGTCTTCCTCTAGAGTGGGCCAATAGTAACCCTGCCTAAGGATCTTCTTCGCTAGAGCCTGGCCATTGACATGGCCTCCACACTCGCTAGAATGTGCTGCTTCTGCTACTTTCCAAGCTTCCATGTCATCTAGGCATCTCATGAGCATTCCGTTAGTAGCGCGCCTGTACAGTTCTCCTGCAATGATAGTGTATTTTGCGGCGGCTCTTCTTATCGCTTTGCGCTGCTCAGCTCTTGCCCCTTCTGGGAAAGTCCCTTCTTTGCAAAATAACTCGATTTCATGGTACCAAGGCAATTCTTCCTCATCCAAAATTTCCTCTAGTTCTGCCAATGATACCTCCTTGAGATCTTCCTTCTCAGCTCTCACTTCTGCAGACCTCCCAAGGTTGGTGAACCAAGGGTCCTGGATAGAGGGTACGTCCATCCTCTGGACGACGACAGTCTCAGTACTACGACTGAGAGGGAAGGATAAGGAGGAGGCCAGAGATGCTAATGCATCTGCCAGAATGTTCAGTGAACGGGGAGTATGGATATAGATTAGCTTGCGGAACCGCTTAGCGATGAGCGTGACCAGATCTTGATAGGGCTTGAGTTTGGGGTCACGGGTACGGTAAGTGGCCAGAACTTGCCGTAAGACGAGCTGAGAGTCTCCTATGATGTTTAAATAACGCGCGCCTAAGAGATAGGCGTGCTTCAAGCCGGCCAGGAGAGCCTCATACTCAGCGATGTTGTTGGTAGCAGGAAATCGAAGTTGGTAAGCAAAGGGGATGGTCACTCCCTCAGGAGTAAGCAGGACAGCACCGATCCCTTGGCCCTGTGAGTTAAGCGCACCGTCAAAGTGCAGAGACCAGAAGGGATGTTGAGAAAGGACAGAGAGATGCTCATCAGGGAAATCGTCCTGAATAGAGTCGGTGTGAGGAATAGGGAGATGTGCAAGATGCTCAGCAATGGCATATCCTTTGACTGCCTTCTGAACGACAAAGGTGATATCGAATTGAGATAAGAAGCTCTGCCAACGAGCTAACCTACTAGAAAGAACGGGCTTTTCTAAGAGATAACGGATCGGGTCCATTCTAGAGATCAGCCTAACCGGGTGAGCGAGAAAGTAATGTTTAAGCTTCTGAACTACCCATACTAAGGCGGCACAAGTCTTCTCCATAGCGGTGTACTTAGATTCGGCTGGATTAAATAGCCGAGAAAGATAGTACGCAGCCCGCTCTTTTCCTTCGTCATCCACTTGTGCTAAAACCGCCCCTAGGGAGTCCTCAATGACCGAGATGTATAGGATCAGGGGTTTCCCAGGGACAGGAGGTTGCAAAACCGGGGGATTGGATAGATATTCCTTGAGGTCCTCATAGGCCTTTTGACAATCTTGATTCCATTCGAACTTGACCCCCGCCTTGAGCAATTCATAAAACGGACGGCACCTTTGAGAATGCTGGGATATGAATCTTCTAATGAATTGCAACCTACCAATCAGTCCTCGAAGTTCCGTAATGTTCTTTGGCGGAGGCATATCCATGACGGCCTGTGCTTTGTTAGGATCAATCTGGATCCCCCGTTTGCTCACTATGAAACCTAGCAGCTTCCCCGAGGAGACTCCGAATACACACTTCTTCGGATTCATCTTTAGCTTGTACTCCCTGGCTCTCTGCAGCACCTTAGCCAAAATAGAGGGGTGCTCTTCTTTCGATCTTGACTTCACCAAGATGTCATCCACATAAGCTTCCATATAGACGTGCATCATGTCGTGGAAGATAGCCATCATCGCCCTTTGATAGGTGGCGCCTGCGTTCTTTAATCCAAAAGGCATAACTACATAGCAGTATGTGCCCCAGGGCGTGGTGAAGGAAGTTTTCTCTTGATCTTCAGGAGCGAGACGGATCTGATTATAGCCCGAGTACCCATCCATAAATGATAGAGCTTCGTACCCGGCAGTGTTATCAACAAGGACGTCTATATGAGGTAGCGGGAAATCATCTTTGGGACATGCTTTGTTTAGATCCCTGAAATCAATACATATGCGCACTTTGCCATCCTTTTTGAGAACAGGGACTATGTTTGCCACCCACTGAGGATATAAAACTACTCTGACGAACTTGGCCTTGTAAAGCTTGTCGACCTCTTCCTTAATCCGCAAGGCCATGTGGGGGTGAAATCTTCTCGACCTTTGCTTAACAGGTGTTGCCCCTGGTTTAAGCACGAGTCGGTGTTCCACCAAGGAGGGGTCAAGACCTGGCATGTCCTCATAAGACCAGGCGAAAGAATCGCTATACTCCCTCAGTACCTTTATTAGATCCTCTTCTACCTGTGGAGGGAGATTAGCTGAAATATTGATGGGCCTTGGATCTTCTTCTGTTCCCAAGTTGATTTCCTTGGTAGGTTCATCCACTGCCGTCGACGGCTGGTCGAATCTTCTTAGTCCCTTGGTATATAAGTCGGCAGTGTCCTCTACATCGCTGTCTTCATCAATTGGGTCCTTCTCATCCAGCACTTCATAGACGCCTAATCCATCATCGCTCCACACCCCTTCTATTTCTTCTTCATCTTCAATTGCAATCGCTGTGGCGGCGAATTCTGGGCACTTCAAAAGAGCATGACACCGCTGAGCTAAATCTTGCAAGAACCTATCAGGAATAGATCGGGGAGGATGCGCAAGCGAGCGCGGCTCAGGAGGGGAAGGGTTGGACGACCTAGAACAAGACCCTACTTCTCTAGACCTAACAGACTCTACTTCTCCAGACTCGCTAGACCCTAACTCTGACCTAGGAGAGAGGAAGCCTAATGGAAGGGAAGGAGCAGGGGACCCGTGCCCCTGGGACGAGGAGGATGGAGATAGGATAGCATAATCTTCCACTGAAATCTCCGTTTTAAATTTGACGTTTTTTTTTTTTTGGAGATCAGTGGAGACCATGCAGCATGATGGAGGAAGCGGGAGCTGCATAGGGAACAGCTCAGGAAAGATGCAATTAAAGAAAAGATCACAAGAGGAGGAACCCCACATCTCGTAGATTTGATATTTAAACGACGGAGGGATGGGGAAAGCAGGCAGATTAATGGGGCAGTAAGGCCTATAAGCAGGAGGATTGATTAGAGTCTGAAATGGATCACTGAAGGATGGATTGATCATAATCGGAGGAGGACGGGGTATGAACCCCTTTAACTGGATCATGCACTGAAAATGAGAGGGAGATAGAGAAAGAGCAATCAGCGAGTTCCCTTCTTTCTTTGAATTATCACTAGGCTGCTTCTTTGGCCTCCACCGCATAAGCTGACCCTTCTGTGGCTTCTGGCTGCCTCTTTCACAAAACAGCCCCTGGAGGGCCCAGCTGTAGTCGATCACATCGTCATTTAGCCCCCTTGGCAACGGGGGTGGACTGGTGACTGGACAAACCGTGTCGGTTTCTGACTGGACTGGCTTCGCAGCTAACGTGCCCAGCTGTGGGGGGCCTCTGACAAAATGCTGACGGTAATCCCAGGTAAGCGGCCCAGAGTCACCCATCATTGATAATGCTGTCTCCTTGTAACCGAGACCTCGTCTGCCCATTTTTCTTCCTTTTGGTATGGGCTTGGTCATCCCTTGCAGCTGTGCACCGAGACCTCTCCCCGGTTGATAGCCCAGTTTCAATATAATGTTCCACCCCTTTGAATCTCGAATCTGCGGCTTTGCCTTGATATTGACCGGGGTAGTGACGGGCTTAGGAGTGGTGTACGCCCAAGGAAAGTTTAGGTCTAGCACTGATAGCACGGGCCTGCTGCTTGGCCAGAGAGTAGGAAGAATCTGTTCAGAGATGGCCTTCACTGACTGTACCGTGGATAAACTTTTAACTTTGACGACCCTCCCTTGAAAAGGGAATTTGATGCATTGGTGCGCGGTGGAGGGCACGGCGCCAAGTGTGTCGATCCAGGGACGACCCAAGATGGCTTTGAACATAGGGTCGATGTCAAGTACATAGAATTCTATAGCCATGGACAGAGGCCCGAGCTCAGCCTGAATAGTGACTACCCCGTGACATGCCCGCCTTGAGTTGTCGTATGCTGCTATAGTGGTGGGGGTAGACCGTAGTAACTCCTCAGATATATTGCAGGCTCGGAGAGTGCTGAGGGGACAGACATTAATTGAGGCCCCAGTGTCGACCAAGGCTGCTTCAACGTCGACTTTGTTCAAAGTAATTGTTATGCAGAGTGGCATTTGACGAGCCCCCGGAGGTGCAAGCTCGGTCTCAGAGAATGTGATTGCCGGCCCTTTAGAGATAGTTGCTAGTGCCGTTGGTAGACTGTCGACTGCCATGTCTTCACTAACCATGACCTTCTGTAAAAAATCCCTCAGTGCATCTTGATGGAGAGTGGACCTCTTGATTAACTCCAGCACAGATATCTTGGCGGGTACCCGATCTAGATGATGCAGTAAATCATATTGAGTCCCCGGTAATGGTTCGGCTTCTTCTTGCTCGGCCACATGTTGGGAAGGCTGGGGATTGCTAGTAGTGACGTAGCTCCGATGGAACATCTTCCCACTCCTCAGAGCACAATTTGCCGCGGCATCGGGGGATAGTATGATGGGCCCTGCGGGGCGAATGAGTGGAATAGGTGGCGTGGGGGAGGCAGTTTGGTAAAGCGGAGGGTTGGTGAAGTTAATGGGGGATGCGCGGATGATAGGTGAAGGATTGGTGGGTGGTAGGGTGGTGATGGATGTGGATGCTGGTGAAGGCAGGGTGAATGGATGGGTAAGGATAGGTGCGGGATTGGATGGTGGTGTGATGACGGTGATGGAGGTTGGCGAAGGATACGACGGGGTGGTGAGCGGATTTGGTGGAGCGGGTGTGAATGGTGGGATGAGCGGAGAGGGTGTTGGTTGTGTAGGGAGGATGAAGGAAGGTTTGTGGTGGAAGGCCATGACCTGTGGCGCGGTGCCATCATCATCAAATGACCACGCAGTGTTGGAGGCCGGTGGTTGGACTACATTAACCTGTGCTGGCGCTTGCGGCTGTTGCGGAGGAGCGGGTTGGTGGTTCGGCATCGGATTCTGATGGATACCCAGATCTTGCACTTGCTGTGGTGGCTGCTGTTGTGGCGGCTGCTGCGGCTGCGGTGCTAGATGTTGCTGCACTTGCTGCCCCTGCGGCTGCCTTCTCTTCTCTTTGATCTCCATAATGGCCCTATGCATCTCGGCCCAGTCTATTCTCTGTGCTTCGTGTAAGTCGTACACGAGATCTCGGAAGTGAAAACATGCTTCTATAGTGTGACCTGGCTGCCGGTGGAACATGCAATACTTGGTTTGGTCCACAGCTGGATTCCAGACAGTCTTTTCTGGAGGAAGTTGAATTGCATTTACTGCCATGAGCGCTGAGAATATGTCTGTAAGTGTCTCTGGCAGTGGAGGATACTGGGCCCTTCTGGGAGCCGGACGCTTGCTGTTGGGATTATTGTTGTTGTAGCCGCCGGGTGGAGGGACGTTATGGTATTGTGGTGATGGTGGTGGTTGTTGTGGTGCGGTGAAGGTGTTTTGCGGGATGGTGAAGGTAGGCGAAAAGTTTTGTGGAGCGTTTTGAGAGTGTTGCGGAGCGGAGTTTTGCGGATTGCGGGGGCCCTGGTTGTAGCGGAATGGTGCGGCTTGGTAGGGAAAAGCAACAGCTTGTACTTGCTCATTTGTCTGGACTCCTTCGGTAACCGGCCCCTGTGGTTTCTTATGGTACTTGGGCTTTTGGTTTTCGAAAAGAGAATGGATAGGGGAGTCCTTAAACTGAGTTTGTATAAATCGCGCCCGGCTATACAGTTGATGCATATTGGCTATATCGTTCATTGCCAGGATGTTCTTGAAGGTGGGCGTAGCATTTGAAATCAGCAGCTTAACTTTTTCTTCCTCTGGAATATGGCCGGGCACCCTGGCGGCCATCTGCCTCCATCTATCTGCATAAGTTGCGAATTCCTCATCCGACTTCATTTTCTCGGCCACCAGATCTGTGAATGAATATTCCGGGCCAACCCGGTCTTGAAACCGCTGAATAAACTTGTCCTTGACCAATTTGAAGCTCTCGGCCTCTTCTAGGGGCAGAGAATAAAACCATTCCAGAGCAACGCCATCCAATGATCGGCGGAATAGGTACGCCATAAGGCGATCATCATATTGGAACTGCGCCGATTCATACAGAAAGTCCCTCACATGGATGAAGGGATTGCTGTTCCCATCATACTTACGGTAGTTGGGGAGCTCAGACTGCGGAGGGAAGCGGATGTTCTGGAAGCTTGGGACGGGAATATCAGCCAAGGATTGTGGGCCCACCTTCTTCTGGAGAAAATCAAGTTGTTGCTGCATGGTGGCCCACTTATTAAGCAAATCCTGCTCTCGAGAGGGAGCAAGGGCAGTGAAGGGAGTTGATTGCGTCTGGTGATTGGGAGGAATGGCGGTTGCCGAGGGCGGGAGCCCATAGGAAGGAGCTGAAGGATAACTAGTGGAATCAGGGGGGCCGTAAGAAGAATACTGGGCTTGAGACAGACCCGGATTGGAGTGAAATTGGGCCACCCCGTGCTGTTGGGGCAAGAAATCGGATGGGCCGACAAGGACCTGTGGAGCCGCCGGAGCAAAGGAGTGATAATCCACCGGAAGAGAGGGGATAGGCGATTTCCCCTTATCAAAAGATTGATAGGTCGAATTGGAGGATTGACCCATCTCCGTGCCAGCAAAGGTGATGGTCCGGGGTTGGACCGGGGTGAGCTCAATCGTGGTGGGCTGAACAGACGGCCCAATAATGGAAGCATTAGAGTGCCCCTGGACGGTAGCGGAGGGAGGAGGATTGGACCCTTGCATGGCCTGATAGAGGACCCGGAGTTGGGTCGGATCCAACTGGGCCATCATATGGAGAACAGAGCCCGCGGAAGGAGTGGATGAGGAAGGGATGACCTGACCACCCTCCATGAGAGTGGAGGATGAGAGAGGGACGATCCCCTCTCCGGCGGAGAAAGAAATAACCCTCGGGGGGTTCTCAAGGAGCCCTTGAGGAAGGGAATCCTCTTGGGAGCGAGGAGGATTGCAAGATGCCATGGTAGAGTCGAAGAGGGGATTGGAATAGAATGTGAAGGAGGAAGCGACTCGTGGATATGATTCGGACGAACGAAAACAACTCCACATGCAACGGACAACCTTGAAAATGCAAAACAAAGAATACCACAAACACACAATGAGCAATCGCCCCTAGGTGATTCAAACCAAGATGTAAGTGAAAGGGAATGAAGACACTCAACAACCAACCAAGTTGCTTAAGATGATGCAAACAAAATTTCTTTATGGTTTCTCCTTTGGAACTTTAGGGAATTGATTGATGTGTGCTTTCTCCAAATAGGTTCCTAATAGGAGGTGGATATGGACTTGGCTTAACCTTAAGTGTGACCTCTCCTTCACTTATGCAACCCTAGACAAAAAAGGGGGGAAAAGGTACAACCGGCCCGGCGTCCGTGTGGGAATCCACGGCTCGCGGGGACTTATGGAGGTCCCTGCTGTGATTTCCTAGTCGGCCCCAAGGAATATGGAGGCGAGAGGTCTTCACAACAAGGTAGGAAAATGCAGTCTAATATATGAAAAGATGGATGACCCTATGTGCACCGGAGTGCATGCAAAGTCTAGCCTAGAATCTAGCAAACAAGAGTACACATAATGATATCAAGATATGAACAGAATGATGGCAGAAATCAAACAGCACCCAAGCAACAAATCACAGCCAAAAACTGCGGAAATAAATGCACCTCGGATGCATACCTGCCAGGAGAGTGACGGACGAAGGCCACTGCGTCAGAGAGAAATAACGGTCAGAGGCCAGACCGCCATAAATAATGTAACGCAGGGGTTTCGGACCGTCGTAATAGCCAGGGGACCAAAAACAAACTGAAGTAACAGGAAAACCCGTGAAAGCTCACACCACAAAACACAAGCGACGGCCTGATGTCCCTGCGTCACACCACTGTAACGCGCCGAGACAGGGCCGTCTTATGATTCAGAAACCAGAAAGACGGGCAATAACAAAGGGATCAAAAGACAACTGAACAAACGGATGATGGCAAGTTTAAACAAGAATCAGAAGCACGATTGGCACTAGTCGTCCCACCGTGATCGCCAAAAAATTATCTGTTGATCGTTTGTTTGCCTATCTTTGATCTTACTTTTGAGGTCTGCTAAGTAATATGGCAAGATGACAAACAAGCAATCAAAGATCTGCTCAAACCTATGAACATGTGAACATGAACCTAGGCAATCATAGCTAGCTCTAGCATGGGCATGCTATCTCAATCAAATTACGCTAAGGAAAAGGAAAAACACACGCCGGGGCGTGGAGCAAGGAGTAAATAAAAACACACCACTAGGGGTGGAACAAGCAAGGAAATAAAGATGTGATGAAGGAAATAGCTATTGCCCAGCACTAAAGAAAGATGTGATCGCCACCAAAGTAAACACAAGTCAAAGACTCGAATATACCTTGGAAATAGGAGGATGAAGCACCCGCCCACGGGAGAGAAAACCAAAGAAAGCCTGCAGATCAGCTTGAAAGTGACGGCCAGAGACCCGTGCGTCGCTTATAAGTAACGGTCCCGCCCTAGACCGCCAGAAGAGAGTGACGCTCCTAAACCAGACCGTCAGACAACCTGCAGTAATAAAGCTTGAATTCTTTTAACTCCAACTCTTCCAGCCGGCTAGAAGACTTGGGCCTCGTGCTAATGAACCTGTAAACTCCCTTGACTGGAAGATGGATGGACGTGGGAAGCAACTCCTCCTGGATGAAGATGGCTCCTGGGTTCGGCAGCACTTCGTCGTGAATCAAAAATCTCCCCCCTTGATTATGAAATCAAAGGTTCTATTTATAGACCTTCAAAACTCATGGGTCGAGTTGAAGATAAATCAGCCAAGAAAGGAGGATAATCCTTAGCAAATCCTTGAGGATAATATCAACAAGAGTCCAAAGAAACAAACGAGAGGTCCTGAGGATTAGAATTGAAGGAGATAACGCCAATCCAAAACCCTATCTCGTCCACGGAGTAGCAGAGAAAAGGCCTGAACTGTCAGGACTCTCTGAAGGAAGTAACGGTTGCACGATAGACCGCCACTTGGAAGTAACGCATCAAGGAACGACCGTCATTTTCAACCCTATCCAAAGGATAAGATCGACGGGAAGAAGATCTAAACAATAGGACTCTGCAAGTAAGTAACGGCCAGGGCATAGGGCGTCATAAGGAAAAAACGGCTAGAGAGTAGACCGTTATTATCAAAGGACAACGAGGCCCTAAGTCTTGGGACTCTTCAAAGAGTAACGGCCTAGGCTTCATGCGTTATTATGAAATGACGCGCCTAGTCCAGACCGTTATTATCATTGATTTTCAAGAAAATAGAATGGAGGGATTGCCAAGCTTTTGAACGAAGTGCCACCAGGAACCAGGTCTAATCCAGGAATTGAGACCCAGAAAACAGGCTTCAACTGATTAAAAGGAATTCAATGAAGAGTGAACAACTCGGAGCATCATATTGAATAAATAAGGAGATGACCCGACTTATTGGGTATAAAACGGGTGTCAACATTCGGCAGCCTCATGAAGAAGCCACTCTTTGGCGAAAGATAATTGCACTGCCTCGGACATAGTATAACACTCAAAGTAGGTGTCCATGGTGGCCTCCCACTTGAGGTAGATGCCCGGGTCATTGGAGCCAAAAAAATCTGAGGCTTCAGGCCTACAGAAGCGGAGAGGATGGTTGCCAAGCCCATGGGTGGGCCAACGGCCATATTGCCTGGGTGATGAGGAATCCATGAGAAATTGGAGACTATACGATGGTCATGCCGACACAAAGGGACAAGACAAACCGACTAATGCAAACACACACTAGATGATGCACTTAGACCTAAATGCAATTTGAAACACTCTTTTTTTTGGTATTTTGAAAAGAATGCAATTTAAAACATTTTTTTTTGTTTTGAAAAGAATGAGACTCGACTACACCCTAGACACGACCAAGACTCGGTACGCGGCGGAGATAATCGACCCGAAGGTCACTCGCACAAGTGTGCGGTCTTCCCGATAGGCGTAACCTAACGGTCGGACAACACCTTTTGATATACCGAGTGAAGGTGTGTGTGGAGTAACCTTAGACTATGCATGACTTATGCAACGACTACCCTAGACTCAACTCGCTCTGATACCAAACTGATGCGGGACGGACACGGGAGACGACACTATTAGGTGTCACCCTCGGACTCTAGATGAAGACGCGACCAACAGCACACACCAGGGAGACACTAAGCCCGACACTACGAGCTCCTAGTGGCAAAACGCCGCTAACAAAAGTGGAAGCTCACTCGTCGTCCCAGGCGAGGGAAAGCGCGGACCGTGCGCGGTTAAGGAACCGGCGGAGGTCAAGGGTAGTCCGACTCAACTTCCGGACTCGGATCGAGTCGCGGGACGGGTCACTCTCGCTCTCACAGCGGTGACATGGACACACGGGCTAGTACCTACACTCTCGGCAGCGGCAAAAGACCGTATACTAGCTAAGCAAATGAACGCCAAGAGGTTCGGACCATTACCTCCACGCACCCGGCGTGGCGAAGACAACCCCGGCCGAATCACGGACTCCCGGTTAAACAATATTACAGCAATACAATAATTTGACCCACTCCACGTAGGGAGGTAAAAGGTCACATGCGGGGCCCGGGAATCACGCGAATTGGGTTGACGGGCAGCATCTTGATGTCGCCCGGCGGTGCCGAACTCCACGTTTTCGTGCTTTCCGAACGGCGGGTTCTGCGGGCCCGCGGGGCCCACGGATGGCGCTGTCCTCCGGATCTGCGGGGGTGGGACCCACTATGATGGGGACCCCTGATGGCGCACCTCCACGGACGGCGGTCGTCCGGGAACACCGATCGGGGGTCGATCGGCCCCGATTCCCAACTGATGAGCTAGCTGTCCACGGATTTTGGTTGCTGTCTTCCGGCGCGCGTTCCGGCGAAAACGGCCGCTGTGATCAATCCCGACATCGGATCGGGACGCATAAGTTATCGTTGGAAAGCTCTCTTCAAATGCTTCAATCTAGACCCAAGGAGATCTGCTGGATCCGGTCGGATCAGAACTTTAATGAATTTACAATTCCCTGTTGTACAGTAGCCGAAACATTAGATTTACAGGGTACTTGTCTAAGAACCACCATTGACTACCTAGTAAACCTCCGATTCAGCTCTTGAGCTCTTATTAAAAATTGTAGGAGATCAAACCACGGAACTGGGGATATTTTTGGAATTGGATTTGGAGGTGATGGCGATTTGATATGATTTTTGGAGTCACTGGTGGTCGGATCTTGGAAATGGGGGATAGAACTGTAGCTGGGACTGAGAACGATTTTTAGAAAATATGAAATGGATGAACTAAAAATTATAAACAATGGTGGATAAAGGGGTGGATGCAAGGAACATCTAGTAAAATTGGGCGAACCAAAGAAAATCAAAAAGTGGATCTAAGACTTGAAACTCAGGGCGGATGGGAACCTGGACAGAACTTTGGTAGAACCAAAGTGGAAGAGTGGACGAAAATCTAAAATTATGAAACGGGATATGAATGACAAACCCAAATTTTTGGATAGTTCTTGACACCTCTGGAACATCCAGTAAAATTCCCAGGTCGATCTGAGCTCGTGGTGGATGGATGAATTTCGTGGAAGCTGCTGTGGTACTGCGCAGGCAGAACTTCATTGATGGCGGTGGCGGTGCGGTGGCGGCTCGTGGCGGCGGCGGCGGCGACCGGAATGATAAGGGGAGGAGTCACACCTCCAGAGGGAAGCCTTCACAGCTTCAAGGGGGAGAGAGGGGCGGCCTAGGCCTTTGCTCAAGCAATTTTCCAAGTTCAAATGGCATTAATTCATCAAAATTGAAAATTACAAGCATATATGGGTCATATGTCTAATCAACCCTCAACCGTTGGATCTAGGGGTGTGAGATGGAGGGCTGGGATAGCATGTGACCATCCACACAAATTAAAATAAAAAAATACAAGGAAGGGGGCGGCCTATTGACTAGAATGGCAAGGGGGACATGGTAGGTGGAAGGTTGGTGGAATTGTTGACCATTTTGGTCCCTTGTCCCCCATGTGAACAATTGACTAGTACAAGGCTTCTAGATGTCCACATAGGATATTGACCAACCCCACATGGGGCCCTATGGCTGAGGTGGATCAATGGGAGGGGCCTGGGGGCCCGTGGGGCCCACGGGATCCAAATTGTACATAAGCCCCTCTTACAATCAAAATAGCAAACCGAATACAATGAAATAAACACAAATTACACACACATAAAGTCTAACTAAATATGATAAATGGGGAGGCTCAAGGTGGAGTCTCCAGGCTATCTCCGAGCCAGATGGACGCTGAGGTGGCTCGAGTCATGCTCCGTGTGCGGTACCGGTGGCTCGGCGTATCACGCCGCTCAACTGCTCGGGTGTCCGCACCACCTACTCTTCATTCCATCATTCCTATCGCTATAACTCTAGTAGGAAAGGTCGAGGCAGCCTCTATATGAGGTCGATGCAGCATAACATTCAGAACCCACAATCTAGTCAGATGCATCAACCTTACCCCTAGAATCCCTTTGTGCAACCTAGGTTCAGAAACTTAAGAAACCAAAAATCATATGGCTTTGCCCACTCTATGTCTGATCAGCCTAGGGTCTACAGTGCACATGCATTTCCCAATGCCTACTGGACCAATCACTGGCACAGAAACCTTCACAATGGCTCTAAGAATAAAAATGCCACAACATAAAAACAATCATCAAAAATTCAAAGTGGCAAGAAAAAACAGACTGAGCAAAAAGTTAAGGAATCCATAAAACAAGTAAAAACACAAAATCAAATATGGATACCAAAACACTTGCTATATTGTCTGCATGAGATGAATGCTTTTATGGGGCTGAAATAGTTTTGGGTTCCAAAATTCTCCACTTGATTTTGCTTGCAGGTATGCGTGGCAGCCAATCACAACATATGGTATCTTGATAGTGGCTGCTCCAGGCACATGACCGGGGATAAAGATAAGTTCTTCATGTTGGTTGAAAAGGATGCTGGTCATGTTACCTTCGGAGGTAATACTAAAGGCAAAATCATTGGAATAGGTAAGATAAGTAAGTGCTCTTCCTGCTGTATTGAGGAAGTTTTACTAGTTGAAGGGCTTGCCTATAATTTGCTTAGTATTAGTCAGTTGTGCGATAAAGGCCATAAGGTTGTTTTTGACTCTCTTGCATGTACTATCTTTGAACCTAATTCTTAATCTGTGAAGTTCACTGGTAAAAGAGTCAATAACATATATATGGTAGATTTAGATGATGCAGCACACACTAATTTGTGTCTCACAGTTAATATGGATGATTTAGCCTGTCTCTCGCACCGTAGGTTAGGTCATGCCAGATATAATATGTTGCATAAATTAAATAAACATAGCATGGTAAGAGGTCTCCCTTAAATTTCTTTCAAAAAGAATAATAAAATATGTGAGGCTTGCACCCAATGTAAATAAACTAGAAAGTCATTTAAGTCTAGAACTGAAAATATGTCTTCTAAACTATTTGAGCTGATACACATGGATTTGTTTGGACCAACTAGATCAGTCAGCTTATCTGGTAGAAGATATGGTTATGTTTTAGTAGATGACGTTTCTAGATTTACTTGGGTATTTTTCTTAACTCACAAAAATGATGCATTTGAGGAATTTCAGGAATTTTATCATAAAATAAAATAGACTGGTGAGCAGTCTATTTTGAATATTTTGTCTGACCATGGTGGTGAGTTTGAAAACTCATAGTTTGATGAATTTTGCAGGGAAAGTGGGATCAATCATAGATTCTCTTCACCAAGGACTCCAGAGCAGAATAGAGTGGTTGAAAGGAGAAATAGAACCCTGGTGGAGATGGCTCGGACAATGCTAGTTGAAGGGAATCTACCTAGAAGGTTCTGGGCTGAGGTAGTGAGCACTTCCTGTTATATCATTAACAGAGCCCTGGTAAGACCTTCTACTCAAAAGACTCCCTATGAGATACTCAAAGCTAAGAAACCTTCATTACCACATTTCAAGGTATTTGGTTGCAAATGTTTTATCCATGTTAATTCTAAAAGAGAACTTGATAAATTTGAACCTAAAAGTGAACCTGGAATTTTTCTAGGTTACTCTGAAAAGTCCAGAGCCTATAGAATCTATAACATTAACTCTTAAACTGTTGAGGAATCACCACACATTGTCTTTGATGAACATTCTAATAAATCTGAAACTGGCTTATGCAGGGACAAAGCTGATGGTGAAATTCTTGAGAATAAAGAAGAGCAGAATGCAGAACCTGCAGATGAAGGTGAGACTGATGGGTCTAGAGCTCAGGGGGAGGTAAATGCTGATACAGGTAATCAGCTTACCAATATCAGAATTCTTAGAGATCATCAATTAGAAAATGTGATTGGTAACTTGAATGAACCCCCTAGGACTAGATCACACTTCAGGATAGAAAATGAACTAAATTCTTTTGCTCTAGTCTCACAAATAGAACCCAACAACATTGATAGTGCCTTAAAGGATGAGCATTGGATAAATGCCATGCATGATGAATTGAATCAATTTGAAAGGAACAAGGTATGGCACCTAGTCCCTAAACCCTCACATGGCTCAGTTATAGGCACTAGATGGGTCTTTAGAAATAAAACTGATGAGCAGATAGTCAGAAATATAGCTAGGCTTGTAGCACAGGGATACAATCAGGAATTTGGGGTAGGCTTTGAAGAATCATTTGCCCCTATTGCCAGACTAGAAGCAATCGGAATTCTTCTAGCCTTTGCTTATAGCCTAGGAATAAAACTCCAGCAGATGGATGTAAAATCTGCTTTCTTGAATGGTTTAATAAAAGAGGATATTTTTGTTAAACAACCTCATGGATTTGAATATATTGACTTTCCTGATTATGTGTATAAATTAGATAAGGCATTATATGGACTAAAGCAGGCTCCCAGGGCCTGGTACGATAGGCTGAGCTCCTTCCTCATAGGTAAGGGATTTTCAAGAGGTGAGGTTGACCAGACCCTATTCACCAAGGTAGACAACAAAGATAATATTGTTGTTCAAATCTATGTAGATGATATAGTGTTTGGGTCAACTAAACCTACCATGTGTGAGGAATTCTCTAGATTAATGACAAATGAATTTGAAATGAGCTTAATGGGGGAACTGAAGTTTTTTCTTGGATTGTAGGTTAATCAAACTTCAGAGGGAAGCTTCATCACACAGTCCAAATACATCAGGGACCTGCTAAAGAAATACAAGTTTGAGAATCTCAAAGCTAGCACTGCATCTATGGGCACATCAACTAGTCTTGATACTGACCTAAAAGGTAAGTTGGTGGACACCAAATTATACAGAGGTATGATCAGATCCCTTTTGTATCTCACTGCATCTCGTCCAGATATACATTTATCAGTGTGTTTGTGTGCTAGATTTCAGGCTAGTCCTAGGGACTCACATATGAGTGCTATAAAAAGGATTTTTAGGTATCTATCAGGCACCCTTGATTTAGGACTATGGTATCCTGCTAGGTGTGAGTTTGAACTTGTAGCTTACACTGATGCAGACTATGGAGGGTGTAGGATAGATAGAAAGAGCACTAGTGGGTATTGTCAATATCTAGGTGGGTGTCTAGTGTCTTGGGCATCTAAGAAGCAACACACTGTTACTCTTTCCACTGCTGTAGTAGAATATGTTACAGCAGGGAACTGTGCAGCCCAAGTCCTCTGGATTAAACACCAACTCATTGATTATCACATAAAATTAGGATGTATTCCCATTTTGTGTGATAACACCGGTGTTATTTTCTTGACTAAAAATCATGTTCATCATTCTAGGACTAAGCATATTGAAATAAAACACCATTTCTTAAGAGATGAAGTAAGTAAGAATGAAATTGAGCTTAACTTTGTTGAATCTGAAAAATAAATTACTGACATTTTTACTAAACCTCTTGGGAATGAAAGATTTAAATTTTTGAGAAGGGAACTAAGTTTATGTAAATTTCAGCATGATGAGTGATTGTTTAAGTTCATTCTTGCCTACTTAGAATAAATGATTTTCTTATCCTATCTCAGAGTCATTGCATAAATGCTTAGAATACATGATGTTCCGTAGTGTCATTGCATAACTTGCATTCTGTCCATCTTGATCTCAGAGATATGTCAAATGGTGTGATGGGAAAAAGGGTAGATATCTTCTGTCTAAAAACCCACACTATGTGTAGAGGCTTGTCCTTCGCCAAGTATTTTGAATCAAGATTTTGTCTGAGTCTTGCATTTCATTATTAATTCATATGTCAAAATGTTGTGTCTAATAATAATGCACATAGACAGGGGAAGCAGTGTTTCAACAGCATTTCAAGTCTATTCCCTTGTGTTTTTTTTGATAAGGGGAGTTCAGAATAAAATGTTCTTTCCATGAGTCTGATCAAGGATAAGTTGCTATCCGTGCATACTTTCTGTCACTCTAGACTCTATCTTTCAGTTCAACAAGGTTCCTCATCACAGTGTTTCTGACCTAAAATTTCAAAGTACATTGGTTATCCTTTCTCTCCTTGCATAGTCATCTACTCTCATCTCATAATATCACATTTCTGGAAATCTTGAAATTCCTTTGAATCTGAATAAATGACAATCTGATAATCAGTTCATCACTCTAATCTACTAAAATCAGAAGTCTGCTCCTATAAGAATTAGTTATGTACCATAATGAACTGATGGTTTAAGCTTAATGAATTATAGAGTCTAAAGACTAACCTCAATGAAAAAGATTGTTCACTACAATTAATAGCTCTCAACCATCTCTTACATATCATGACTGATTCAGTCCTTCAGAATCTGAAAGTCTACAAACTCAAGAATTTTTTGTTGAAAAGCTTAGAAGTGTGTATTGTTTTTAAACAAAACCTTCAGTAAAATCAAAGGGCAGCTATGCTAAAACTATGAGTTAAAAAGCTACAGGCAGAGCAATGGCTGATGCACAGAGAAACTGGGTCCTTTATCAAAGAAATAGGGTGAACCCATGTCATGAAGTGTTTTAGCTACCTCTGTTCAAAAATTAAAATTGAAGGGTTAGCCTCACTGAGTAACTAGGGGTACTGGCATCTAATCAACGTATATCCTTATGTAAAAAGGTGTAAACTATACCTGAAAGTCTTAACAAATGAAACAGAATGGTAAATTCTACTGAGTAACTAGGGGTACTGGCGTCTAATCAACGTGTACTCTTATGTAAAAAGGTATGGATTACACCTGACTGTTCAAAAATTTGTGAACAAAAAAAAAATCTGGTTGTAACCCTGAGGTAAAATATCAGAAATTTCAAAATTTGTTTAACATCAATACATGTTCTAGTTATCTCTAAGAAATTCATTGATTTTTTAGATAAGTAAGATGAGGTTAGACTAATCTGACAAGATCAATGTATATTTGGTTTATTGCTATTAAGGGTTAATACGAACTTCTTCAAAGAGTGCAGTTGCTAAACTCTAACTTTCATCATTCTTAAACCAAAATATTATCAAGGATGCATTATCTGAACTCTTATACTAAAAGACTCTGAGCTATGTATGCTTGTTTAATGAAAGATAAATCAGTTTGTCAGTCAGATCATCTTTCCTGTGTTTTTCCTTCTTTGATTCAGTCATCTCCGTTACCTTCTCGAAAAATTCACTCTATCTCTCTCTCTTCTATTTTGCTGATGGCAAAGGGGGAGAGAATTGATGTCTTGCTTGGCAATTAGTAAAGAGGCAGAGAAAAAGGAAAAGGCAGAGGGGGAGAGATGGCATAGAGCATAGAGATGGTATAGAGCATAAGGGGAGAGATTTTTTGAGATATCTTTTAAAGGGGAGTGCTTCTGACTGTATGATACTCCATGTATTGACATCAAAGTATAAAAGTGTTGCCATCATCAAAAAGGGGGAGAATGTTGTGTCTCCTCTGGATTTGATGATATGTTTTGATGCTAGCAACAATTCACAATTTATGTTTTTGATGTCAGTTAAGGTCGATGCATGCTCATGGATGATGTATACAGGTCGATGCACATTCATACATTGAGATAGGAAGGTCGATGCACATTCATACAATGAGATAGACAGGTCGGTGCACATGTTAACTCTGAGCCTAGAAGGTCAATGCATATGCATAAGTATTCTGTTATAAGGCCGATGCATCTTTCACTTCATTAAACTACCAAGTCGATGCATATATGGCATTGGGTCTAGAAGGTCGATGCATGTATGGGTTACAGACCAAGAAGGTGGATGCATATATATCGCTGAGTCTAGAAGGTCGATGCACATAGGCATTTTCGTTCAGAAGGTCGTTGCACCTTATACACTGAATGCACAATCGGGTCGATGCACATTGAACATAGTACACACCATTAGGTCAATGCACCTCATGCACCTTATGCTATAAGGTCGGTGCACCTTGTAAACAGGTTGATGCTAGCAACCTAGCGGTTGGAGAAAGGTCGATGCTAGTGACCTAGCGACTGCAGCCTAAGGTCGATGTATGTGTTGGAAAGGTCGATGCTAGTCTATTAGCCTCTGCAGCATTAAGCAAGTGCATTAGAAGTCATCTCTATCAAGGTCGATGCATCTTGTGCATTCACTATGAAGACAAGTCGATGGACCTTCATCAAGGTCTACATGTGTTATATTAGAGGTCGATGCTTTTATTCACACATGTTGCATGGGTTAGTTAAACAGGCTGATGCATCTCATTTATGCTTCAATGTTTCTGCAGAAATGAGTATATTATTTTTACATGATTAAATCTGTTGAAATGTTTTAGATTGAACTCGTACTTATGCTTATCATTTGCTTAATGACTAATACCTATTTATCTCTTATATTGACAACCCATATCTATGTTCAAACACCTGGGTTACATTAAGGCTGACCGCATCAATCTCACATGGAACTTAAGTGAAGTTGATTGATGGCACGTGATCCAAGGTGGGAAGCAGTTCTAAAAGCATGCCACGTGGATCGTCTTATTTTGTACCTCTGACACATGGACTCTCGAAATGCGTAGGAACATGTTCTCCATGTTCCCAAATCAAAAGCCCGTGGATCCACTAGACCTGTGCTCTATAAAAGGAAGCTCAGCGCTCGAATTCAAAAACACATAGAGAAGATAGAGAAGAAAAGAGATCAGAGTAGATTAGAAGAAGAGGAGAAAAGAGCAATAGAGGGAGAAGAGTCTGAAGAGTGAAAGAGCTCATTGCTGAGAGGAAGAAGAAAAATAGAGTTTCGTGAGAAGATCTGAGAGAGAAGTGAGACTGAGAGGTTTTGTTATGTCCTGACTCCTGGATCAAATCCAGAGTCAGATCACTCAAGTGGAGCTACATTTTTCTCAATTCTGTCATCATTTCTTTTGTTTGTTATTCTTTCATTTTAACTCTTTGTAAGCTGTGTATCAGCAGAGCAAGCTGTGGTGCTTAGCGGGCGAGGTGTGATCCTCGGACAACAAGCTGTGAAGCTCAGCAGATTGTAGGGATTTTATCCCCAAAGCTGTGGATCAGCAGATTCAAGCTGTGCGGCAGTAGAATCCTTACTCAGTTGAGTAAGGGGTGGACTTAGATCTCAAGCTCGAGATCGAACCACCTAAAAACTGAACTGTCTTCTATGTGATTGCATATCTTTTCTGCTCTGCGATTAGATGAATGCATAGGATTGCTTACTGCTAGCCCACGTTTAATTTGACTAATACATTCATCTGTTATATGTGCCTAAGTCCTTTATCCAGTAGGTATATAAAAAGGCATTGCTGGAAAGATAGGGTAAGTCTATCTGGAACGCCACCCCTTGCGTGAGGAGATCTCTGATCAAACCTCTGCCGAGTACCAAACCTGGATGTCTGACTGATTCCTAAATTTGAATTGTGATAGCTCTTTTTACATTGTTGGTACTGAGAAATGTATTGAAATTCTTTCATCTATTGCTTGCATTGTGATCAACCGTTCAGTGGTATATAAAATTGTTCAGTCAGAAGGATAGATCACTTCTATCTGGAAAATTGACCTTTGCGTGAGGAGATTTTCTAATCGACCCTCCGCCTAGTACTATACTGAGCTGATTGGTTTTCTTGTAATGCTCACGGTGATTAAACAGCTATTTCATATCTGATTCTCCTGTTGATAATCCTGATTACTGTTGGTGTTTTTATTCACAGTACATTTTAATTCCGCACAATTTTTTAAATACTGTAGAATCCTACAATTGGGATAGATCTATTCACCCCCCTCTAGATCTATAGTTCATCCCTTTTCACTCACATCATAGGGGCCCCAAACCACACCCCACTTGATCCCGATCGAGGGAGAAAACATCAGGGACCTTACCCCAGGTCCTAAACCACAAAATGCATGAAAGAAAATGGTGAAACGTCGCCCGATCTGACGAAAACTGTCACTCTCCCTAAACATAGAAAAGCCACCTTGACATGAACGAAAACCCACTCTCGGCCTTGCCTCAGCCTACAAAACATGGGGAAATGAAGTACAAGGGCCAGGGATCCATCCTCCTCCCTCCACCAAAGATTTCCCGGCCGAGGACGTCGATTCAACACGAAAATGTGCCTCGAACCCACACCGGCATCGTGAACTCGCGAGTGAGCTCCACCGCACTACCGCCTCGTTCCTCGCTCCATCCTCGCAGCTCACCACCCCCGCGTCACCACCAGCTCGCCTGCCTCCAACTCCATCAGCCGCCCGAAGAAGAGAGGGAGAGAAAGAGAGAAACAAGAGGAGAGAGTGTGAGAATGAGAGAATGAGGGTGAGGGAGTGAAAGGGTAGATATTTATAGAAATAAAATTTTGGTTTTAAAAATCTAGGAAATGTAAAAATGGGAAAAAATCATCTTCACGGTCATCGAAAAATGCACAACGCGCCTACAACGTCTCGAAGCTCGAAAACACGTCAGTTCACCCTACATAGGGGTTCGAAGGCCCGACAACCAAAAAATCTGATTTAATCGTAAAACATGATCCGACACCCACGAAAGCGCTTCGAAACCCACCGATTATGATCCGAAAAATCATGGGTGTTACAGTCCTCCTCTCCTTACAAAAATTTCATCCTTGAAATTTGAAGAATCATTGGTCGACCTATACCCTGTAGTAAAGAGACTGATAGTGTACTTCCGTCCTCTTTCTAAAGTATTGAATTTGATCTTACCTCCAACATTGTAGATCAAATTCTTTGTCATATGACATCAGTTTTATGTAATACCACTCAGTAACCAAGTTAAACCAATGAAGATAATATAAACAAGAACATGTGATATTAATAAGCTTTAATAAGCTTTAAGCACCTATTTGTTAGCCTTACATAGATATTTGTCAGCCTTGTATAGCTATTTGTCACCCATACATAGATTTACTTTTTTTCACCCTCGTCTATCTATTTGTCACCCTTAAGCACCTATTTGTTACCCTTAAATAGATATTTTTCCGCCTTGCATAGCTATTTGTCACCTTTACACAGTTTTGTTATTTTTTGCCCTTATACAACTATTTGTCACCCTTAAGCACCTATTTGTTACCCTTAAATAGATATTTGTTCATCGTGTATAGCTATTTATCACCCTTACATAGTTTTGTTATTTGTTGCCCTTATACAGTTATTTGCCACCCTTAAGCACTTATTTGTTACCCTTAAATAGATATTTATCTGCCTTGTATACCTATTTGTCACCCATACAGAGTTTTGTTATTTTTCACCTTTATCTAGCTATTTGTCACCCTTAAGCACCTATTTGTTACTCTTACATAGATATTTGTCCGTCTTGTATAGCTATTTGTCACCCTTATGTAGTTTTTTCTATTTTTTGCCCTTGTCTACTTATTTGTCACCCTTAAGCCTCTATTTGTTACCCTTAAATAAATATTTGTTCGCCTTGTATAGCTATTTGTCACCCTTATACAGTTTTTCTGTTTTTCGCCCATGTCTACCTATTTGTCACCTTTAAGCACCTATTTGCTTAATAAACAAATATTTTTCAAGACAGGTATGCCATAATCTTAGGAGGAAGACATGAGATTATTTAAGATCTTGCATTTCCAAAGGTAATGAGTTTAGCCCCAATCCGGGCCCTAAACATCTTACAATCATCCTCACTAAATGTCCATGATATCTCCCTCTTCCTTGACAATACATCAACATAATAAAGTACATAAATTGCACAGTTGTGGCTTCCATCTGACTATTGGGACATTCGTTGTCGAACACAAGGTCCTATTCATCAACTCTCTCAAATGTCCCATATTCCTTCAGTAAGCCCCGTACAATTGCAGAATGCAAATGAAATGTTTGACATTTTTAAGGAATAATTTGCTAGACACATTATAAATATCTTTAATATAGATACATGGATAAGAAAAAGTATCCATTTTCTTGTAGTGGCATCATGGATAGCCATGCCTCTCATGGAATTGTATGAGACAAAGCAAGGATTCTCTGTGTCAACAGTAAATAGATGCCAGTGATTACTTAAGTGTAACACGAAAACTAAATACTTGTTCTCATGCAGTTGTGATAATTCATCATTCTCGTAGCAGCACTGTAACAATTCCTAGTTTTTTCATTGTTGGCCACTGTCTAGGTGTTGATGTGATTCACTACAATGGTGGGAAAATAAATTAACCCACCGATGAAAGATGCCAGATTCATTGCGTCTTGAGTGGAGGAGGTACATCATGGCATCGATCACCTGCAAACAATCATGATTCTCTTAGTAGTAGCAACAAAAGTTCAGGGTAGGGCGAGGCGTAAAATTGCACAATTAATGAAAGAAAGTACCGTATCATCCGTCATCTGACCGTATAAAAGATTAATGACATGATGTCTTCTCAAAACAATCTCATTTGTCAATTCAAATATGGGGACACTATATTAGATAAAAATAGATAAGATAGTCAGAATAAGGCGAATCAAGATAATTACAAAAACTAAAAGAGGACAACTTACTTAATATCCCTTGAGGCACAATCAGCAATGAATTTATTCATAATATTGTTATCTCTCAGATTCAGCTATCCTTTGTAAATCTAATCACTCTGTAAGAGCTTTTTCATCGGGTCGGCTTCATCTCACTTCTACATTTATGCCAATATATCAATCTTAGATTCAATATATTGTAAGAAGTAGGATCAATGTAGACTCACCTTCTTCTTCCATCGTACTATTTTCTTTGAAGGTGCCCTTGGTTTCCTCACGGGCTTCAGCCCCTTGCACTTCCTCTTCAGGGGCCTTGGAGGTGGGACATCGGCGGCAATGTCTGCCAAAATGTGATGGATAATTTGGTCAACATTTTCAGCCCCTTGCACTTCCTCTCTAGGGGTTGCCCGAGGTGGCACAGTATCACCCGTCAGCTGTTCGACAGGCATTGCAAGTGGGACATCAAGCATAATTTCCTTAACATTTTTAGCCCATTGTACTTTCTTTTTAGGGGCTGCCTGACGTGGCACCAGATCATCCGCCATCCGTTCGAAAGTAGGAGGCAAATTTTCCTCAACATTTTGAGCCCTTTCCACTTCTTCTTTAGGGGCTGCATCAGGGACAATGTTTTCCAAACTAGCATGCGTATGTTCCTCAACATTGTGAGCCCCTTCCATTATAGTTGGAAAGAAGGCCCTTATTTTCTCAAGTAGTCGCTGGTGGATCTTCAATGTTGCTGCAATATCCTGCAGCATAGATGTATAAGGAGCTGATGAGGACGTCGCCTCATCACGTGGTCGGGTCATCATCCGACCACCGTACACCATGTCCCTTTCGCTTGGCTCAACAAGGAGCTCTTCGATCACCTGCATTTCAAACCACATCACTTCAGTTATTCATTAATGTTCAATGACAAATAAGAAGTTTTTAGTACTCATAATACCTGTTGGCCTCGTAGGGATCGAATAGAAAATTTTAATTTCCTATCTACAAATGGCCCCTACTTAAATAGTCGGGGAAATGCCACCTGCCTTAGTGACTGCCGCACCCGCGTGTGCTAAAAAAACTAGACCTGTAATATGATTGACACATTAGTACATAATAAAAATTAATGATTGACACATTATTACACAACAAAAATAAAAAAACTTACAACAAATGCGACTAAACAACCAAATTTAAATGTATGGGCCTGGGATGCATCCTCGGCTCTTCTCTTAGCACGGCCAATTGTACCTGACCATTATTTCTAGATCGTTGGCACTAATTGCTCAAACTTGTGCTTTGTTACCTGTTGCATGGCGGCTACCCAATTGTAATATGAAACTCGCTCAATGTCATCTAAGCATGACATCATTTGTTGGGGATAAGAATGTGTCGACCGTGGGCAAAGGAAAGTGGACAATGGAAGTACAATCCACAGCCGAATAGTGTCAGCCACATCTTGCTCTTCATCGGACTGAGCAATTTGCTGGATGAGAGAGCACACTTTCTTCCGGTCAAATGTCGTTGCAAACTCAAATTGATGGTGCAACTTGGACTTATGTTTTAAGGATCCATAATGTTGAACCGACTGACCGGAGTAAGGTAATCTTAATATTATGGCCACATCTTCCACCGTGAATGTGACCTCCTGACTACCCATACGGAAGTGATTGCATCCACTATGGGCGCACATTATCTCCTCCAATATTTTCATGTTGAAGGTGATAGGAGAAGCATTGTCAACATAAGGACCAAAATGTGTCGTCCTCATCATTGACTCGTGGCATTCTCGAAATGTCATCCGATCCCTATCCTTCATATAAATGTCTATAGAACACCAGGCAGAGATAACTATTGTATTCACTACATTCAAAAAAATGTATAAACAAGAAATTCAATTAATTGACTGATCAAGAAATATAAAAAATATTAAGATTAAGATAAGTGTGACAAACGTATAAATAAGGGTGTTTAAGTGTGGCAAATAGGTATTTAAGGGTGACAAATGTATGAACATGGGTGACATATAGGTCTTTAAGAGTGACAAATGGGTAGATAAGGGTGACAAATAATGTGATAGGGTGACAGAGGTCATAGAATTATGAAGAAGAGTGCCAAGTAGGTGTTTAATGGTGACAAATAGGGAGATAAGAGTGACAAATAGGAAGATAGTATAAGGGTGACAAATAAAGGGACATGTTGACAATGCTAAAGGGTGACAAAATCTATAGAAGTACTACTGTCCCCTTATTTATGATTTTATTTTATATTACTTTAATTCAATTTAATTAATATAGTATTTAAATTTTCTTATATATTAATTATTATTATTTTATCTAATTAATAATTTTCATTAATATTACTCTAATAAATTAATTATTTTAATTAATATCATTTTTATTGTCACGCCCCGAGCCTTTATGACAGCGGAAGACTCGCTCGAGGAACGTGAACAGTCGGCATGGTAAGCCTCTTGCAAGCAAGAATGATCAGAGCACAAGGCAATCACACATAAGAATGCAATCGCATAATAATTACTCAAACTCCAACTTTATTTCATAATAATCAAATATTCAAATACAACCACTAATTCAACTTTCTTCATCATACTTAGACTCAAAAATAAGAAAATTACATAGACTCAATCTAAACAAGATTGACTTCCTAAGTCTTCACTCTCATTTTGATATGACTTTCATTCGCTCTCGGACCCACTACTTGTATAACCCGAATCTGAATTCGTATCACTTCTATTTCCTGAAAAGATTGGAAATAGGTAATGAGCACACTTGCCCAGTAGGTATCTTCGCATCAACATGATTAGCACTATTAAAGTAATTAACATTTTAGCTCTAAAAAATAAGGTATAATTATGCGAAATGTGATAAATCATGCGAATAACCAAAGTAACAAGACGATCATGTAAGATAGGATGAGAGCAAGTATGAACTAGCAAGAATGTAACAAGTATGAACAAGAATGTAGCATGGCCTTTCATGAACAAGAATGTAACAAGAATGTACTTTCACTTTTCACTTTCATAACCATAAATGTTACGCACTAGAACGTCAATCGTGTAACAATTCACTAGATTTTCACGAGTGCTCATAGATTTCACTTATTTATAAAGAAAGTACTCCCAGCGCAATGCGACGCCAGTAGCATCATATCCCATGGTTTATAATAGTATGTTTCCGACAATCAGCCGAGGGGACTAGCATAGAGCCCTTGGACACAATCAGCGCCCGAACTGCATCTTCACGTATAAATCAAGCTACTTCCATGAGTGTAACAATAAAGCATGGCCAAGAATGTAATAAGTTCAACAAGTTCATGATAACAATAATTCAATTGAATGAATGCTTCAATTTTAGAATATGAGAGATCAAGAATGAATTAAGATAATGTTATGCTTATGGAAATAAATCGGCAGCATAACGGTACATTTCTTTAACTTCCATTCATTATATTAAGTTTCTTGATCAATATGATATGTCCTAGACCATTATGAAGCCATCTAGGGACTTAGAATATCAACCCTTGGGTCAAACCTCAGGTTAACCACTTAAGCATTGTGACGGTCTTGTACTGGGCCGTTACGTTCACATGACGGTCGAGTCTCGATCCGTTAGAACGATTGAATCCAGAAACAATAATTGGACTCAATTAAAATGTGACGGTCATATATTGGGCCATTATATGGGCCTGACGGTCTAATATAGATCCATTACATTGCTAGAACCAGAAAATATCGATAGTGCTTTCTAATCAATTGGGTTTTAATGGTACAATCAACTCGGCGTCCTAGTCGGAATCCCAGGCTCGTAGAGAATTACGGAGGCCTTGAAATAAGATTTCCTAGTCCATTGGAAGGAATATCCAATAGAGAGGTCCTCATGTTCAAGAATAATGTTCCTATAGTGCAAAGTGTGAACTAATGGCCATATACCGGAATATATGCCATGTATTTAAAGAAAATGACTCTATAGATAGAAAAGACTGTGAAACGATGTGAAACCATGATAAAACTCCGTCAATACATCATTTGAAATCACAATTTAAATACAAACTCTAGAGTTTAGCCAATGAAATTAACATAACTTAAAATAACTCAAGATGCTTGTAATCATGTAATTCCTATCATGAATCAATAAATAAACTTAAAGTCATTTTTAACAGGTCAAAACTTAGATAACTAGGCTTATTTATAAGTAAAATTGACTGTTTTCCAATTCTGTCTATAGTTCTCCTGATGGTCGAGAGTGGGGGCGTCACAGTGATTGTGACGGTTTATCGAGGGGCCGTTACAGTAGTGTAACGCTCCTATTATGGTGCGTCAGAGACAACAGAGCAATTAAAATGCAACCGAGGGTTTGACGGCTTATCGTAAGGCCGTTACAGTGTTTTGACGGTCTAAGTATGATGCATCAGAGTCCCTGCTAACAGTATAAAGAAACTAAAATTTGGAGAGTCCCTGGGTTGCTAAGGTCGAACCAGCAACTTTGGAAGCTCCAATCTTCTTGTTTGGTTGATCTCCTAGCCCGAAATTTGGAGAGCTATTAGTCTAAAGTATTATAAACAAAAAGTTCTAAAGAACTTACCCGAAATTCTATCTCCTTACCTTGATTCTTCATGAGCCAAAAGTAAGGGTTGCTCAGTTCAAAACTAGTCCTATTTATAGAGATTTGGCTAGGGTTTGAGGATTAGATCAAATCTAGAGTCCTTGTTAAAGCTTAGATCGACTTCTGAGAGTCCTTAACACCTCTATTAGTCTTCCTATCTCGATCCCTAAGAGATAAGCTAGCAAAAATCCAATCTTTTGGCTTGTTCTTTACTTCACGGAACTTACAGAGTGTAACGCATCAGGTCTAGTGCGTTACATAGCTGTAGCGGTCGCCCGATAGACCGTTACATCAAACGTGTACAGAGTTTCAATTTATTAAAACTCTTTTATTCGTTTATCCTATATAATTATCTATAAAAATAGTATTTATCCTTAAAATATGTGAATAGGGTAAATAACCTTCTAGAATATGGGCCAAACTTATTGGGCTTGGTCCTTAAACCTATTAGGTTTCAATTATCAAAGCTGAATTAATTACTTAACATAAATTGGGCCTTATAATGATTTATTTAATCCAATATTTATTTATTAATCCATTTTGGGTCTTTAAAATTCTCAGAAAATAATTAAATATACCAAAAATAATTTATAAAAATTCTGGGGCCTTACATTTATAATTTTATATTATATTAATTTTAAACATTTTAATTATTTTCCTTTGATTTATTAATATTTTTAATCAATATATTATTTAATCTTAAATTAATATATTATGTAAATTTAAATTAATATAATATTTAAATTAATATATTAATTAATATTATTTTATCTAATTAATAATTCTTATGAATATTACTTTAATAAATTAATTATTTTAATTAATATCATTTTATGATTTTATATCATATTAATTTTAAATATTTTAAGTAGTTGTTATTTTTTTAATATTATTTTAATTACTATATTATTTTAATTAACATTAATTTTATGATTCCATATTATTTTAATTAATATATTATATAAAATGTTTTGAATATTTAAAATTTTAAGAACTATATCAAATAGAAATTAAAAGGTGATAAATAAATCATTAAGGGTAACAAATAGGTAGATAACGATGATAAATAGGTCGATAAGAGTGAAAAATAGATCCGTTAGAGTGATAACTCAGTGGGTGACAAACGTTTCAACAAGGGTAACACATAGGGGTTTAAGGGTGACAAATAGATTGTTAAGGCTAACAAATAGGAGGATAAGGGTGACAAATAGGTCGATATGAGTGAAAATAGATGGATAACGGTGATGAGTTAGAGGGTGACAATCTTTTTAATAAGGGTAACACATAGGGGTTTAAAGGTGACAAATAGATTGTTGAGGGTGACAAATAAATCCTTAAGGATGACAAATAGATGTATAAGTGTGACAAATAACGAGACAGTGTAACAATGCTATAAGGGTTATAAATGATTTAACAACGGTAACAAATAGGGATTTAAGGGTGACAAATAGATATTTAAGAATAACAAATAGGTAGATAAGGGTGAAATAACGAGATAGGTTGACTGTGGTAAAATCAAGGGCAACAATTGTATAAACAAGAGTGACAAATAGGTTTTTAAGGGTGACAAATAAGTGGAAAAGGGTACAACTACCTATCTAAATATGATAGGTATCTGAGGAAGAAAAATGAAGAAGGGTGACAAAAGACCTATCTAAGGGTGACAAATAGGTCGATAAGGGGGACAAATAACTATGTAAGGGAGATATAGAACCACCCTACCTTTAACTTCTCATCCTAAAGTGGAGGCTTTAGAAACCCTTGGTTCCTCAATTATTTGTTCTTCAGCTGTAGAAATCTTAGCTTCCTCAGATGCAGGTGGGACATCCCGTTTACGGCGGACGAAGCGTTTCACGGGTGTCTCCTTCGGCTCCATGGCTGTCAGTGATGACGATAAGCTCGCAAATGAGGGTGATCGCACAAAAAATGACGGAGACCTCGCAAATGGCTTGTAGGGGAGATGATAGCACTGCGAGGAAGATGAGATGCTGAGCACGATGAAGGGGAGACGAACCGCCTTTTGGTAGTTTGTTGATGTATGTAAAGCTCGAAACATGGCGGGAAGGGTAAATCGGGGAGCCATTTTTATTTTTGAAGTCCAGGTTGACGTCATCATTTCTTTTGACGTGGACTGCCACGTTGCATCGAGAATATGTGAACAACACCCGTGTAGCTGACGTGTCATGTGGTTGCATACTCAGTACACAGATTTAAAATTAAAAAAATTAGTTCATTCAGAATTGATTCTCAGTCGACAAGATCTCGAATCTTACCATCTTATGTCTACCAAACCAAGGTATAGGTCTGTTTAAATTCTCTATCTGCTTAGGTCTGTCGACCTGATGCCAGCCCAGGTTGACCAAACTAGTGTTAGGCCTGACCGGTTAATAACAATCAATGGACTGGTCAACTTGTTCCATCTTAAAACCCCCTTTCCATTCAATAAGGGTTTTGAAAACCCATTCATCGTCCAACTCTCTCTCACTTCTAGAGATCCTCTTCTTGTCAGAAATGAGCATTGCCTAAGCTCTCTTCACCACCTCGCAGCTGTCCGCTCTTTGGCCTCTGCCTCTCTCTCCTATCACAGACAAGAGTCCTCCAGTTTTCTCCTACAGTCTTCAGTGACTTAATTCAATGGCGCCTCCATCATCCATGAAACATAAAGCTCCGGAACCAGTATTCACGCGGAAGATCCTCCCTCCACGAGGTGTGGACTTTCAAGATAAGGAGCTTATGGATATGTTCCCAGCACTTCATCCCCTATTTGATGGTCAAGGGTGGATCCCTTTCCTATCTAAGCATCGTCGGTATTATCCTAACTTTGTCCATGAATTTTATCAGAAGCTGAAACTCAATGGTGAGGTCCTTACGACCAAAGTCAAGGGCAGAACATTTATTGTCAATCCCGTCTTGTTCCAGCAATCTCTAAACCTACCCATTGAGGGAGTAACACCAGAGATTGCTCAGATGGATCTTGAAATAGCCTATAGAACCATGACTGAAAAACCTTATGATGCCCAGCAAGCCATGCTCTCCAAACTAAATGCAAATACTTTTCTATCGTTACAGCGGCTCATCCATCATTTTTTCACTACAATAATTTATCCTAACACTGGAGCCCATGAGCAAGTAAATGAAACTCATCGTTTCATTTTTTATTATCTTTTTTATGGAGACCAAATTTGTTTGCCATTTCTAATTTATCATCTCATCACTTTATGTTTTCATGAGAAAGCTCGGTCCCTTCTATATGCTTGTCATCTTACAATAGTTTTTCAATATCATAAAATCAATCTATCCAACGAACCCTTCCTTGAGATCCCAGCCAGAAATATCTACACACACCACTCTGTTCAATCATTCAAGAAATTCAAGAAGGAAGGAAATGTCATCACTTGCTCTTTGACACAACACCCAATTCGTACTGAGATCCTTGCTTCATCCCGAGATGCTCCAGAACCGCCTACTCCACAATCTCCTGCTACCCAACTACCTCAAAAACCTCTACCTACAGATGCATCATGCCAAGACATCATTCCTTATACACCTCCTCCACTGGTTGTCACTCCACCACCCTCTCCACCTCGACCACAACCCAGTCCACAGTAGCCTCCTGCCTCATCTTCCCAGCCTCATGCCTCATCTTCTTAACCATCCGGTTTGCATCATTATATGCATGCTCTATTCACTCAGCTCCATGACACAATGAACTCAATGGAATCCAGAATCAAAGAAAGATAGGACAAGATGGAGTCGAGATTGAATGAAAGACTGGACTCAGTGGAAACAAGCATAAAGGAGGCACATCAGAGATTCTTTGAGATCAACTGTGATCTAAATCAAGCAAAGGGAACTTTCAAAAGCATGAACAAGTCCCTTCAATATATGGAAAACAACCTTCATCACATGAGAATGAGCACCAAAGTTCTGATGAGACATCTTCAAATAGCAACCATTGAGGGAGAGGATGACAGTGAATCTATTGGACTTCAAGGCCCTCAAGCTCCTACCGCTCCAATCAGATCTCCTCCACGAGGGCTTCCTCCTCCACCACCACAGTTCAGGCCACCAATGACCATACCAGAGCTATTCAGACCTCCTCCACCACCTCAAACCCACAGCCAATCATCTCAGAGAAAATGATTGGAACCCCCACTGTCACTATTTTGATGATGTCAAAGAGGGAGAAATTATGAAGAGTCATTATGGGGATGAGTCATTATGGTTGAGTCATTATAGTTTATTTTCCTTTCCTTGAGTCTGTATGTTGTACTTAAGTGGGCATTTGAATGAAATGAAATGATTATGATGTATGCTGTCAATATGGAATGATTGGAAAGATTTTATTGTTGTTAATGATATTTTTCATGGAAAGATTTTGTTGTTATTGTTGTTAAGGGCAAAAAATAGCAAAACTGTGTAAGGGTGACAAATAGCTATATGAGACGGACAAATATCTATGTAAGGGTATCAAATAGGTGCTTAAAGATGACAAATAACTGTATAAGAGTGACAAACGTAACAAACACCCGCGCCTTCATATTTATCTTCATTCACGTTCCATGTTTAATAGGTGACAAATAGCTAAACTATATAAGGGTGACAAATATCTATATAAGGGTAACAAATATCTGCATAAGCGTAATAAATTGCTACTTAAGAGTGATAAATAGCGTGTTTATAGGGACAATATTTACGCGTTGACATTTTTTGGTTCAAACAGTCTACATTAGACACTTGAGACAACTTGAGATGCATTCTGCAATGTGTAAAGGTGATAAATAGCTATGCAAGGCGGACAAATATCTACATAAGGGTAACAAATAGGTGCTTAAGGGTGACAAATAGTTATATAAGGGCAAAAAATTGTAAAACTATGTAAGGGTGACAAATAGCTATACGAGACAGACAAATATCTATGTAAGGGTATCAAATAGGTGCTCAAGGGTGACAAATAGCTATATAAGGGTGACAAATATAACAAACACTTGCGCCTTCATATTTATCTCCATTCACTTTCCACGTTAAATAGGTGACAAATAGCTAAACTGTATAAGGGTGACAAATAGCTATATAAGGGTAACACATATCTACATAAGCGTAATAAATTACCACTTAAGGGTGATAAATAGCGTGTTCACAGGGACAATATTCACATGTTTACAATTTTTGGTTCAAACGGTCTACATTGGACACTTGAGACAACTTGAGATGCATTTTGCAATGTGTAAAGGTGACAAAGAGCTATGCAAGGCGGACAAATATCTATGTAAGGGTAACAAATAGGTGCTTAAGGGTGACAAATAGTTGTATAAGGGTGAAAAATTACAAAACTATGTAAGGGTGACAAATAGCTATACGAGGCGGATTAATATCTATGTAAGGTTATCAAATAGATGCTTAAGGGTGACAAATAGCTGTACAAGGGTGACAAATGTAATAAGCACCCGCGCCTTCATATTTATCTCCATTCACTTTCCACATTCAACAGGTGACAAATAGCTAAACTGTATAAGGGTGACAAATAGCTATATAAGGGTAACAAATAGCTATATAAGCGTAATAAATTTCCACTTAAGAGTGATAAATAGCGTGTTTACATGGATAATATTCACATGTTTACAGTTTTTGGTTCAAACGGTCTACATTGGACACTTGAGACAACTTGATATGCATTCTGCAATGTACTCATACACATTCACACATTCATAAGATAAACACACATAAAACAAGTAGCAACATAGACATAAACATAGGCATATTCTCTCCCTTTAACATCATCAAAAAATTGGGGGAAGGGTTAAGTAAAAGACACAATCCTAGACAGAACAGGGACATAAAATCATATCAACGGGAGGGATCATCTGAGGGTTGGTGATAACTTCATATTTTTACATATTATTTCCATATATGCTTGGGAGATAATTCTAAGTAAATTGTTGATTATGTGTGAAAATGTTCACAAAAATAGATTTTTATGAATATGTGAGTTTTTATGGAAAATGATAATTATTGGGGAGTAATATGTAAATAATAATAATCATAAACTCGAGTGCATATATGTGAATAAGATTTACATTGATTAAAATTTTGTGTTAACACCATTATATATCTGGAGTCACATATGCACTTCTTGTTATGGCAGGTTGTTGCGGTCGGTGTTTTCACGTGGAGGTGAAGGTGTTGGTAGTGTAACATGAAATGCATAAGGTCATCACGTGCATGGCAAGGCAGGATGCATATACATGAGTTGGCAAGACCTTTGGCTTAATTTGCATGCATGAAACACATGCATGGTGGTAGTGGGCTTCACGAGGATGGCTATAGATAGTTGCATGAGGTGGCGACGTGATGAAGTGGTTGCCAAGCATGGAAGGCTCGTTGGCAGGGCAGGGTTTAAGGTGTCATTGCCACATTCGCATGGGTGAAAGGCGTTGGCATTTTCATAGTCGCCACTGTTGACACTGAAAATATTTCTAATTTTTGTTGACTGTTGTTTTGGCAGGTCATAAACGCTGGCCAAGTGCCCCTACACCCCCAAAATGGGAAGCCGAAGGCTCAATCAGCGGAAAACCTGAGACACGCGGAATGCCGAAATGGTCCGTAAGTGGCTAGAAAGTCATCCGATCAGGGCAGAAATGCTTCGAGGGATGGTCCTCCTAATGAAGACACCCCACGTGTCCACAGTGTGGAGTTGGTGGCACAAATCAACGTGCCGAACACCAAATCAGGAGAAAACCCAGGTTACCCGATTCGGGTACGCATCGCATCGGAAAGGCCTGTAAGTTACCGAAAGGACGTCCAATCACGATGAAAATACTCCCACGGGTAGTCCACTCGATGAGGAGGACCCATATATATTTGAAGTTGAGTTGGTCGCATGAATTATAGTGCCGAAGGCCGAATCAGGATAAAACCTGAGAAAATCGGTACGAGTTCGGCATGCCGGAATCACCGAAAATTGCAAATTGGGGCCCGAAGATGATGAAATCTATACTCTATGGCCACTACATCAAACCCAAGGTGTTACCGGATGTCAGGCTTCCATTTGGGCCAGTTTCGGGACGAAGTGACAAAAATTACAAAAAATACCACAAGCTGAGTCGGTGGCACCTTTTTACTTTTAAAAGAAATTGAATTCATAAAAAGTTGATTCGGTGGAGCACTTTTGCACAAGTTGATTCAGTGGCATGCTTTTCCTAAAGGTGATTTGGTGGCCTTCTTTTGGGAGTGAATCGGTGGCCTTCTCATTTGAAGTGAATTGGTGGCGTCCTTGACGATGGCGCAGTGGCGAATCGGTGGTGGCCTTCCACATCCCATTGTTGCTACGATCCCCTATTTGCCATCTTCTCTATAAATAGGGCCCCTGGCCCTCGAACAAAGAGGGGAACGGATACGGGAAGAATCAGATCCGAGGAAGAAAAAGAGAGAGGTCAGGAAGTTCGAGCGCCTCCTCCCTCCTTCGATTTCCAAGCCTCTTACTGCTATAGCGTTGTGAGCAGAGAGATCCCTCACTTAGGTTCGAGGTGGGTTTCCATTGTAATAAGGCCCCGAGGGGCCAACAGCTCACCAATCTCCAATCTCCCATCGAGCCTCTTCCTCTTTCTATATGCGATTGTGCCACTTTTTTTTATTTTCTTCTTTGTTCTATAAGAGGATGATGTTTGCATTATTATTGCTTTGAAAGAAATAAAAAGTCTACGGGAGTCCCTTTGGCATTTCATTTGTAGTCATGAATGAATATGTGTAATATCTATAGGAATTGGCTATTGCCAGATTTATTTCCTTTACTTTTGTCTGGTTTTCTTTTTTTTTCTTTCTGTTAATATGTTGCATATGACTGTGCTCGATTATGTAAGATGCGTTCATCCCGATCGTGAGGAGGCCCCATGGGCTATATCATCTCCATCCTTTGATCATTTGGGGTGTCTGGATGTCACTGTTGGGTTTTGCGATTGAATGGCCATCGGCCACGCCCAATTGGGCGACAATAAAATCCTCCCTCCCTAGGGTTTGCCTGCTTTCATCGTTAGCTTCCGATGCTCCTGAACCGGTTGTGGAATGCGCCGAACACCCTTTCACTAGTTTCAGTGGGTTATAGGGGTGACAGTACTGCTCTAACATGTAACATATTCCTTTTTAGTGTTGTTCAATCTCCACTTACTATGTACGTGCCTCGGGTGTTCGATGATTTGCTCGCAGAGGCTATGACGTCGTCCTCCGGCTCCTCCCTTCTATACGCTCTTACAGGCAGGCATGAGTTCACTTTCATGGACTGGGATTGTCTTGCTCCGATCTCACGGGAGAGCCCTCATAATTCCACCGGGTTCACTGGCTCCCCAATCATGTTAATTGTTTCTCGACTGTGTCTGTGGATCCATCACCGGGGAGGGGAACAACCTCGATTATTGATTTCTATTCAGTCACTCTCTACTCACCATGGGTTCCAGGGGATCTGTCGCTCTGTCACATGTTCCCCTGGAAGCCCCTTGCACAAGGTGAGACATGAAATGCCATTCACTTGGCTACATTCTGACCCTTCGCAGCTTCCCCGGATCATCACGAATCCTTAGTAGGCTAGCCCTCAGGATTCAGTAAGTGTTGATCACGAGTTCTGAGATAGGCCCATTCGGCTTCTCAGTTGATTTATGGACTTACATCGGCTTCCCCAGTGTGTCTGTCCCATTACTCCCCGAACATTCCGAGTCTAGGGGAGATGCTGCCCAATTTTTGTGAGACCTCTGGATTGAACAACAAAATGAGATAATAATAACAATAAAAAAAATATATGTAATACATATAACAAAAAAAGAGAATACAATAAAATAAACATATATATATTATGTGCATGATAATGACAATAAATAAAATAAATAAAACAAGCATGAATAAATAAAACAACAAAAAAAGGGAGAGAGGGGTTGAGTCGGTGACGATGTCACCGACTCACACCCCAAAAATTTGAATCGGTGGCATGCCACTCTTTAAAATAAAATAACAAAACAAAACATAACACAAAAAGCATGAAAGTGCTCCACCGACTCACCACCAAAAGGTGAGTCTGTGGCGTCATTTTCCCCTTTATTCCCACGTTAACCAAATAAAACAACGTTTGACCCCCCCTTCACTTTCAACCCATTCATATACATGCACTCACCCCGTATAATATTCACACTCATATTTAATAAACACATGCACTCATGCGTCCAAATGCCTCCCTATTGTCGCACCGACCTTGGCCCCCCAACGCCACCGAATCAACCTCTCGGCCTGCCCACAGCGTCGGTGCAACCCTTTCACCGACCTCTCGTCTGCACCGACCCCATGCTCATACACATACTCGCACACGCAACACTCATACCCATTAAAAAACTAAACACCCATTAACTCTTGATTGATACCCACGTCACTCGTGCATCTTAACCAAAACAAAAAAAAGGTAAACAAACTTAGTAAACCATGCGCATGCAGTGTACGTGCATGCAGAAACATATAATATGCACATATCCCACGTCCAAACCTCCCCCATCTTGCACCGACTTCCCTCCACTTGCACCGACCCCATTTTCCAACCTGCACCGACCCCAGCTCAACCTTGCACTGACGCATCTCCATGGCATTTGCACTGACCATTCACGTAACATATCCACTCTCCATCACATTTGTAAAACACATGTACGCACAACCCACATAGTGTGATTAATACATGCGATCCAACACATGCACTAACAAAAACAAAGCCATACGTCCAACCCCCATCCCATATCTATGTATATACATATAAAGGGGAAATACACAACATAATGAATAAAACACTCCCATTCAAGAAGATGGGCAATAAAGAAAATGGCTAAAATAAACAAACAATAAAAAAGGGGGATATAGATAAAAAAAAACAAGAAAGAAAAGCACAATAATAATAATAATAATAATAAGCAAGTTGAAATAATAAATAAACAACAAAAGATGAAATGGTGAATAAATAACAACTCAAAAATGCTAAAAAAATGGGGGGGAATAAAAGATGTACGCATGCAATAAAAAAATAATATTAATAATTGAGTAATAAAAAGGAGAATGATATAAACAAAATAATAATAAAGAACAAAAAAAAGTGAACACATTCATACACCTAAAATAATAACAAGAATAAAGAACAAACAATGAAAACGATTGTACCCGCCTTGGGGCTCTCACCTCCTCTAGTCCCGAGTATGAGGAATATTAATGGTGCCCGACAATTCGTGCCTAGACCTCGGGATTCACCCCATTATGGTCATGGCATAGCTTCGCTCCAGGTCAATAATTCGCTGTCTTCAATTCATTCCGACCGGGTTTCAATCGCATTCCCTCGTTTCTTGAACAGCAAATTTGCCGTATCTCGGCATACATTGTCCCGACATTACATGAGTCTGCCCAAACACGGTCATGCTCGGCCCACCTCATGGGCCCATATGTGTGTACCGTAATGTCATGCTCAGCCTCAAAATAAAAAGGCCCCGATAACTCTCAAAGTTAGAGAGACGTTGCCGAAATCTCTTTTAAAATTATGAATAAATGATCAAATAAATAATAAACAATAAAACTAAATACTACTACCCTGTGTGCTTGCATGAGCCGCTCCTCTGGTATATCAAATGGTGATTAGCCGAAAGTCGGGTTATGCCCGCCCGAAGGCTTTCACTATGCGTGATGATGGTCTTCGGACCGAGGTTCTCCGTCTTGTACCGGAAGTCGGTTTAGTGAATAAATACTACCGTACTGTGTGCTTGCATGCAATTACATCTTATATACATTCTATGGGCCCCATGGTCCTTCTATTTTGACGATTAATCAAGGGTTGTCCCTCTTCTGGAGGGACGTAATTAACGCCGTAGCCTTTACGGTACGGCGGGTTTTAAGTCCCGACACGAACCTCACAATCGACTGACCAAGTCAGATCGAGCGCACGATTAATTTGTCACCCATGTGACTGGCACGCCTACGCACTTTAAATAAATATGTGTCACCAAAGTGGCACGTCCGGTGGGACTAAGCCTCCCTTCATCTTTTTGCCGAAATAGAGGGACCATGGGGCCCCCACTCAAATATTTTAAATATGAACTATTTCGTTCGTCTGGTTTCTTCCCTTTGTAGGTTGGAGCGATGACAAGCGGACTGTTTGGACTTTCCTTCAGCCCCTCAATCATGGCCGACCATGCTGCATACGGCTACCTTACCGTACCAACTATCTCTGGCAACTTCCCCCCGGCTGTTGGCTTCCCCAACTTCCTGGGAGTTACATTTGTGACTCTTCTGCATGTGGAGGGCTCGGAACCTGCGAAGCTGAAGAATGATGAAGCTGCGGCCCGCCAAAGTAAGGGCCGAATTAACAAAACTCTACTGAAGAGTCCAGTGATTGTGAGGTGCCATGTTCACCATACCGCTTGCCCAACTGGGGAACCCGAAAAGAAGCCCGCTGGGGGCAACAAGAAGAGCTCTAGAGCAAGAATTGTTGCTGCTCCCCGGGGACAATTGTCAGCATCTGGAAAATCTATGTTGATTGGGGGCGTCCGAGTCTACTTCAACGGCCGCAACGCCGAAAATCTGCCAGATAGGGTTAAACCAAATGTCCCCACCCATAACACCTTCCAACTGCTAGCAAGCCAGAGCGTGAATTTTGATGAGAACAAGCAAGGGAGGCTTCTTCCAAAATTAATAAAAATTAAGCAAATGTGGGTTCCCAAGAGGACCCGAGATGCTGCACCAGCCTTGTAGAACTTCAATAATTCTATTGATGTCCCTAGGAGAGGGGGTAACAAAATTATGCATGCGGAGGAAGCCGTAGCTACAACTCTTCCATCCACTGTCAGGGACTGTGTAAGGCAGGCCGACATTTCCAAATATTCAAGAAACTTCAATCAAGTGGACAAACTAACAAGGCTTTCATACATGCCGTCGGCCCGAATCCGGGCACTGCCTTCTGTCATCCCTGCGAAGCGCAGCCAAGAAGATATGATTCAGATAGTCCGAGAATATTTTCATAGCTGTGGAAGTCCCGTTGTAGGCCGGCAAAGGTCGCTTCATGGCGTCAAGGCCGAAAAAGAAAAAAAAAGATAAAATGTCACTCGTGGGGGCGAATGAAAAGAAGAAGAAAGTTGGGGCTAGAAGCCTTTAAAGGTCTCCACAAAATGAAAAGATGAAAAGAATTTCCCTATATAAAGAACCGACTTTCTCCCGTCAGGCCTGAAGGGGAGTCGAAAAGTACAATAGAAGAATTCAAATCCTCACCTGTAATATGACAGGGGTGATGAGTGGGCATGGTGCCATACTGAATGAACAAGAGGAGCCGGCTGAGATCGCTGGAAGGAAAGACCCAATGATAAGACAGGGCGAAATTACCATTGGATTACTGCAAGCCGCTGAGGGCAAACAGGTTGTTGATGAAGACATTGTTGGGTTCGGTGCAAGTATTCAGAGGGGGGGTGAATGAATATGTCCTTTAAAAATTCGTCCAATTAAAATCTTATGCTCACTAAAAATGCTAGTTCGCAAACTAAACAAACTTGAAAGCTAATGGGCAGTTGTCGAACTAAACAAACACACAGTGAGATCACTAGAGTGCTAACAAAATATAGCTCAATTAGAATTTCGCTCTCTTGATAGATTAAAACACTCAGAACAAAATCTAATCAAATCATTTACTCGACCTGTAAGCAAACACTTGGAGCGCCCCTATGCAAACATCTAGTGGAAGCACAAATAGACAAATCAAACCACAGTGCACAAGGGGTTTTTAGGTGGTTCGGTCCAGCAGACCTACATCCACCCTGTTAGGGTGCTTGGCCCGGATACAGAGGGGGGGTGAATGAATCCTTCTACAAATAATGGCCAAATTTAAAAAACGGATGCTAGATAAAGAAACAGAATAGAACCAATTCTATTCTACTCAAATACAAACCCATTGAGCGCACCTATTCAAGCATTTAGCGGAAGCAAACCAAACAATCAAGCCACTGCTCAAAAGATTTTTTAGGTGGTTCGGTCATTCAGACCTACATCCACCCCTCACTCCCAACCGGAGTGAGGCTTCACTAGCACACGCTAGAACCAAACAGACTCAGTCTGCAAACAATTGCTGCCACACAGCTTGACCAGGGGAACAACCTCCCCTCTTCCTCCAAACTGGAGGTAACCTCTGGACTTAAATCCACAAGCCCAGAGCCGGAGACAAGTCTCCCTTCCTCCAAACCGGAGGGAACTCACAAGTAGCTCCCAGCTACTTGCAACTGGAGATCAGATCTCCCTTCCTCCTAACCGGAGGGAACCCGACCTCAGACCAGAGGATCGGAAAGCACAGCAAACCAGAAAACAAAGAAAAGATAATAAACGAAAAATAACTTCAGCAAACAGAAGCTGAAACACGAGATGCACAATTTGGCTCTCAACGGAGCTGACTGGCCTGGATTTGATCCATGGTCCAGTGAAGACAGATCTTCAGGTAAGCTTCTTTCTTCTTTTCCACGAACTCTCTCATTCACTCTCTCTCTAACTTTCTTTCTCTTAAACTCTCTTCCTCTTTCACACGATCACTATCTCTCTCTCTTTTCTTTTTCTTCTTCTGCTGGATCGAGCTCTCTGTAACACTGCCTTTTCTTTCTTAGCTCTGATCACCCTTCATCGGTGGGCGAAAGGTTTCTCTTTATAGCCGCAGCAGATGGATAGGGCACTGAACGCGTGTGCCTCCCATGCTCGATCCTAGAACCTTCCTGCCACGTGCCCTCTTTGTATTTGTTCCTTCAGCATCAGATCATGTGCACCCAGACATTGGTGAATGTTCTTCCTCGGACCTGCAACGAGATAAGAGCCATTAATATTGAGTGTCATAAAAACTAGAACTGCATGAGGTTAGTGGACACGACAAGAGGTACTAAACAGAGAACGACACGAGATAAGGTGGTGACACAATGAACATTACTAAGAGAACTTTACGAGGTAGACAGAAAAACAACGCAAAGACACGAAGACAAGAACAGAAACCAACACTAAGTATGGTTTCAATACAAGAAGGTCACGAGGACTAGGAAGAATAAAAACGACACGAAGATACAACAAGACAAATGACACGAAAGTGAAACAGGAAGCAACATGAAGTGCTGCGATGTCCTGTACGCACTAGAACAAACCCGACACGAAGAGACGAAAACAACACGAGGTGAAGACACAAGAAGACAACGACACGAGGTGTAGAAAAACACGACACGAAGTTATGAGAGGAGAAGCGACACGGAGTGTGGTCAATGTGATAAAGACACGAAGTCTAAATAACGAAAGATCAACACGAAGACAGAATACAAAGAAACAACACGAAGAAAGAACAGTGATCAGCACGAGGTGTGATTTCAACATAAGAGAGACACGGACTGATAACGATACGAAGTCGAAACAGTAATTGACACGGGGTAACACGACACGAGGTGAAAAACGACACGAAGACAAAATTGACACATACTGAAAACAACACGAAGTCGAAACAGTAATCGACACGAGTTGAAAACAACACGAAGTCAAAACGATAATCGACACGGGTTGAAAACCACACGAAGTGAAGTTGACATGAAATGAAAAAACAACACTAAGTATGATGAGAACAGAAAATAGACACGGAGTGAAAACAAGGATGACGCAGGAGGACAAAACAACACGGGGTTCACTGGGAAACGACTCGAAGTTCATCAAAACAGAAACCAACACGAAGTGTGGTTTCAACATAAGACAAACACGAAGTGAACTTTGACAGAACCACACACTACACGGAGAATGATACGAAGACGATGAAAACAACACGAAGTAAAGATCAAATGACACGAAAATGTCACTGAATCAAAACAAACACTTCAGAGAAAAACGACACGAAGACAAACAGTTCAACACGAGGTGTTATATACAAACATGACGAAGTGCCAATCAACACGAATACAGTCCCTGAAAAATACCTGAAGTGAAATGAAGGTTCATTCTTCAACAAACATGTTCTTTGTTCATTTTTCACAGAAAAAATATTTTTGTTAAATTTTCACATAGACATAATTTTTTGAAGACCACTAAGACTTATAGTGTTGTCATCATCAAAACATGTAAAGATTCAACAAGACTCAACAATCTCCCCCTTTTTGATGGATGGCAACACTATGAGTCTTGAGTCTTTGCAGAGAAGGAAAAAAACACTAGATAGCCATTCGCAATGAATATCACAAACATTTTTCCTGATTTCTCCCCCTTTGACATCATCAAAAAAAAAATGAAAACAAGAAGAATGCAACAACGCAAATGATATGAGTTAAGTTAATTTGTCCAAGAGTCTGAGGGAGAAGGCCTCAAAAGGGTAACAAAAATATAGAGCATCGACTTTTCAAGAAAAGTATCTGGCTTGTCTGCTAGAGGGGCCACGCGTCCTGCCTTGTGGTGGTCTCCCCCTTGGAGAAGCAGAAGAATGTTCTTGAGGTGGAGTTCTGCTGGAAGAGGCGTGACCAGGTGTAGAACCCAAGATAGACTGAAATTCCTTTAAATCATTTGATAGCTCAGCAAGCCAATACGCCACAGTGCTTCTGACATTTGCCACTTCAGAAATAATGTCGTCTTGGCGAACACTGACAGTTTCATATCTGTCAGTTAGAGTTGTCATTTCTGATATGAAGGCGACCAACTTATCATAGATTTTCTGAATGCCTGGACCTAGGGCACTTGAAGACTTCTTCAACAATTCTAAAGCTGTTCTGATCTCATAGCAATGATCTATTATGGTAGAAGACATTTTGAAGGAGGAAATATTAACATCATGTGACTCTCTCAGAGCTTTTGCAATTTTTGAATAAATTTTCTGTAATCCTTCCATCAAGGATTTGATTGCATCATCTGAAGCCCTTTTGTTTAGAAGGAATCGTCTCCATTCAGTGAGGAGAGATATCTCAAGCTTCAGTAATCTGGTATGTACCTGATTAATGTTGAGAGTGACAAATGTAAGCAGATCATCCAATTTCTTGTCTTGTTTTTGCATCTGCTGAGTCAGGTTTATGAGAAGCTCTTCAATGTTGGGCGCCCGAGTAGATTCTGCAGATAAGAGTCTAGGTGGACCTAGAGGTGTACCAAAAAACTCACTGCTAGGTGCAGTTCTCTCAGCTGCTTCCTCTTGTACTGGCATTTGACTGCTCTCAGCTGGGACCTGAACTTCATCTTCAGCTTGAGTTTCTTTCTGAGGGAATACATCTTCAGGTTCCTCTTCTTCACTTGAAGATTCTGTATCTAGTTCTATGACAGGAGCCTTTCCTCTATCTTCCATGAGTTCCTGATCAGTAGGTCTGTCAACAAAGGCCTGCTCAAGACTTTCAGATACGATCAAGTCGGTAGCCTCTTCCAAGCTTCGCTCAACAGTTTCCCTTAAAATTTCATTAACAAGAACAGCAAGATCTTGATCAGTACCGTCTTGCTCTTTAGCTGGCTGTTCTTCAGGCACTATTGCCTCTTCAGATGTCTTCCCAAATGAATCAAATAGCCCAGCAATGGTTGCATCTAGATCTGTTTGAATGCTTTCGTCAGACAATCTGATGTCCTCAGATGCAGCCTCAACTAGCCTCTGAAATGAGAAGGGTACTTCGATGGGTGCAGCTGGCAAGGTAGACACTGGTGGTTCAGCTGGTGTTTCCTGTTGAGCAGTCTCAGAAACCAATTGCTCACCAGCTTGGGATAAGACTTGAAATTCTTCTAAATGCTCCCCCTGAGATTGTGATTCCCTGGCCTTTTGGACCTTAGCTTGTCCCACCATAGAGGAGTCCTCTAACCCCAAGAATACTGAAACAAAGTTCATATTAAAAATGTTTCTGGCCTTCACTTCTGATGCGGCCTCTCCATCCAAGCAAATCTCAGAGTGCTTGAATATCTCAGTCAGATGGGCGGCATAGGGAAGATGTCTCTTGGATCCAATGCATCCCTTCATGACCGAAAAAATAATCTCTGGCAGACAAATCTTTACATTTTGAATCAGACAAAACAGTAGAAATCTCTGTGTGTCTGTAATTCTTCCTCTAGCCCCAGTCTGTGGAGTGATAATGGAAGCGATGACATTCTGAAGGAGCTTGTGAAGAGGAGGAAATGACGATGTCTGATAAGCTTTTAGCTTTAACTGCCCCTTATCATGAATATTACTGGGTTTACCAGTAATGACTGAGAAAGCTTCATGGAGACTGTATCGAAAGCTTCCCTCTACCTCCCCTTTATCTGGAACACCGAGGGCTTTGTGGAGGGACTCACATGTAACAGTTAACTCGACCCCTTTAACAGATGATAATAAGGCAGACTTGTCTCGGCTCAAAGACAAGTTATTATAAAATTCCATTACCGGCCTAGGGTAATAGACACGGTGATTTTCTAAGAAATCTCTCCACTCCTGAAACTCAAAGATTCTTAACAGTTCTGGGAACTTCGAGATCAAAGTTTCATCTCCGAAATCTATTAATCTAGGAGGAATGATTTTTCCACTTTCTACAAACACGGTAGACTGAGACATCCTGGTACCTTGTTCGGAAGATACTTCCGCAGCAGGTTCTGGCACAAGACATCTCTGTTGCTTAGATGAGGGCTCTTCAACAATTTCTTTTCCCTTCCTCTTCCTGTCACCCGGAGCTGCTGACCTTTGCTGATCCATCTGTCGGAACTTCCAGAGTATCAACTCTCTCTTGCAGGCTGTTATTGGACGCGATGCTAGACTGAAGAGAGGAATAGACCTCTGTGGGGGGAAGAAGGTGAGCGGGAAGAGATGGAGATGGGTTTGAAGAAGACGCTCAAGGTGGAGCGGCACGAGGATGAATAGGAAGCGGCAAGGGGAAATAAAGGGTTTGAGGTTGAAGGCGTGAGAAACAAAAAAGGTGTTGTCGAGTAGCTTTTTACTCTTATCACACTTTTTCTGTAAATACCCTTAGTTCTGATGTAACACAGCTACACCATATTAAAGTTAGCCCTTCAATATGTGGACGGGTTATATTCTTCCAAAAACCAAGGTCAGTTAACTCAAGATATTAAATCAGCATAATCATAAAATTAGCTGTTAAAGTTGCTTAACCTAGAGAGAGACACGATTAAATTGCACCTTATGTTTGTCAAGCAACGAAATAACACAACAAAGTCAAGTAGATTTCATTTCTTCAATTAATGGACGAGAAGCCATACAGGGTCAACCAATTTGTTGAACACAAGGTAGAATAGTCCCTTTTTACACAAGGAGACATGTTTATCAGACACCAGAAACCCTGGTTACTTAGGACGAATTACCTTAATGCCAATGATATTTTTCTTTTGAGGATTTTTTTTTTTATTTTAACATTTCTACACAGAGATAGCTAATTGTATCATGACAGAGACTCTGGACTTCATTGATCTAGAGTGTCTATTTCTCCACAAAAGCCATTGCTCTGCCACAAATAATGGCGTATTCCCTGGAAGCACTTCTCATGATTTTAGACAAAAAAAATCTTACTTAACATAATTTTTTATCTCAGAGCTCTCTTTACATAAGTTTCAGTTAAGTCGAGATCCTCAATAAGTTTTTCTCATTTAACAGGAAGTTTTATAATATGTTGACCAACACTTGAGAAGATAACTTAGAAGGATCAAGGACCAAATATAACCCCCAAACATTGAAATTCTTTATTAACAGGTGTAGATTGTTACACTTGATATAGGGTGGTTTAAGGTATACAGATCTTATCTGATAAGAGCAAGAAGACTGAAACCACAATTTCTTTGAGAGAGAATCTGAACCAATAGTGAGAGGTGAGAGATAATGAGGTGGCTGATTGAATAGAGAAAGATGAAATGAGATGAGCAGCACTCCTATCAGCAAGCCAACAAGTGAGAGATCACTCAAGACATTAAGCACTAAGGACATATCCAAATATAGTATTTTGAAGTAGTTCTGTCTCACATCCAGAGCAACTCTTGGACAACAGACTGCAACCTCTTGAGATGACTGATCTTAAAACCACATTAACTGCATCGGCTGACAAAAATCTTCAGAAACCAAATAGCCTGACAAGCTCCTCTTCAGCCCACTCAAGGACATCTCACACACGACTCTTGGAAGTGTTAATTATTTAATGAATGCAGTGTATGCCAAGAAAGAATTATGCAACATACAGTTTTCAACCAGCATTCGCTTTCAGTTAAAGATTTCAGAAATTTCAGAGTGCATGTTTTAGAAAATAATGCAACTTGCAGATGATGAATGAATATGCAAGACCAGATTCAATATGCATGCACTAGATGAAACTAATAGCAAGATATGCAAGAATGCATCAAACCAGATATGCAGTAAGTTTCAAAATGGGACATGTAGAGAGATTACCTGAAAATTGTGAGAATGGGGTTTTCATTCTTGAGTGCCTTGGATCATTACCCCTTTTATTTCAGTCCCAAGGCACACCTGCAAAACAAGGTTTATTTTGCACAAACAGGTACCCAAGAGGTCTTGGGTCCTGACATGACATTATTATGTTTAGCAAGTTTTCTCAGCACATTTCCAGGAGTAGTTTTAAGATCTGATTTATGCACATTCTTATTAGCATGAATTGTATGTGCATTAGCATGGAAATTTCTGTTATTTGCATGACCAAACTGTTTTCCATAATCAACACATTCAAAGTTTTTCCTTTTGAAAACCACTTTGTTCTTTCTAAGAGCATTTGTACTAGCAGGAGATCTATACTTTTCAGAACTGAAATTTTTTCTTTGAGCATGCCAACAATCAATGGCCCTGTGGCCATACTTTCCACATTCAAAGCATGAGATAGAATTTCTTTTAAAAGAACCTGACCAGCATTCAGAGACCTTGTGACCAATTTTGTTGCAATTAAAACATATAATGTGTTGGTTCTTGTTAAAGACATGCTGATTTGCAAAGTGTTTTGTATGATATGAGCATGATTTTTCCTTACTACTTGCAAACCAATAATGAGCAGTAGTGTGTCCTACTTTATCACAATTAGAACATTTGACATTCCTTTTCTGACCAGACACAGATTTTCTAGCATGCTTGTTGTCATCTTTTTCCATCACAAAACAATTACTCATAAGATGTCCATACTTACCACAATAATGACACGAGCCACTTGATTTCTTTAAAACATGGCATTTATCTGATGAGTTCTTAGCATGCAGATTGTTCCTTTGAATTTTTGATGTTTTATGATTTTTATTTTGTTTTTCTGTTTTCTTAGCCTTGTACTGAGGTGGAGATGAGATAGAAGGCTTTTCCTGTTCAGAGGATTTGAGAAAGACAATTTTCAGGTTGGCTCCATCAACCTTCCTCATGACTGGACTGTAACCCAGTCCTTCCTTGTTAAAGTTAATCTTTGTTCCCAGTATTTTCTGAACAATGGGCTGTTTATCTTTTGATGTAGTGGCTACATTTGAAGTATTTACAAAGGATGTCATTACTTTGTTCTGCAAGGCCTTCTTATTGAGATTATTGTAGCCCAACCCTTCCTTTTTGACATTGACTTTTACACCTAGCAGCTTGTCTAGGTTTTTCTGCCCATCAACAAATTTAGACAAGGAAGCTTTCAAATCCTGAATTTCATTTTCAAGAGATGCAATGTATATTTCATAACTAGTGATCTCTTGTTCACTACAATTGACAGCTTCATTCAAAACCTTGTTAGCTGTTTTATATTCTTCAATTTCCTTTCTTAGCTCATCTACCTCTTCAGTCTCGTTTGTACAGATAGCTTTCCCTTTTTCCAATGTGAGAAGTCTTTCAGACATGGCACTGTTTAACAGTTTTAATTTTTCAACTTCTTCTTTAAGCTTATCATTTTGAATTAACTCATTTATTAGAAGCTGATCTTCTGAGTTAACCATGGTTTCTCTCCTAGCTTCAAACTCCCTCAAATCCTTTTGTTGTTTTTCAAAATCTTTCTGTAATTCCACGTTCACAAATTTTATGACATTAAATTTTTCAATCAGCAACTCATTCTCTCGTTTAAGTTTCTTTAGTTGTTCATCATTTTCTTTAGAGAGCTTTCTGAGGAAGTCATCTTCAGATTTTAAATTGTTCAGCTCAGAGTGGACACATTCAAGTTCCTTCTTCAGTTCTGCATTCTGGTTTTTATACATATGATTATCAGACAGACATGCATCATGAGATTTCTTCGTATTTGAACAATTTTTACATGGAGAGCTAGAACTATCTACCCGAATATTCTTTTTCAACTTTTTATACTGTTTTCTTAACAGTTCATGAGATTCAAATAATTCAGCATATGCATTCTCCCAATCTTCTAGAGAGAAATTCTCGAAGATATTTACCTCATCATCATCATCTTCATTAGTTTGATTGCTTCCTTGATTGCTGGCACTTTGATTTCTTCTGTTGGCCATCATGCATCTGTCCACATCTATCTCCTGAGTTCGCTTCAGTGCATCCAAAATATCTTTAGCAGAACTGGATTCAGAGAAACATGAATGAAAGGCTCTATCAGTAGCTGCCTTCATTAAATTTATTGCTATCTGATTTTCTTCATGCATGGATTTGTGACTGTCAGTCCATTTGGACTTTTTCTTAGGTAGTTCATGAGGACCATGTGAAATTACTTTCCACAGGTCTGGATTCACAGATTTAACATAATTTTTCAAAACAGCGAACCATGCATCAAAATACGTACCACTGAAGATCGGTCGATGGGCCATGAGAACACACAGATTAACGCACAAGAATATTGATGCACTAAAAGGAAATAAGCACCTAAGATTGCAAGATCGATCTGCAGGTCGCTGGACCTTGTAAGCAGACACCCGCTCTGATACCAACTGTTAGGGTGCTTGGCCCGGATACAGAGGGGGGGTGAATGAATCCTTCTACAAATAATGGCCAAATTTAAAAAACGGATGCTAGATAAAGAAACAGAATAGAACCAATTCTATTCTACTCAAATACAAACCCATTGAGCGCACCTATTCAAGCATTTAGCGGAAGCAAACCAAACAATCAAGCCACTGCTCAAAAGATTTTTTAGGTGGTTCGGTCCTTCAGACCTACATCCACCCCTCACTCCCAACCGGAGTGAGGCTTCACTAGCACACGCTAGAACCAAACAGACTCAGTCTGCAAACAATTGCTGCCACACAGCTTGACCAGGGGAACAACCTCCCCTCTTCCTCCAAACTGGAGGGAACCTCTGGACTTAAATCCACAAGCCCAGAGCGGGAGACAAGTCTCCCTTCCTCCAAACCGGAGGGAACCCACAAGTAGCTCCCAGCTACTTGCAACTGGAGATCAGATCTCCCTTCCTCCTAACCGGAGGGAACCCGACCTCAGACCAGAGGATCGGAAAGCACAGCAAACCAGAAAACAAAGAAAAGATAATAAACGAAAAATAACTTCAGCAAACAGAAGCTGAAACACGAGATGCACAATTTGGCTCTCAACGGAGCTGACTGGCCTGGATTTGATCCACGGTCCAGTGAAGACAGATCTTCAGGTAAGCTTCTTTCTTCTTCTCCATGAACTCTCTCATTCACTCTCTCTCTAACTTTCTTTCTCTTAAACTCTCTTCCTCTTTCACACGATCACTATCTCTCTCTCTTTTCTTTTTCTTCTTCTGCTGGATCGAGCTCTCTGTAACACTGCCTTTTCTTTCTTAGCTCTGATCACCCTTCATCGGTGGGCGAAAGGTTTCTCTTTATAGCCGCAGCAGATGGATAGGGCACTGAACGCGTGTGCCTCCCACGCTCGATCCTAGAACCTTCCTGCCACGTGCCCTCTTTGTATTTGTTCCTTCAGCATCGGATCATGTGCACCCAGACATTGGTGAATGTTCTTCCTCGGACCTGCAACGAGATAAGAGCCATTAATATTGAGTGTCATAAAAACTAGAACTGCATGAGGTTAGTGGACACGACAAGAGGTACTAAACAGAGAACGACACGAGATAAGGTGGTGACACAATGAACATTACTAAGAGAACTTTACGAGGTAGACAGAAAAACAACGCAAAGACACGAAGACAAGAACAGAAACCAACACTAAGTATGGTTTCAATACAAGAAGGTCACGAGGACTAGGAAGAATAAAAACGACACGAAGATACAACAAGACAAATGACACGAAAGTGAAACAGGAAGCAACATGAAGTGCTGCGATGTCCTGTACGCACTAGAACAAACCCGACACGAAGAGACGAAAACAACACGAGGTGAAGACACAAGAAGACAACGACACGAGGTGTAGAAAAACACGACACGAAGTTATGAGAGGAGAAGCGACACGGAGTGTGGTCAATGTGATAAAGACACGAAGTCTAAATAACGAAAGATCAACACGAAGACAGAATACAAAGAAACAACACGAAGAAAGAACAGTGATCAGCACGAGGTGTGATTTCAACATAAGAGAGACACGGACTGATAACGATACGAAGTCGAAACAGTAATTGACACGGGGTAACACGACACGAGGTGAAAAACGACACGAAGACAAAATTGACACATACTGAAAACAACACGAAGTCGAAACAGTAATCGACACGAGTTGAAAACAACACGAAGTCAAAACGATAATCGACACGGGTTGAAAACCACACGAAGTGAAGTTGACATGAAATGAAAAAACAACACTAAGTATGATGAGAACAGAAAATAGACACGGAGTGAAAACAAGGATGACGCAGGAGGACAAAACAACACGGGGTTCACTGGGAAACGACTCGAAGTTCATCAAAACAGAAACCAACACGAAGTGTGGTTTCAACATAAGACAGACACGAAGTGAACTTTGACAGAACCACACACTACACGGAGAATGATACGAAGACGATGAAAACAACACGAAGTAAAGATCAAATGACACGAAAATGTCACTGAATCAAAACAAACACTTCAGAGAAAAATGACACGAAGACAAACAGTTCAACACGAGGTGTTATATACAAACATGACGAAGTGCCAATCAACACGATTACAGTCCCTGAAAAATACTTGAAGTGAAATGAAGGTTCATTCTTCAACAAACATGTTCTTTGTTCATTTTTCACAGAAAAAATATTTTTGTTAAATTTTCACATAGACATAATTTTTTGAAGACCACTAAGACTTATAGTGTTGTCATCATCAAAACATGTAAGGATTCAACAAGACTCAACACACCCCACACTCAACCCGAGTGTGGCTTCCTGCTGACTCACAGCTTGAACAACTGGGCATCACAGCTTGCCATACAACCGCTGGGCAACACAGCTTGCCGTCCGAGGAATCCTCCTCGCCCGCTGAGCAACACAGCTTGCTGTCCAGTGGAATCCTCCACTGCAAACCGCTGGGGATTACAGCTTACCCGTCCAGAGGCAGCACCTCTGCAAATCGCTGGGTAATACAGCTTGGCCGTCCAGTGGAATCCTCCACTGCAAATGCTGAGCAACACAGCTTGCTCCGCTGACAAACAGCTTGAAGAAAGGATAAAATGAAAACAAGAAAAGATGGAAACACAACAACTAAAAGTTGAACAATGAAGCACGAAATATAGCTCTCGAAGAGCACTTCTGACTTGGATTTGATCCAAAAGCCAGACAACCCAATCTATCTCTCTCTCTCAGCTCGAGCTCTCTATTTCTCTCTTTCTCTTCTTTCTCTTCTTTCTCTTCTTCTTCTTCTTCTTCTTCTTCTTCTGTTCTCTTCTCTTTCTTTTTCTCTGGATCGAAGACCTCTCTACACTCTGCTTTTTCTTCACAGCTTCTGCTTTTTCTATTTCGATCAGCCTTCATCTGTGGACGAAGGCTTCCTTTTATAACAGCAGCCAGCAAGAGGAGCAGCACTGGGCGCGTGTGACTTCCACATTTCCCACCCAGAACTTTTGGACCACATGGCAGCATCCAGCAGGCTGTCAGTACACGTGTCCTCATCTGGGCACTGTCCTTATCCTCGGATCACGTGCCCTTCATAAAGCTTCTCAAACAATCCCTGTATGCAAGCACTGTATGGACTTGCCACCAGAACACATGCAGTCTCCAGATAATATACCAGTCACAGTCATATGCATTTTCCACAGAGTATATCAGTTATAAACATTCATATCAGTTATAAACATTCATGTTGCTATCATCAAAATATAATATCAAATACACTCAGAACATCATTTCATCATCATTCATGTTGCTATCATATGCAGAATGCTCAGGGATCTCAAGGATAAAGGATGCACAGAAATGCACTCACTTTGTTGCTATCATTAAAACAAAATAGCATTGCTATCATCAAATCAACATAGAACATGCTTGTGCCTAAGGGGCACAACATTCTCCCCCTTTTTGATGATGGCAACACAAAGTGACAGTGAGTCACACAGAATTTTCTCCCCCTTTGACATGATCAAAAAGAGAAAAACAGTATGAACATGTGTGCAACATGGCAGTATGCATGCAAATACCCTTAGAGCACCTCATTCTCCCCCTAAATGATTGCTCCCCCTTTGAGAAGGAATATGAACATATAAACAAAGGTAGAGAAGGTAGGAGGGTCACTTGACAACAGCTGAATCAATGGTTCAGAAAGTAAGCCTGATTATAAACAACAGTTAAAGTATAAGAATCAGCAACATACAGTTTTGACAAAAATTCAGGTTTAACAGTGACAAATCTAGAGTAAAACACTTGACTCCTGAAAAAGAGTTTATAGACTCCATTTATAGCAATGAATCTAGGGCACATGGTATTAATAGATAAGTCAGAAATAATACTCTTTTGTGTTTAAACATGGAAGTTCAAGAAAGGTAACTTGAATATGTATTGAGAAAAATAATTTTCACTCATTGACTTTTGATTTTCGAAGGGTTACAGCAGTTTGATTTTCACTTTTTAATTTTCAGAACCTGAACTAAGTGAATAGACCTGTGGCATTTATGCTGTTGACATTAGGTGTACACCTTGATAAGAGGCAGGTACCCCCAGTTACTAGGCATAAACTACAAGATCTACTTCAGGTCAAGGCCTACAAGGAACAATCTTCACCTTTGACATTAAGGATACACCTTGATCAGAGGCCAATACCCCCAGTTACTTGGTGAGGACTCCCCCTATAGATTTGACCCTATGAACAGAGATATTCTGAAGCACCTCATGACATGTGAGTTCTCCTGCTTCTTTGGAGGAGTTCACAGTTTCTCAGTGCAATCAGCCATTGCTCTGTCACTATGTTCAGCTCTTTTACATTTATGATCTTATTTACTGCTGCCCTTAAATTTTTTTTTTTGGAGTGATTGTTTAATAAATCATTACATACTCTTATTCACCTATTCTAGACATTTCCAGTCAAACACATTTAGGCTTTACAAATTGTTTTTTCTATTTTAGCCATGAGACAAAGATTAAGAGCTATAAAAGTTTTCTTTTATCTCAAATTCTGAAGTACAGACACTTAACTCTTCAATTTATAAAAGTTAAACCTTTAGTTCCTTTCAATTTGCAAGAGTGATTCTTATAAGTGAACACTTGCAATAATCACAACTCAATATACTAAACCAGAAACAATTACTATTGCTCAGTGAAAATGATGGGGAAAAGATAGCAATAAGCATTATGATCCAATAGCATCTGATGTCAAAAGATATGGATCAATTGAATGGGGACAATGAGAAGTAACAAGGATTCAATGAATTGAATAGAACTCTCAGCTCCCCCTGACACCATGATGCAAAAATATGCTATGCAGTAGACTGTTCTACATGCAGACTATGCAACAATGATATATGAGGCAAGTATGCAATCAATTCAAGTTTATGCATCCAAGTCATGAACATTTTTATCCTTTTTCAGAATTTTCAAAAATATGATGCAGTACACTGTTCTACATGAGGACTAGACCCTTGGTACTTGGCAGAGAACCTGGTCTCAAGGACCATCTCACACATGTAAGAACCTCCGGGTAGATTTCCCTACCTTTTAGTAACTTACCATTTGATATACCAGGGTTATGCAAAGAAATGCAGTGCAAAGCTGTCCTATGTGCATTGAACAAATTTCTTGACAGTCATGCAATTTATGTATGCAGACATTGGACACTTGCATTGATTGTGTGCATTAACTGTATACACTAAAAATCATTCAAATTCAGTTCAGCAATTGACAAGAGAAGAGCATCAGATATATGCTGAGTAAAACTCAGTAGCTGAGTCTGGAATGCAGACTGATCAGCTAGACAAGAAGAGATCATCAAACATCAAACAAGCAAATCAACATGAAATTCACACTTTTCATATTCACAAATTCAGATGATGGAATTTAAACATAGAGTTTTGGAACTGACCTGAATTGTGCTATCATGGGGTTTTCATTCTTGAGTGCCTTGGTTAACCCCTTTTATTTCTCCCACCAAGGCACACCTGCAAGTTAGCACACTATTTGGCATGGGCAGGTACCCAAACATTCTTGGGTCCTGCACTAACAGTCACATATCTAGCAGGTATGGTAGCCAATTTCTGTGCATGAAGGTCATCAATTATCATCACATGGCAATCATTCATTGAATGAACTATCTGACTACAGTAGTGGCATGATGCAGCAGTTCTGAAATTTATTTTGTGCGCATTCCTATGAGCAGGAGTTCTATGTGCATATGCATGAAAATTTTTGTTAACAGAATTAAAATTCTGTTTACCAAAACCAGTCTGGTTTTGATATCCTGCCACCCAACATGTTGCAGCCCTGTGGCCAGATCTTCCACATTTGAAACATGCAAAGGTTTTTTCTTTAAAAACAGATTTGTTTCTATCAGCATCATAATGAGCAGGGAATTTTACAGATTTAGAATTCAATCTATTTCCCTGAGCATGCCAGCAGTCCTTGACTGTATGGCCATGCTTTCCACATTCGAAGCACCTAGTGTATTTTTTCTTAGAACCAAAATTTTTCTTTTCAAAAATATTTTTATTTTCATGGAAATTAACAAATTCAGAATGAAATTTCTTCCCATGAATGTGCCAACATTGAGCAGCAATGTGGCCCAGTTTGCCACACTGAAAGCATTGAATGTTCTTCTTATGATTTGCATGATTTTTAACATGAACATTCCTATCATGTCGTTTTCTAGCATTGAGATCATCATGTTTCTTTAATCTACAATTATGCATAAGATGACCTATCTCATGACAATAAAAATATTTTATCCTTCTATTTTGATCATGAGAATGTTTCTTCGTTTTAGAATTCCTAACATGAATTCTATCAGATTTCAATTTATCCTTTCTCATGACAAAGCAAACATCCATCTCATGGCCAGATTTACCACAGTAGCAACATTTAACATTCTTTCTTTTAACATGAAGCAGTTTGGCCTGAGAAATTTCAGCATACAAATTTTTATTCTGTTTTGTTTTCTTTCTCTCAGCTTTCTTTTGTTTTTCTATCTGATTAGCAGGCAAACATGAAGGAGAAGCTGAAGTGCTAGCTAACTCAGAGCTACGCACAAAGGTTGTATACATTCTTTTTCTCTCTTCATGTTTACTGCCTCCATCAGAGACTTTCTTCTTAGAAACAGCCTTTGGATTTTCTGTGTTTTTAAATGACTCTGACAGAGAATTGTTCAATTCAGTGATTTCATTTTTGAGAGAGGAAATGAGAATTTCAGAATCTGTGATCTTTTTATTAAGTAAGACATTAATGGCTTTGTAGCTCTCAATCTCTTCTATTAATGTACTCACTCTCTCACATTCATTTTCAATTGAACTCTTCCCTCTTTCAAGCATTAAGAGTCTCTCAGACATGGCAGAATTTAGAAGCTTCAGCTCTTCATTCTCCTTTTCTATTTGTTCATTCTGAACAAGTTCATCAGTTAGGTTTTGATCATTTCCTAATGAATTCAGCTTATCTTCCAGTTCAGAATTTTTATCTATGAGTTCCTGATTTTTATTTTCCAAAATAGAGATTTGTTCCTTACTCTTATCAACATTTACTAAGCAGATTTCATGAGATTTTCTCAGTTCCTGACATTTTTCACAATGAACATTCGAATTAATCTGATCATATTTCTTTTTCAGCTTTCTATTTTCAGATTTCAAATGTTTACATCTATCAGACAATTCCTCATTTATTTCCCACAATTCATCAATTGAAATCTCTTCGGATTCAAATTCAGAATTTACCTGGGATGAGGAATCTTCATTATCCCGGTTGGCCATCAAACATCTATCATTCTGTTGGTTATGCGCAGAGATAACTTTGTCATATATCTCTTTTCCAGAATTGCACCTGAGAACAAAAAGATACATATCAGTATTAACTACAGCTCTCAAGATATTAAGAACTATGGTATTATCGCGATTCTTAGAGCTGTCCTCACTAGACCAATTGGTCTGATCTTTAGGTAAACGGTGTGGGCCTTTAGATATAAGACTCCACAAATGTGGACCAATTGAGTCTATGTACACAGCTAGGCCTCCTAGCCAACTTTCAAAGTTAGAACCATCATAAACTGGAGGACGACCCATTTGAACAAGTGGCAAACAGATTCAGCGCAGTAAGACAAATGACAGGAAATGCAGCAAAATCAAATAAGCGAAGTAAAGCACTAAGACAGTGAAACAAAACAACGAGCACAAGAGATCCACTCTGAAATGCACCAAAACTAGCAGGATCCTCTGCAGATTGTTAGATTTGTTCAGTCAGAGACCCGCTCTGATACCAAGTGTTGGGTTCGGTGCAAGTATTCAGAGGGGGGGTGAATGAATATGTCCTTTAAAAATTTGCCCAATTAAAATCTTATGCTCACTAAAAATGCTAGTTCGCAAACTAAACAAACTTGAAAGCTAATGGGCAGTTGCCGAACTAAACAAACACACAGTGAGATCACTAGAGTGCTAACAAAATATAGCTCAACTAGAATTTCGCTCTCTTGACAGATTAAAACACTCAGAACAAAATCTGATCAAATCATTTACTCGACCTGTAAGCAAACACTTGGAGCGCCTCTATGCAAACATCTAGCGGAAGCACAAATAGACAAATCAAACCACAGTGCACAAGGGGTTTTTAGGTGGTTCGGTCCAGCAGACCTACATCCACCCCACACTCAACCCGAGTGTGGCTTCCTGCTGACTCACAGCTTGAACAACTGGGCATCACAGCTTGCCATACAACCGTTGGGCAACACAGCTTGCCGTCCGAGGAATCCTCCTTGCCCGCTGAGTAACACAGCTTGCTGTCCAGTGGAATCCTCCACTGTAAACCGCTGGGGATTACAGCTTACCCGTCCAGAGGCAGCACCTCTGCAAACCGCTGGGCAATACAGCTTGGCCGTCCAGTGGAATCCTCCACTGCAAATGCTGAGCAACACAGCTTGGTCCGCTGACAAACAGCTTGAAGAAAGGATAAAATGGAAACAAGAAAAGATGGAAACACATCAACTAAAAGCTGAACAATGAAGCACGAAATATAGCTCTCGAAGAGCACTTCTGACTTGGATTTGATCCAAAAGCCAGACAACCCAATCTATCTCTCTCTCTCAGCTCGAGCTCTCTATTTCTCTCTTTCTCTTCTTTCTCTTCTTTCTCTTCTTCTTCTTCTCTTCTCTTCTCTTTCTTTTTCTCTGGATCGAAGACCTCTCTGCACTCTGCTTTTTCTTCACAGCTTTTGCTTTTTCTATTTCGATCAGCCTTCATCTGTGGACGAAGGCTTCCTTTTATAACAGTAGCCAGCAAGAGGAGCAGCACTGGGCGCGTGTGACTTCCACATTTCCCGCCCAGAACTTTTGGACCACATGGCAGCATCCAGCAGGCTGTCAGTACACGTGTCCTCATCTGGGCACTGTCCTTATCCTCGGATCACGTGCCCTTCATAAAGCTTCTCGAACAATCCCTGTATGCAAGCACTGTATGGACTTGCCACCAGAACACATGCAGTCTCCAGATAATATACCAGTCACAGTCATATGCATTTTCCACAGAGTATATCAGTTATAAACATTCATATCAGTTATAAACATTCATGTTGCTATCATCAAAACACAATATCAAATGCACTCAGAACATCATTTCATCATCATTCATGTTGCTATCATATGCAGAATGCTCAGGGATCTCAAGATAAAGGATGCACAGAAATGCACTCACTTTGTTGCTATCATCAAAACAAAATAACATTGCTATCGTCAAATCAACATAGCACATGCTTGTGCCTAAGGGGCACAACATTCACAACCGTCATTGCCAGAATAATGGCATCTGAACAAGAAAGAGTAGTCACGTCTCCTCTATTCAAGTGTGCCTCCAGTAGCACATTCGAAGGAACCAGTAACGAAACAGCTATGGACCCCGCCATCCTGATGCTGTTGCAAAAGTACTGGTAGGAGATGGAACTGCTGAAGAGACAATTAAATGAAAAGAAGGAGCATGCTATGTCACCCGAGCAACCGGGGGCACGAGCCGAGCCGTGACGGGAAGGTTCCGACCCCATGGGTACTCTTTCACCGGCCATTTTACAAACTGCTAATCATAACTGGGCTACCCCCCAGCATTGTTCCCAGTGGCTTCAGCCGGCAAGGCTAATGCCTCCTCAAATGCAACAGCAAGATCCCCTATCAGAGCCTCTGCCACCTCATGTTGCGGCTTCTGCCTCACAATTGATGCAACCCGCCGACCTCTACCCTCAACTAGCAGAGCCAGTTACGGTGAATGAGCTGATGGTGGAGCAATTGATCGAAGCAAGGCTGGCAAAGAGGGGAAGTGAAGATCATGCCCCCTTTGACATATATGAAGTGCCATATCTGGCCTATCATGCTGCCAAGAGATTGCCACCCGACATCAACAAACCACCAAAATTTGATAAATTTAACGGGCAGGGCTCCCCGAAAGAACATATTGCACACTATATAACAGCCATGGGTGACTTGGCGGTTGACGAGTCGTATCTACTAAAGTTCTTCAGGTCTTCTCTTACAGGACCCACCTTTGAATGGTATTCTACCCTGTCGGTCGGATCTATCAAAGACTAGCCAGATATGCAGCATAAATTTAATGAGAGATTTCACGTTGCCGAGGCAGAGTTATCTGTGGCCGAACTATTGGCAACCAAATAGAGAGATGATGAGCCAACTGTAGAATATATTAACAGATGGAGGGATCTCAGCATGAGGTGCTGGAATCCTCCGCATCCAGAAGATGCAATACATATGTGCAAACAAAATCTGAAGAAAGAGATCCTGGAAAAGATAATTGGAATAGGAATCCGATCTTTTGACCGACTAATTGATGTTGCCACGGAAGTGGAAGACTTTTTTGAGAGATATCCCTCACTTCCTGCCGACCCAAGTCATCCAGCCAAGCAGGTTAATAAGCGGCTGATACTGAAAGCTGTCCATACTGTTAGCCTCGGGGCGAAAAGACACAAGTGGGTGTACAATCCTCCCCCAAATGAACCTGCTGAATGTCGAGAAAGGCCTCTCCGACGGAATAAGGAAAAGAAGCTCTATGCTTTCCCTAGGGATAGGACTTGAGCACTGTTTGAGTGGGCTATCAAATATAAAAAAATCACTCTTCCAAAGCCAAAGAGGCTGGATGATCTCAAGCAAAGAGATGATCCCCTCTTCTGTCTTTACCATAGAATCCTCGGGCACCCCATTGAGGATTGCCAAATATTCAAGGATATCGCCCAGGGCCTAATAAAAAGAGGGGAACTACAGATGGGGGAGCACAAAGTCAATCCTCCATGCTCGCATGAATTGCCTGCTCTAGGGGCATCAATCAACATGATATCTATATGTCAACAGCTACCCGAAGAAGTGCCAGAGGCCTACAACTGGCGCACCAATGAGGACTGTGCTCCAGCTCCTAAAGAAAAACAAAGGAATCGGAGAGCAATGCCAACAAGAAAACGAACAAGGCCGGCACCTCGCCTAGCTCTTGAGATGCATGAAGAAATCAACCCAGCCGAGGAACGGCTATATACCATTATAAACGTGCTAGACAGGCATGAGCAGCCCAATTGATGCGGGACGGACACGGGGACCGACTCTAAGTGATGCGACCTTGGACTCTAAATGGAGACGCGACCAGCAACAAATGAATAGGAGAGACACTTCAGCCCGACACTAAGAGTTCCTATGGGCTATACGTCGCTAATAGAAACGCAAGCTCACTCGTCGTCCCAAGCGAGGGGAAACGTGGATCCGCGCGGTTGAGGAACCGGCAGAATCAAGGGTGGTAAAGCCAGTCATAGTGCTGCCTAGTCAACAATCTGATGTAAGGGCAACTGCCCCTCTTTCTGAGCCTGAACCTGAGTTAGTCAGGACACCTCCTGAGCCAGTTGCTTCTCCTCCACAATGGGCAGGACAGGAGAGAGATGTGGACATTGAGTTCCGAGGTGCAGACCAAGCTCCAGCCAGGTCACCTCCTTCATATGCTGGTGGTGAGCAGGCTTTTCTTTCATATGCGGTGGAGTCTCCCAAAGATGTTGATGAGCCACCCAGAACAGCTGATGAGGAAGAATTTCAGCCTGATGCACCTCCTTTCCAAGATGATGAGCCTGAGTGGCATGACATTAGAAAGGCACCCAAGACTCAGTGGGAACAAGGTGAGTCCAGCTCACATAATACTAATAGAGAACTTGGGTCCAATGGCCAACAGCCTCAGGATGATTATTTCCAGGCCCCTCCTGGTGCAACAGAAAAGGATTTACTGACAAAGATTTTTAGAAAATGTAAACGAGATCCAAAATTCTCAAAAAAAATCGTGGAAGAAGGTTTAGGTGGACAAAACTCTCAATTAAATTGGCAACTCAAACAAACAAGGGAATGGGGGTCGAACTTTGGAAACACATAGTTGCTGTGACATAAAACAGAACACATGCAGATCTGGAAGGCTGGGGAACACGAAATGGGAAAAATAAAAAACGAAGGCTGAAAAATAGAAAAAAAGTTTTGGGAGAGGGTATTTGCGTGGGGAACCTACCCTCAAAATTTGGGCTCAGCAGATCCGTGGATTGGGAGCTAAAATTTGAACAAGGGGGGCTCTGTCCTGATTTCGACAGAACTCCGGCGATGGCGGTGGCGGCGCGATGGCGGCTCGATGGTGGCGACAGCGGCGACGCTGAGCTTCACACTCAGGAAGGGGGTTAGAAGGGAGGCTTCACACCTCAGAAGATCTGTAGAAATCTATCTGCAAGGGGGAGAGAGGAGAGAGGAGAGGGCATACCCTTCTTTGCTTCAAGCAAATTCTGAATATTCTTATCATTATTTCTAGTAAAATGCGAAATACAAGCTATTTATAAGAAATTCAAAAAGACCCTAACTACTCTCAGATCTAGATTAGGGGAGGGGTATACAAGAAACATCACATTTAATCCCATGTGGTCAAAAAAATAAAAATTAAAATACATATAGTGGAGGGGGGTGCCCCTTTGAAAATGAGGGGTGGCATCTTGGACTTTTTAACCAATTGTCCCCTTGAATGGTCAAGCCCTTCCAGAAGCCACCTAGGACATTTGACCAGCCCCACATGGACCTCAAGATGCCACTTGGACCAATGAGGAAGGGGTGGAGGGTCCTGCAAGGCCTACATGGACTTTTACACAAAAACCCAAAGATCCTTGATGAATAACAAATTGGCTTATAAAGCCTTACAATTGCAAACCTACTTTCCCAAGGATATAAATGAAAACTAAAAGGACACAAATGCAAACAAAATGTGGGTGGCCTTGCTCTGATGTCCCCATCACTTGCTGGGCTTCTTCTTGCTGCTACGTGAGGAGGCTGCTTCCTCTTCTTCCCACGTGCTTCTTCCTGCTGCTGAAGAGAACGTGACGGGGCTTTCTTTATTTTCTCTATCTGTACTACGTGTAGCACTCTAAAAAGGTTGGTTTTCTCAAGATCTGGCCTAACCAGTAGCTTAAATAGGGTTAGCAAGCATGATTAGCAGTAGTTTAGTTCCACTTTCTATATTATATAGTTCATGACATACGGGTTTTCGCAGTAGTTATTCCATCTTGCATATTATATAGCCCTGATATACCTATCTCTCACAGTAGTTAGTTTCATAATTAATAATCACTCACGCTTAGAAAATTAATATCTATGGAATTAAACCATAAAATTTATGCATGATAGGATTCTAACATCCTGAAATTTTGCTCTACCTGTCCATGTTCTTAATTCCTGATTCCGAGAAACTTTGAAAACGTGAACAGTAACTTGTATCTCAAACATACCTGTTTGGTGCAAAGCATGAGCCCAACTGAAGGGCGCCCCTGACCAGGGCGCCAGTTACAAATTGAAGACTCTCTGCAGAGTCTTCATTTAAATGAAGACTCTGCAGAGGGGCACCATTTGCACGGCTTGACAGAAAGAATTGAAGACTCTCTGTAGAGTCTTCATTTAAATGAAGACACTGCAGAGGGGCGCCATTTGCATGACTTGACAGAAAGAATTGAAGACTCTCTGCAGAGTCTTCATTTAAATAAAGACACTTCAAAGGGGCGCCAATTCCTTTTCCAGAAATTTATAAACACCACGTTTAGAAAATTCATATCTATGAAACTAAAACCCAATAATTCTGCATGAGCATGGTTTTGAAGTCCCGATATTTTTCTCTGTCTACCCATGACCTTACTTCCTGATTTCGTGAACCTATGATATTATGAATAGTGTTATGAGTCTTAAAATGTACATGCCCGGTGCAAATACATCCAAAAGAATTGGCGCCCTTGCCAGGGGCGCCAATTGTTTAAATAGTGACCCTTCAGAGGGTCGTCATTTAAATGAAGACTCTCTGAAGGGGTGCCCTTTTCCTTTATATATATATATATATTTGAAAGAAGCCCTGTCCCCCAGGCGCCAATTCTTGAAAGGATGCCTGTCCCCCAGGCGCCATTTCTTGAAAGACTGGGTAACCCCTAGGCGCCATTTCTTGAAAGATTGGGTAACCCCCAAGGGCCAATTCCCTGAAAGAAGGGACACCCCATGTGTCACGCCCCGAGCGCGGAAGATACCCGATGGCATGACATGTCTATATAGATCGTGTCATTCACGTAGAGTCAGAGTGCGAATAGTACTCGGTAATTTATCACATATTATCCATAGTCCAAGATGACAATTATTTAGCCAGAATAGTAATATCCCAAATAAATTCATAATGCTACATATTTTGGCATAATCCAATCCAACTTAATCATGACTGACCGAAATGTACCATACGATTACAAGCCTTAATAATAACTGGAAATACATAACGTAGGACCTAAAATACAAAAGGCAAGACTGGTTGACGGTACACCCAATCTAGCACTCATCACTCGGTATCGGTCCCATCCGGGTGGTGGTCGCTATCCAAATTTCTTGAAAAATGTTAGGAAGCAACTGGATGAGTGAATCGCTCAGTAGGATTTATATCTCAAGCTCTAACAATCTTTAAGTTAATTACAAGTTCATGCGGTATAATGATGCATGTTGGAACAAGCAAGAATATCAAGAATTGTATCAAGAGAGTATCACATGAATTTCAATAAGAAGTATCATCAAGGAACTAGCAAGTAATTGCCAAGTAATTGCACAAGTCTTTCCAAGAAATCACTATTCAAGTAAGTCTTTCCAAGGAGATAATAATCAATATTCAAGCAAGTGATCTCAAGCCCGTGTAATAACAAGTAGTGTAATGGAATTGGCTATTTCATTCATTTCATTCAAGCAAGTAATTGCCCATTCTCGGGCCAAGCAATTCATTTCAAGCAAATCAAGCATGTCACGAGACAGTGAGTAGGAATGTCTCAAGTCAAGTCAAGCAAGAAAGTACTTCGGAGCAATGCCAAACACCGTGGTCAATAAACTCCCATGGGCACAAGTACCTTCGGGTGCTCCTCCCAGGACTAGACTGGGCCCTATATGATGCACAGCATTTCATTTATACTTTTTGACATCCACCCTCATTTATATGGCCAATATAGAATTTCAAGAAGTTTACACATTGTAGGAAGATAAGGTATATTTTCAAGAATAGAATTCAAGGGCAATATCAAGTGTAAATGATGAATTATGACCATCTACTTAAAATGCATGACACATAGTCAAATTAAGGGTTAAGGAAATGGCCAGGGATCATTGGGTAAGGGCTGGACAGATGCCCAAAAATTCTAGGTTGCAGGGAAATGGCGCCCTTGCAGAGGGTCTCTATTTCAGTAAATAGAGTCTCCTCAGAGAGTCTCTATTTCTATGTTGAAATAGAGTCTTTCCGGGGGGTCTCTATTTTAGTAAATAGAGTCTTCTCGGAGAGTCTCTATTTCAATGCTGAAATAGAGTCTTCCCGGAGGGTCTCCATTTCATAAAATAGAGACTTCTCAAGGAGTCTCTATTTCTAAGCGTTAACAATAATTGTATATTTAACAGGATAACAAGTTTACATGTTATGTAACCAGGTTTAGCAGGCTATGTGATTAACAGGCTATAGGATTAACAAGGCTTAACGACGGCGATGTAATTAACAAGGTTGATAGGATATGTAATTACCAGGCTCTGTAATTAACAAGTTTAATAGCTAACGGGCTTAACAAGGTAAGTAATTACCAGGTTAACATGTGTCAGGTTTAACAAGATCAGGTTTAACAGGTAAGTGGTTTAACACGTGACAGGTTTAACGGGATTCAGAAATAGAGACTTCCCGGAGGGTCTCTATTTCAGAAGGGTAAAATAGAGTATCCCCGGAGAGTCTCTATTTCAGAAAATAACGACTTCTTAGAGGGTCTCTATTTCAGAATGTTAACAATCACAGGTTTCTAACAATATAACAAGTTTACACGTGTTGTAATAGGTAACAGGTTTAACGGGCTAATCACCATGGTTTAACAGGTAACAGGTTTAATAGGCTAATCAGCAGGGTTTAACAGATAACAGGTTGAACAAGTAATAGGTTTAACAGGTTTAACAAGCTAATCAGCAGGGTTTAACAGATAACAAGTTTAACAGGCTAATCGATAGGGTTTAACAGGCTAATCACGAGATCGGGGGGTTTTAATCCACACTGGAGAATGGAGCCCTGGCCAGGGGAGCCCCAAGGTGAAATGGCACCCTGGCCAGGGGCTGTTGGCACGCAAAATATGATCAACGGTGATCAAGCTGTAAAGACAAATGATACGGCCCACTAAAGCATAGAAGCCGATGAAGATCAACACATTGAAGGCTTCTCAAGCCGCCAGAGCCTCGGGTCACCTGGGATGAACACCGGGGACTTCACCTCGGGAGAGTCGAGATGAATCCACAACCAACCGGCAGCGCGACCAAGCCTGCCGAATAATCCGGCGTCGACTCCATCATGCCGCTACCCCAAACCCATCGCCCGACCAAGGACGACGATCTACCTGGTGGCTCGCCACCTCAATGAAGACTCTCCTGAAGAGGAAGAACGCCCTCGACCTCTCAAAGCAAAGGATCAAAGGTTCTGTCAACAGAAGACCCCGATTACCCGCAACGGGTACGGCTTCTCAGCAAATGGGGCCCATCGGCGGCCAGATGATCGTCTAGTCGAGGTGAAAACACTCCGGGCGGCATATCACTACACGTGGGAGCTACCAATGCAAGTCGAGATGAGTTGGGAGTACAAGCCGTGATGCCGAGAGCCGTGTTAGCGGAAAACCCGTGTCCTCGAGCATAAGGCACACGAATGCTAAAAGCAACCATTTGGCGGCCCAGAATTCTCGTCTATGGCCTCTTCTATGACCCGGCAAGACTACGGAGAAATGAAAGGTCACAGCAGCCCTCGAGGTCCATTCGAAGCCTGTTATCGGGCCCGCACCAGGTTAAGGCGATCAAATGGCTCGAATCCGGCGCGCTCCCGCTAAACCGGCGTGTCCCGTAAATCCGGCGCACCCCTTTTAACCTTGGGTAACCTCCTAAACCTGCACGCCCCGTTCAGCTCAAATCCGGCGTGCAAGATGGTTGTAAATCGGCGCGCTAAACACCGCGTCAGATTAAGCTCGTTCGAATGGTTTCATATATAAGGGACCTCATGTTCGAGAACAAAGAAAAAAAGAAGAACAACAAAAATGGGAGAGGCAACAACAAGAAACGAGGAAGAGAAAAAGAGAGAGAAGAGAGCTTGGAGAGGAAGAAAGGGGAGCAGAGTGCCCGTCTCCTTCCGATACCCTATTCTTCCTCCCGCCGTCTGCTGCGAAGTTTCATGGTTGGTTGGCGAGCCTGGCGGTGTCTGCCTCTGCTATTTTTCTTTTTCTTTCTCTACTGATGTAGCTCCACGGAGCATTATCCCCAAGGGGCGATGATATGAGCCCGGGGCTTTTCTCGAACCCCCTCACTCTAATTGCCTCTGTTTCTTTTCTTTCCTCCTTTTGAGAATGAAATCGGTCTCAGGCGACAACGCTGAGCCGAATGGGTTGTAACGTTTTCATTATGTGATTGAATGAATGAAAGGGTGTGTTTGCCGTTGCCTCGTAGTCTATCTCCGCCACCCCTTTTATGTTATTCGTTTGAGTTCTCCATCGCCGAATACGCCTCAGATCCTTGAGGCAATATCAATAATCTCCCCTCCCCGGGGTTCTTTCTCTGTCGTATAAATGATATGAATGAGTCAACGCGCTCAGATGTTCTCCCCTGGCTGGAGGGATGCGTATCATTGCATCATCCTTCGTCCCTGGAGGTAGCTCCTCAGTCCGTCCCTGTTCACGATTCAGGGTTAAGAGAATGAACATCTCTGCCGTTCCTGTCATATAGCTGTGCGCACTGAAAATGCTATCGAGCTATTCGACCTTGTGCCTCTTCCAGAAGCTCAGTCTGCTGGCCGACCCCTGGGTCTTAAGTCCGGTCTGTTGGCTCCTACTTAGCCCGCCCCTTTAACGAATGCGTATGTATATAGTTATCTAATGCCCGTTCCCCAAATAAATGCATTCCAATCATAGTGTTCTTTAGTGATTTATCCTTTCAAGGGATTCGTCGCCTGGGGAGGGGATCATTCCTATCATCTTCAATCATTGTCGAGGCACGGAGTCATATCCCTCGATGATATGCACTCTGTGATTCATATAATGAACATCAACAGGGTTGACCCAAACCCAACATCAAATCCACCTTCTTCTCGAGGGAGGGGTGGTGGCTGTGAGAAGATCACCTCTCGTAGGCTGGACCTCGAGGTGATGTCTCATCTTGGCCGTCCCTTAGTTGTTTTGACTCGTGGAGTTGGATACCCCTAGCAGGCTAGTCCTCGGGATCTTTCCTCTCTGAGGAAGTCCGCCGGTCACCGCTTGGCATTCCCGGCTTTGAAGGACCGTACCCCTAACTGGTGGGACTCTCTGCTTCGCCCCTGTAAACCCCCTAGTCATGAGGAGGTGCTGCCAAAATTTGGACTGGTAACTTAGTCAAATTTGCTATGACACATCGATTAACGACTATGCTTGAGTAGGAACCTCGCATAAGTCCATGATTGCCTCGATTACAGTGCTTCTATGGCCAAACAAATCTTCTAATCTTCTAAAAGCATCAACAAGGTCTCAATAAATATGCATAAGTCTCAATCGGACTTGAATAAACCTTAAACACCCCTAATCCAGCGCGGCTTGAATCCGGCGCGCCAATTTCCGGTGCGCGCGCCCCCTCACGCCGTTTTAACACTAGACTCATAAGTTCTTTGAACTTACTGAGCCCCTATCCGGCGCGCCCAGGGCGCGCCGTATTCAACCCCCCTCTGGCTAGCGCGCTGTTTTAGCTCAGTTAACCATCGCGCCGTATTAGCCTTAGCTAACTATCGCGCCGGTTTAACCCCATTTGGCCATCGCGCCGTTTTAACATTCAAATAAGTATCACGCCGTTTGAACCTATCCCTTATACCCACGTTCCAACGGTGCCGTTTTAGGCTTTTACCTATGTTTCCTGCGCCGTTTCAAGTTCCATATCTACGCGTACTGCGCTGGTTTCGCTCCGAATCGCGTCATTGTACCGTTTCGATACTCTCTCTTCGTCTCCGGGGTGACTTCCGACGCTAATAACAGAGTTAGATGAACCCTGTAATCAATAAGCCAAATAAGCTGGTTTGTGTAAACCGGGATTAATTATCTTCATAGCTTCATCTTCATGACTGAGTTTAAGCATTCATATCGCATCATTGTATGCTTGAGTGCGCGAGCCCTTGGTATATCAAATGGCATTAGCGGAAGGCCGGGCAACGCCCGACAGGAAGCTCTTGTCATGCGCGATGATGGTCTCTGGGCCTATGTCCTCCGCCAAGTATTGAGGGTTTTGCTCTAATAAACTATGCATGATAGGCTATAATATCTTGCATGATCATCTGCATCATTTGCATTCTTTATTTTGGCCTCGATAGCCCATTATCTCTGGCGTTTAATCAAAGGTTTTCTCTCCTTGTGGGGGATGTAATTAACGCCATAGCCTTTATGGTATGGCAGACTGCTAGTCCCGACCGGATCTCACTCTCGCCCGACACGGGTTAGAATGAGCGCACAATAAACTCGTCACTTACGTGACTGGCACGCCTGCGTAGTCAATCAGTCAGTTAATTACCGGTTAGTTAATTGGTTGATCGACACGTAAATACACCAAACAAACCCACCCATCCACCGCGTTGGCAAACAAGTTTGGCATGCCCGGTAGGACTTACAAAATAAAATACCCCTAGTAAAATAAACGATCCAAACAAGTCTGGCACGCCCAGTGGGACCAGTGTCACCTTTCATCTCTTTGCCGAGATACTTGGGCTTCGAGACCCTCCCAAAGGCTACTGATCATCAGTTTGTTGATCTTTTCAGGCAAACAATGACGATAACAACCGGACTGACTGGCGTTGGCTTTGGCCCTTCGATCGTTGCTGGTCATGCGCAAGGGTACCTGGCAGTGCCCATGGTGTTTGGTAGCTTCACTGCCGATGTCGGCTTCCCCAACTTCTTGGGGCTAGCCTTCGTAGACATGCTGGAGGTGGAATCCTCGGAGCCCATCAAGGGAGCTGCAAAGGAGATGGAGCCTCTGAAGGCCCGATGCTACAATGACTCATCCAAGAGTCCAACCCTGGTCGCCAGCTGCCTGGCGCACCATGCCATCTGTGGGGTCCACCCCGATGCTGTTAATAAGAACTCTGGAGGTCGTCAGTGCAAGCAACTCCGGAGGGGTACTGCTGTGGTTACCGGAACCCTCTCGTAATCTGGTAAATCCATGATGGTCGGTGGTATGCGCGTCTTCCTTAACGGACGCGACGCACGGATAGTCCCGGACCGGGTCGTCCCTGCTATCCCCGTCCACAACTCATATCAAGCCCTCGCTGGAAGGAGGGCGGAAAGAGAAGAAGCCAGCCACTACGGCTAGAAGAAGTTGGCCCCCAAGCGTGTGGGTCCCCAAGAGGGTCCAGCCTATCCACCAAACTGCACCTGTCCGCCGCCGCCCTGCTCGCGACGGAATGGAAGGAAGGAGAGGAAGGGGCCTACCCCCGAAAGAAGAAGAAGTGGTTATGGACCCTCCGCGCCACGAAAGCTTCTGGGCCTGCGCCCGCCAAGCCAACGTCCCTGCTGTGGGGCGAAGATTTCAGCAACCGGCCGACAGAGCTCGGCTGGCTTACATCCCTCCTGCGGGAGGTCGACAACCGTTCCCCATGCTGCATCAAGAACGGGGTCGAGAAGAGATTAGCAATTTGGTCAAGAGCTATTTTCGAGGGCTAGGCAACCCCTCGCTTGGACAGCAGCGGCTGATGCAAGTAGTCGCAGCCAGTGAAGACTACTGCCCATCCATGGCAGTTGAAGAAGATGAAAGAGAAAAGATGATGGTGTCGTCAGTCGACGACAATGGCTATGATGACGGCTTTGAGATCGAAGCCGATGAAGCCACCCCTTGGCGGGAAGAAGCAAGAAGGACTTCTATGTTCGAGAGGCTGGCCTTCCTGGATCAGGCTAAGAGGAGGGTCCATCGACGGAGAAGAAGGATGCAGGTCTTCACCTGCAATATGGCTGGCACATTCAGTCGATATGGGGGACTTCCCAAAGACCCCCGCGAGTTGGCTCAATTGGCCGCGAGGCCAGGGCCGAATACTCGAAGAACAGAAGCCGCAAGGGAACTCCTGGCGGCAGCTAAAGGAAAACAACCCCTGGGTTGTCACCAACGGGATGATGAAGCTGCTATCCTGACTGCCAATGTAGTGACGGTGGAAGAAGAAGATGACATCCTCCTCGACATCCTGCCCGAGGGTACGTCCGAGGAAGCAACAGAGGCCATCCCCAGCATAGCAACTATGGACCCGTCGGTCTTGATGCTACTTCAAAGATATCGGCAAGAGATAGACTTGCTGAAGAAACAGCTGATGGAGAAGACTGAACAGTCATTAGCTTCCAAGCTGCCCGAAGTCCAGGGTGAATCATCTCGGGGAGCGGTCCGTCATGTCGACCCTCTGTCACTTTACACCTTGCCTCCGTCGTCAGAGCCGAGCATGGTGATGACTCAGCATCGACCACCAAAGTCACAGCCGCTGATGCCGCCAGTGCTCCCTCAGTGCACCAGACACCCCCACTGTTACGTCCTCCACAGGTGACCACTCTGGTCACCCCGTACCTGCATCCAGCACACTTCTATCCGGAGCCAGTTGACCCCACAGTCATGAACCGGATGATGGTGGAAAGAATGATCGAGCTGAAGCTCGCAGAAAGGAATGAAGGCGACTACGTCGCATTTGATGCCTATCGGGTGCCATACCCGCAACACCATGCTGCCAAGCAGCTTCCCCCAGAAATCAACAAGCCGCCCAAGTTCGACAAGTTCAACGAGAAGGGATCCCTGAAGGAACATATTGCATATTATATGACTGTCATAGGTGATCTGGCCACCGATGAGTCATACTTGCTGAAGTTTTTCAGGTCCTCACTAACGGGGCTCGCATTTGAATGGTACTCCAGCCTCCCGGCCGAGTCGATCAGTGACTTGTCGGATATGCAGAGGAAGTTCCGGGAGAGATTCCATGTTACAGAGAGGGAGGTCACAGTGGCCGAACTCTACTCAACGAAGTAAAGGGCCGATGAGACAGCCCTCGATTATATCAAGAGGTGGAGGAACCTCAGAATGAGGTGCAAGTGGCCCCCGCATCAAGAGGACGCTGTACAAATATGCAAACAAAACCTCAGGAGGGAGGTTCTGGAAAAGATGATTGGAATGGAGATACGGTTGTTTGACCGATTAAACAATGTCGTGGCTGAGGTGGAAGCCTTTTTGGCCAGACCTGCCCCTACATCAGCTGCCAGCATAACCCAGAAGGGCAAGACAGTGGAGCGGCGCCAGGCGCCTAAAGAAGCGAACGCTCTTGACATCAAGGCGTTCGAACAACAGAAAGACAAAGGCAAGAAGGCGGTTGCCCCACAGCCTGTAAAAGCCCCAGATGGCAAAGAAGGTCCCTCACTACGGGACAAGATGAAGAAAGCCTACTCCTTTCCGAAGGATAAAACCAGGATTTTGTTCGATTGGGTAACGGAGTATGGCGTGGTCACCCTGCCAGAGCCGAAGAGACCGGAGGACCTGAAGAAGAAGGACAGTCCAAGATTCTGCCCCAACCACCAGATGCTGGGGCATCCAATCAAAGACTGCTATGTTTTCAAGGACATCATCGAAGGGATGGTGAAGAAAAATGAAATAGAATTGGGAGAGTATAAAGTGCACCCTCCTCAGCCACATGAAGCTCCTCTTAGAAGAGCAGGAGTCAACATGATCTCCCTATACCAGGCATTGCCCGGGGAGATCTCTGAAGCAAGTACGTGGAGCACCTATGAAACTCATTTCTTGGAGACCGTGAAAGAACATCAGGGATGGCAGCAGGTCCCTGTGAAGCATAGAAAGAAAAGGACACCCCGCCCGAAAGTGGGGGCACATATCCATGGTGTTACACCACGACCTGCTCCGTCGGTGGCAGCACCTGTGTGGACCATGTTGTGCCCCTGTGGTTTTGATGTCAGCAAGCACTATGAGTATGAATGATGATTGATTGAGCGTCTTATTTGCATGTCATTCCATCGAACAAGTTGTGTGCATATTCATCGTGCGTTGACGCTGTATGGGCATTGCGTTGTGTATTCTAGCATTATCTCTGTAGAAACACATGCATACTCGGTGCATCTGTGCATTCATCAGTTGCTTCAACTCAAGTCTGTACAACAGTCTGTATTGGTACTAGTCCACAAGCCCATGCACATTTGCTACATAGCATATCTTGAATCAGTGTAGTGTTGTTTTATTCAGTCATAAAGTCTGTGCATGCCTTCATCTGTTCATATCTTGCATTAGTGCAGTTATATAGTCAGTGCCTGGTTCAGTGCATATATGCATATTATGCATGCATATAGAGGACAGCTTAGATAGGTCAATGCATAGTTCATTGCTAAGTCTATACACTCTTTACCATGCACTCAAAGTCTATATATTCTGTTCGTGCAATTGAATACTATGTATGCACTCGGTTGCCTTGATGACTGAACAAGTCTGTACATTCTTCGACGGTATGTCTGTACATCTATTGTACCATGCACTCAAAGTCTGTACATTCTTTGGTGGTAAGTCTGTACAACCGGTGCTGATATGAGCATCAATGTTCGTGCCTCATTTCACAAGTCTGTACAACCTCTGATGATTCGAGCGTTTAAGTCCATACATCAACACATCAGAGTCTGTACATTATGTATTCATGATTAAACTCTAGGCACAGCAAGTCGATGCATCGTTTGTACATCGCACACAAAGTCTGAACACTCTTTAATGGCGTGTCCGTGCATTCATCTTCAATGTGCATACTTTCCTGCATGCAAACTGCATTATACGCATCAAGTCTGTACATGCTTAGTTCAATTCTCGAACTAACTCGGTGCGTCTTTCTGTCTTTCCTTTCAGATTAACTCAAACTGATGACAAGTCTGATCTGACAGGACTAGTGGTCGAGGAACTTACGAAAGGGCACGTGATCCAAGAATGTAGGATGTGTCTGGATCGTGACACGTGTATTACAGCAGGCCGAAATGCTGCCACGTGGTCAAGGCGCTTGGGCGGGAATCGTGGAGGACACACGCCCACCTATCTGCTACTGCTATATAACAAGAAGAGTTCTCCATCTGAAGTGATGATCGTTGCATTGAGATAGAAATCAGATCAAGAAGTGTAGAAATAGAGAGAGCCTGCACGATCCAGAGATAAGAGAAAGAGAAGAAAGAGAGAAGAAGAGAAGTAGAGAGTTGAGAGAGAGGAGTCTGAGAGATTTACTCTGAATGTTTGTTCATCAGTCACTTGGTTCAGATACCAGAACTGATATTGCTCATTGTGAGCTACATTCCCTCTAGGGATTTCTTATTTTTTGTTTGTTTCTATCTTATTTTCTGAAATCTTGTTTTCAAGCTATGTGTCAGCAGAGCAAGCTGTAATGCTCAGCGGGCAGAGAAGGATTCCTCTGGACGGGTGAAGCTGTAAGTCCCCAGCGGTTTGCAGAGGAGGATTCCTCTGGACGGCATAAGCTGTAATGCCCAGCTGTCTGTAGGGTTGTGACCCCGAAGCTGTGGATCAGCGAAGCTGTGTATCAGCGGTTGAAGCCACATTCTGGTTTGGAGTATGGGGTGGATGTAGATCTCGGGTTTGAGATCGAACCACCTTAAAAATTTCTTTTCTACTGTGTGTTTGTCTTGCAAATTGTTGTGCCTCTTGATTATATCTTCCATCTGCTGTAGATGCATGTTTAGGATCGTTTAAGTTCAGATCTGCTTGAGTTGGCTTTCTGTGATCGCTTTAGCTTATCTTTCTGCCGTCCAGCAGCAGTTTGTTTTATTTCCGCACTTGAAACTGCTGTAGTCGATTTTATTGGGTGATTGATCTATTCACCCCCCTCTAGATCGTTCATAGACTCTCATCAGTTGGTATCAGAGCCTAACTCTTTTTCAGGGACTAACATCCTAAAGAGGAACGACCATGAACGCTGAGGGAATGACAGCAGAAGGACATTCAACCTCCAAGCCTCCATACTTCGACGGCTCTAACTATGACTACTGGAAGAACAGATTGCAAGTCTTTCTGAGGGCGAAAGACTACGAGATATGGAGGGTAGTGAGCCAGGGACCGTTCGAACTGCACGAGAATGAAGAGGTTTGGACGAAAGAAGAAATTAGAAAGTCTACTTTGAATTGGAGTGCCGTCAACTCTATCCAGTGCGCACTTCATCCCACGGAATTCTCCAGAGTGTCATCGTGCAAAACCGCCAAGGAGATGTAGGACACATTGGAGGTTATCTACGAAGGGACATCACAGGTGAGAGAGACCAAGGCTAATATGTTGGTCTCTGAATATGAAGCATTCCGGATGAAACATGGTGAGACCATGACTGAGATGTATGCTCGTCTGACGATCATAACTAACGGTCTGAGGAATTTGGGAAAGAGCTATTCCGACTACGAGATTGTAAGGAAGATCTTGCGGTCTCTGACTCCTATCTGGCACACAAAGGCGACAGTGATCGAGGAGTCAAGAGATCTTCAGACGTTGAAAGTTGACGAGTTAATAGGTTCTCTAATGGCATATGAGATGAACTTTCCCAAAATTGAGGAGCTCGAGAATAAGAAGAAACCAATCGCACTGAAGGCTAGTTCCAGCAGAACAAGCAGATGCAACCACAGTGAATCATCAAGTGAGCAGAGCAATCTATCTGAGTCAGAAATAGATGGAGACCAACTTGCTATGTTGACCATAGAGTTCAGGTGATTCTTGAGAAAGGAAGGCAAAAATTTCGGCCGAAGACAATTCAGCGGCCGGCGATATAACAGGTATAGGTCTACCCCTGCGAAGAAACCTGATACTAATGTTTGCTATCACTGCAGGAAGGCCGGACATATGAAGGCAGATTGTCCAGAGCTCCATAGGCAGAAGGAGAAACTAAGGAATAAAGGAGGAAAAGGAAAAGCCATGATTAGTACTTGGAGCGATGAGGACGAGGGCACACTGAGCACCACCTCAGAGGGCGAGGATGAAGAAAAGCATGTCTGCCTGATGGCCAAAAGTGACAAAGAAAAAGAAGGAGACTCCGATGAGGTATCCTCTCCTTTTGAGCACTATACAATTTCTGATTGGGAGGATGCCTACGGAGACTTGCTAGATAAAGTGGATGATATTAGAAAGGAGAACATGCATTTGAAGAAGAAAATAAACTCACTTATGAATGATAAAACCATGTCTGATAAAATTGCTTGTCTGCAATCGAAAAATGATAGTTTAAAATTTTCATGTGCTGAATATGATGAATTGAAGCATGCTTTAATAGATTCTAGAAAAGAAAATGAATGGTTAAAGAATGTCATCGATGATTTGAAGCTGAGAGTTCAAATGTTTGAAAATAAAGCAAAATTTTCAAATGAGAAATATGAAGCTGTTTTGTGTGTGAATTCTGAATTAAAGAAAATAGTTGAAAATTTAGAAAAAGAAAATGTTGATAAAATGAAAATTATAGAAAATATGACCCAAGGCACAGATAATCTCAATGCTCTATTAGGGTCAAAGGTGAATTTCAGAAAAGAAGGTCTTGGATTCAACTCAACTGCCACAAAAAGCCTTGCCATGAAAACCATATCATTTGTGGCAGAGAAAAGGAAGGGACCTCTTATAAAAATGGTTAATGAAAATTCTGCTTCAGAAATTGTTAATTTGAAAATGTCCAGTGCCAAGGACAAAGGTAAACAGAAGGTTGGTGAGGCTAGCAGATCCTGCCCTTTACCCAAAAGTAAGTCTCAGGTTCGGGGTCAGCCTCCAAGCAAATTTAAACTCCAGGGCAAGATCACCAAGTCTCCACCACCATCACCTATCAAGAAGAAGACCCAACACAAACCTGTACAGAAGTCTAGTGGGTCAAAAAATGCAAGGGAGACCTAATGCTGCTCGGGGGAAAACCAGCCATACTCACCAACCCAAGGTCCAGACCTATTACACCTATCCTTAGAAATAGCCACAACCATTCTATAGGATTGGATGGAATCAAGTCTAGGGGAGGTCTAGATATCAATCTTTTCTCACTCACTGGCATAGACCTCATTTTGCTAGCTGGGTCGGTCAGTCTAGGACATGGGGTCCTAATAGATAGGTCTTCTTTGGTCAGCCTAGGACCACTGCAGGCCGCAATTATATGAGTACCTATTGGCCTGGGCACTGGCACAAAAATAATCATGCTGCTAATAAAGATGGTGCCAGAACTCAATAAAAACCACAGCATCAGAAGAAGAAGGTTCAATCAGTTGGTGCTGAGAAAAAGAAAAAAATGATGAAAAGAATGTTAGGAATTCCACTAAGTCAACCATGTCTAGACAAATGTGGATTCCTAAACAATTGCTATCTTGCTTAAATTGTTCTGTTTCTGCTTCGAAGCCCAAACAGTTTTGGGTTCCAAAATTCTCTACCTGATTGTGATTACAGGTATGCCTGGCAGCCAGGAGCAATATGTGGTATCTTGATAGTGGCTGCTCCAGGCATATGATAGGAGATAATGCCAACTTTTGCATGTTGACTGAGAAGAATGGAGGTCTTGTCACCTTCGGAGGAAATACAAAGGGTAAAATCATCGGGTCAGGTAAGGTAGGTAAGTGTACTACCTGTTGCATTGAAGAAGTACTGCTGGTTGATGGTCTAGCATATAACTTACTCAGTATCAGCCAGCTCTGTGATAAAGGACACAAGGTAATATTTGATTCTCAGTATTGCAAAATCTTTGAACCTGATTCTGATGAGTTAAATTCTCAGGAAAAAGAGTGAATAACATTTATTTGGTAGATTTAGATGATTTAGCTCATTCTAATCTCTGCCTTACTGCAAATAAAGATGATTTAGCATTTCTGTGGCATCGTAGATTAGGCCATGCCAGCTATACTGTTTTGCATAAATTGAATAAACATAGCATGGTTAGAGGACTCCCTGAAATTTCTTTCAAGAAGGAAAATAAGGTGTGTGGTGCTTGCACACAGTCCAAGCATACTAGAAAGTCATTTAAATCAAGAACTAAAAACATGTCCCTTAAACCTTATGAGCTGATACATATGGATATATTTGGACCCACATGATCAGTCAGCTTGTCAGGGAGGAGATATGGATATGTCCTAGTTGATGACTTCTCTAGGTATACTTGGGTATTTTTCCTTACAAATAAAAATGATGCATTCATAGAATTTTAGGAGTTCTATTTGAAAATAAAACAGAAAAATGAAAATTCAATTGAAAATATTTTATCTGATCATGGAGGTGAGTTCAAGAATTCACAATTTGATGAATTTTGCAGGGTCAATGGGATTACTCATCGGTGCTCCTCACCAAGGACACCATAGCAAAATGGAGTGGTGGAGAGGAGGAACCGGACTCTTGTGGAGATGGCCCGAACACTCCTAGTTGAAGGTGGCCTACCAAGAAAATTTTGGGCCGAAGCAGTTAATACTGCGTGTCATGTAATAAATAGAGCCATGGTAAGGCCGTTCACTCAGAAAACACCCTATGAAATCCTCAAGGGTAAGAAACCTTCAATTGCTCACTTTAAGGTTTTTGGATGTAAATGTTTTATCCATGTTAATGATAAAAGAGATCTTGATAAGTTTGAACCTAAAAGTGATCCCGGCTTGTTCTTAGGATATTCTGAAACCACTAGAGTATATAGGGTGTACAATTCAAATTCTGAAACAGTTGAAGAATCTCCACATGTAGCCTTTGATGAGTCCCTGACTAATGGTCTGTGCAGGAAAGAAAATGATGGAGAAATATTAAATGAAAGACAATCGGCAGACCAATCAGATCAAGAAGAAGAGCCAGAAGAAAACAATGCAGAAGAGTCTACTGTTCAGGGGGAGGTAAATGAAGATCAAGGTAACCAAGTTATCAATATCAGATTTTTAAGAGATCATCCAGTAAGTAATGTCATTGGTAACCTAAATGAACCCCCTAGGACTAGAGGCTACTTTAGAGATCAGCATGAATTAAATACATATGCATTGGTTTCTCATGTAGAACCCAAGTCCATTGACGATGCCTTAAAGGATGTGCATTGGATCAACGTCATGCACGAGGAGCTTAATCTGTTTGACAGGAACAAGGTGTGGTACCTAGTCCCACCTCCTAATCATGGGACTGTCATTAGAACTAAATGGGTTTTTAGAAATAAAACTGATGAGCTAGGTAATGTAGTAAAGAATAAAGCCAGACTTGTTGCTCAGGGGTACAACCAGGAATTCGGTATTCACTTTGAAGAGTCATTTGCCCCTGTAGCCAGGATAGAAGCTATCAGAATTTTGTTAGCTTATGCATGCTCCCTTGGAATAACTCTCCAGCAGATGGACGTAAAATCTACCTTTCTCAATGGGGAAATTAAGGAGGATGTCTATGTCCACCAACCTCCTGGCTTTGAATGCTCAGATTTCCCTTCTTATGTATATAAGTTGAATAAAGGTCTCTATGGTTTGAAGCAAGCTCCTAGAGCTTGGTATGACAGGCTCAGCAAATTCCTTACCGAGAAGAAGTTCTCGAGAGGTGAGATTGACCAAACGTTGTTTACAAAGGTAAGTCACCCTGACATACTTATTGTTCAGATTTATGTGGATGACATTATTTTTGGTTCAACTAACCCAAAGATGTGTAAGGAATTTTCTGACTTAATGACACAAGAGTTTGAAATGAGCTCAATGGGTGAGCTGAAACTCTTTCTTGGATTGCAAGTGACTCAAACCAAAGATGGAAACTTTATCACCCAGTCCAAATACATTAGGGACCTCCTAAAGAAATACAAGCTCGAAAACCTCAAGGACATTGCAGCTCCTATGGTACCTCCACAAGTCTTGATCAAGATACAAAAGGTAACATAGTGGATCAAAAACTGTATAAAGGTATGATCGGATCCCTTTTGTATCTCACTGCATCTAGGCCTGATATACAATTTGCAGTATGTTTATGTGCTAGATTTCAGGGTAGTCCTAAGGAGTCTCATTTTAGTGCAGTGAAAAGGATCTTTAGGTATCTGTCAGGCACCCAAGAACTTGGTCTTTGGTACCCTGCTAGGTGTGAGTTAGAGCTTATAGCTTACACTGATGCAGACTATGCTGAGTGTCTGATAGATAGGAAGAGCACTAGTGGATATTGCCAATTCCTAGGTGGTCGTCTAGTATCTTGGGCCTCTAAAAAGTAACACACTGTAGCACTTTCCACTGCAGAGGTAGAATATGTTGCTGCAGGGAATTGTGCTACCCAGGTACTATGGATCAAACATCAACTCTCAGATTATCAGATAATTCTGGGATGCATTCCTATTTTATATGATAACACTAGTGCCATCTGCCTTTCTAAAAATCCTGTTCACCACTCTAGGACTAAGCACATTGATATTAAACATCCTTTTCTTAGAGATGATGTGAGCAAAAGTGAAATTGAATTAGTCTTTGTTGAAACTGAAAAACAAGTTGCTGATATTTTTACAAAACCTCTTGGAAATGAAAGATTTAGATATCTAAGAAGAGAACTAGGGCTTTGTAAATTTCAGCATGAAAATGACTAATTTTTCTCTTGGGATGTCTTTTAGAGTGCTTGAAATAATTGAGTTTGCTTGTTCTTGAACCTGTGAATAGGGTTGCTCGATGATAGAATAATCACTTGTGGACTGAGTACATAAGTGGCTGCACATCTTGCACATACTATCTCTGAAGTTGATGCATAGTTGGGCATATAGTTGACAGATGGTTGTGCATATAGTCAATCAATTGCCTTGTATAGACTTTATGTCGAAGCACACTCTACACATAGTTGATGCACGTTTTCACCGGGGTGCATAAGCTTTCAGCATGAAGTCGATGCATTTGGTGTTTTAAACAGCATGAAGGTCGGTGCATCCTATGTTCATGTTGCATGTAGGTAGGTGCATCTTGCATATCACATATTCCAGAGTCGGTGCATTTTTATACCATCTGCATATAGAGCCGGTACAACTTGAGTTGATGCATAGCAATGTTTGGGGGAGTGCTGTTAAGTCTGATCTTTAATCAACTTCTCCTAACCTTTCCTCCTTTTTCAGATATAATTATCCTTTGATATCAGTCCATATAATCTTGCAAACCTTTTTGAGCTGCTCCTATGCATCATTATCACCTTTTATCAATTGGTATCATTATCACTTGGTATCACTTTGATTAGAAAACAATCTTGCTATAGGTTCGTTACAGTAAGCTGCAGTTATTGCAACCCTTCCTTTATAAGAATCATGGTTGCTTCTTGACTGAATTAAAGGTTTAACCTTAATAGACTGAAGAGTTCAGAGACTATCCATCAGAAAATAAGGTGTTCAAAACTGTTTATTGCTCTTAACTTTGTTTTCGCATGGTTAGAATAGAAAGGTCTTCACTGTACCTGAACATAACAGACTTAGTGAAGTCAAGATGCAGAAGACTAGAGTGTGTATTATCTTTAAACAGTCACTCCAAAAATCATAAGGGCAGCAGAAATAAGATCATAAAAGAAAAGGAAATAAACAAAGTGGCAGAGCAATGACTGAGTTACACTGAGAAACTGAGGCCTCCATCAAAGAAATGGAGAATACCTTAAGTCATGAAGTGATTCAGATTAACTCTGTATCCTTAATCAAATCTACATGGGTAGTTTCACTAAGTAACTAGGGGTACTGGCCTCTAATCAAGGTGTACCCTTAACGTCAAAGGTGCGAACTGTCTTTGTAAATTTTGACATGAAATAGATCTAGTAGTTTATACCTAGTAACTGGGGGTACCTGTCTCTGATCAAGGTGTACACCTAATGTCAACGATATAAATGCCACTGATCTGTTCACTAAGTTCAGAATCAGAAAAAGGAACTATTGTAACCCTTAGATAACAAAAGTCATTGAGTGTCAACTGTTTAACTTCAATACAAATTCAAGTGACTTTCCTTGATATTCACTGTTTCTGAAATCAATAGGGTACTGTCCTGACCTAGTTTATTATGACTATGTGTTTTAGGTTCATTGCTATAAACGGAGTCTATAGCCCTATTTTTTGGAAGTCAGTTGCTTTACTCCACTTTCTATAACTGCTAAACCTAGATTTAATCAAGCATACACATTGTTGACTCTTATATCCCAAGGGTTGATTTATAACCTGCTCATTTCCTGAACCATTGCATGGAATGTTATTTCATTCATCCTCCCTGGTTTCCTTATTTCTTACCTTCCTCCTTTTTGCTGACGTCAAAGGGGGAGAATTAGGGGAAGAGATTATGTGGGGAGAATTAGGGAGAGAGATTATGTCAAAAGGGGGGTAAAAGAAGCATCTATTCAGGGGGAGTTTCCTTGTCTATGAATCATGCAAATAGTTTGGGTCTGAGTGACTCATAGTGTTGCCATCATCAAAAAGGGGGAGATTGTTGTGCCCCTGTGGTTTTGATGTTAGTAAGCACTATGAGTATGAATGATGATTGATTGAGCATCTTATTTGCATGTCATTCCATCGAACAGGTTGTGTGCATATTCATCATGCGTTGACGCTGTATGGGCATTGCGTTGTGTGTTCTAGCATTATCTCTGTAGAAACACATGCATACTTGGTGCATCTGTGCATTCATCAATTGCTTCAACTCAAGTCTATACAACAGTCTGTATTGGTACAAGTCCACAAGCCCATGCACGTTTGCAACATAGCATATCTTGAATCAGTGTAGTGTTGTTTTATTCAGTCATAAAGTCTGTGCATGCCTTCATCTGTTCATATCTTGCATTAGTGCAGTCATATAGTCAGTGCCTGGTTCAGTGCATATATGCATATTATGCATGCATATAGAGGACAGCTTAGATAGGTCAATGCATAGTTCATTGCTAAGTCTGTACACTCTTTACCATGCACTCAAAGTCTATACATTCTGTTCGTGCAATTGAATACTATGTCTGCACTCGGTTGCCTTGATGACTGAACAAGTCTGTACATTCTTCGACGGCATGTCTGTACATCTATTGTACCATGCACTCAAAGTCTGTACATTCTTTGGTGGCAAGTCTCAACGAAGTAAAGGGCCGATGAGACAGCCCTCGATTATATCAAGAGGTGGAGGAACCTCGGAATGAGGTGCAAGTGGCCCCCGCATCAAGAGGACGCTGTACAAATATGCAAACAAAACCTCAGGAGGGAGGTTCTGGAAAAGATGATTGGAATGGAGATACGGTTGTTTGACCGATTAAACAATGTCGTGGCTGAGGTGGAAGCCTTTTTGGCCAGACCTGCCCCTACATCAGCTGCCAGCACAACCCAGAAGGGCAAGACAGTGGAGCGGCGCCAGGCGCCTAAAGAAGCGAACGCTCTTGACATCAAGGCGTTCGAACAACAGAAAGACAAAGGCAAGAAGGCGGTTGCCCCACAGCCTGTAAAAGCCCCAGATGGCAAAGAAGGTCCCTCACTACGGGACAAGATGAAGAAAGCCTACTCCTTTCCGAAGGACAAAACCAGGATTTTGTTCGATTGGGTAACGGAGTATGGCGTGGTCACCCTGCCAGAGCCGAAGAGACCGGAGGACCTGAAGAAGAAGGACAGTCCAAGATTCTGCCCCAACCACCAGATGCTGGGGCATCCAATCGAAGACTGCTATGTTTTCAAGGACATCATCGAAGGGATGGTGAAGAAAAATGAAATAGAATTGGGAGAGTATAAAGTGCACCCTCCTCAGCCACATGAAGCTCCTCTTAGAAGAGCAGGAGTCAACATGATCTCCCTATACCAGGCATTGCCCGGGGAGATCTCTGAAGCAAGTACGTGGAGCACCTATGAAACTCATTTCTTGGAGACCGTGAAAGAACATCAGGGATGGCAGCAGGTCCCTGTGAAGCATAGAAAGAAAAGGACACCCCGCCCGAAAGTGGGGGCACATATCCATGGTGTTACACCAAGACCTGCTCCGTCGGTGGCAGCACCTGTGTGGACCATGTTGTGCCCCTGTGGTTTTGATGTCAGCAAGCACTATGAGTATGAATGATGATTGATTGAGCATCTTATTTGCATGTCATTCCATCGAACAAGTTGTGTGCATATTCATCATGCGTTGACGCTGTATGGGCATTGCGTTGTGTATTCTAGCATTATCTCTGTAGAAACACATGCATACTCGGTGCATCTGTGCATTCATCAGTTGCTTCAACTCAAGTCTGTACAACAGTCTGTATTGGTACTAGTCCACAAGCCCATGCACGTTTGCTACATAGCATATCTTGAATCAGTGTAGTGTTGTTTTATTCAGTCATAAAGTCTGTGCATGCCTTCATCTGTTCATATCTTGCATTAGTGCAGTTATATAGTCAGTGCCTGGTTCAGTGCATATATGCATATTATGCATGCATATAGAGGACAGCTTAGATAGGTCAATGCATAGTTCATTGCTAAGTCTGTACACTCTTTACCATGCACTCAAAGTCTATACATTCTGTTCGTGCAATTGAATACTATGTATGCACTCGGTTGCCTTGATGACTGAACAAGTCTGTACATTCTTCGACGGTATGTCTGTACATCTATTGTACCATGCACTCAAAGTCTGTACATTCTTTGGTGGTAAGTCTGTACAACTGGTGCTGATATGAGCATCAATGTTCGTGCCTCATTTCACAAGTCTGTACAACCTCTGATGATTCGAGCGTTTAAGTCCATACATCAACACATCAGAGTCTGTACATTATGTATTCATGATTAAACTCTAGGCACAGCAAGTCGATGCATGGTTTGTACATCGCACACAAAGTCTGAACACTCTTTAATGGCGTGTCCGTGCATTCATCTTCAATGTGCATACTTTCCTGCATGCAAACTGCATTATACGCATCAAGTCTGTACATGCTTAGTTCAATTCTCGAACTAACTCGGTGCGTCTTTCTGTCTTTCCTTTCAGATTAACTCAAACTGATGACAAGTCTGATCTGACAGGACTAGTGGTCGAGGAACTTACGAAAGGGCACGTGATCCAAGAATGTAGGATGTGCCTGGATCGTGACACGTGTATTACAGCAGGCCGAAATGCTGCCACGTGGTCAAGGCGCTTGGGCGGGAATCGTGGAGGACACACGCCCACCTATCTGCTACTGCTATATAACAAGAAGAGTTCTCCATCTGAAGTGATGATCGTTGCATTGAGATAGAAATCAGATCAAGAAGTGTAGAAATAGAGAGAGCCTGCACGATCCAGAGATAAGAGAAAGAGAAGAAAGAGAGAAGAAGAGAAGTAGAGAGTTGAGAGAGAGGAGTCTGAGAGATTTACTCTGAATGTTTGTTCATCAGTCACTTGGTTCAGATACCAGAACTGATATTGCTCATTGTGAGCTACATTCCCTCTAGGGATTTCTTGTTTTTTGTTTGTTTCTATCTTATTTTATGAAATCTTGTTTTCAAGCTATGTGTCAGCAGAGCAAGCTGTAATGCTCAGCGGGCAGAGGAGGATTCCTATGGACGGGTGAAGCTGTAAGTCCCCAGCGGTTTGTAGAGGAGGATTCCTCTGGATGGCATAAGCTGTAATGCCAGCTATCTGTAGGGTTGTGACCCCGAAGCTGTGGATCAGCGAAGCTGTGTATCAGCGGTTGAAGCCACATTCTGGTTTGGAGTGTGAGGTGGACGTAGATCTCGGGTTTGAGATCGAACCACCTTAAAAATTTCCTGTCTACTGTGCGTTTGTCTTGCGAATTATTGTGCCTCTTGATTATATCTTCCATCCGCAGTAGATGCATGTTTAGGATGGTTTAAGTTCAGATCTGCTTGAGTTGGCTTTCTGTGATCGCTTTAGCTTATCTTTCTGCCGTCCAGCAGCAGTTTGTTTTATTTCCGCACTTGAAACTGCTGCAGTCGATTTTATTGGGTGATTGATCTATTCACCCCCCTCTAGATCGTTCATAGACTCTCATCAGACCACTCCATCTACAGTCATCAAGGTACATACATGCAATCGGAGGAGACAGACTCCGCTGCCGGTGGTCAAGGAAACTAGTCCTGGGATCCACCAACTACAAGACCTTATTGAAGGGCTGGATGAGTATGTGCAACCCGAATTGAAACCCTTGCTGGTGCGGGACCATGTCCCATGGCAAGAACTGGAGCAGCTCTCACTCGAGCAAAAGGAAGAAGCTGATGCAACATCCGACAAGAGGGGCAGTCTGTTCTCGGGGCAGGCACCTGCTGAAGCAAGGAAGAAGTTGAAGCAAAAGAAGAAGAAGAGAAAGGCCGCTAAGGCCGATAAAGTGTAGGTTTTCTCCTGTAATACTCTATCAGCACTCTTCAACCTGCCCGGAGAGGAGGAAGAAGAGGACATTTGCTTCACGCCCCCTATCGGGGGAGGCATGGCCGAGGCCGCAACTGCCACACATGCTACTCGGTCAGGCCAGAAATGGGGCCGCCAGCCGCCACCCAACCACAACATCATGTTCAGGGGAGAGCAGCCCTACAAGACACCTCCGCCAGAGATCAAGGGAGTCCAGATCCCTCCTCCGCCAGGCCTATATAACAAGAGTGGGGGCAAGGCAGTCCCTTCATTTCATGAATTCATGAAGATGTCTAAGGGGAAGCAGCCTTACCAGGAGGCTAACCCTGGGATGTTCACCCGCAGCCAACATAATCTACCGAAGCTCCAAATGCAGATGGAGCTTGCCCCGCAGTAGCTTATGAAGAGCACCAAGGATCCGATGCCAGCCAGAAAGGCGCCGAGTCCGAGGTAGATGAAGCAGGTCCGTTAGGGGCCGCAATTCAAGACTCTCCCAAGCCCAGGTGGGTTGAGGCGATGAAGCTTTGCAATGTCTGAGCTGGGAGCCGCATAATGAAGCTACTCAAGAAGCTCCCTGTTCGATTTACAATATGGGAGATCCTCTCTTTGAGTGAAGAGACTCGACATGTGATCATCACTGCTCTGCAGACGCCTGCTCATTTTGAGACTTGCTTGGCCGAAGCAATGTCGGAAGCTAGCATGACCTTCACTTCAGAGGATATGCTGCTACCTACCATCAGCCACAACATACCGCTGTACATGAAGGGGCACCTGAATGAAAGGGAGCTGAATAGAATTCTGGTCGATCCCGGTGCAGATGTCAATATTTTACCCTACAGAATCTATGAGAGGCACCACTTCAATGTGCATGTCGGGGATATGCGTATCGCCGGCTTTAATCAAAAATGTGAAGTGTCGATGGGGGTGGCGGAGTTCACACTTACGCTGGCGGATTTCACTATGACGGTGCAGTTCCATGTCATCGACTCCCGCACCTCGTACAAGGCGCTTCTCGGCCGCCCATGGCTGCATGAAAACATGGTGGTGCCCTCTACGCTCCACCAATGTATCAAATACAGCTTCCAAGGGAAAGAGGAGAGGATATTTGCTGACCTCCACCCATTCGAGATATTTGAATGTCACTTGGCGGATGCCAACCTATATGCGGGGCTTTCTCAGAAGACCTCTGAAGCTAAGACCCCTCCGGGGGCATCAAGAGGCGCATCCGGCGATAATTGGTACCCACCACCGCCGCGCGGATATGTCAAGCCCAAGGCGGTCTCTCATATCACAGCATCCGGGGACGTGGGCAGAACAGCACCCCCAGCATTATACCCCGAAGCTAATGAAGTTCAGGTCAGTCGGCAGCACGACCACATTGGAGTCCCGGACGGCCTCACCAAGCCAATTCCCGGCCTCGATGACCCCACTGTCGAGCCTTTCAAAACTTGGGAGGTGACATAGATAGATGGACCCAGCATCTTGTTCTACACGGCTGAAGAGCACCATACTCAGAAAGATACATACTACTGCCTCCCCAAAGATATAAGCAATCTGTCAGTCCCCGTCAAGGGTCTGGCATTCACAACCAGTCGGATAGCCAGGATGTTCCAAAAGCAACACATCCTCTCTGATCAATCTCATAAAAATAAAGAAGCTTTCCAGAAAATGTGGTATCCCGTAAGTCTGGATTAGGAAATGAGACGCATCTCTCAGCACCTGGGGTTGGGCTTCACCCTTGAAGAATACTACTACAGTGGGTGATACGAGGTGGACACCATCTCCGCCTTCTACCCTGCTAAAGATAGCCCACTGGGGGCAACCTTTGATGAATACCCAGCGGAAGCTGAATATGCTGAGCCGGCTCAAACAGGAGATCAAGAAGCAGAGACCGTGATTCCTTGTCGATGCTGGGAGCAGGTCTGTCCCGGAGAGATGACCCTTCAAGCCAAATTTGATACGGCTACCAACAGCGAATCCGAAGATGTTGAAGAAGCAGGGACCTCTCCCTGCAGTAGAGTCCTACTGATGATGACCTCAGCACCTCTTGTGCCAATCGGGGAAGCCTTGACCAGCTCCGATCAAGAGGTATATCCTATCAAGAAAGGGAAGGCCACTTCTATTGAAGACACAGCTGCCCCAGAAGGCGAGGCCTCCCCTCCCTCTGTGACAAGGCTGAGATGTTGTTCCAGCCCAACAACAACCAACCACCAGTCTGCCACGGCTACAACCCCGTCTACAAGGGCTGAAGCTGCTCTCTCACCCTTGGAGACTGCAACGGCAATGGATTTGCTGAGAGAGCAATATGCACGGCCGCTATTAAATGAAGCAGAGGACTTTCGTGAGAGGTCCTCGACCCCGAGGATGGTATTCCAGATTTAGTTGACCTCTAGCCGGCACCTCCGGAGATAGAAGACGGAGGCCAAGCTATGGTCGATGAGCTGATAGAAGTTAACTTGGGAAATGAGGTAGATTCTAGGACTACCTTTCTCAATGCCCAACTATAGCCAGAGGAATGGGAGTTGTACATCTAGCTGCTGCAAGTGTACCGGGATTGCTTCGCCTGGACTTACAAAGAAATGCCAGGTCTGAGCCCCGCGATTTCACAACATGAGCTGGCAATCAGCCCTAAGGCCGAGCCAGTGAAGCAACCACCACGGCGCATGAGGCCGGAGCTCATCACTCAGATTTGTACAGAAGTCGACAAGCTCATTGACGTGGGATTTGTTGAAGAAAACCAGTACACCACATGGCTGGCAAATATCATCCCCGTGAAGAAGAAGAATGGATAGATCCGGATATGTGTTGACTTTCGAGATCTGAATAAAGCATGTCCCAAGGATGACTTTCCGGTGCCAATAACGGAAGTCATGATTGATGCTACAACCGGCCATGAGGCCCTGTCATTCATGGACGGGTCGTCCGGCTATAATCAGATATGGATCGCAGAGCATGACCAGGTCCATACCGCCTTCCGAACCCCTAAAGGTATCTATCACTACAAGAGGATGCCGTTCGGACTGAAGAATGCTGGCGTAACTTATCAACGCGCAATGACCAGAATATTTGATGAATTGCTCTACCATAAGGTCGAGTGCTACATAGATGATCTGGTGGTCAAGACCAGAAGAAAAGAAGACCATCTGCAAGACCTCCGAATCATTTTTCATAGGCTAAGGCAGCATGAGTTGAAGATGAACCCTATGAAATGCGCGTTTGGAGGGTCGAGCAGAAAATTCTTGGGTTTCATTGTCAGATACCGGGGAATCGAGATAGACCCTGCAAAGATCATAGCAATTCAAGAGCTACCTGCACCAAGGAACCTCTCTAAGCTGAGATCACTGCAAGGCTGTTTGGCTTATATCCGGCACTTCATTTCCAATTTGTCAGGGCGATGCCAGCCTTTCCACAAATTGATGATGAAGGATGTTCCCTTTTACTGGGACGAAGATTGCCAGATAGCCTTTGACAAGCTGAAAGACTATCTGAAGACTCCTCCAGTGCTGGGCGCACCGGTGAAAGGTCGGCCGCTGATATTATATATAGCAGCCACACACAACTCTCTGGGAGCAATGCTAGCCCAGAACAATGAAGAAGGGAAAGAACAAGCCCTCTACTACCTCAGTCGGAGACTGGTCAGGATAGAGGAGACATATACTTACATTGAGAAGACCTGTCTATCATTGGTTTTCACAGTCAAGAAGCTTCGACAGTATATGTTGTCGCATGAAATCAGCCTGGTATCCAAAGAGGACCCGTTGAAATATATTATGTCCCAGCCGGCACTCAAAGGTCGCTTAGGCAAATGGGCGGTCATCCTTATGGAGTTTCACATCTCCTATGTGCCGCGAAAGGTTGTCAAGGGCCAAGCTATTGCAGACTTCTTCGTCGAACATCCGGTACCGGAAGACTGTCCGCTAGAATCGGAGCTTCCCGAAGATGAAACCCTAGAAGCCACTCAAGTGCAGCCCTCCTTGTGGCAGCTATATTTTGATGGCGCTTCCAGAATTGACACCTTGGCCACTGGGTCAGCCAGGGTCAGAGCATGAGCAGGCATAGTCCTGAAGTCTTCAGAAGGGGAAGTTGTATACACATCTTGCTCAATAAACAAGCCATGCACAAATAATGAAGCAGAGTATGAAGCCCTGATAATCGGGTTGCGGATCGCACTGTCCATGTGGATTCAGATGGTGGAAGCATTCGGAGACTCCATGCTAGTTATAAAACAGCTGGAAGGAGAGTTCGATGTGTGAAAGCAAGAGCTCCTCCCCTACCATCAGCTGGCAACCCGCCTGATGTCAAGATTCTACTTCATCAGCATCAAGCATGTCAATCAAGGACAGAACGCTCAGGCGGACGCCCTCGCTAAATTGGCTAGTTCTTTGGCAGTCCCGCCAGACACAAGCCTGAACATAACTGTGATCAACCACCAGCAGGTCCCCAGTGTGACAGAGGTCTTGGTCAACGAACAAGAGAATGAGGTGGCAGCCGTCGAAGAGGTTCAACAGCCCGATTGGCGAGAACATCTCCTACGATGGTTCCAGCACCAGCAGCTCCCAAAAGAGAAAGAAAAAAATATGAAACTCCTGAGGATCAAAGACTCTTACGAGATGAGAAACGGAACACTGTTCCGGATAATGGCGGATGCCCGAAGAAAAGTTCTACTTCGTTGCTTGTCTTCAGCAGAAGCTAGGCAGGTGATGCAAGAAGTCCATGCGGGTTCGGCTGGAGCGCATTAGGCTGGCCCGAAGATGAAAATTGAGATAAAGAAATTGGGTTACTATTGGCCCACTATATTTGATGACTGCTGCAAGTTCGCCAAGGCTTGTCAGAAATGTCAAGAGCACGCTAATGTGTCAAGAAGACCTCCAGTACCACTACATCCTACCTTACCAAGCTGGCCATTTGCTCAGTGGGGCACGGACGTGGTAGGGCCACTGCCAGCATCGTCATCAGGGTGCAAATACATCTTAGCGACTACAGATTACTTCTCCAGATGGGGGGAAGTAGTTGCGCTAAGAGATGTAACGGGAGAACTGGTCGCAATATTCTTCCGGCAGAATATAATATTCCGGTTCGGGATTCCCAGCCGAATCATCTCTGACAACGGTAAACATTTTAGAAACCAGAAGGTTTACCGGCTAGCTGACAAATACAAGATTGACTGGAGGACATCATTGTACATATATATTTTTCCTCTCCTCTCTCTAAGAATCAGGGCGCATCAAGTGCGTGGACCAATGCGTAATGGGCAAATAATGAAAATGAGAGGAAAGTAGAGAACAAAAGAAAGGACCGTGATCGCCACCAAGGCGCCGCATGTGACCGGCACGCCGTACCTTGGAAAGGAAGGAGCTGCAGCGCTGGAGAGATGAACGGTTCTTTAGGAACCGCTCGACTTGACGCGGTCTTACGACAGACCATCCTTGTACGCTGCAAAGGAGGCGGGAGGAGCTACTGCAGTGGGACGGACGGTGGAAGGTAGACCGCACTCCAGGGAAGAACGGTCGTCAATGAACCGCACCACACACTGAACGGCCAAAGGGAAGCCGCTCGGTCTCTTCACGCAGCAAGCTGACAAGGGTTTGACCTCCACCCTCTCCGGCCGGCCAGAGGGGATGGGCCTCGTGCTGATGAAGTGCTGACCTGTAAAATAGTGTAAAGACACAAGAGAAACACCTAAATTAGAACTAAAAGACGTAGTACATGTTCACATAAGGAGGATTAAGCATAAATTAATGAAAAGAGGAATACCTGGGAGATTTTAAACCCCTAGGGTGACAAAAGCATGGGTGGATGTGTGCATGGAAACGAAAACGAGGGAAGACGTGGGTGAAAAGCAATGCATGCAACAGACGATGAAGAAAATGAAAGATGACACTATGACTCAACACGCGGACTACTCCCTAAACCGGAGGCTCGTAAGGACGTAGAGAGCCTCCCTCCTTGGTGCTAGGTCGCTCAGGAATGCGGCAGGGCTTCGCCGTCGACCAAAAATCTCCCCCCCTTTCGACGTCCGGCCACTAGGGTCTATTTATAGAGCCTAGAAAGCCAGCCTCGAAATTAGGGTTTTTAGGTATTTTCAGGTCGAGATTATAAAAGATAAATCATAGATATTATCATAATCTATTATCCAGTCGAAACGGCATCAAAAATAGTTAATTGTCCACGGAGAAATTGTCAAAACAAACTAGGGATAAAGCCATGAATAAAAGAGACAAAAGTCTGTTAAAAAGCCTCATCCGACGGGATGAGCGGTCTTACGATAGACCGCGCAACATTTGGGCGGTCGGGTTCAGACCGTCCAAGCTGTCGGTGGAAATTCAGATAATCATAAAATCAACCCAATTATCTCTCTAATTGGCCGAAACGCCCGCCGTTGGACCCTCAAAGGTGAACGGTTCTAGTGAGACCGTTCTAGTGTAGAGCGGCCAATAGCCAACCGTTTCACCCTGTCAGTGATAATTCGGATAATTGGATAATTATCCGAGGAAATGGGCGTGCGTAGGACTCTGAGGTATAGGCGGTTGTAATACGCCCGTCCATTGGTTTGAACGGTCCTAATAGGGCCGCACCACAGCCTGTCGGTGAATATTCAGAAAAGACCTCAGAAATTAACAAAATGTATGAACGGTCCATAATTAACCGCTCATCATCTGAACGGCTGAGGTTGGGCCGTGTATGCTATGAAACGTTCAATTGACCAAAGCCAAGGCCCATTAAGCCCTGAATCGCCACGGACTTCACCAAGGAGGGAGACGACCCATAAAATGAGCCCAAGACGTGCCACAAAAAATGGCCCAATGAATGATGGACAACTCGAGGCATCAACTAATGGGAGTAAGAGAAACGACTCAAATTATCTGTATAAAACGGGTGTCAACAGATGCCCCTCCTTAACGTCCTTTTTGCAGGGGAGTGAGCGGAGGTGAAGCAGAGGTGACATGGAACATGGAGGTGGAGCGGAAATGTAGCGGAGTGGACCGGAAAAGCGGGCGTTAAGGTAAAACGACACCCGTTCTTACCAACAAGTGATGAGAATCTTCCGGAGAACCTTGAACCAAACGCCGGGAATAGTTTACTGAAAGTGACGCCAAATCTGGAGAAACTAAACTAAATAAAACAAATCGACAAGACCGACCTCATGGGGGACACAATCTCGCGGTCCAATGAGGGGGCCACAAAAGAAAAAAGGCTAAAGCTCCAGACGGGGACCTTTCAATCAACCGGACCAAACGAATCGACCAAAGAAAACCTTCGAATTCAGAGTGGAATTAGTTCCTCTTACTCGAGCGTCCGAACACATAGCTGACCATTACCGACGGGACATTTCTTAAGCAAACCATGGGGCATGAAAGCTCAAAAGGATGCGTATGATGCATGCTGGGCTAAAATAAACGAAACCGTTAAAACAAATGCCAAGAAAGATTAAAATATAAAATATTCAAGAGTAGTATTGCTAAGCTGGGAACGTCAGAGTCAAGATACCGTCCGCAACCACAGCATGCAGATAGAACCGTCCTCCTCGTGACATCCCAACTTAACGGCCTATCCGAAGGTTAGGTACATGAGCCTGGATCATCATCGTTTTTGTTGAAGGGGAACATCAGATCCGGGGACACGTAGATAACCTGCCGGCTCTTGAAATAATATAACATAATACCATATAATTAATGCAATAAGGGATTAGGGATAGAAGGCCATACCTGACTTACCTGTGCAGGCGAAACGGCGAGACTGGAGGAAATGATGCTGCATAAGATGGTTAAGAGATAATTTCCAAAGAAAATATCAATATTCATGATCTAAATACACCATCCAGATAAACGGCCTTATTGTAACCGTCCAATATTCCAAACGGCTCTATGTTAACCGTGTATACCTGACCTTTAAACGATTCTAAAGGGGCCGGTTGCCAGGGATGAACGGTTGATAGTGGGCCGTACATGCACATGGACGATCTATCGTAAGACCGTCCAAGTGGACATCCTATCTGCTCGAACGGTGACTCCCTGGAGAGTCCCCAGCCCAAGGGTAAGACGTTTTGAACTTATCAAAACCTTATCTTAACCCGTCCTAGACTTAACCAAGCCTAATCCTGAAAGGCCCAGGCTTCCTAACAAGTCTTATAAGTAATACAAGAGCCTAAACTCGTAGCTCACACATCCCCTCTCTTTCAAGGCTTGAAATCTTTGATTCTCACTACCAAAACATCATGAAGAGGGCCCTAGAGGCGAGTTCGATGGAGGGGGCACTTTTTGAAGGGCCCAAGTCGGCCAGAAAAGAGCGGGAAGTGCTCCAACGGCTGACCGCAATCCCACGACATCTGAGCTCAAGTCCCATGAGAGAGGTAAGCTTATCACGGTACATTTAGTTCAATTTATTTCCTTCCACTTATATTTCCTCCTTTCCCTCTCTTTTGGCATCCAGCTTCTTCCTGGCGCGAGGCGGTACTCTATCTTGAAGTGGTTGGCTCCCATGGTCCGTGCTTTGCCCCTAGGTGTGACGGCCATCCTTCGATCCTGGCATTTGCAACCTCTCCAAGTGCTTGGTCAAAACTATCCAAAACTTTCCCTTGACTGGCACAGCATCTCAGCTATAGTTGAAATATGGCACCCTCAGACCCATACCTTCTTCTTCCCATCCTTTGAGGCCACTATCCTAGTAGAGGAGGTGGAGACCTACTTTGGGTTCCCTAGGTCCAAGGTGGGGGAGGAAGACTTGATATGCCATACGGTTGCCCCTATAGACCCGAGACTCATTCTAGGGGGATTCATCTCGGACAGTAGAGAGGTTCACGCCTTCGTAGGCCCGCGTCAGATCCACCTTTTTCCCCTCAGCCAGTGGGTAGTGGAACATTGTAAGAATAGGAGTGAGCGGGAAGAAGCTATAGCCAAAGCCGCCTCCATTTGTTTATGCGGGGCCCTCTTGTTTCCCTCAGTCGACCATATCCTAGAGATGCCCCTTCTTAGTACCATCAGCGGACTGTGGCAGGGACTTTCCATCTCCCAGGCCATCCTTACTTATTTGTACGAGGGTCTTACTTCAGCAGCCTTGGGAGGTCCCCTCTTTGGTTCCATGATCCTATTGGAGTGCTGGTTGGGAGTTAGGATGAAATTCATTCAAAGGGAGGAGGTCGCTTCGACGAGCAGGATCTTTGGGAGCCACCCCCTCTTCTTTATAGGTGGCGCTTTCAGATTCTCCCCACAGGTCAAGTGCAGGACAGCTGAGATGAAGACCAGGGACGAGTGGCAATTGTACATCAATCGGCTGCCCCTGGACAGGTTCGTGATGCGCCCGGGCTTCCTTCATGACACCACTGTCAGAGTTCGCAGGAGGATCGGCTTGGACTTGAGGCTTGTGAGCGACACTGCACTGGCGATGTACAGCCCACACCGGTGCTACTTACAGGTCGGGCTACCCCGGACGGTTCTACCGGCACTACCCCACCTTCCCGCATTGCAAGCGAGGAGGATCGGTGCGGAGGAGGACGAGCAGGCAGTCAGGAGTGCCCTGATTATGTGGGAGGTGAGCAGGGTACTTACCCTACCGGCAGAGGTGGAAGAGATCTCGGCGATATGCCATGCCTATCTTAGTGAGCTAAGAAAGATACGTCCTCGCGGGGATGCCCAGCGGAGGATCGAGTGATTTCCCTTTTCTTGTTTGATGATGATTGTTAGATGAGACTTATGTTTAGACAGTTTGATATATGAAAGGAATAAAGTGGATGAGTTTGATTGAATTTGGGCTTTGTGGTTTGATCATGATGTGATTGCATAAGGCGAGGATTGAACATTCATGAGGTCACGAACCGACTGCCCTTCCAATCTGCCCCTGTACACATGCAAACATGAAAAAGATTAAATCTATTTTAGGCTTAGCCCCTTGCCTATAGTAAGTCAGGAGATGACCGTTTTCTTGATTTTTGGTCAAGGGGTTAAGCCTTATCAAATAGGCAAATATCAAAATGTAAAAAATGCAAATGAATGCTATTAATGCAAGAGGGAAACATACGATTTGTGAGTTTTGGAATATTTGATTTTTTTTCGGGTTTTGAAATATTCGATTTTTTTGGGTTTTGAACTATTCGATTTTTTTGGGTTTTGAAATATTCAATTTTTTTGGGTTTTGAAATATTCAAATTTTTTTTGGATTTTGAAATATTCGATTTTTTTGGGTTTTGAAATATTTGATTTTTTTGGGTTTTGAAATATTCGATTTTTTTGGGTTTTGAACCAGCTCGGGTTTTAATAGCAGGGACCTTCTCATCTTGCCATGGACTTCCCAGGCCCAGCGTGTGCAGGAGAGGGACTGCCTGTGGTTGGAGTCAACTTTGCTCAACGGTGTTTCTACCGAGGCCATATCCGGGGTCGGATTCATTCCTTGGGAAAGTAAAAAGGGATCGAGTAGGAAAGCTGACGATAGGTGTAGAGGTTTTTAGGGCTTGAGTTCTTTCCCAGGACACCCCCTTTTCAAAGAATCCGGTCTGTTGCATCGGGGCTTTGTATCCGTTATCGAACCTTCATCCGCTCTAGGCACGCATGCGACCGGGCTCATAACGTCCCGCAGGGAAATGTACTGCCACTCTTGCCATGCCTAGTTGTATCCTTTGGGGATTTTGAGAGCTTCGAGCTTTGTGCTTTCGGCCTTATCTTTTGATTTTTCCCCTTTTTCTTTCTTTTTTCTTCTTGCTTTCCTTTTCTTTCTTTGCGGAGTGAGGTCTTAACGGATTGCCCCTATTTGAGACCTCTTTTAATGGGGGGATCTGGGTCAGTTCTCGCCCCCTTATTCACCACTTGCCCCTATCTTTAGCCGAGAGAGAGGAAATACAAGGATTTCCACCTTCCCCGAGCATGGCCAAAGGAGAAACGGTGTCGGGTAGCATGAGAGAATACCGAACCACAGGCAATCGTGTAGTGTGTGAGATACTGGACCTAGGTCCTCCTTTCGCAATCTGGTGGGGTGTATACCCTGCCATCGAGCCGTTGCTGGTTTTGACTTTATGGATAGAAACGTTTTAAATACAATCCATTCCACGGGTTTGGCAATTCTTCACCCTCCGCGTTGATTAGACGATACGCGTTACCTGGATAAGCCTCTTTGATTATGAAGGGCCCTTCCTAGTTGGGTTGTAGCTTAGACCTGGGACCTGCTGACCTAATGAATTTACGTTTCAAAACCATATTACCTACTTGGAATTTTCTTTCAATGACCTTCTTTTTAAAATATCGCGAGACACGCTTTTGATATACCGAAACATGATTGGCCGCATTCAACCTTTTCTCGTCTAAGAGTTCCAGTTGGACTAGCAACGCCTCTCGACGTTCGTCAAGATTAAGTTCCTTATCCAGCTGCACTCTTAGGGAAGGGATCAGAATCTCATACGGGAGTACCGCTTCCATCCCATATGTGAGAGCAAAGGGAGTCTGCCCTGTGGGAGTGCGGACGGAGGTGCGGTAAGCCCATAGAGCTTCTATCAGTTTGTCGGCCCAATCAGCAAATTTATGTGATTCGCATGTTTTCTTGATAATTTTAAGAAGGGTTTTATTCGTGGCCTCAGCCTGGCCATTACCTTGGGGGTAATATGGTGATGAATGATGCAGAGCTATATTGAATTTCTTACTGAGGTCCTGGAGTTCTTGTGAGACAAATTGAGGCCCGTTGTCGGTGACGACATCGCTTGGCACTCCAAATCGCGAGATGATGTTCTTCATAATGAAGCGGCACACCGTGGTGGCTTTGATTTCTGCATAAGCTTCAGCTTCCGCCCACTTGGTGAAGTACTCCGTAGCCGTCAAAATGAAGGACTTCTGCTTAACTGCGGAATTTGGATCACCAAGGGGCCCGATAATATCAAAGGCCCACATGGAGAATGGCCAAGGAGCAGACAGGGGGTGAAGAGAAGAAGCGGGAGCGTGGATTTTGTCAGCATGGATCTGGCACTGAAGGCACCTACGGACATAGGTGGAACAATCTTCTTCTAGGGTTGGCCAGTAGTAGCCCTGCCTAAGAATCTTTTTCGCCAACGCCTGTCCATTCACATGCCCGCCACACTCACTGGAGTGGGCTACTTCCACGACTTTCCAAGCCTCTTCATCATCTAGGCACCTCATTAGAACTCCATTCAGAGCCCGCCTATATAATTCACCAGCAATGATAGTGTATCTCGCGGTAACTCTTCTAATGGCCTTTTGCTGCCCAACGTTTGCCTCTTCCAAAAATGTACCGTCCTTGCAATACTGCTCAATTTCATAAAACCACGACAATTCTTCTTCTTCGATGATCTCCTCGAGCTCAGCTAACGATACTTCCTTCACTTCCTCTCTTTCTATCTTCCTCTCTACGGACTTTCGAAGGTCGTCGAACCAAGGATCCTGAAGAGAAGGAGCATCTAGCCATTGGACCACAATGGTCTCAGTGGCACGACTTAGAGGAAATGATAGGGAAGAAGCGAGCGATGCAAGGGCATCAGCCAAGATGTTCTGAGAAAGAGGAGTATGAATGTAGACGAGTTTCCTGAATTACCTAGCCAAGAGCGTAACCAGATCTTGATAGGGTTTAAGCTTAGGGTCACGGGTGCGGTAAGTTGACAAAACTTGGCGCAGCACCAATTGAGAGTCTCCTATGATGTTAAGGTATCGCGCGCCCAAGATGTAAGCGTGCTTCAGACCGGCCAGGAGAGCCTCATACTCGGCTATATTGTTAGTGGCAGGAAATGAGAGTTGATATGCCACAGGGATAGTTACCCCTTCCGGAGTGAGAAGAACGGCGCCAATTCCGCTGCCTTGGGAATTAAGGGCACCATCGAAATGAAGAGACAAGAAAGGAAGATGAGTGATCACCGCCAGGTGTTCATCGGGGAATTCATCCTGGATGGAATCAGTACGAGGGATAGGAGAATGAGCCAGGTGCTCGGCAATAGCATATCCCTTGATTGCTTTCTGCACGATGAAGGTGATGTCGAACTGGGAAAGAAAGCTCTGCCAGCGAGCTAGTCGACTAGAAAGGACAGGCTTTTCCAAAAGATAACGAATGGGGTCCATTCTAGATATGAGCCTAACCTCGTGAGTGAGGAAATAGTGTTTAAGCTTCTGAGCTACCCACACCAGCGCTGCACAGGTCTTCTCCATGGCAGTGTACTTGGATTCAGCGGGATTAAATAACCTTTGAGAGATAATATGCTGCCCTTTCCCTTCCTTCATCGTCTACCTGTGCCAGGACGGCTCCTAGAGAGTCCTCAATCACAGAAATGTACAGGATCAGGGGTTTCCCAGGGACAGTTGGTTGTAGAACCGGGGGATTAGAGAGGTAGACCTTGAGTTCCTCATAGGCCTTCTGACATTGTTCATTCCATTCAAATTTCGTGCCTGCCTTTAGCAATTCATAAAATGGGCGGCATCTTTGCGAGTGCTGAGATATGAATCTCCTAATGAATTATAAACGCCCGATCAGACCTCGAAGCTCAGTGATGTTCTTCGGCGGCGGCATTTCCATAACGGCCTTTGCTTTGTTTGGATCGATCTGAATCCCCCGTTTGCTAACTATAAACCCGAGCAATTTCCCTGATGCGACTCCGAAAACACATTTCTTTGGATTCATCTTTAATTTGTATTCCCTAGCCCTTTGCAACACCTTGGCTAGAATGGCGGGGTGTTCTTCTTGCGACCTCGATTTGACCAAAATATCGTCCACGTAAGCTTCTAAGTAGACGTGCATCATATCGTGGAAGATAGCCATCATTGCCCTTTGATAGGTGGCACCTGCATTCTTCAATCCGAATGGCATAACGACGTAGCAGTATGTTCCCCATGGTGTGGTAAACGAGGTCTTTTCTTGATCTTCCAGAGCCAGAAGGATTTGGTTATACCCAGAATAACCATCCATGAAGGAGAGGGCTTCGTACCCAGCTGTATTATCGACCAAGACATCGATGTGAGGAAGTGGAAAATCATCCTTCGGACATGCTTTGTTCAAGTCCCTGAAGTTAATACAAATTCGAATTTTACCATCTTTCTTCATTACTGGGACTATGTTTGCCACCCATTGTGGATACATCACAACTCTAATGAACCTGGCCTTATGCAATTTATCGACTTCTTCCTTAATCCTCAAGGCCATCTGCGGGTGGAATCTCCTCGCTTTCTGCTTAACGGGGATTGCCCCTGGTTTGAGAATCAATCTATGTTCAACCAGCGCGGGGTCAAGACCCGGCATGTCCTCGTAGGACCAGGCAAATGAATCGCTGTACTCCCTTAAAACCTTGACAAGCTTCTCTTCAACCTGAGGAGGGAGGTTAGCAGAAATAAGTATGAGCCTGGGATCCTCTTCTGTTCCGAGGTTAATTTCCTTGGTGGGCTCATCCACTGCCGTGGAAGGTTCGTCAGATTTCTTCAAGCCTTGTGCGTATAAATCGGCAGTGTCATCCTCCTCATCTTCCTCATCATCCGCTGGGTCCTTCTCATTCATAATTTCATATACTCCTAATCCATCATTGCTCCATACCCCGTCAATTCCCTCATCATCTTTCAGGACAATCGCGGTCTCTACAAATTCCGGACATTTCAGCAGAGCGTGACATCTTCCGGCCAAATCTTGTAGAAATCTATCGGGAATGCTTTTGGGAGGACGCGTTACGGCAGGCGTCGCAGACATGGAAGGGCTGACTAGACACAAACTAGATTCTACCCTGACTGATTCGACTATCCTAGGAGACTCTGCACACTGTACATCTAATCTAGGGGAGCGGGAGTCTACCGGAAAAGGAACAGGGGCCTCATGCCCCTGGGAATTTGGGCAGAACATAGAGTAATCTTCCATGGAGACCTCCGTTTTAAAATTGGTGTTTTTTTTTTTTTGGAGGCTGGAGGTGATCACGCAGCAGGAGGAGGAAGAGGATGGAGGAGGAGGTAACTGCATAGGAAACAACTCAGGGAAAATGCAGTCAAAGAAGGGATCAGAAGAGGAGAACCACATTTCATGGAGCTGAGCTCCTGGGGGAGGAGGGGTGAACAGGGTGGATAGATCAATGGGCGGGCAGCGCCCGCAAGCACATGGAACGAATAAAATTTCAGGCCACTCCGCGAAGTACGGGTCGACCATGAGTGGAGGGGAACGGGGAACAGAATCCAACTGTTGAAACCAGGAAGCAAGACGGGACGGGGATGTAGAATAAGTAGTGATAGAGCTTCCCATCTTCCGTGGCCCCTGGCGGACCAATGGCATCGGAGGACGCTTTGCCAACTGCGTCTCCTTCTTCTTTGGCTCACTCTCTTTTTCATGAAACAATTTTGCAAAGCAATCAGCAAGATCTTCCAAGTCACCGACCGACCCTTGCAGTGACGGTGGTGGATCAGCAACAACACAGGCTTCATCTGTCTTCTCTTCAGGGCTGGAGGGCAATTCCTTCAAGGTACCAGGCTGTAACGGACCCCTCACAAAATGCTACCGGTAATCCCAAGTTAAGGGCCCAGAGTCTCCGAGCATCGACATCAAGGACTCATGGTAGCCGAGGCCCCGGCGGCCCATTTTCTTGCTTTTGGGGACGGGATTAGTCCGGCCCTGCAATTGCGCGCCGAGCCCCCGGCTCGGCTGGTAGCCTAACTTCAAAATCATATGCCATCCTTTGGAATCTCTAATCTTGGATTTGACTTTCACATTGACTGGCGCCGTAGCGGGCTTGCGTGACGCATATGCCCAAGAATAATTCAAATCCATTACTGACAGAACTGGCCTATTACTTGGCCATAATGTAGGTAGGATCTTGGCTGCTATGGCGTCGACATTTTGGACTGTGGAAATGCTTTTTACCTTGACCACCCGCCCTTGGAAAGGGAACTTCAAGCATTGGTGGGTGGTTGAGGGGACGGCATTTAAACTGTTCAGCCACGGACGACCCAGAATAACTTTAAACATCGGGTCTATGTCCAACACATAAAACTCCACGTCCATAACCAAAGGCCCCAGCTCGGCCTGCACAGTCATGACCCCGTGACAAGCACGCCTGGAGTTATCATAGGCCGCTATTGTGGTCGGCGTCGGCTTGAGCATGTCCTCTGAGATATTGCAGGCACGGAGGGTACTCAAAGGACACACATTTATTGATGCTCCTGTGTCCACAAGGGCAGATTCCACGGCCGTTTTGTTTAAAGAAATGGTTATACATAACGGCATGTGCCGGGCCTCAGGGGGTGCTAGCTCTGACTCGGAAAATGAAATAGAAGGCCCCTTAGTAATCGTTTCCAAGACCGAGGGCAGGCTGTCTACTGCCACATCTTCACTCACCATAACTTTCTACAGGAAGGTCTTCAAGGCATCTTGGTGGAGTGGCGACCTCTTGATCAATTCTAACACTAAGATTTTAGCCGGCATCCGGTCTAAATGCTGCAATAAGTCATATCTTGTGCCTGGCACGGGGTCTGCTTCTTCTGTCTCATCTGTGGGGGGATGAACTTGGAGATTAGGTGCAGATGCACCGAAAGGGGGGAAAATTCTCTGGAAGGGACGCCCGCTCCGAAGGGCGCACTGTGATGCCGACACGGCCTGAGACAGACCCCCGCTTGGCCATGTGGGATAGGTGAACGGCGTAGAAATGGGGGTGAGGATGGCGGAAGTGGGTTTAATAGGCCCTGGTGAAGAGGAAATGGGTAAAGGGTTAAGCGGAGGGAAGATAACGGAGGGTATGGCGGGTGGTGGTGGAAGGACGGATGGAGCGGAGGTGAATGTAATGGGTCTAAGGGGCGACGTGGGGGGAGTGAAAAGTGGTGTGGTGGTCAAAACGGCAGGTCTGAGGATAGAGGGGATAGCAGGTGCGGGAGAGTAGTTGTGGTGGAAGGCCAAGAGGTGTGCGGGGGTCTCATCATCAAACGTCCACCCAACGTTGGGGGCCGGGCGCTGGACCATATTTACTTGTGCTGGGGCCGGTGCCGGCGGCTGTTGTTGTTGCTGGGGAGCGGGTTGATGTACTGGCATGGGATTCTGATGGATCCCGAGGTCTTGTTGCTATTGCTGGGGTTGTTGTTGCTGCTGGGGTTGTTGCTGCTGCTGCTGCTGGGGCTCCGCCTGCTGCGGCTTGGCCTGTCTCTGTCTCTGCTTGATATCCTCAATCAACTGGTGCATCTGGGCCCAATCAATCCTCTGGCCCTCATGCAAGTCATATACCAGATCTCTGAACTGATAACACTGTTCTATCGTGTGCCCGGGCTACCGATGGAATATGCAATATCGGGATTGGTCGGCTGCCGGATTCCAGTTTGGGCGCTCAGGAGGCAACTGAAGATCACCAGTATACATTAGAGCAGAGAAGATATCTGGCAAGGTTTCTGGGAGAGGAGGGTAATGGGCCCTCTTTGGAGCTGGTCGAGGGGAGCCGTAGGCGGCGAGTGGAGGAACATTATTGTACTGCGGGAAAAAGTCCCAATTGTTTCGAAGATATATGGCCGCTGAGGCTGTTGGGGTGGCAGAGGCGCCTGTTGAGGGTATTGTAGGACTTGGAAGGTGGACTGGGGAACTTGCGGAGTGGCGAACTGGGGGTTGCGCTGAGGCTGTGGGAAGCGAGGTGGAGCGGTTTGGTGGGGAAACTGAACAGCCTGGACATGCTCATTAATTTGTACTCCCTCAGTAACGGGGCCCTGGGATTTCTTGGCAGCCTTGGGTTTCTGGGCCTCGAATAAAGAATGGATGGGGGAGTCTTTAAACTGGGTTTGTATGAACCGAGCCCTGCTGTATAACTGGTGCATGCTCGAGATATCATTCATTGCTAAAATGTTCCTGAAAGTTGGTGTAGTGTTGGAGATTAATAACTTTACTTTTTCTTCTTCCGAGGTCTGCCCAGGCACACGTGAGGCCATCTGCCTCCAGCGGTCTGCGTAGGTTTTGAAGTCTTCTTCCGACTTCATCTTCTCTACCACTAAATCAGTGAAGGAGTATTCGAGTCCAACCCGATCCTGAAATCTCTATATAAACCTCTCCTTGACTGTCTTGAAATTCTCGGCCTCCTCCATAGGCAAGGTGTAGAACCATTCCAGAGCGACCCCTTCCAACGACCGGTGGAACAAATAGGCCATCAGGCGATCGTCCTGCTGGAACTGAGCTGACTCGTATAAGAACTCCCGAACATGGATGAACGGGTTGCCATTCCCGTCGTATTTACGGTACACGGGGAGCTCGAACTGTGCTGGAAAATGAATGTCCCTGAAGTTAGGGATAGGGACGTCAGCAAGGGATTGCAAACCAACCCGCCTTTAGAGGAGATCAATCTGTTGCTGCATAGCAGCCCATTTGTCAAGGATTTCCCGTTCCCGGGAAGGAGGAGAAGGAGCAGGAAGAGCAATGTTTGGATAGGGGGCCGAGGGACGAGCCGACTGAAGAGGCGACGCGTAAGAGGGATAATGGGTGGAGGAGGGGCCCATATCCACGAGAGTCAACTGAGCAGCCCCCGACTGCAACCTAACAAAATCCGTCGGGGCCACGAGGGCCTGCGGCGATGGAGAAGCTGTGGTGTACGAATCAAGATAAGGCATGGAGGGGATCTGAGACTTCCCCTTATCAAGTTGTTGATGGACCGAGGTGGAGGCCTGGACCATTTCCATGTTAGAGGGGCAAAGGATCTGAGGGCGGAGAGGTGTGAGATCAATGGGTGCCACAGAGGTGGTCCCGATCACGGGGGAAGTGGTGGCAACAACAGTCGTGCCACGAGGAAGAATTGGGGTCGGGGCATCGCCCCCTTGTAAAGCCTGCCGAATGAGATGGAGCTGGGCCGGATCCAGCTGAGCCATCATGTTGAGAATCTGGCTGGCGGGATTCTGAATGGAGGGATTTGAAAGAGAGGGTTAAGAACCCTCACCAAGAACGGTCGGGAGCGGAGGGGCATTCCCCTCCCCCCCTTGTATATGGGCAACCCGAGGTGGGTCCTCGAGAAGGCCACGAGGAAGAGAATCCTCGTGAGACTGAGAGAAGTCATAAGACGACATCGGGTAGGCTGAATCAAACAAGGGGTTGAAGTAAGAATGGAAATGAGAACGGACCCTAGGAGATGATCCTGAGGGACAGAGACAACCCCTCATGCACTAAGAGACCTGAAGAGGGGAGAGACAGATAACCCTAACCCAACTGAATCAAACAAACAAATCAAACCACGAGCATGCAAAATGGAATGAAGAGATGAGAGGAGAATCACCCCAATTGTGCAATCAAGTTATTAAAATGATGCTCGTCGGATTTCTTAAAATCTCCCTTTCGAACCTTAGTGGATTAATGACAATATGAATTCTCTCAACCACTAGGTGCCTAACTGGGATGGGAAATGGGGAACTGTGTGAGTCTACTAGGATTTCTCACCGGCGAATGCAATCCTATACTGGGGGTGGATACGGTACAACCTGCCCAGCGTCCGTGTGGGAATCTACGACTCACGGGGGCTTACGGAGGTCCTCGGCGGGATCCCTAGTCGGCTCCAAGGAATATGGAGATGAGAGGAAACCCAACCTCGGTAGGAATGCAGCTAATATGAGAACAGGTGAATGTTCCTATGCGCACCGGAGTGCATGCACAATCTAGCCTAGTAGCTAACAATCAATGAATAAGCACACACACGAGCAATAAAGAAACATGGTGATGCAATGATGATAAGGAAATCGGGGGGATCAATGAATAGCGCCAGAAATAGCAGACCACATGAAATATGATAATCAAAGCATAACGTAAGTACACTGTGGCAGTAAATGAACGGCTCTTCCTCGACCGCTCCAACAGTAGAACGGTCTGTATGGGACCGTATAATGCAGGGAGAAAGCAAAACTACAATGTAATCACAAGACCTGAACACATGGGGCAGCAGCGGGGGCAAAGATAATACCAGACAGACGGTCCATCATCAACCGTGCGGCTTCCCGAACGGTCTCCCAGCAGCCGCGTACCTACAATAAGAACAAAGCGAAACGCACCTGTGCTGGAGGACTGAACGGCTAGACCCAGACCGCTCTAAATATAGGACGGTGTATATGGCACCGTCTGTAACAGGAAAGACCGGCGAAGCTGGCTCGGACTGCAGGGTTGAACGGTGGAATGTCAACCGTGCCTGTGTTGGGCGGCTCTGGGAGAACCGCTCAGGTCCCAGGGGACGGAAACGCACCCCGACCTGCAAATCACTCTTGGGAAGAACAAAAAACTTGGAAACAAAGAAAGAGGGTCAGCAATCTCAACGCACCTGTGCTGGAGGACTGAACGGCTCGACCCAGACCGCTCTAAATATAGGACGGTGTATATAGCGCCGTCTGTAACAGGAAAGACCGGCGAAGCTGGCTCGGACTGCAGGGTTGAACGGTGGAATGTCAACCATGTCTGTGTTGGGCGGCTCTGGGAGAACCGCTCAGGTCCCAGGGGACGGAAACGCACCCCGACCTGCAAATCACTCTTAGGAAGAACAAAAAACTTGGAAACAAAGAAAGAGGGTCAGCAATCTCAACAGCACGATGGGCATTAGGTGTCCCGCCGTGGTCACCACAAAAGGGGTGTAGATATATATTTTTTCTCTCCTCTCTCTAAGAATCAGGGCGCATCAAGTGTGTGGACCAATGCGTAATGGGCAAATAACGAAAACGAGAGGAAAGTAGAGAACAAAAGAAAGGACCGTGATCGCCACCAAGGCGCCGCACGTGACCGGCACGCCGTACCTTGGAAAGGAAGGAGCTGCAGCGCTGGAGAGATGAACGGTTCTTTAGGAACCGCTCGACTTGACGCGGTCTTACGACAGAGCGTCCTTGTACGCTGCAAAGGAGGCGGGAGGAGCTACTGCCGTGGGGCGGACGGTGGAAGGTAGGCCGCACTCCAAGGAATAACGGTCGTCAATGAACCGCACCACACGCTGAACGGCCAAAGGGAAGCCGCTCGATCTCTTCACGCAGCAAGCTGACAAGGGTTCGACCTCCACCCTCTCCGGCCGGCTAGAGGGGATGGGCCTCGTGCTGATGAAGTGCTGACCTGCAAAACAGTGTAAAGACACAAGAGAAACACCCAAATTAGAACTAAAAGACGTAGTACATGTTCACATAAGGAGGATTAAGCATAAATTAATGAAAAGGGGAATACCTGGGGGATTTTAAACCCCTAGGGTGACAAAAGCATGGGTGGATGTGTGCATGGAAACGAAAACGAGGGAAGACGTGGGGGAAAAGCAATGCATGCAACAGACGATGAAGAAATTGAAAGACGACACTATGACTCAACACGCGGACTACTCCCTGAACCGGAGGCTCATAAGGACGTAGAGAGCCTCCCTCCTTGGTGCTAGGTCGCTCAGGAATGCGGCAGGGCTTCACCGTCGACCAAAAATCTCCCCCCCTTTCGACGTCCGGCCACTAGGGTCTATTTATAGAGCCTACAAAGCCAGCCTCGAAATTAGGGTTTTTAGGTATTTTCAGGTCGAGATTATAAAAGATAAATCATAGATATTATCATAATCTATTATCCAGTCGAAATGGCATCAAAAATAGTTAATTGTCCACAGAGAAATTGTCAAAACAAACTGGGGATAAAGCCATTAATAAAAGAGACAAAAGTCTGTTAAAAAGCCTCATCCGACGGGATGAGCGGTCTTACGATAGACCGCGCAACATTTGGGCGGTCGGGTTCAGACCGTCCAAGCTGTCGGTGGAAATTCAGATAATCAGAAAATCAACCCAATTATCTCTCTAACTGGCCGAAACGCTCGCCGTTGGACCCTCAAAGGTGAACGGTTCTAGTGAGACCGTTCTAGTGTAGAGCGGCCAATAGCCAACCGTTTCACCCTGTCGGTGATAATTCGGATAATTGGATAATTATCCGAGGAAATGGGCGTGCGTAGGACTCTAAGGTATAGGTGATTGTAATACGCCCGTCCATTGGTTTGAACGGTCCTAATAGGGCCGCACCACAGCCTGTCGGTGAATATTCAGAAAAGACCTCAGGAATTAACAAAATGTATGAACTGTCCATATTTAACTGCTCATCATCTGAACGGCTGAGGTTGGGCCGTGTATGCTATGAAACGTTCAATTGACCAACGCCAAGGCCCATTAAGCCCTGAATCGCCACGGACTTCACCAAGGAGGGAGACGACCCATAAAATGAGCCCAAGACGTGCCACAAAAAATGGCCCAATGAATGATGGACAACTCGAGGCATCAACTAATGGGAGTAAGAGAAACGACTCAAATTATCGGTATAAAACGGGTGTCAACAATCGTCCCCCTACAACCCTCAGGCCAATGGACTTGCAGAAGCCTCCAACAAAACACTATGCACGTTGCTGGCAAAGACTGTCAAGTCTAATAAAAAGGACTGGGAAGAGAAGATGTATGAGGGGCTCTGGGCCTATCGTACTGTCTATAAAACCCCAACTGCTTGCTCACCATTCTCCCTCGTGTACGGGTCGGAGGCCGTGGTGCCAATTGAATTAGAAATCCCCTCACTGCGAGTCGCTATCCAACATGGACTAGTCAGCAGTGAACAAACTAATGCAGAAAGAAGACTGGAAGAGCTCACCGAGCTCGAAGAAAAGCGTCTCCGTGCGCAACAAAACATTCAACTCTACCCAGCTCGCATGACCCATGCTTTCGATAAGCTGGTCAAAGGTCGGGAATTCAAGAAAGGAGACCTAGTGATGGTCAAAAGAAGAGAAGTAATGGCCTCTAACCCCAAAGGGAAGTTGGTTGAGAACTGGGTCGGACCATACGTAGCCCACCGAGTATACGAAGGGGGTGCCTACATCCTGGTAGACCATAAAGGAGTCATCCAGTTCTCTCCCCTCAATGGAAAGCATATAAAGCTGTATCACACGGCGCAACCGACATCCCCTAAGTGATCGGAATACTTACCTTGGTACAGTGGCACTCCGCCCGGACTGAGCTACCTTCACCTTGGTCCAGTGGCACTCCGCCCTAACCGAGCTACTTCACCTTAGTCTAGTCGCACTCCGCCCTGACCGAGCTATCTTCACCTTGGTCTAGTGGCACTCTGCCCTGACCGAGCTACCTTCACCTTGGTCTAGTGGCGCTCCTCCCTAACCGAGCTACTTCACCTTGGTCTAGTCGCACTCCGCCCTGACCGAGCTATCTTCACCTTGGTCTAGTGGCACTCCGCCCTGACCGAGCTACCTTCACCTTGGTCTAGTGGCACTCCGCCCTGACCAAGCTACCTTCACCTTGGTCTAGTGGCACTCCGCCCCAACCAAGCTACCTTCACCTTGGTCAAGTGGCACTCCGCCTTAACCGAGCTATCTTCACCTTAGTCTAGTGGCACTCCGCCCTAACCGAGCTACCTTCACCTTGGTCCAGTGGCACTCCGCCCTAACCGACCGACCTTCACCTTGGTCTAGTGGCACTCCGCCCTAGCCAAACTACCCTAACCACGGTCTAGCGGCACTCTGCCCTAGCCAAACTCGCATAAAATCAACAACATTGCCATTACGGGCCTTACGCCCGAATCGGCACCAATCTACTCTTTGCGCCAGCATTGTCTCCTTGCTGACGAATAAACCCTTTTCTGGCGCAAGACTTCGTTTCCTAACCAACCTTTATACATCTTTGCCATTGCGGGCCCTACGCCCGAATCATCACCAATCTACTCTTTGCGTCAGCATTGTCTCCTTGCTAAGAGTAAACCCTTTTCTGGCATAAGACTTCGTGTCCTAGCCGACCTTTATACATCCTTGCCATTATGGGCCTTACGCCCAAATCGGCTCAAATCTATCATTTGCGTTAGCATTACCTCCTTGCTAACGAATAAACCCCTTTTTTGGCGCAAGACTTCATGTCCTAGCCAACCTTTATACATCCTTGCCATTACGGGCCTTACGTCCGAATCGGCTCAAATCTATCCTTTGCGTCAGCATTACCTTCTTGTTGACAAATAAACCCTCTGTCCTCGGCACAAGACTTCGTGTCCTAGCCGACCCTTATACAGCATTGCCATTGCGGGCTTTACGCCCGAGTCGGCACAAATCTATCCCTTGCGTCAGCATTGCCTTCGTGCTGACGAGTAAACCCTCTTTCTCGGCACGAGACTTCATGTCTTAGCCGACTCTCTCAACATCCTTCTGTTATATGAGCAAAAAAATAAAAGACAAAATGGGGTTGAAAATAGAGATACCCCGCCGGACTTGTTCCTGCATTCGGAACAAGGGCAAAAATGGCTATAACCCGGCTACGGCAAAAACCCGAAAGGGCGTTGCAGGCAAAATCGGGTATCCCGTCACGTGAAAACCCGAAAGGGCGAGTGGGAAAAAGCAAAAGGGGGCTGGCCTCGGTGAAAACCCGAAAGGGCGCTTAGGTCAGTAAAGTGGTAATCCAAAAAGTTCCTCTTTATTCTCCTCCTAATGAAACTCCCAAGGGATAACCATCAAAGGTCCCACCAGAGATTCCTTACGTACTAAACCCATATTCGACCCTCGTCATCATCGGCGAGATCGGTCAACCTCTATCCTTGAACTCGGACCTTTCGTCCCTGTTAATAAACATACCCTTGCTTCGACATGTAACCCATGTCGATGAATAAACCCGTGTTCGACCCTCGTCATCATCGGTGAGATAGGTCGATCTCTATCCCTTAACTTGGACATTTCGTCCCTGTTGAGAGCTATATAGCCTTTGCTTCGGCATTGAACCAATGTCGACGAACTAAACCAGGGTCCGACCCTTGTCATCATCGACAAGGCCGGTCGGCACTCTAGTACGCAAGCTCTCCCGTGTTCTGGATTCTCCACGCAGTACAAAAAGAAAAGAAAAATAAAAATGGGGTTAAAAATAGAGATACTCTGTTGGCCTTGTTCCTAAACCAGGACAAGGGAAAAAATGGCTATCACCCAGCTGCGGCGAAAACCCGAGAGGGCGTTGCGGGCAAAATCGGGTACCCCGCCACGTGAAAACCCGAAATGGCGTGTGGGCAAAAGCAAGAGGGGGCTGGCTTCGGCGAAAACCCGAAAGGGCGCTTGAGTCAGTAATGTGATAAAAAAAATGAATGACAAAAAAATGAATGAAATGAAAAGATGATGTAGTAACGTGGTTACCCTCGTTCGTCATTCCACTTCCATCTACCTGTTCGACCCTTGTCACCATCGGTAAGATCGGTCGCTACCCTTTTCGGCCCTTGTCACATTCGGCAAGACCGGCCATCCTTTTCGACCCTTGTCACCAACGGCAAGGTCGGTCGCTACCCTTTTCGGCCCTTGTCACCATCGGCAAGACCGGCCATCCTTTTCGGCCCTTGTCACCATCGGCAAGATCGGTCGCTACCCTTTTCGGCCCTTGTCACCATCGACAAGACCGGCCATCCTTTTCGACCCTTGTCACCATCGGCAAAATTGGTCGCTACCCTTTTCGGCCCTTGTCACCATCGGCAAGACCGGCCATCCTTTTTAACCCTTGTCACCATCGAAAAGATCGGTCACTACCCTTTTTGGCCCTTGTCACCATCGGCAAGATCGATCGCTACCCTTTTCGGCCCTTGTCACCATCGGCAAGACCGGCCATCCTTTTCGACCCTTGTCACCATCGGTAAGATCGGTCGCTACCCTTTTTTGCCCTTGTCACCATCGGCAAGACCGGCCATCCTTTTCTACCCTTGTCACCATCGGCAGGATCGGTCTCTACCATTTTCGGCCCTTGTCACCATCGGCAAGACCGGCCATCCTTTTTGACCCTTGTCACTATCGGCAAGATCGGTCGCTACCCTTTTCGGCCCTTGTCACCATTGGCAAGACCGGCCATCCTTTTCGACCCTTGTCACCATCGACAAGATCGGTCGCTACCCTTTTCGGCCCTTGTCACCATCAGCAAGACCAGCCATCCTTTTCGACCCTTGTCACCATCGGCAAGATCGGTCGCTACCCTTTTCGGCCCTTGTCACCATCGGCAAGACTGGCCATCCTTTTTGACCCTTGTCACCATCGGCAAGATCGATCGCTACCCTTTTCGACCCTTGTCACCATCGGCAAGACCGGCCATCCTTTTCGACCCTTGTCACCATCGGCAAGATCGGTCGCCACCCTTTTCGGCCCTTGTCACCATCGGCAAGACCGGCCATCCTTTTCGACCCTTGTCACTATCGGCAAGATCGATCGCTACCTTTTTGGTCCTTGTCACCATCGGCAAGACCGCCCATCCTTTCGACCCTTGTCACCATCGGCAAGATCGGTCGCTACCTTTCGACCCGCGTCACCATCAGCGAGCCCGGTCAACTATCCTTTAACTTGGACCTTCCGTCCTCATCGATAGACAAACTACCATTATTTCGACATTTGAACCATGTCGATGAATAAACTGCACTCTCAGCTTTCATCACCATCGGCGAAATTAGTGGGACGCATCCGCCTACTCTACCCATGTCCCACCCTCGTCGAAGCTCGATGCCGGGAGTAGTTAATCCGCGGTGGAGCGAACACCTCACCTCTTCACTGAAGACATGAGCGCTCTCCTGCGCTAGTAATTTACATCCTTGGACTGAGCTAATCGGCCGGAAGGTGAAAGAAAAGAAAAGAAAGAAAGGAGTCGCGATTGAAGCGACAAACAAAGACATTTCATTGATATGAGGTGACAGAATACATCCATACTCGGGGCATTCCCCAAGATACATAAGCTCCAAAGACAAAAAGGTGAAACTAATAAAAAGGGGAAATGGAATAAAGCAACTGTAGAGGGCGCCGAAAAATGTCTTCCAATTCCAAGAAGCACAAGGAAGGATATTGAGTCAGCTCTTACAGTCGAGACTCGGTAGCTATTAGCTGCAATAACTTTTCATCAAGAGAGGCAAGCCGCCCTTCAGCTAGGTCAGCTCCCTCTATAGTCCGAACCTCCAGGCACTCAGCCTCCTGCAATTCAGCTTCGGCCCTGGCAAGTTCTGCACGCAGCTCCGCTATACGCACTGTGAGGAAGGACCGGCGTTCTGAAGTGGCGTTGACAGTATCTTTCAGTTGCCCCACGGTCCCTCTCAATGAAGTGGCAACATCTCGGCAATTAGCCCTCTCTAATTTAATAGCCGCCAGCTGGTCAGATACCTTCTGGCTAAGGTACTCTCGCCGATTGGTGTATTTCAGCAGCATTGTAACCCGTGGGGTCCAATCATCCATTGGACACCCGAATACTAATAATGAGCGGGAGAGGTGTTCTATCAGACTCCTCAGTTGCACATAAGTCAAGCCCGGGGAAGCCGACATGGCCCGCTGAAGATTATCCAGAGACTGCCATACCATGTCGCTAGAAAATTGTAAACCTAGTGGTGAAGTCTCAGGAAGCTGAAAGTCCACCCTGCTGTCTACCTCAGCCCAAATATCGTCGCTTGCCCCAGAGGAAGTCGACGGCATGGTTTGTAGGGCACCAGCGCTGGACTAGGCAATAGCAGCCGATACAACCGGAGGAGTCCCTGCTACGATGACTTCTTTGCCTGCCCCCTGAGGTGAGCCCGTGGTGGCCGTCTCGATAGCCGAAGATACTTGCTCCTCGCGTACAGTCCCACCGGCTTCCACGAGAGGAGATTCCTCGATGGCGGCCAAAGCCTTAGAAGCAGCGGCCTCCTCTTCCACGATTTCCCCTTCCTCTGCCCCAGGAAGGCCCTCTTGGATCTGAAATGGCTCATCAACAATGACGAGCTGCTGCTACTCCGGAGCCACAGCCGACGGCTCACACCCGGCAATCATCTCCAGCGCCACCGGGTCCGTTACCATCATATAATCCTTTGGATACCTCAGAGCTATGGGCCTCAGGACCGGAGGAAACAAGGGTGGATCTGCACTGAGAGACAGCAGAGGTACCTTCACGGTTATCACTAGCGGGGCGACTTCGGCCTGTCTAGCAAGAGCCTGCAAAAGGAAGGAAGCATAAGAATCTCGAAAGACCAGCATAATGGTCGGACGAGAATGAGCATAAGACTAAAAAGAGGGGGGTAGTTTCTACCTCAGCTGGCACTAGGCTCAGATCTGCAGCAGCAGGAGCCACTATCTCTGCCCCTCCTGACCCTTTCCCTATTGAAGGACCTGGTGGCCCAAAACTACTCGGCGTCAGCCTTGGAGGACTGAAGGTCGTGAAGTCACTTTCGTAGGCGGAAGACACTGTGGCATCCTCCACCTCGGTTCCCGTAAAAAGGAAGTCCTCGTCACTTGAGCAGCTGCCATAGTCCAACTACTCCAACGAGGATGAACTTTGGACCACCAACAGGCCTTTTTCTCTCAACACCAGTTGTCCTTCACTTGGAGGACCTCCTTCCGGAACTTCTGGCTCGATGGGGACCTGCTCAACCAACTTGACAGTAGGGATGACGGGCGAACTGGCCTCGGGGATAGATTGACTTCCTGGAGTCACTCCTAGTGCTGCGGAGATTTCCTCAATGGACTCCATGAGTGGTGCTGCGGAGATTCCCTCAGTAGACTCCACGACAGGGAGAGAGGGTGGTCGAATCTCGACAGAAGTTGAAGAAAATAAAGCGCCCATGTAAGCACAAGGGACGACAGACTATGAAGTCTGTGACTAGATGGGCCATCAATTACCCTCTATTTCATGACTGGGCATCAGAGAAGGCAAGTCTGTCTGCACCGCATCTTCTCTCTCTCTGGCTCCAGCTAAGGCGGCACCTGCAGCACCCGTGGCTGGGGGGCATTTGTTGGCACGCAAAATATGATCAACGGTGATCAAGCCGCAAAGACAAATGATACGGCCCACTGAAGCACTGACGCCGATGAAGATCAACACATTGAAGACTTCTCAAGCCGCCAGAGCCTCGGGTCACCTGGGATGAACACCGGGGACTTCACCTCGGGAGAGTGGAGATGAATCCACAACCAACCGACAGCGTGACCAAGCCTGCCTAATGATCCGACGTCGACTCCGTCATGCCGCTACCCCACACCCATCGCCCGACCAAGGACGACGGTCTACCCGGTGGCTCGCCACCTCAATGAAGACTCTCTTGAGGAGGAAGAATGCCCTCGACCCCTTAAAGCAAAGGATCGAAGGTTCTGTCAGCAGAAGACCCCGATTACCCGGCACGGGTACGGCTTCTCAGCACATGGGGCCCATCGGCGGCCAGATGATCGCCCGGTCGAGGCGAAAACACCCCGGGCGACATATCACTACTCGTGGGAGCTACCAATACAAGTCGAGACGAGTCGGCAATACAGGCCGTGATGCCGAGAGCCGTGTCAGTAGAAAACCCATGTGCTCGAGCTTAAGGCACATGAATGCTAAAAGCAACCATTTGGCGGCCCAGAATTCTCGTCTATGGCTTCTTCTATGACCCGGCAAGACTACGGAGAAATGAAAGGTCGCAGTAGCCCTCGAGGTCAGTTCGAAGCCTGTTATCGAGCCTGCACCGGGTTAAGGCGATCAAATGGCTCGAATCCGGCACGCTCCTGCTAAACCGGCGCGCCCCGTAAATCCGGCGCACCCCTTTTAACCTTGGGCAGCCTCCTAAACCTACGCGCCCCGTTCAGCTCGAATCTGGCGCGCAAGATGGTTGTAAACCGGTGCGCTAAACCCCACGCCGGATTAAGCTCGTTCGAATGGTTTTCTATATAAGGGACCTCATGTTCGAGAACAAAGAAAAAAAGAAGAACAGCAAAAAGGGGAGAGGCAACAAAAAGAAACGAGGAAGAGAAAAAGAGAGAGAAGAGAGCTTGGAGAAGAAGAAAGGGGAGCAGAGTGCCCGTTTCATTCCGATACCCTGTTCTTCCTCCCGCCGTCTGCTGCGAAGTTTCATGGTTGGTTGGCGAGTCTGGCGGTGTCTGCCTCTGCTATTTTTCTTTTTCTTTCTCTGCTGATGTAGCTCCATGGAGCATTATTTCCAAGGGGCGATGATATGAGCCCTAGGCTTTTCTCGAACCCCCTCACTCTAATCGCCTCTGTTTCTTTTCTTTCCTCCTTTTGAGAATGAAATCAATCTCAGGCGACAACGCTGAGCCGAATGGGTTGTAACATTTTCATTATGTGACTGAATGAATGAAAGGGTGTGTTTGCCGTTTCCTCGTAGTCTATCTCCGCCACCCCTTTTATGTTATTCGTTTGAGTTCTCCATCGCCGAATACGCCTCAGATCCTTGAGGCAATATCAATAATCTCCCCTCTCCGGGGTTCTTTCTCCGTCGTATAAATGATATGAATGAGTCAACGCGCTCAGATGTTCTCCCCTGGCCGGAGGGATGCGTATCATTGCATCATCCTTCGTCCCTGGAGGTAGCTCCTCAGTACATCCCTGTTCACGATTCAGGGTTAAGATAATGAACATCTCCACCGTTCCTGTCATATAGCTGTGCGCACTGGAAATGCTGTCGAGCTATTCGACCTTGTGCCTCTTCCAGAAGCTCAGTCTGCTGGCCGACCCCTGGGTCTTAAGTCCGGTCTGTTGGCTCCTACTTAGCCTGCCCCTTTAACAAATGCGTATGTATATAGTTATCTAATGCTCGTTCCCTAAATAAATGCATTCCAATCATAGTGTTCTTTAGTGATTTATCCTTTCGAGGGATTTGCCGCTCGGGGAGGGGAACATCCCCATCATCTTCAATCATTATCGAGGCACGGAGTCATATCCCCCGATGATATGCACTCTGTGATTCATATAATGAACATCAACAGGGTTGACCTAAACCCAACATCAAATCCACCTTCTTCTCGAGGGAGGGGTGCTGGCTGTGAGAAGATCACCTCTCGTAGGCTGGCCCTCGAGGTGATGTCTCATCTTGGCCGTCCCTTAATTGTTTTGACTCGTGGAGTTTGATACCCCTAGCAGGCTAGTCCTCGGGGTCTTTCCTCTCCGAGGATGTAGAGCCCCAAAATTTATAAAAGTAATTTCTAGTTATTTAAATAATATTCTGGGATTAATTGGGCTAAATAATCAATATAAGGCCAAAATTGTGTTAATCAATTAACCCAACCCACTTAATTGAAGTCCAAAAGGGTTTAGGACCTAGACCATTAGGTTTGGCCCATATTCTAGAAGGTATTTAAGCCTATCCACGAATATTAAGGATAAATACTAATAATATAAGATAATGATTTGGATAATTAACAAACGAGTTTTTATAAATTGAAACTCTAAGCTACGATGACTGTAACGGTCTATCGTAAGACCGCCACAGCCATGTAACGCATGGGCACTCGACCGTTACATTCCTGTTAGTTCCGTAAGTGAAGGGACTCATGAAAAGATTGGAACTTGATGTTCCTATCCACTAGGGATCAACTTGGGAAGGATTGTAAAGACTCTGAGGACTCTTAGAGATTAGGATTTGATGAAATAAGGACTATAAACTCGATCTAATCCTCAAACCCTAGCCCAAACTATATAAATAGGGCATAGTTCTGAACTGTGCGACCCTTACTTTTTGGACGTAAGGAAGCAAGGTAAGGAGTCATTATCTCAGGTAAGTTCTTTAGAATAATTTGTTTACAATACTTTAGACTAACTTCCCTCCGAATTTCACATCTTTAGGTCAAGAGGGCGTGGAGTTAGAGCCTAAGAAGTTGCTGAAAAAGTCACAAGAGAAGGAAGGGATCTAGGGCAAGGTTCTCAACCAAATTCAGAAACTACAGTCTAAGTAAGAGGTAGGTTATCTCATGAACGGTAAAAATAGCATGATAGGACTAAAAGCCCTCTGGTTTGATTGAATTCCATGCATTATAGAGCATTGATTTCATGTTTTATTTGTTCTATGCACATCATGCACCTCTTAGCCAAATTAAGAAATTAAAACATGACTATTCATCTATTCATGATTACCTATGCATGTAGATGGCCTTACTTCGTTAACATGACTAGAAGCTCATCATGTTTTGATAAAAGACATGATGTGAGTTGATCTCTTAGTTTCTATGATTGTTTTCTGTTAGCAGATACTGTAACGCACTAGCATAGGACCGTCACTTTCAAGTAACGGCCCTACGACATACCGTTACACACTCTGTGATATTTGAATTGCACTGTTGTTTCTAACGCGCTTGGACAGACGCGTTACAATCATGTAACGGCTGGGTCCTGACCGTCACTTTCACTGTGACGCCCCATCTCCAGACCGTTACATCCTGTGTTCTGTCAACCCTATGACTGAATACAACCTGCCAATCTTATTATGGTTAAAACCTAGTTACTTAAGTTTTAAACCTAATCATGTGATTTTAAGGATATTTGATTATTCATGATAGGTATTGCACGTTTTGTCATCACTTCTACTTAAGTTATGTTAAACCAAATTCTATAGTTTTGTACTATAAAGCATGACTTTTAAACATTGTATTGACGGAGTTTTTATCATGATTTCCACATTGATTATACATATCTCTATCTGTCAATAGAGTCAATTCTATAAGTACATGGCACATATTCCGGTATGTTGTCATTAGTTCACACTTTGCACTATAGGAACACAATCTTGGACATGAGGACCTCTCTATTGGATATTCCTTCCAATGGACTAGGAAATCATTATTTCAAGGCCTCCGTAATTCTCCGCGAGCCTGGGATTCCCACTAGGATGCCGAGTTGGTTGTACCAATGAAAGCCCATTAATTAGAACACTCTATCGTGGTTTTGATTCTTGAAATGTAACGGCCTTGAACTGGACCGTCAGGCTCACGTAACGGCCCAGTGCCAGACCGTCACATTCCTCTGAGTCTATTTTTATCTTTCTAGACTCGGATCACTGTAACGGCCCATTACTGGCGCGTTACATAATGTAACGGCCCAAAAAATGACAGTTACATAGCTTGTTTATGTTAACCCAAGGTTTGACCAAGGGTTGATATTCCAATGATTCTAGACAAACTTTGATGATCTAGAACTTGTCATATTGCTTAAATTGATCTAAAAGAAATGGAAGTTAAGGAAAATACCATTAAGCTGTCGATTTATTCTATAAGCATAACTTAGTTTAAATATCATTCTTGATCTCATATATTAAAAATTGAAGCATTCATTCATTGATTATTGTTATCATGGAATTATTGGAAGTGCTATATTCTTGGCCATACGTTACTATTATACTGCGTGGAAGTAACTTAATTTATAACTGAAGATGCGATCGAGCACTGATTGTGTTCAAGGGCTCTATGCTAGTCCCCTCGGCTGATTGCCGAAAACATACTATTTTATAAACCATGGGGTATGATGCTACTGGCGTCGCATTGCGCTGGGAGTACTATTTCTATATATAAGTGAAGATCCATGGCACAACATGACATTCTTGCTTGATATTCCACAGAAATTCACGAAGCACTTGCTCTTAAGCATAAGATGCTAAAGTGAGGAATATGTGACTTTCTAGTACAATCTCGTTACATTCTTGTTCATAGAAGGCCAATATCATGTTCTTGTTATATTCTTGCTAGATCATCATTCTATCTTACATGGTTATCTTGTTTCAATTGATTTGATCGCATGATTGATTCGCATTGCATGATTTTACCTTATTTCTTTAGAGCTAAAATGATAATTACTTAAATAGTGCCTTCTTGTTGATGCGAAGATACCTACTGGACAAGTGTGCTCATGACCTATTTTCCAATATTTTTCAGGAGATGAAAATAGTTCGGATTCGGATTCCGGCTATACTAGTAGCGGGTCCGGAAGCGAGTGAAAGTGTTATAAAGATGAGAGTGAAGACTTAGGAAGTCTATAATGTCTAGATTGAGTCAATGTAATTTTCATATTTCTTGAGTCTAGTAAAATAGAAATCAAATTAGTGATTGTATCTTGAATATTGATCATTTATGAAATAAAGTTGGAGTTTGAATATTATTGTGCAATTGCATTTATTTATGTGATTGTCTTGCGCTCTGATTGATTCTTGCTTGCAAGAGGCTTACCATGTCGACTGTTCGCGTTCCCCGAGCGAGTCTTCCGCTGTAATAAAGGCTCGAGGCGTGACAGAGGAAGTCTGCCGGTCACCGCTTGGCATTCCCGACTTTGAAGGAGCGTACCCCTAACTGGTGGGACTCTCCGCTTCACCCCTGCAAAACCCCCAGTCATGGGGAGGTGCTGCCAAAATTCAGACTGGTAACTTAGTCAAATTTCATATGACACATCGATTAACGACTATGCTTGAGTAGGAACCTCGCATAAGTCCATGACTGCCTCGATTACAGTGCTTCTGTGGCCAAATAAATCTTCTAAAAGCATCAACAAGGTCTCAATAAATATGCATAAGTCTCAATCAGACTTGAATAAACGGTAAACCCCCCTAATCCGGCGCGGCCCGAATCCGGCGCCCCAATTTTTGGCGCGCCCCCCCTCGCGCCGTTTTAACACTAGACTCATAAGTTCTTTGAACTTACTGAGCCCCTATCCGGTGCGCCCAGGGCGCGCCGTTTTCAACCCCCCTCTGGCCAGCGCGCCATTTTAGCTCAGTTAACCATCGCGTCGTATTAGCCTTAGCTAAATATCACGCCGATTTAACCCCATTTGGCCACCGCACCGTTTTAACATTCAAATAAGTATCGCGCCATTTTAACCTATCCCTTATACCCACGTTCCAACGGCACCGTTTTAGGCTTTTACCTACGTTTCACGTGCCGTTTCAAGTTCCACATCTACGCGTACTGCGCTGGTTTCGCTCCGAATCGCGTCATTGTACCGTTTTGATACTCTCTCTTCGTCTCCGGGGTGACTTCCGACGCTAATAACAGAGTTAGATGAACCCTGTAATCAATAAGCCAAATAAGCTGGTTTGTCTAAACCGGGATTAATTAGCTTCATAGCTTCATCTTCATGACTGAGTTTAAGCATTCACATCGCATCAATGTATGCTTGAGTGCGCGAGCCCTTGGTATATCAAATGGCATTAGCGGAAAGCCGGGCAACACCCTACAGGAAGCTCTTGTCATGCGTGATGATGGTCTCCGGGCCTAAGTCCTCCGCCAAGTATTGAGGGTTTCGCTCTAATAAACTATGCATGATAGGCTATAATATCTTGCATGATCATTTGCATCATTTGCATTCTTTATTTCGACCTCGACAGCCCATTATCTCTGGCGTTTAATCAAAGGTTTTCTCTCCTCGTGGGGGATGTAATTAACGCCATAGCCTTTATGGTATGGCGGACTACTGGTCCCGACCGGATCTCACTCTCGCCTGACACTGGTTAGAATGAGCTCACAATAAACTCGTCACTTACGTGACTGGCACACCTACGTAGTCAATCAGTCAGTTAATTATCGGTTAGTTAATTGGTTGATCGACACGTAAATACACCAAACAAACCCACCCATCCACCGCGTCGGCAAACAAGTCTGGCACGCCCGGTGGGACTTACATAATAAAATACCCCTAGTAAAATAAACGATCCAAACAGGGGCGCCCTATTGAATGGCGCCCTGGTCAGGGGCGCCCTTCACCAGGAAGCTCCATAAGACTCAAAACAATGTTCATTATGCGAAATTTCACGAAATCCAGAAATGAGGACATGGTAAAATAGAGAAAAATCTGGGGATTCCAAGGTCATGCTCATGCAGGAGTTTCATGATTTGGTTCAATAGATATAAATCCCTGAACATGGTGACTACAAGTCACGTAACTTTATTGTTCAGAATTTATAACATGTTCACAGAATCAGGAAGTAGAGACATAGATGTACATGGAAAAATGGCAGATTGCAAGGTCATGCTCATGCAACAATGTTTGATTTCTATTTCATAGATATTAATTTTTAAACACGGGTCAACTTAGGAGAAATAGGGATAGATTATGATTAATGACAACTATATAGTCAGTATGTACATGGGGTACTTGACGGAGGTAAGATCATAGATCTACTCACGCAAGTGCTAGTGTTTTAGATAGGCCTAGCCTAACCTCCCAACTAAATCTTTTGATATACCCCTGACTTAAATGACTAGATTTTGACCATGAAAGGTTTAACTAGCATGCATGTTAACCTATAGTAACTACTAGTTAAGCTAGATCTTGAGAACACCTACCTTTTTGATGTGGTTAACTGGTAGAACCGTGGAATCCCAGCCCTCCACGTTCTGTGCAGCCAAGCTTTCAGTAGCAGGACGTGGTACGTAGCCTGTACATGAAGAGAAAGGACTAACATCTCTCCTCTGCAGGTGAAGAAAATAAAAGGCACATATAACCTTCTCTTCTGTGGCAGGATAATAGTAAGGGTCATCTACGTTGGGTAGTGGGAGTTGTTTATAGGGAAATAGTAAGGGTCCATTGAAAATCAGATCCGAAAACCCTACTGTGAATGTTCCCTCATGGGTCTATTGCCAACAAACATAGGGTGTTATTGTTCCAACCCTTTCTAGAAGCATTAGAAATGGCGCCCAGGTATAGGGACGCTCATCAATTGGGTGTTCCTATTTATGTAAATGACGCTTCTGCATGAGGGCGTCCATTCTTCATGGCTTTAGCAACCTTCACATGTATGGGTGCATATACATTAATTATTAATGGGATGGTGGCCCCTTTTGTTGAATGGCGCCCTGGCAAGGGGTCTTCAATTGGTGAATGGCGCCCTGGTAAGGGGCGCCCATTCCCTTGGTGTTGGAAAAGGGGAAACCCCACTACGTACTACCCATGTGTTGGCATAAAGTGATGTTGGGCTTGTACATTTATATAGTAGTCCTCATAAGGTGTGGTTCTTTATATAAGGCCTTCATGTAGGATTCTTTAGGAAGAAGTTTAATTTCTCTATTACTTTATCCGGGGTGCTACACCCTCCCCCACTTAAAAGAATTTGGTCCCCAAATTTAACTGTATATATGGAGGCATAGAGATGGTAAGAACTTACAGACTAGAATAACTTCGAAAATAGCTCCGAAAACCTTCTTCTCATTGACTCCTCGATTTCCCATGTAACTTCTTGCTCTAGGCATCGATTCCATTGGATTTTCACCATAGGGATCGTCTTGTTCCTTAAGACTCTGACTTCTCGGTCGAGGATCTTCATTGGCTTTTGCTCGTAAGTGAGGCCCTTCTGTATCACTAGGTCAGTGTAGTCAATGACATGGAAAGGATTGTGCACGTATTTCTTCAGCATAGAAACATGGAATACGTTATGCACTTCCGATAGTTGTGGAGACAAGGCAATACGGTAAGCCACCTCGCTTACTCTTTCCAGCACTTCGAATGGACCGATAAACCTTGGTGTTAGCTTGTCCTTAACACCGAATCTTCTAATGCCTCGGCCAGGAGAGACCTTGAGGAAAACATGGTCTCCAACTTGAAATTCCAGATCTCTTCTCCTATTGTCAGCATATGACTTCTGCCTGGACTGTGCTATCTTTAGCCTTTCCCGAATGAGGTGTATCTTCTCAGTTGAATATCTCACCATATCTGGGCCTAGAATTTGCTTTTCACCGATTTCGTCCCAGCATATTAGAGATCGACAACTTCTGCCATAGAGTGCCTCGAAAGGTGCCATTTGGATACTGGCTTGATAGCTCTTATTGTATGCGAACTCGGATATGGGTAAGTGGTCATGCCAACTATCGCCAAAATCTATAATACATGCTCTCAACATATCTTCAACAACTTGATTTGTCATTTTCGTCTGTCCATCTGTCTGGGGATGGAAAGCAGTGCTGAAATTGAGTTTCGTCATCAGAGAGTGTTGTAGACTCTTCCAGAAATGAGAAGTAAAGCGTGGGTCTCGATCGGATACGATCGACATGGGAACTCTATGCAATCTAACCGTCTCCTTGATATACAAGGCAGTAAGGACATCAACAGACCATCGGCTCTTGATGGGCAAGAAATGAGCCGATTTAGTTAGGCGATCGATGATTACCCAAATTCCATCATGTCCACCTCTAAACTTAGGCAAACCCATGATAAAGTCCATGTCAATATCTTCCCACTTCTACTTGAGAATATCTAGCGGATGTAGTTTTCCAGCGGGTTTTTGATATTCTGCCTTCATTTGTTGACATGCCAGGCAGCAAGATACGAAGTCTGCTACCTCCCTTTTCATATTAGCCCACCAGAAAGTCCTTTTCAAGTCTTGGTACATCTTAGTGGCTCCAGGGTGGATCGTGTACCTCGATCGATGAGCTTCTTCAAGAACCTTCTATTTCAATTTGGGACAATCGGGTACACATGTCCGTTCATGGAATAGCAATCTACCATCGGGTGCCAGCTTGAATTCAAGTTTCTCGTCCAGCTTGCCTTTTATCTCTACCAGTGTGGGATCTTCTTCTTGCAGCTTCTTAATCTCGGGTAGCAAATCCGGATGTAGACTCATATGGGATAGAATAATACACCCGTTCTTCTCATCTGTACTGATATTGAGCTTAGAGAATTTCTCCAGCAACTTCCATTCTTGAATCATGCAACTGGCCAATATTACCCTCGACTTTCGACTAAGGGCATCAACTACAGAATTACCCTTACGAGAATGGTAGTGTATAGTGAAATCAAAATCCTTGAGATACTCGAGCCAACGCCTCTGCCGCATGTTTAGATCCTTCTGGGAAAACAGATGGTGCGGACACCAGAGCGAGCGAGAAGCACAAACTGGCGAGCCGTCGGTACCATACGCGGAGCACCACTCGAGCTACATCGGCTTCCATCTCGCTCGGAGATAGTCCGGAGTCTCCCCCTTGAGTCTTAGTATTTATCATATTTATTGGGATTTTATTTGTGTGTAATGTGTGTTTATTTGGTTTTATTTAGATTGTAATAAGGATAGTAGATTGGGTTTATTTGTAAAATGGGACCACCTGGGTCCCGCGGGCCCCACGTCCCTTTTCCCATTGATCCACCTCAGCTCTTGGGTCCATGTGGGGTCAGTCAACCCTCCAAGGTGGGCTTCTAGAAGAGTTGGACCAAGGGGGACAAAGGGTGAAAATTTTCAAAAGTTGGAACAAAGGAAGTCAAGGGGGTGCCCCATGTATAATATAGTTTATTAGGCTTGTAATTTTATTTTATTTGGTCCAAACCACATGGGAGAAATAATTGTGAACTCCCCCTTTTACCCCCCACCAATTCTAGATCTAGGGATAGAACTAGTCTTTTTGCATTTTCTATAAGAACCTTGTATTTCCATTTTTATTGGAATTAATGCATAAAAATTGAGAATTTTGTTGGAGCTCCAAGCTTGGTGCGCCCCTCTCTCCTCCTCTCTCCCCTTTTGCAGCTGGGATGGCTGTGTTCTGAGGTGAGATGCCTCTTCTATCGGTTCGTGAGATCGCCATCGCCACCGCCACCGCCATCGTCCCACCGTTGCACTGCCACCGTCGTCGTCGGATTTCTGTCAATCGCGGGACAGACAACTCTTCTCAGAATTTCTGCTCCCAACCCCGTGATCTTTTGGATTCCAATTTTTGAGGGTGAGTTCTGGAGGTCAATATCAGGTCCCATAAAAATTTCCCAAATTTCTATCCTTCGTTTTCCATTTTTCCCACCTTGTGTTTACCAATCCTCCAGATCTGTCTGAGTTCTATCTTCTGTCACAGCAACCTAGTAGTTCATCTATGAACCCACCTTCCCATGTCTGAATGAGTTATAATTTTTATTGGGGATTCTATCCATCCAAGCTCTCTTCCATGAATTTTTTTCAGATTTATAGATCTCGTTTACATTTTCTTAAAATCTCTGTCAAATCCAAACTCAATTCTATCTACCACTGTCTAGATCCGACCACCCAGTGTTAGAAAATAGTTTTCCCCAACCCAACCTCCACCATAAATTGTAAAAAAAATATCCCTGTCTTCCTCTCTTTCACCTCTCCAACTTTTATGAAGAACTAAACCCATGGATCCGACGTTTGAGTCACGGTCAATGCCAACTCTCAGAAAAATTAACTTCTATCTTGAGTTTTCTGAGATTGAGAGCAGTCCGGTTCTAAAATCCATCATCAGAAATACGGCCCCAACAAAATTTCTGGTGCAATAGAGGGTCGAAGGATTTCGAGTCAGCTTTCCAACGGCACCGGTTTTGCACCGATCCAACGTTGATGCTGGTCGCAGTAGCTTCTGTCGCCGGAGCACGCGGGTCTGAAACAGAGTTTCAGATCCGTGGGCAGTAACTCTAACGAGTGAAGATCGGAGCCGATCGGCCCCCTCCCGGTGTTCCAGTCCGGCCGCCGTCCATGGGATCACCCCTCCAGGTGTCCCATTCACAATGGGACCCACCCCGTCAGCTCTGGAGTACCGAGTGGTACGTGGGCCCTGCAGACCTGCCGAACGCGCCGTCCGGACAGCACCAACTTGTGGCTTTCGGCACCGACGGAGCGACTCAAGATGCTGCCTGTCAACCCAAATCCCGATACTCCTGGGCCCCACATGTGACCTGTTACCTCCCTGCGTGGAGTGGGTCAAAAATTTGTACCACAGTGAAAATTGTTAACCAGGAGTACGGGTTTGGCCGGGGTTGTCTTCCCCACGCTGGGTGCGTGGAGGTAACGGTCTTAACTTCTTGGCATTACACTTGATTAGTTAATATATGATCATATGCCGCTGCTGAGTGCGTTAGGAACCTAGCCCGTGAGTACATGTCACCGCTGTGAGTAAGAGAGTGACTTGTCCCGTGACTCGGTTCGAGCACGGAAGTGAGTCGACCACCCTTGACTCTGCCGGTTTCTCAACTACGCGGATCCACGCTTTCCCTCGCTTGGGATGACGAGTGAGCTTGCATTTCTGTTAGCGACGTATAGCCCACAGGAACTCTTAGTGCCGGGCCAAGGTGTCTCTGGTGTTCACGTGTCGCTGGTCGCGTCTCCATCTAGAGTCTGAGGTTTGCATCACTTGAAGTCGGTCCCTCTGTCCGTCCCGCATCAACAGATACTTGAGGCTTTTATGGTCGGAGTATATAGTAAACTGTTCTCCGTAGAGATAGTGCCTCCAGATCTTCAAAGCAAATACCACCACGGCCAGCTCTAAGTCATGCACCGGGTAGTTCTCTTCATGTCTCTTTAATTATTATGAAGAGTACGCAATGACCCTTCCATTTTACATCAATACACATCCGAGGCCAATACCAAAAGCATCAGTATATACCTCATGTTTCCCTCCTTCAATTGGCAACGATAAGACTGGAGCAGTGGTCAAGAGATCCTTCAAAGCTTGGAAACTGTTCTAATAGTCTTCATTCCACTCATAAGGTATTTCCTTGCGAGTCAATCGGGTGAGAGGAACAGCAATTCTTGAGAAGTCCTCGATGAAACGTCGGTAATAACCAGCTAGCCCCAAGAAACTTCAAATCTTCGTTGTATTTGTTGGTCACTCCCAATTCTTCACGGTTTCGACCTTTGATGGGTCCACGGAAATTCCGTTCTTCAAAATTATATGGCCTAAGAAGGATACTTCCCCGAGCCAGAACTTGCACTTGCTAAATTTGGCATATAATTTGTGTTCCCTCAATATCTGCAATGCCTGCTTGAGGTGTTCTTCATGGTCTTCTTCAGACTTTGAATAAATCAAAATATCATCGATAAAGACCACAATGAACTGGTCTATGTGAGGCCTGAATATGCTGTTCATTAACTGCATGAAAGCTGCGGGGACATTTGTTAGTCCGAAAGGTATAACAGTAAATTCGTAATGCCCATACCTGCTTCGGAATGTAGTTTTATGAATGTCTTCTTATTTGATGTTCAGTTGGTGATAACCAGATCGAAGATCAATCTTGGAGAAATATTTAGCTCCAGATATTTGGTCGAACAATTCATCCATCCTTGGCAATGGGTACTTGTTCTTGATTGTAAGGTGGTTTAACTGTCAATAGTCGATGCAGAGTCTCATCGATCTATCCTTCTTCTTGACGAATAGCACAAGCGCTCCCCATGGGGAAGTACTCGCCCGGATGAAACCCTTGTTCAATAGCTCCATTAGTTGTTCCTTTAGCTCTTTCAGTTTAGCAGGAGACATTCTGTAAGGTGCCTTGGAAACAGGTCCAGCACTAGGGACAAGGTCGATGGTGAATGACACCTCCCGCTCCGGGGGTAAGTCGGGCAATTTGTCTCAAAAAATGTCAGAAAAATCCCGAACTACACGGATATCTTCAAGCTTAGAATCCCTGATGTCCGTGGTAGTTACAAATGCAATGAAAGCCATACATCCCTTGCTTATAAGTTTACTTGCTCGGAGGGCTGATATAAGTGGTGATCTAGCTCGAGGGCTAATGTACACCAGTTTTGGGTAATCCACAAAAGTTATCTTGCCAATCCGATAATCTACAGTTGCCTGATACGTGGTAACCAATCAGCACCTAGTATGACATCATACACTTCCATATCTAGGCAAATTAGGTCGGCAGGTAGATTATTTTCTTTAACCAAAATCTCACAATTTGGGTAATGATGTGTGAGGTCGGCCTTGTTCCCGATAGGTGTAGATATGACTAAGTCTAACCATTTAGGCTCCTTAGTAAATGCAGTAGTAAATTTCTTGGAAATAAATGAATGTGTTGCTCCAGTATCAAATAAAACTTTAGCAGTCTTAGAGCAAACAATTAGTGTACCTTCCACGATTCCTCCTTCCATTGGTTCCATCTCTTGGAGAGCTTGTAGACGGCCTTGCTTCTTTGTCGGGAACTTCTCATCTTTAATGGCTTGCTCATTCATCAGTGGCCAATTAAGGATCTGATGTTCTCGGCTCCCACATCGGAGACAAGCTCCTAGCTTCCTCCAGCATTCCTTGGTCTTATGGCCAGGTTTATCACAGTATTTCCAAACTTCCTTGGAAGGTGTGGTGGTGGTGAATGGATTGACATTCTTTTGGAATTTCATTCCTTTGGAGGATTCCCCTCCACTGAAGTGTCGCTTCTTGTTGAATGATGCTTTAAAATTTCCCGGGCTTGTGACAGGTTCCTTCTTGTCCCTTCCTCGGATCCTCTCTGATAATTCAGTGGCGTCATCGAGCAACTGCACACGCCGAACAATTTTTGAATAGGCTTAGATGTCCATCGATACAAGTTGTGTAATATAATGGAGCCGAAGCCCGTTGAGGAACCTTTTAGCCTTCATCTTCTCCGTACACACCAAGTGGGGTGCATACTTGGATAGTCTTGAGAATTGGGCCTCATACTCGGCCACTTTCAAGGCCCGTTGTTTCAATGCAGCAAATTCTACGGCCTTCTTTTCCTGGATATGGTCGGAGAAGTACTTGTTGTTGAAATGCTCAGCGAATTCGTCCCATGTGACGTGGTCATCGAGCAATGTTGCTTCCACGGATTCCCACCAACATCGAGCGTCCCGCTCCAGTTAGAATATAGCCAATAGAACCTTCTCCTTGTCCGTGCATTGCATCACACGAAAAATTCGTTCCATTTCCTTTAACAAATTTTCAGCATCCTCGGGGTCAGACGAACCCGTGAACCTTGGGGGGTTCATATTACGTAAACCCCTGTGGAGATCACCGGCTCCACAGTTAATGCCGCCTTGCGCCACTTGCTGTAGCGCCTTTGTAAGACCTTGCACGGTGTGCTGCATCTCGCGCCATTATGCTCTTTCAGCGGCCATGATCCTACAAAAGGGTTTAAGCATAATGAAGATCGGGTTTAATTATACGGTCAAATGTCATTGTAAAACTTAACCCATGGCTCTACCCATCTCACCGGTTAAGGTATAAATCTATCCTTGGACTTAGGTTTTACCTAGATTTCGATCATGACTTCTAATTTCCTATGTTTGAAAACCTAGGCTCTGATACCACGCAGACTGTCACGCCCCGAGCGCGGAAGATACCCGGTGGCGTGACGCGTCTATATAGATCGTGTCATTCACGTAGAGTCAGAGTGCACATAGTACTCGGTAATTTATCACATATTATCCATAGTCCAAGATGACAATTATTTAACCAAAATAGTAATATCCCAAATAAATTCATAATGCTACATATTTTGGCATAATCCAATCCAACTTAATCATGACTGACCGAAATATACCATACGATTACAAGCCTTAATAATAACTGGAAATACATAACGTAGGACCTAAAATACAAAAGGTAAGACTGGCTGACGGTACACCCAATCTGGCACTCATCACTCAGTATTGGTCCCATCCGGGTGGTGGTCGCTATCCAAATTTCCTGAAAAATGTTAGGAAGCAACTGGATGAGCGAATCGCTCAGTAGGATTTATATCTCAAGCTCTAACAATCTTTTACTTAATTACAAGTTCATGCGGTATAATGATGCATGTTGGAATAAGCAAGAATATCATGAATTGTATCAAGAGAGTATCACATGAATTTCAATAAGAAGTATCATCAAGGAACTAGCAAGTAATTGCCAAGTAATTGCACAAGTCTTTCCAAGAAATCACTATTCAAGCAAGTCTTTCCAAGAAGATAATAATCAATATTCAAGCAAGTGATCCGAAGCTCGTGTAATAACAAGTAGTGTAATGGAATTGGCTATTTCATTCATTTCATTCAAGCAAGTAATTACCCTTTCTCGGGCCAAGCAATTCATTTAAAGCAAGTCAAGCATGTCACGAGAGAGTGAGTGGGAATGTCTCAAGTCAAGTCAAGCAAGCAAGTACTTCGGTGCAATGCCAAACACCGTGGTTAATAAACTCCCATGGACACAAGTACCTTCGGGTGCTCGTCCCAGGACCAGACCGGGCCCTATATGATGCACAGCATTTCATGTATACTTTTTGACATCCACTCTCATTTATATAGCCAATATAGAATTTTAAGAAGTTTACACATTGTAGGAACATAAGGTAGATTTTCAGGAATTGAATTCAAGGATAATATCAAGTGTAAATGATAAATTATGACCATCTACTTAAAATGCTTGACACATAGACAAATTCAGGGTTAAGGAGATGGCCATGGATCATTGGGTAAGGGCTGGACAGAAGCCCAAAAATTCCAGGTTGCAGGGAAATGACGCCCTTGCAGAGGGTCTCTATTTCAATAAATAGAGTCTCCTCATAGGCAAATTCAGGGTTAAGGAGATGGCCATGGATCATTGGGTAAGGGCTGGACAGAAGCCGAAAAATTCCATGTTGCAGGGAAATGACGCCCTTGCAGAGGATCTCTATTTTAGTAAATAGAGACTCCTCAGAGAGTCTCTGTTTTAATGCTGAAATAGAGTCTTTCCGGAGGGTCTCGATTTCAGTAAATAGAGTCTTCTCGGAGAGTCTCTCTTTTAATGCTGAAATAGAGTCTTCCCGGAGGGTCTCAATTTCAGAAAATAGAGACTTCTCAAGGAGTCTCTATTTCAAAGCGTTAACAATAACTGTATATTTAACAGGATAACAGGTTTACACGTTATGTAACCAGGTTTAGCAGGCTATGTGATTAACATGCTATAGGATTAACAAGGCTTAACGATGGCTATGTAATTAACAAGGTTGACAAGATATGTAATTACTAGGCTATGTAATTAACAAGTTTAACAGCTAACAGGCTTAACAAGGTAAGTAATTACCAGGTTAACAGGTGTCAGGTTTAACAGGATCATGTTTAACAGGTAACTGGTTTAACATGTTACAGGTTTAATGGGATTCAGAAATAGAGACTTCTCGAAGGGTCTCTATTTCAGAAGGTTAAAATATAGTCTCCCTGGAGAGTCTCTATTTCAGAAAATAGAGACTTCCCGGAGGGTCTCTATTTCAGAAGGTTAACAATCACAGGTTTCTAATAGTATAACAGGTTTACACGTGCTGTAATTGGTAACAGGTTTAACGGGCTAATCACCATGGTTTAACAAGTAACAGGGTTACAGGCTTAACATGCTAATCAGCAGGGTTTAACAGATAATAGGTTGAACAGGTAACATGTTTAACAGGTTTAACAAGCTAATCATTAGGGTTTAACAGATAATAGATTTAACAGGCTAATCGATAGGGTTTAACAGGCTAATCGCGGGATCGGGGGCTTTTAATCCACACTGGAGAATGGCCCCCTAGCTAGGGGCGCCCTTCACCAGGGTGCTCCACAAGACTCAAAACACTGTTCATCATGAGAAATTTCATGAAATCTGGAAATGAGGACATGGTAAAATCGAGAAAAATCTGGGGATTCCAAGGTCATGCTAATGCAGGAGTTTCATGATTTCGTTCAATAGATATAAATCCCTGAACATGGTGGCTACTAATCATGTAACTTTATTGTTCATAATTTATAACATGTTCACAGAATCAGGAAGTAGAGACATAGATATACATGGAAAAATGGCAGGATTGCAAGGTCATGCTCATGCAACAATTTTTGATTTCTATTTCATAGATATTAATTTTTAAACATGGGTCAACTTAGGAGAAATAGGGACATATTATGATTAATGACAACTATATAGTTAGTATGTACATGGGGTACTTGACGGAGGTAAGATCATAGATCTACTCACGCAAGAGCTAGTGTTTTAGATAGGCGTAGCCTAACCTCCCCACTAAATCTTTTAATATACCCCTGACTTAAACGACCAGATTTTGACCATGAAAGGTTTAACTAGCATGCATGTGAACCTATATTAACTATTAGTTAAGCTAGATCTTGAGAACACCTACCTTTTTGATGTGGTTAACTGGTAGAACCGTGGAATCCTAGCCCTCCACGTTCTCTGCAGCCAAGCTTTTAGTAGCAGGACATGGTACGTAGCCTGCACATAAAGAGAAAGGATTAACATCTCTCCTCTGCAGGTGGACAAAAGAAAAGGCACAAATAACCTTCTCTTCTGTCGCAGTATAACAGTAAGGGTCATCTACGTTGGGTAGTGGGAGTTGTTTATAGGGAAATAGTAAGGGTCCATTTGAAATCAGATCTGAAAACCCTGCTGTGAATGTTCTCTCATGGGTCCATTGCCAGCAAACGTAGGTTGTTATTGTTCCAACCCTTTCTAGAAGCATTAGAAATGGCACCCAGGTATTGGGGTGCTCATCAATTGGGTGTTCCTATTCATGTAAATGACGCTTCTGCATGAGGGCGTCCATTCTTCGTGGCTTTAGCAACCTTCACGTGTATGGGTGCATATACATTAATTATTAATGGGATGGTGGCCCCTTTTGTTGAATGTCGCTCTGGCAAAGGGTCTTCAATTGGTGAATGACGCCCTGGTAAGGGGCGCCCATTCCCTTGGTGCTGGAAAAGGGGAAACCCCACTACGTACTACCCATGTGTTGGCATAAAGTGATGTTGGGCTTGTACATTTATATAGTAGTCCTCATAAGGTGTGGTTCTTTATATAAGGCCTGTGTGTAGGATTCTTTAGGAAGAGGTTTAATTTCTCTATTGCTTTATCGGGGGTGCTACACCCTAGGCGCCAATTCCTAAAAGCAGGGCTGTCCCCTAGGCGCCAATTTCTGAAAGCAGGGCTAACCCCTGGGCGCCAATTCAGTAAGGCAGCCTGCTAGCCGCCGATTTCATTCTGATTTCCTGGTTAGTCTCCTAACTTATACCGATACAACCCTAGTTCATTTCCTGCATAATATATGTCTTTGAACTCCATTCCATAAAAAATCTACCTTATGTATATCCTACAATGGTCAATCCTTGAAATTCCATTTTGACTATAAATGAAAGTGGATGTCAAAAGAAATACATGAAATGATGTGCATATAGGGCCCGGTCTGATCCTGGGAGGAGCGCCCGAAGGTACTTGTGCCCATGGGAGTTTATTGACCACGGTGTTTAAGCATTGCACCGAAGTACTTGCTTGCTTGCTTGACTTGAGACATTCCACACTACTCTCTTGTGACACTACTTGCTTGACTTGACTTGCGTGGCCCAGAATGGGCAATACTTTACTACGTGGCCCGAAAAAGGGTAAAGTACTTGCTTGATTGAAATAGCCAATTCCAGTAACACGTACTTGATACTACTTGCTTGAACGTGAATCTTACTTGCTTGTACATGAATTCTTGCTTGCCTGGAAAAATTGCATCGATATCTATAAGTTCTTGATATCCTGCTTGACAAATACTTGAAATCATACAATACTCTTTCTATGAAGTTCTTGATATCTCGCTTGTCAACTTGCTAGTACTTGAAATCATGAGATATTCTTTCTATACAGTTCTTGATTTATCACTTGTCTAGCATGCATAGCTATACCTGCATTGCACATAACATATAAACTACTTAAAGATTGCTTGAACTTGAGATGTAATTCCTACTAAGCGATTCGCTCATCTAGTTCATTTTAACATTTTTCAGGTAATTCGGATAGTGACATCCACATGAATGGGAATGAGACCGAGTGAAGAGTTCTAAAGTCACCGATCATCTACTGTCAGCTAGTCGCGTCTTTTGATTTTCTTGAGTCCCTTTGTACTTCCAATTATGTCAGTCTAGTTGATTGAAGCTTGTTAAGGCTTGTAGCCTAGTATTCGGATTTGAATAACGAATGTCATGGATTAGAATTATCACCATTTGGTTAATTGGTTAATTGTCATCTTGGACTAGTGGTATCATTTTAGAAATTTAATCTTAGTCATTATTTAGTCTTTTGCGCACTCTATCTTTTGTCAAAAATATATGTATACTGCCTAGATTGAATGGTTCTATATAAGCTGGCCGCGACCCCGGGTATTTTCCGCGCTCGGGGCGTGACAGTTTAAGTCTAATGTATTCTTGGATTTGGATTTGAAAGACTTGAAAAAATATCTGAACCATTGGTTTTAATAAATTTTAACCAACTGTCTCATGTAAGTTCTGGATAAAACCTTCTAAAATCTGAAAATATGACATCATGATTCTCTTTGGTTGAGACACAACGTCAGTATGGTTCTTAAACATTAAATATGTCTGAAGTTGACTAAAAAAGAAAATTAAAGACAGAGCAATGACTGTGGTTACTGAGAAATATGTCCAAAGGACTATGTCATGAAGTACTATAGTTAACTCTGCTAAAATAAAGAATTTCTTGAAAATTATGTGATAATCTGACAGAGCAATGGCATGATTGTGTTGAGTAACTGGGGATTCCTGCCTCTAACCAAGGTGTTTTCTCATGTAAAAAGATACTCTCATTGCTAACTCTATTCTCATTATTGAGAGGCAATGTGGTTATCACACTGAGTAATTGGGTCACTTCACCTGAGACGTGTTGTGTCTCATGTAAAAAGGTGTTGATCAACCAAGATTGCTCATGGAAAAATAAAGTGTTGTTCAAAAGAAAAATCTAAAAATTGATGGTTCAAAATTTTTCCCAAACTCAGTTAACTTCAAATACATTCATGGGTGTTTAATTTGAATACTACTCTGTGTAACTCCTGAAGGAGTCATTAAGATTAATTGAGTAAGATGGAAGGAGGTTGAACTGGATTATCATATGGGTAAATGGTTCACCTTTATTAAAACTCAGTTTCAGATATGAGTATTGAATGTAATTGACAAATTCTGTATACATCATGCTTAAACCAAGCTTTTCATCTAGTCTAATTCATAATCCCTTATGATAGGAGAGTCTAATTTTTACTTTGATTTATAACAGTGGTACCTACTGTGAATTCTTCTAGTCAGTTATATTTTTTTTCGAAAACTCAGTCAACTAGTACCATTGTTCATACCTCATTATATCTTTGCACAACTGTGTTACTGACTCCTGTCCCCTTTCCTGAACCAGTCACAGAAAAGTCTTGTGCTTTTGCTGCTAAAAATTTATCAGTAGTATCTTTCTAATGAGAACCTCCTGAGCTTATTCTTGGCATATTCCTCACCTTACTTCTTTATACACCTTGCTTCATTTTAAACAGGGAGCTTTGTATTATTTTAAAAGGGGGGGATAGATAATGTCAAGACTGCATTTATTGTATTTCATAGGGGGGGAACAATATTTGGCATTTCTTGGTTAAGTCAGGGGGAGCATATGGTCATTTGGCATTCCCTTAGATTTCTGCTTCCTATGTTCTTCTGGCTACATTCTGATCAATTGGTATCATTCTGTCTGTGCATTCTGTATGTCTTCCATTTGTTCTCATCTATTAGCTCCATTCACTGTCCTCTTTTTGATGAAGTCAAAGGGGGAGAATGATTTGAGTCATCTGATGGTTTGTCTGATGGTTTGTGTCTTTGTGTCATACAGGTTTGAGTCATCTGTAGGTTTCGTTGTTTCATAGGCTGAGAATGTTTTGATTGTCATATGGCTAGAATGAATTGTCATTGTGTTTGGGGAGAATGGTAGAGCATATCTGTGTCAGCATAAGTTTACATGATTCATATGACGCATAGTGTTGCCATCATCAAAAAGGGGGAGATTGTTAGAATCTTGTGTTTTGATGATGACAAACACTATGACTCATATGTATGATGTCATAAGTCTTTGTAATGTTGCATACAGTGTTTGTATTGCTGCATATATGAGTTACATGGAATAACTGCTGCACATATGTGTCTTGTGTCATATGTGTTTGTCTGTGCATGATTAATGCATTATTAATATCATTACATATGCTGCATGCATAAGGTCTGCATATATTCTCGTACAACTGTTCATGTAAGTCAATGCATCACAGGTCAACGTAAAGTCAACACTGTGCAGATAGAGTCAATGCATCTGCATAAAGTCTGTGTGCATGTTTTGCCATATGCATGATAAGGTCGTCAGTGCAAGTTTTGCATTGTGCATGATAAGGTCGGTGCAGGTTTTCCATTGTGCATGATAAGGTCGGTGCAAGTTTTTCCTTGTGCTAAACAAGGTCGGTGCACGTTCTTGTTACCTGCATATAAGGTCGGTGCATATAGGCCATCCTGCACATCTAACGTCGGTGCACATTTCATTTGTCTACATATAAGGTCGGTGCACATGTTATGTGACTGCACATAAGGTCTGAGCACATTTCGTAGAATGCATGCAAGGGTCTGTGCATGATTGAAGGTCTGTGCATATGATGAACCAATTCCAAATGTTTAACCTGTGTACAAAATGTTTCACTCGTGTGTAGAACATTTCACTCAAACTCAAAATGTTCAACATGTGTACAAAATGTTTCACTTGTATGTAGAATATTTCACTCCAACTCAAAATGTTCAACCTGTATACAAAATGTTTCACTTGTATGCAAAATATTTTCCTCCAACTCAAAATGGTTAACCTGTGTACAAAATGCTTCATTTGTATGTAGAATATTTCACTCCAATTCAAAATGTTTAACTGAATGACTATCTTCTGATCTGCAGGAATCTCACCTTATGGGTAAAGAAGCAGCAACCTCTTAAGTAGTCACATGATCCCATAACTGAGGAGTCCAGCTCATCTGGAACACACAAAGTAGACACGTTGATGGCACATGATCTGAGGCAAGGAACGAAATAGATGATTCTGCCACGTGGACAACTCATCTTCAGCATCTGCCACGTGGATCATCAGTAGCACATCCAGATCGAGATTCCTTGGGTGGGAACGAGCTTTTCACGCACCCAATCTTTCGTAGCCTATAAATAGAGGCCAGATCTCTCAGATCGAGAGGCGTACAAGAAAAAGGGGGAAATAGAGAGAGAAAAGGCTAAAGTGAGAGATAGTGCTCAGAGGTGAAGAGAAGTCCAGAGCGAGGAAGAAGATAAGAGAAAGAGTGATAGAGGCAGAGGTGCAGGGATTGAAGAGTTCGTGAGTGTGAAGTGAGAAGAAAGTTCAAGAGATATGAAGATATGTTTCCACTGTGTCCTTTGGATCAGATCCAAGGCACAGCGCTCCTACTTGAGCATTTCGATTTGTGTTTACTGTCAGCTTTTCGATGCTGAACTTCTTGGTTTCCTATTTTCATTTTTCATACTTCTTCTAAGCTGTGTATCAGCGGAGGCTAAGTTGTAAGGCCCAGCAGATCAAGCTGTTAGGCAGCGGTGGCTAAGCTGTAATGCCCAGTGGTGGCAAGCTGTGAGGCCCAGCCATTCAAGCTATTTGGCAGCGGAATCGACACTCTGGTTGGAGTGTGGGGTTGATGTAGGTCCAGAGGACTGAACCACCTAAAAAGATCTTGTGTACTGTGGTTTGCTTTCCAATTTGTCAACCGTTAGATGTATGCTAGGTGCGTTCCTATCTACGGTTCTGACTGAATTGATTTAGTGTACACGCATGCTTGATTTAGTTTTGTCAACAGTATAAACTTGCTTAGGAGTCTGCACTTTTACAGGTCATCTATTCGATTAAGTGCATCATTGGTTTTCATATTCTGCAGAGCTTAATTGCTTTTAATTCAGAATAAGTTTAAAGTCTTTAGTTTAAGTTTTAAATTGATCAAGTTTTTAGAAGGGGATTCATTCACCCCCCCTCTGAATCCTTGCTGCACCGTTGCACCGACTCCCATCGGTTTATCACTTGGTATCAGAGCATACCATAGACTCTACAATATGGGCTAAGATGGGTAGAGTGTGAGTCGACAGAAGAAAAGAAAAATCAGTCGATCAAGTGTTGATGCTTGTGTGAAGATACACTAAGTCGACCTACAAAGTCAACTAGGTCGACTCATATCATCTGAAGCTCACAGCACTGAGTTGACCTACCAAGCCAACCAGGTCAATGCACCAAGTCAGCAAACATTGAAGATTCAATCGACTGAACTGTCAACTCAGTCGATTGACCAGAGCTTAGCTGTACAAACACATGAGGTTTTAAGCAGTCATGTGGTTACTCTCTCCAATCATTGGCACACGTCTCCAAGTCATGTGCCTCAATTTCTAAAAGGTCCTAGGATAGAATATTCTATCTTTTGACATGGACCAATCACAAGATAGCTTGGAAATGAAGATTATCCAATATTTTTTTGCTATAAGTATGATCCTTCGCCCTAGAGAGGTAGGCGACGCAGTGAGAAGCCCTAAGCCTTCTAAAGAACATCTGAGAGGGAGAAGAAAAGAGAGAGAGCCACCTAAGGATTTCGAAGAGAATTTGAGAAGAAGATTGAGTGTTTCCAGTGTTGAGAAGAAAAAAATGAGAGGCATTTGAGGGAACCATCTTCGACAAGCTACTGCGTGGCTGAATAAAGAAAGTTGGAGCAGTCTCAGATCTAAGGCCGGATCTACTATTTACAGCTTCTAGATTTCGATATGAAGCTACATTTGGTTTTCTTGTTTGGTTTTGTATTTTCCTTTGAAACTCTTTTTTTGTCTTCCATTTCTGGTCGCTGAGATTTCAGTGGTTTTTCCGGTACCCTATTTTAGGGACCGGAGTGTGTTTTGGCTGTTGTGCAGCGGTGTGTGTTTGGTTGGGGAGCTTGTTCCCCGTGCGTGTGTGGTTGGGGAGTTCGTTCCCTGTGTGCGTGCAGGTGCTATCATGCGTGTGTGGATGGGGGTTGTACCCCGTGTGTGCAGGTGTTTGCCTACGTATGTGGTGGAGCGTTGCTCCATGTGTACTGTCTTGGAGGGTTTTTACAAGATAGTGGAAGCCTCACCAAGTTTTGGTGAGGCGTGGACGTAGGGAGCCCAGTGCTGTCCTGAACCACCTTAAAAATCACTATACCACTATGTGTCTATCTATGCGATTGTTCCATCTTTCCTATCCCCATTCACGAGTATTTGGTTGGCTATTCTATGTGTTCGATCATCTTCCGACACACACATTGATGTTAGCAGAATTATGTTTTTAAGTGCAGATTGTGTGCTTAACACATTGGTTCTGAGTTTAATTAATCAGATATTTGTTGAACTTGAGTTTACTTAAGTAGATCTTAAGTGCTTAAGTTAATTCCGCTGTCTGGATTTCTTATGATTTAGCACTTCAATTTTGTGGTCTACCTGTTTGTCAATTTGAATGCTACTTCAATACGTGTGTGATCGGTGAGTCTTGATAGATCAATTTCTATTCCCAACATATCTAATTGTGTCTAATTGCTGAATTTACTTCTAATCTTCAATTTGGTCTGAGTATTCACATTAATTAGACAATTTTAGTCGGCCAATCAATTCACCCCCCCTCTTGATTGTCATTGCACCCGGGCCAACAGGAACGAATGCATTAGCCAAAGAATATATATGTATATATGCATTAAAAATGAGAGATAAAAATTCGGCAGAGTCTCCCCTTGACTAGAGGCTCTGGGAGGTTCAGTGGGTGCTCGTTCACGTGTAAAGCAAGACAATCCCTAAATAACTGGGCGTGCACAACAGCAACGCCAGTTGGGCTCTCTTGTGGACATTGAACCTCGAGGAGTAGCTTGCTACATGGGATGCCCCTTGTGCTATGGGAAGGGATGAAGTCCCACCCACAAAGGATCTTTCGTGCATACGAAGGGGAAGATGATCCGGCGTCACCTTGAATCGGCACGGGGGAGGCTAGGCAACTGCTGGCCTAGGGTTTGCCGAGATGGCGATGGCGGTGAACCACGCGTTGGGGCCATCGCGAGGGATGCCGGTGGGCCTTGTCGAAGGACGGGAAGGGCAAATAATAAGAAGAGGAAAGAGGGGAATGACCCTGCCCTCACGAGGGGCAATGGCCGAAGTATTCGCCACCGTGCCCAATGACCATGCCCAACGGCGTCCTTGCCGTGGACGCCCTCCACCGGTGATAAGAGGGACGAGATCCGGTGAGAGCTTGGGGAGGCCCCGTTGGATCACCTATGAGAAGAAAGGTCGGAGGCACGAGCAAGAGCGAGATAGCAACTAGACAACAGAAGAAGGGATTCGCGACGGCCAACGAAGGGAAGAAGAAGAGCCAGCTGAGGAAACCCTCGACCCAGCCCCCCTTCTTAATGGAGCAGGAATGCGGTGAATCGGCGTGCCCTCACGGCCGAACGCCCATGCCGGATCAACCAAAACATTAGCACCGGATTACATGAAACCCCTCGACCTATCTCTTCTCTTTCAAGGGTAGGAATGAGCTGAGTCGGCGCGCTATCACGCCCGCACGACCACACCAGATCACGCCAGCTAGACTGTAGAAGGAGGTAGCGCCGGACCATCCCGATCGGACCGCCAAAGAAGGCCACGCCGGATCAACAAGAGAAACTCTGTGCCGGATCAACCAAAAGGGCAGTGTCAGATTAGATGAAACCCTCGTGCCAGATGAACCAAAGAGAAGAGGAAGAGGGAGAGCGGTGCCAGTCCACAGTGAGGACCACATCGGATTAGACCCATGCCGGATCACCCCTGTGCAAGATTAGCAGAAAAAAAAAGAAGCAGCGTTGGTTCACGATAAGAACCACGCCGGATCAACAAAAGGCAACGCTGAATCACGGGGACACCAGCATAGGATCAATGCAAAGAAATACCTGCGTCGGATCACCACGAAAGGGAAGCAAACGCACAACCATGTCAACAACCAGAGGAGGGTTAGAATGGCCTACCCCATCATCAGATATAATGCCGAGAATAAATGAGAATTGCACCCACCGACCCCGTTCCTTAATCCCTCGTTCGCGCCACCTATGGGTGGGGGGCATTTGTTGGCACCTAAAATATGGTGTCACGAAAAAGGAGCATTGTTAGCCTGAATGAGGGAAAAATCAAGAGAAGATCTCTCGTAACAGTGACAAAGTGTTCCTCAAAGCCCTGGTCAGGGGGGGATCTACTCAGACAACCTTGACGACAGACCAAAGACCATGATCCGGTGCCAGATGAACTGCACTGGATTAGCCTAAAGTTGTGTCCAGAAAGGATGAATGAACCCCAATATTGCAAGCACGCATCGCATGTCTAACGATATGCCAGAGGAAAGGAGACAGCATGCTCTTCCTGATGGTGAAACTCATAACGTCAAGAAAGGTACGAGTCAACCCGAACTGGCATCAGACGAGTCACGCCGAGATAACCTAAACTCTTGTTCATGAAGGATGATTGAACCCCAAGATCATGATCCCACATTGCACGCCCAACATTGTGCCTCGGGAAAGGAGACATCATGTTTCTACCCGACGGCGAAAGGCAAAATATCAAAGATACTTGAGTCGGCACAGTTAAGCATGATCAACGAGACGATCCGGCACCACTTCAACGCCAGAACAGATTGGCTACATTGTTTCAGGTGCAGATCACATTTCTGGCGTGGGCAACTAGCCCACACCGATTCAGCACGCATGGCTGCGCCGGACCAACTAGTTTTGCCCCTATAAAAGGGGGGCAACAACTGAGGAAAAAAAAGAAGGGAAAAAAGGGACATAAATAAAAGAAGAGGGTTCAGAAGATGGAGAGCATTCGTAGAGGAGAACAGAAAAAGAGAGGGAGAGGAAGAGGCTCGGAGCGATTTCCACTATAGGTGTGCTCTATTGTATTTTTTCTTTTCATGCCCGATGGAGGCCTTTAGCTCTGATATCTTTCCTTCTCTCAATCAATGAAATAGTTGGCCATCTGGCCTTGTTTCTGGGATATTATTACATTCCATATACTTCATGTTTTCCCTGCTATGTTTATTCCTGCACATGAATGGATGTCTTCCCCTTTCCCCTCCGACGATTTCTATCTCATTTATTTGATCCCAATAGCATCTTCCCAAGTGGTAGCTCCTGGAGTTTGCTTAGAGAAGTGAGTAGGATCCTCGGATTTAACCTGCCTAAAAATCCCTTCTACCTCCTTTTGATGTGAAGTGGGTATCGAGTTTTCTCCATAACTTTTCCCCCGTTGCGAACTCTGTCCGTGGAGGGGTATCAAGCCCTATCCCCTTCTCTCTGTTTTGTTAGAGGGAGGGGAAAGGGGCCAGTGGTTCACCTCGGTGATCTACGCCATCGTTACCGTGGTTGTTTTCCCCTTCACGGTGCGAGAGTCGAAGAGATTGTATTTTCTGCTCTCGCTTTTGTGAACTGGCGTGGTTTCACCATATAAGCCCATAGGCTTTTGATCTCCTATTCTCCCCCTCTATAGCCCATCAAAGAAGGGGAAGACCTATCATGGATCTGGCCCTACCTGTCTATGTGATCACCTTCCCCCTTGGTCCTTAACATAACACTCCCTATTGATTTCTACGATGCTCTATTTTCTACACAAATGATCCGGCTTGCTGCAACCTCCTGATTCGGCGTGCATTTATTTGTCTGAATCGGTGTGGCCAAGCGGCTGATCCCACAACCTTCCAAGTGGCTGATCAGGCAGCCCATCCATTTGATCCAGAGCCCCCTCTAGCGCAGGTGATCCGGCCTAGGCACGCGCACACGGGGTCGACCCCCCTTGTTCCTTTATTTTAACGACATTGGTGCGGCCCTGTGAGTGATCCAGCAGCCCTCCTAAATTTGTTGATCCGGCGTTGGCGTTCACCTTGGCCAAGCCCTGATTCGACACTGGCATTCACCCCTGTTGACCCCCCCTTCATGGGTGATCCGACGCGGGCATTCACCTTGGCCAAACCCCGGTCGAAGCCTTGATCCTATGCAGACCTGCTCCCCAGGTCGACCCCCCTTTGTGGGTGATCCGGCACAGGCGTTCACCTTGGCCAAACCCCGATCAACCCCCCTCCTCACGGGTGATCCGGCGTTTGGCAACACCTTGGCCAGCCATTGATCCGGCAGTCCCCTCCATTGCCTGATGTGGCAGCCCCATCCATTTGACCCGGTGCGCCCTTCTGGGAGTGATACGGCACGTTGCCAATGTCCGATCCGGTGCAATATCGACCATTCTTCTGATTTCCTCATCTGGCTTTGCTCCGTTGTTCTGACCGTGGTTCCATGTTCCTCTGCCCCTCTTGGAGCGTCTGGGTAATCTCGATCCCCTAGTAGGCTAGCCTTCGGGGATACGACGCCACGGATAACTCGGGATGTTGCCTGTAGCACCTCGAAAGTTCCTAGGGTTTTTCTGAAATTTAAAAATGATTATTTAAATATTTAATAAGCTTACATGGGTCATTTAATGAATAATGGGTCAATTAACTTATTTAATGATTAAGGCCTTTAGCACAAAAGCCCAATTATTAGCCAAATAAATATGCCTACTTAAATTTGGCCCATAGTCCAATTTCTAAGACCATTAGGCCCAAGCCCAACTCTAGAGACGTAATTAAGATAATTTCCTAATTTAATTAGATAAATAGGGGATAAATAGAAGTAGAATTTAACTAAAATTTAAATTTTTGGCGCCCTATCAGAACACGATCTATCGCGCGACCGCGTCCTCAAGATAGCGGTCAAGGGGCGACTGCTACTATGTTCCGTGAACGAAAATGTTAGAGGCGTGGAAAACTTAGATTTTTGCCATTCCAATCCCCATAGATCGATGCTATCCCGTGAAGAAACTTGTCTAGGACTCTTGGGGATCGATCCTACGCCAAATTAGGACTCTAATTTGATCTAATCTCTTAGCCCTAGGCCAAACCCTATAAATAGGGCCCATAATCGACCTGCGCGAACCCTCATTTTACCTCACGTGGTTCGACGGTAAGATGATGTTATTTTATGTTTTTTATTTAGAACTTTTCATTCCTTTTAGTATTGTCTAACTCCCCTCTAAATTTTGTGTTAGAAGATCAAGCCGTTGAGGAGTTAGAGGATCTAGAAGTAGTTGTTTCCCTACAGAACGCTCAGGAACAAGCGTGTTCATCCGGCAAAGATCCAAAGTTTAGGGACCTTAGCAGAGGTAATTTCATGTCCAGCCTTTAGAGTTAATTGTTCCCCTTTGTGTCTTCTAATCACCCTCCAAATCTCGTAAATTAAGGACGAGAGGTTAAGGAGTTAGAAGGTCGGGAAGTTACAGTTTCTACGCAAGATGCGCAGGAACTGGGGTGTTCTTCCAGCAAGGAATTTGGAGTTTAGAGCCCATCCCAGAGATAGGTTATCTCATGAATGGCTTAAACATCAAGTTAGGATTAAAATCCCTCTGATCTTGCTCAATTTCATGCTTTCTACGTTGAGAATTTAATGTTTTCCCATGACTGCGCAAGCATGTCCCTCTTTGCATATTATCCCTACACCCCTTAATTAAAAGCTAAGAATCTTGCTTAATCCATGCCTATTCCTGTAATCTGTTCATCTTACACCTGTTAGCATGTCTTATCCTGCTATTCCTTATAGTTTTCCTACATTGATTATCCTAGATTAGGCCCTGTACATCTGTTTCTGTTTCTGTCTGTAGCAGACATAAAAAAATGGTCTTACAGAGACCACTATCATCAGATAACGGTCCCCCGACAGATCGCTACTTACAAGAAGCGGCCCTTTTTTGGACCACTACCTGGTTTCTGTAACCAGGTTAAACGCTATTTATTTCCTTATATATCTATTGTTATGCATACCTTAGTCTAGTTATTATACCCCTGATCATGGCGCGTTTCATACTGCATGTTTTAAGTTCAATTTCATGTAGTGTTAGCATGTGTTAAAACTTATTTTCCATGTATATTAGTTTCATGCCAAAACACTATAGTTTTGTACTTAAAGAAATTTCCATGATTTGAATGCACTTCGATCTATATTTTGACACATCCTTTCTCATCTCTTTTCTATTTTGTAAGTTACATATATCGTGTATTTTGGTACGTTGCTATTAGTTACACATGCACTTGATAGGAACACTTCTTGGACTTGTGATCCTCTCCGTCAGATATTCCTTCCATCGGACTAGGTGATCATGTTTCAAGTTCTCTGTAAGTCTCTGCGAGCCTGAGATTCCCACTAAGACGTCAAGCTAGTTGTATCTTTAAAACCCAATGGTCTAGATAGCACTTGAGTTTTCTTCATTTTCTGCGCTCTATCTTGATTTCGGCTATCCCGTGACCGCCACCTTCAGGTTGCGGCCAGGCCATGACTGTCTTCAGGTCCAGCTTGCTTGAGTCGACCCAGCTTATCTTTTGGAGTCGACGCAGCCAGATTGCGGTCTTCATAGGACCGTCTTCTCATAAAGGCGGTCTCCTGATGACCGTCTTCTGCTGTCTTGTACCCAACTGGGGGTTTGACCCAAGGGTTGTGTCTATTCTGTTCCTAACCCAACACCTTCTTCATAAATATATTCATGAATTATGGAACTATGGAAATGTACCGTAATGCTATCGGATTCCTGCCGTAGCATGACCTTGTCAATAATTCATCCTTGAACTCACATGTTCGTATTTGGTGCGTTCTTACCTTGATATTGTCGTCATGAACTATTGTTTGAACTTTATATTATTGGCCTACGTTTATTATTCTCGTGGAAGTAGCTTGATTTATAACTTGAAGATGCAAAGGCGAGCACGGGCGGTGTCCAAGGGATCCACGCTAGCCCCCTCGACGGATGGCCGGAAACATACTGTAAACCATGGGGTATGATGGACACTAGCGTCGCATTACGCTGGGAGTACTTTTTTATAAACTGGTGAAATCCACGAATTCTCATGAAATTGAATTATTACATTCTCGTTACATAACTTTCTAGAACATAGCCTTTATTGTTATGAAAAGTACATTCTCGTTACATTCTAGTACATTCTTGTTACATGAAGGGCCAAACTTATATCATTATTTTGATCTTGCTTGATCATGATCCAAAATTCTCCCATATCTCTATATTTGTCTTGTGATTTATGGTTTCTTTGGTTTATCACGTGTTTTATCGCATTGTACATTATTGCCGTTCATAGAGCAAAAAATGTAAATTACTTAAATTATGCCTTCATGTTGATACGAAGACACCTACTGGGCAAGTGTGCTCATTCCCTACTTTCTAATCTTTTCAGGAAACTCTAGTGGATCGGATTTGGATTACTCTAATGACGAATCCGAGGGCGAGAGCGATTGATAGACGAGAGAAGCCATAGATAGTCATGAGTCCAGTTGTAGTAGATGAAAAGTCATACTTATGTAATTTTTCTTTTCTTGAGTCTAGAGTTTAAAGAGTCATGTCATCTGTAAACCTTGATTATTATGATTTAATAAAGTTGGAATTTTGAGTACATTACATTGTGTTCACTCTTCTTATGTGTGAATGATTAGCGCTCTGATTACCTTGCTAGCCTGCGGCGTATTGCCGGTTGTTCACGTTCTCGACTTAAATTCCGCTGCATATCTCGGGATGTGACATTGCCATTCTAGGCACACCCGAACACTTAAGAGACCATCTTGGATTCTTTGTGGATATGCACCTGCTACTCACCCCCCAAATGCCTTGGGTCTGGGGGAGGTGTTGTCGAAATTTCGTCAGAAATTCAGATTGACAAAGAAGTCAATGATAAGAAGGGGAGCGACTATGATAATAACAATAAAACTAAAAAACTAAAATATAGTGATAATAAAAGGATACATGATAAAACAAAAAATGAATGAAAAAAATATATATATAATATATATATATATATATATGATAACAGAAAAATAATAATAATAAAAGAAAAGAAGAAGAAGAAGAAAAGAGGAAGGAATGTGTAGGTCTGGTCGACTGGAAGGCCCAATCCGGTTGACCAGGTCACTGCCTACATGCCAAACAGAAGCCAAAATATCTCACTTGGTCGACCAGGCCGTCTAACCAAGTCGACCAGATAACCAAGAAACCCCCACTCAAACACCCATCATATAGACTCTAAACAAAAGAAGAAGAAGAAGAAAGAAACCACAATGACTCAACACAAAAGGGGGAAGAACAAGACAACAGAAACAAAACACAAAACAAAGAATACACGTGTTTAAGTAAACAGTAATAATGAAAGAAATAATAAAACAATCATAAACCAAAAAAATTAATCAACCCGTCCTCTGAAGTGGGTTCGACAGGGTTGAGGCATTGTCGACCTGATTGACAGCACTTTTGGTCCGGTCGACCGGCCTAACGACCCTGTCGATCGAGCACCCACCTCTTGTCGACGGAACTCCACCGAAATGGACTAGTCGACCGGTGCTATATGGATTTGTTGACCAATGCTAGCTGGATTAGTCGATCGATACATAGCATCGGTCTACCGATTTGGATTCAAATGTGTGGTTTTTGTCCCGTGAACATCCCGGACACCCCCGTTGACCCAGATTCGTGGTTCTAGGTGTCCGTAGATGATAAAATAGTAATAACAACAAAAAATATAATAAAATAGGGGGGAAGCTAAAAAGAAATAATAAGAGCATATGCTTTAAAGTCAAAAGAACATGAAATAGGGCAAACCAAAACAATAAGAAACTGTAAAAAATAAAAAATAATATATATATGAATAATAAAATATGTGATAAAACTAAAACAACAAAATAATATATAATCAATCGAAAAAAAATATAATTACAAACATTTAATGATGTCTATTCCAGAGCCCCCATGATGTGACACCACCTTGGGGTGATAGTCACAAGACCGAATGCCCTTGGACCTACAATTGAAAGCAAGTATCTTTGAGCGGTGGACTTACTCTAGCGAACTCACTCGTGTGGCGCACACTAGTGCCCGTAGGTGACACGGCGATGATGGAGAGGGTCCGAGGTGGGACCTTGATGCTCCAATGGTTGGCTAGCTTTGGGAGAACCCCAAATGGGCCAGGGATGCCCAACTCACGGGCGGCCAACACACCAAGGGTGTGGGATGTAGGGGATCACTCACAACTCACCCGCGGTGATCACTCACATCAATGAAAATTATGGGCCGAGCTCTCACTCTCCATCCGACGAAGCAATAATGATAATACTATGCTAAGCAAGGAATTTAAACCAGCCAAGAGGGGGACCGAGGCTCACCTAGTCGGCGTGAAGACGCCGACCCCGGCCGGAGACGGGGCCGAGCGGGGAGGCGAGGGTATGCACCCGCACACCGCGTCGATGAAGCTTGAAACCTGCGACTTGAATTATTACATGAACTACACCCCTTGCAAGGGGGGGATCCCGGGGTGGGGGTTAAGTTGATACAGACAAAACTACCTCCACGCAGGGAGGGGCCTTCAGCCGGCCAAGCTAGGGGAGGGGAGAAGCCGTCGAACTCGAATCTGCCCAGAGTGACCTGCAGGGACTGAAGCTGAAAGTCGGGGTAGAGGAGGACGTCTCCCGGAGCTGCAGGAAGGCGGGACTGACGCTGAGTCACCTAGGGGCGGGGTGGAAGCCAGCCGTATGAGCTGGTATTCATCTGGAGGTCGAACCGAAGTGCGGCGCCTTCGTCTTCACAAGTCGCGCGGTTCTGCCCTGTCTGGGACTGCAGGACAGAGCGTCGGTGTCGGGCCAGCCACGGACTCGTACGGAGGTTTCCGGAGGTGGGACCAACTCTGAGACATCCGGGATAGACCAGGAAACAGGTGATACAAATTCGGTGCCGATTGGTCAACTTCAGCGGTCGCTGTGGTTCAGAGTACAGGGCTGTTCGAACTGACCCCTGACTGATGCAGAATCACAGGGGAAGATTGATAGAGCTTCCTCGGGCGCTCCTGGACTCCGTTGGATGCGAGATGGCGGCAACGCGACCTTGGTCGGAGTAGCTTCGAGCAGAAACTGACGGAGCAGCAATCGGAGGTCGGAGAAGAAAATTAAAAGCTTCTGAGTAGAGGTTGGTCCAATCTGGATTGGCAGGTGCAGTCTGCGCACCCCGACGAGAATGGATGGAACAGGATGCTCCGGTGGGCCATTGGCCTTCTACTTTTAGGAACTGAAAGAGGACTGAATGTAGTTTCCTCCCTCCAGAGATCGATCCCAAAGTCCATCCGAGCTGGTCGTGGCAGCCTCTGCAAATGGCCTCGGGTTGCTGACCGGGCCTATCCTGCGCAGTCGGAGAAGAATAGCTCTCTTTGGCAGTCACAAACTCAGACGGGGACGAAACCACCACCGTTGCGAAGCTGCTTCGACGATGATTCCAACAATATATGGTACGCCTCCTGAAGCCTCACGATGATGCCGTGGCCGCTGCTGCAATCTGCTGGTGCTCTGCTGCCTTTGAATTGAGAACTGCAGGTTGAAGATGATAGGGGGAATGGGGTATATGGGAGGGGAAATGGGGTGGATGGGTGGGGGAGTGACCCCTAGCTGTGAGGGGGTCTGGGAGGGGGTGTTCTAGGGTGTGGGAGGGGGAGAATGGAGGCTGGAATGGGGTGTTTACAGTGGGTGAGAGAGAAGCTGCGAATTTGGGATGGGTGGGGGAGAGGGAAGGAGAGTTCTCTCTCCAAGGTTTGAAAATTGACTAATGGGGTGGTTAATGGGGCTTTGGGGATGGGAATGGTTGTGTTGGGGAAAGGAAGGGGTGCTTGGGGAGTGGGGAATTCTCCCTTGGGAGATGAGAGGGTGCTTAGGGAAGGGGATTGGGTAGTTGGTGGTTGGGTGGTGGAGTATGGATTGGTGGATGGTCTCTTGGGACTAGGGGTGGAGTAATGAGGGTTGGGGTAGTTAGGAGGATGAGTAATGAGCGGAGAGGAAGGGTTGATGATGTGGAGGAGAGAGAGGGAGGGGAGGAGAGAGAAAGGGGGCGCCCCCTCCTCTTGGAGAGAGAGAGAAGAGAGAGAGAAAGAGAGAGGGGAATCCACCCCTTAGAGAGAGAGAGAGATTTGGAGAATCCACTCCAATAAGACACTAAAACTCACTTGATTTAAATTGATCATAAAAGGTTGTTACATATGAGAGGAGTGGGGGCCTATTTATAGACTCCATACTTTTCATATGACCATAGTGACCCTGACAAACCAACTAATGACCAAAGTAGTCCAAGGGAGGGGCGCCCCTGGGCCTAGCCCATTAGTTGGGCCCATTAGCCTATCAAACCAACCATATGACAACTAACTTAGGAAAATGACTCACTAACCTAGGTACATGACTCAAATAAAGGGAAAATTACATAGTTTATGACTCAAAGAAAATATGAAAATTACATGACTAGACTCAGAAACACATGACTAACACAATGGCGCTTGCCGACGAACAATCCGAGCACAGAAAAAATGTGGAGGGGCAAGAGATGCCCCCATCATACCCCCGGGGTGGGGAAAACTCGACCCCGTCGAGTATGGGTCCACCGAGGAAGTAGTACACCAAAATGTAGCTCCGGGCGAACCATGATCTCAAACTCAACCCGCGTCCATAGCCGGGGAATGGCGCTTCAGCTTTTCAAAGTGGCTCGGACACACCCTCATGTTGGCTATGAGGTCTTGCTTGCCTAGTATTGCCGCCGTGTGCTCACGTCGGGCTCTCAGGCTACTTTGTGGTGGCACTCCGAGGGTGTCTCTCGCAAGGATAGGTGTAAGCTCAAGGCACTCACTAGGATCCACCGCGGTGCCCTTAGAGGGTGCCGAATCCGCCACGTGAGAAATGGGGTGAATCCCAGAACATATAGGTAAGTCCAACCTGCAAGCCGGGTTGCCAAAGCCACCCGGAACTTGGCAAGGTCCAAGTCCTCGTGCCCTCAAATTGGAGGTGACCCTAGGGCAGAGCCACTCCAAAGTCATCATCGCCAAGTTGCCAAGTTGGAATTCCAAGTGGCGCTCATGAGTTTTTGCCCGCTTCTTGTGAATCTCACCGCTTGTTGCTTGATAGTTGCTTGGATGCATATGACATGCACTATGATGCGTTGTGAGTGGACAATGTGTGGTATGCAAAGGTGGTCTAGGACAACCACATATAGACCTATCGTGCATTGATGTTATGAAGACTTTGAATGATTTGGGAGGACCGTGGCATCCATAGATGTCCCTCTCATGCGTAGGTGTGATAAGTGCCGGAGGACTCGGACATCCATGAATACTCCTAATATGCTTAAGACTCATGATGAATGAAGGTGGACCATTACATCCGAATATAGACCACTCATGCTTCCTACATGACATGTGGGTCATATGAATGAATGAACCCGACTTATGAATCATGTCAAGTGGTGCAGTATGCCTAGGCACATGCATTCCTATCCTAGAGATGACTTCTATGTGCATGGGTGTGGGGTGGCCCTTGAGCTTCCACTCGTATGGATCAAATGGATCTAAGAAGGGGGACATCATGGAGTGGGGCAATTCATCAATCCCAAGGTGTATGTTGCCTAAGGTCAAGGCTCCCATGGTGTAACCCGATTCTAGGAAGGGAGGGGTTTGGCCTAACATGGTGGGTGGGTGTAGGGTAAGGTGAGTGGTGAGTAAGGTGGGTGGGTCACATGGGGAACTAGACTCCCATAGGAAGGGATCAAAGGGATCATGATAAGGGTTACCTAGAGAGAGATACTCCATGTCCTCAAGGTCCTCACAAGGTGGTGAATCATCCTCTTCTAGTGAAATGGTTGGGCCGGTGTATGGGGTGGGTTGGTTGGTCAAGGTTCTAGGAATCACAATGGTAGGGGAGTGGACCGGGATTGGCTCTTCCACCATGGGGAGAAGGAAAAGGAGGTCACTAGTGTAGCAACCAATAGTGCAAACCGAGGTGATAGACCCGGTATATGGGTGGATGAGGTCAAGGCTCTTGGGTCGGTCTGTCCCTAGAGTCAACAAACAAGTCAAGTCTAATTGCCACTCTAGACCCTTGAGGAGATCATCCCAACCCTCTACCTCATAGTAGGATTGGATCGTGGTGTGAAAGGAGGGGAGGGTCACAATTTGGGATTGATGTCCCATGGGTGAGAGGTGTGGGGGTGAACTAGGGACGGGGGGGCCTTGCTTGAGCCATTGGAGTATGGACTCATTCACGGTGAGAGTGTGTGGCTCTTGAGGATCCGGACTAGGAGAGGTGGGTGGAAGTGGAGATTCTTGGATTTTCTTTATGGTGGGTTGCGGATCCGGACTAGCATCCATTTCCGTGTGGGTGGGTGTGTGGGTCTCAACTTCTAATGATAATGGGGTGGGTAGGTCTAATGCGGGGGAATTGGTGATAGTCGATGCGTGGTGCACCCGAGGTGGTGAACAAGCATGGGATTGGGTTGGGATTGGTAAGGGAAGTAGTGAAGGTCTAGGTTGGGGTTGGGTTGGGGTAGGAAGTGGAAGATAGGTGGGTTGAGGGGGTTTAGGAAGATTGTCCTTGGGAGGAGTGTCCTTGTTGGGGGACGATGGAGGGGTAATGGTGGCCGGGGTGGGAGAGGTCTCAACCACTAGGGGTATGGGAAGATGCTTCCTCGTTGGGCATTGTCCTGCGATGTGCCCCAATTGGTGGCACCTATAACATTCCGGCTCCCACTTACCCGAGGTTATTTCACTCACTTCTATCTCCATAGACCTTTTCCTTTTTGAGAAGGGGTAAGGTGAGGGGTGTAGGTGGAGGTGGGGGCCAAAGGGCCTTAAGTAAGGTGGGTTGTGGAATTGGGTTTTGGTTGTATTGTTGAGAATTGGGGAATTGGAGTCTTGGGTTGGCCGGGTGGGGATAGTGGAGTTGACGTGCTCCTTGGGCTTTGGTGATCTGAGTAGGAAGGGGACACATATCTAGCCCTAAGTTATTCCTTCATGTTTCCCCAAGTGGTGATGGGATCTTCCCTTATAATTATCCTTAGCCCGACAATTTGTAGTCAATAGGTTTGAGCCCATTTGGTAAGTTGTGATTTGGCACATTGGACTTTCTCATCCTCAGACATGGGATACCAAGTGAAGTAATGGTCCATTGAGACTTTTCAATCTAAATAGTCAATAGGATGAGTTCCATCAAAGATGGGAGGTAGGGGAGGAGCCCTACTATCATCCGCCCTTGGGGCGGGCCCATTTTCTCCTAGTTGGTCGAGTCGACCCGATAGGTTATCAAGCCTCTCATTGGCATAGGTCAAGACCTTCATGAGGTAGTTGACATGGCTAGGGAGGTCATGTGTGATAGTGGTAGGCATCCCTTGGGGGTTTAGACTCATGGAGAGGGCCGATTGGTAAGGTCGGTAAGAGGTGGCCATGCTAGTGGACAAAAGAGATGCAACCAAGGACTCTAAATGCATAAACATGCCCTAGGACCAACTTGATAAAGATAAGTTGCGAACTTGCTCTGATACCACTTGATGTGACACCACCTTGGGGTGATAGTCACAAGACCGAATGCCCTTGGACCTACAATTGCAAGCAAGTATCTTTGAGAGGTGGACTTACTCTAGCGAACTCACTCGTGTGGCGCACACTAGTGCCCGTAGGCGACACGGCGATGATGGAGAGGGTCCGAGGCGGGACCTTGATGCTCCAATGTTTGGCTAGCTTGGGGAGAACCCCAAATGGGCCAGGGATGCCCAACTCACGGGCGGCCAGCACACCAAGGGTGTGGGATGTAGGGGATCACTCACAACTCACCCGCGGTGATCACCCACATCAATGACAATTATGGGCCGAGCTCTCACTCTCCATCCGACGAAGCAATAATGATAATACTATGCTAAGCAAGGAATTTAAACCAGCCAAGAGGGGGACCGAGGCTCACCTAGTCGGCGTGAAGACGCCGACGCCGGCCGGAGACGAGGGCGAGCGGGGAGGCGAGGGTATGCACCTGCACGCCGCGTCGATGAAGCTTCAAACCTACGACTTGAATTATTACATGAACTACACCCCTTGCAAGGGGGGGATCCCGGGGTGGGGGTTAAGTTGATACAGACAAAACTACCTCCACGCAGGGAGGGGCCTTCAGCCGGCCAAGCTAGGGGAGGGGAGAAGCCGTCGAACTTGAATCTACCCGGAGTGACCTGCAGGGACTGAAGCTGAAAGCCGGGGTGGAGGAGGACGTCTCCCGGAGCTGCAGGAAGGCGGGACTGACGCTGAGTCACCTAGGGGCGGGGTGGAAGCCGTCCGTATGAGCTGGTAGCCGTCTGGAGGTCAAACCGAAGTGCGGCACCTTCGTCTTCACAAGTCGCGCGGTTCTGCCCTGTCTGGGACTGCAGGACAGAGTGTTGGTGTCGGGCCAGCCACGGACTCGTACGGAGGTTGTCGGAGGCGGGACCAACTCTGAGACATCCGGGATAGACCAGGGAATAGGTGATACGAATTCGGCGCCGATTGGTCAACTTCAGCGGTCGCTGTGGTTCAGAGTACAGAGCTGTTCAAACTGACCCCTGACTGATGCATAATCGTAGGGGAAGATTGACAGAGCTGCCCCGGGCGCTCCCAGACTCCGTTGGATGCAAGACTGGCGGCAACGCGACCTTGGTCAGAGTAGCTTCAAGCAGAAACTGACGGAGCAGCAATCGGAGGTCGGAGAAGAAAATTAAAAGCTTCTGAGTAGAGGTTGGTCCAATCTGGATTGGCAGGTGCAGTCTGCGCACCCCGACGAGAATGGATGGAACGGGATGCTCCAAAGGGCGATTGGCCTTCTACTTTCAGGAACTGGAAGAGGACTGAATGTAGTTTCCTCCCTCCAGAGATCGCTCCCAAAGTCCATCCGAGCTTGTCGTGGCAGCCTCTGCAAATGGCCTCAGGTTGCTGACCGGGCCTATCCTGCGCAGTCGGAGAAGAATAGCTCTCTTTGGCAGTCACAAACTCAGACGGGGACGAAACCACCACCGTTGCGAAGCTGCTTCGACGATGATTCCAACAATATATGGTACGCCTCTTGAAGCCTCACGATGATGCCGTGGCCGCTGCTGCAATCTGCTGGTGCTGTGCTGCCTTCGAATTGAGAACTGCAGGTTGAAGATGATAGGGGGAATGGGGTATATGGGAGGGGAAATGGGGTGGATGGGTGGGGGAGTGACCCCTAGCTGTGAGGGGGTCTGGGAGGGGGTGTTCTAGGGTGTGGGAAGGGGAGAATGGGCACTGGAATGGGGTGTTTACAGTGGGTGAGAGAGAAGCTGCGAATTTGGGATGGGTGGGGGAGAGGGAAGGAGAGTTTTCTCTCCAAGGTTTAAAAATTGACTAATGTGGTGGTTAATGGGGCTTTGGGGATGGGAATGGTTGTGTTGGGGAAGGGAAGGGGTGCTTGAGGAGTGGGGAATTCTCCCTTGGGAGATGAGAGGGTGCTTAGGGAAGGGGATTGGGTAGTTGGTGGTTGGGTGGTGGAGTATGGATTGGTGGATGGTCTCTTGGGACTAGGGGTGGAGTAATGAGGGTTGGGGTAGTTGGGAGGATGAGTAATGAGGGGAGAGGAAGGGTTGATGATGTGGAGGAGAGAGAGGGAGGGGAGGAGAGAGAAAGGGGGTGCCCCCTCCTCTTGGAGAGAGAGAGAGAGAAGAGAGAGAGAAAGAGAGAGGGGAATCCACCCCTTAGACAGAGAGAGAGATTTGGAGAATCCACTCCAATAAGACACTAAAACTCACTTGATTTAAATTGATCATAAAAGGTTGTTACATATGAGAGGAGTGGGGGCCTATTTATAGACTCCATACTTTTCATATGACCATAGTGACCCTGACAAACCAACTAATGACCAAAGTAGTCCAAGGGAGGGGCGACCCTGGGCCTAGCCCATTAGTTGGGCCCATTAGCCTATCAAACCAACCATATGACAACTAAGTTAGGAAAATGACTCACTAACCTAGCTACATGACTCAAATAAAGGAAATATTACATAGTTTATGACTCAAAGAAAATATGAAAATTACATGACTAGACTCAGAAACACATGACTAACACAATGGCGCTTGCCGACGAACAATCCGAGCCCCGAAAAAATGTGGAGGGACAAGGGATGCCCCCATCACCCCATCTCCTAGACCTTGGGCAATGGGAACATAAATGATGCCTATTGCAAGTCAGGTCCGGATCTCCAGGATTACTCTACCATGGTCGGAACCTGACCTTGCCTCGGGTCGACAACCTTTTAGATTTGATCCGTCTTTCCCTATCTCTGCCCCGTTTTCCGCATCACCAAACATCAAACTATGCCGCATTTCCGGCAAACATTTAGTCGAAGAATCACTCACGATGTTGTCGTGCTTTTCAACCCGGAATGTTCTCCGAACAAAAGGATAAAAAATGAATAACGAATGAATGAGATGATTCGAGCATCCTTGCCTTCGCATGGGGTGTCTCGATGTACTTAATTTTCAGTCTTTTCATTTCCTTTAACAATTTGAATCTCATGCTATAGGGCCTTTCTTCCTAGCGATTAATCAAGGATTTTTTCCCCTTCGGAGAGATGTAATTAACGCTATGACCTTTACGGCATAGTGGATTTCAGTCCTGACCTGACTCCCACTATCGTCTGATCAGTCAGATGGCACGTACATCTGTGATTTTAGGCCACCCCAGTCTTGGAAGTCTGAATAAACCGTCACCTTGTGATTGGCACACCTACGCACTAAATGAACCTAAAATAAAATAAATGATCAAATAAATATAAGAAATATAAAATGTGTTCGCACAGGAACATATGCAGTACTCCCATATGATGTATTCATCCCTTCACTAAGAGTGTAGCTGGACCCCGAACTTGATCCCAATTAGTGTCGGGAGAATTTGTTAGCCCAGTTGAAACTATTAGATGAAAGGTAGATAATCACGGCCAATCCTGCATAAGTATATTGTCAGAGAATTGTATGCTTTTACGTGAAGAAAGTTCTCAAGAGAAAATTCAAGGAAGGTGAACTAGTCCTAAAGAGGAAACTAACTAAAATTGGTGAGGAAACCCGAGCTAGAGATCGGCGCGATACAGCAGAGCGATGCTACAGGACGCGTAGCACTACTCGAGACTTACAGACGTCATTGTGGCTTGGAGATGGCTTGGAGAGCTAGCCAGGATCTTGGACTTCTTTATTTCTTTCACTCTGGACTTATGTAGGCCAATTTGGGGCCAATTGGATTTCATTTGGGTCACATTTGTGCATAGGAGGCAGAATTAGGGGTTAGTGGGCCACATCTTGGTCCAGGCCCAAGGGGTACTGGGCTGGCCACCCCCCCTCTCTTGGCCCATGATTTGGGCCACGTGCCCCTCTCTCTCTTCCAGGCCCATTAGGGCAAGAGAAGTAGGGCGCACCCCCACCCTTCCCTCTCCTCCTTGGAGATGCCCCCCCTCCTAGTTTTTAGCTAGACTTACTGTTTTCCCTCCCCCTCCTTTCCTATTGCGTAGGAAATTCAAATTAAATAGGATTTCTTTTATTTTTCTTTTAGGAAATTACCTAGGGTTTCTCATCCCCATATATAATATCTCTTGTATTCATTTTAGAAATTAATGAATGAAGAAATTATTTTGGAGAAAGAACTTGGAACAGGCTGCGGCCCCCTCTCCTCTCCTTCCTCTTGGGTGCGACTCCCACCATCTCCCTCTTCCTCTTCCTCTAGGGTGCGACGCCCTAGCCCCATCCCTCTCTTTCTCTGCTGCACCAGCTGCTGGGAGGCGACCTCCCCAACATCTTTCCAAGCCTGGAGTTCTCAGATCGTGGCTGTGCTACAAGCGTGGTGGAGAAAGACCCCTGCTGCCCTATGCGCCCTCTTGTTGTCTGTCTATAGGACAAAGCTGTGAAGATCAGGTTAGCACTCCCCTTTCCCATCCTCTGATCGCATCCACCCCTTCTGAGCTTTTATTTCTACACATGTCCCCCATGTTCCCATAACATTTCAGGCCCTACTTCATCCTTTGGCCGAAAAACCCTTCAAAGCCCTTTTACCCGCGCAGACTGTCTCTATGCAGGTCTGCAGAGATAGAGCCCAAACCCTTACAAAGGGGCATCCCCAAAAACTTCTCCAAACGCCCTGAAAATTTGAGCACTTATTCTCTACGTCCAAAACCTTCATTCCATAATTTTCTTACATTTGTCTGAGCCCGTTTACCCTGCGTCCCATCAACCCATTTCTCAGGTTCACAGTCTGCCTGCGCAGGCCTATAGAGTGAGCTCCACCTTCCACTGCTCCCCATGCCCAAAACCTTCACTGTGTGCGACCCCAACCATTCACCCTTAACCTTCTTACATATATCTCCCATCCACCAGAGAAAACCCCGCCCCAAAAGCCGCCTGGAAGCCCTGGTACCACCCTATTCTTCCACCCCATGTCCTGCTGCCAGCAGATGAACTAGAACGTGCAGGGGCCTATTCCAAAATTCACAGCGGCTACCACGGTCACCTGCAGAGACTCTCCATCATCTAGAAACTTTGGGACATTCCCACCAGCTCCCACGCCAAGTTTCACTCTCAGTGGACGACCAGAAGGCCGCACCCCATGCTCCTCTTCTCGCTGGTCACCTGTGCCTACCCAGACCAGACTGCAGTCTGCCCACCGTTCGTGCTCGCTCCGGAGGTCCACGTCAGCGCCCTCGGCTTCCAGCTTCTTTCTGGAGGCTCGTCATCAACTACAGCGTGCTTCCAGGGACGTTGGCACCTTCCTCGGCCTCCAGGATGTGTCGTCCTTGCTGCTGGTCCCAGTCCGTACCGGTTCACAGCACGTGGGAGTTGCGGTTCTTCATCCACTCGCAGCCCTTCACCCCACTTCTCACAACCCCCGGATCACTGTGTAGCCTTTTACTTCTTTGCGAGGAGTGGGCAATGTTTGGCTTTGTAGTTGTTTCGCTCTTGTACCGGGTGGTTGTGTGATTTGGCCGGGTTTCTTCCCCATGCCCCGAGCGTGGAGGTATGCATCCGCTTCCTTACTTGGTTAGCTTGCTTATTTAGTATTTACTCTTGAGGCTGCTACTTGTGTGCATATTAGGTTCCTAGCCAGTTCTTTATATATATACTTCACTGCCGCGGTGAGAGAGTGTGATCGTCCCGTGATTCATCCGAGTCACGAGTGTGGAGTTGCCCACCCTAGACTCGCCGGTTTCTCAACTGTGCGGAACAACACGCTTTCCTCTTTGGGGAACTTGCGAGCTTGAGTTACTTGTTTCTTTATCATAGTTCCCCTCTTGGGAATCTTTGGTGTCGAGTCGATGCCATTCGCGCTATTGTTATTGCTGGTCGTAGTTGTCATTTAGGCCCGTCATTGCATAGAGTTTTAGTTCGTATAGCGTCCCGCATCAATTTTGATATCAGAGCCAGGTTGTCTAGGGTGCAATTGAGTCCTTAGGTAAGTCTAAGGCTGCATATCATTTCTCTATTCAGTATATCAAAAGGTGTTGTCAGAATGATAGGCTACGCATATCGGGAAGGTAGCACACTTGCGTGAGAGGATCTTCGGATACCCATCTCCGCCACATACTGTATATTGGTTAGGTCTAGGTTCTTCATTTTTTCTATAGGTGTCTCATTCAAATTGCATTTAGCTCCATCACCATTTTGAGTCGTGTCTAGTCCTGCCCCTTAGTTGTCTTGCATGTCCACCCCATAGGTCCCACTCCAAAACTTCCCATGGGTTTCAAGTCCCCCAGGCGATATGATTGGCTGCCTAGTAGGGAGGAGAGATACACCCATAGGCTTGGGAGCTACCCCCTCTCGTTCATTAGGCCCGAAGCCCTTACCTTTGACAGTTCGAAGGTCCTGAGTGACTACCTAACTTGGGAAGCTGACATGGATAGATATTTTGATTGTTACCCCATGTCTGATGCCATGAGAGTCTCTTTTGCCAAGGAAAGGCTTTGGTACGAAGCCAATGGAAAGTGGAGACACATTGAGAGCTAGAGAGACATTAGGCGACAAAGGCCCATCGAGACTGGGTACGACATGAAAAATGAGCTTAGAAAGACCTACCTATCCCACCTTGTCACCTCCCACCGAGATGATCAAAGTCGTAGGCGAACGGTTCCACCTGTGTATGAGTCTAGGTCCGAGACTAAGTCTCATGATTACCAGCAAGTCTCCCCAAACGTCTCTATCCTGAGGGATCTCCCCCTCGCCGAACTCCTGCAAATTTTTAGGGAGAAACTAGAAAGGATGCGCACTCCTATTGGACCGTCGACTTCCCCTTGCCCTCCTCCAAGTCAGGACGGAGTCGTGCCTGAACATATGGAGGTCGAGGCCGACACTCTCTGCCCGAGACCCTCGACTGAGATCCAGGGACCCCTCCACATCATAGAGGACTCCCTTTCTCCTCTCGAGAGAGATGCTTCATCCTTCGACCCTTATCTAGAGCCATTCTTGCCTCCCGAAGGTGAACTTGTCATTGGAGAGTCTTTAGCTAGTTGGTTAAGGAAGGGTCTAATTCTAGATGCTCCGATCCCTTGCTACCCATCCGTGGAACTAGCACTCCCAGTAGTACCCCTTAACTCCTTTCACACCACTTTCCAGTCCTTCTGCTTTGTAGAGAATGTGAAGGACTTTATTAAGAGTTTAGATTGTCAATGGGAGTTGATGTATATGTTGGCTTTAGGGTCTGACCAACCCTGTAGTCATAGCTTCATGCACCCTGCTTTGGGGTCTATTACCTCGGTGTACACCATAGGTCATATCACCTCCGAGGTCCTTTTGTTCTTTCTCATACTCGATGAGCTTGACTTTATCCCCTCTTATGGTCTTACTATCCCGAGGGAGGAACCTTGCCTTCCACGTGAGTCCCTTGTCCCATCTATCAGAGTGCCTGAAGGTGACCATCTGCACCTTGGCGAATGTCGAACATGGGCAAGTATAGTGAAGGGGCCTGTTCTGGGGAGTCATCATTTCTTTGACCCTTTCGATCCCCTCCCTAGTGAGCCTCTCGACCCATGTTCTTCCCTCCACTTTGTCAAAGAGGTCCACTATCATATCCCATCCACACATGCCCATCAACATCTCACCCTACATGCATCCACACCCCAGAGCTTGGAAGGAAAGGAACATCGATCTCTCTCTCATGCATCATCATGTCCACAGTCATATAGGGGTTACATAGTGAGTGAGTTTGGACATACTGGTCCTCCAAAGTCCACCTACTTTAATAGAAAACCTGTGCATGATAGGTACAACTTTGGTTGTCCAGGTCCTCCCCGTGTTATCCAGTCAGGTAGGTGTCATAGACATGATAGGTCCATGTTTGGATGTCCAGGACCACCCCTGCATTCACATAGATATGAGTCCACACAGTTATTTCGGAGTCTGCATCATCATCGCCACCTTGAGTCCAGCAACGTGCGATATGAAGAATTGGCTGACGCTCATAGACACTCCCGCGAGTTCCAGGAGGGAGATCATGTCATGATCCGGGTCAGACCAGAACGGTTTCCTTCTGGAGCCGTGAAGAAACTTCAGGCTCGTGGTGCTGGCCCCTTTAGAGTTTTGAGGCGAGTTGGGTCCAATGCATATGTTGTAGACTTTCCTGAGGACTATGGTATCAGTTCCACATTCAATGTCTCAGATTTAGTCACATATAGGGACCCGACAGTAATCCCTAGTGAGTTGTTTGGGCCTTCTTCCCCCCTTGTGAGCACGCCCTCCTCTGAGAGTCCAATTCTGGCCCTGTCACCTCAGCAATGTGAGCGGATAGAGTCTATACTGGATGAGCAGGTGACTACCACTAGGAGTGGTGCGTATCACCGCTACTTGGTGCATTGGAGAGGACGGCCCGCGTCCGATGATACATGGATCACCAGGGTAGAGCTAGCGAGGACAGATCTGGACTTGCTCGAGCGATACCTGAGCGACAGAGACCCTTACTCGACGGGGTCGAGTTCCTCCCTCCTGGGGAGAATTGGTGAGGACACCCGAGCTAGAGATCGGCGCGATATGGCAGAGCGATGCTATAGGACGCACAACACTACTCGGAACTTACAGACGTCATTGTGGCTTGGAGATGGCTTGGAGAGCTAGCCAGGATCTTGGACTTCTTTATTTCTTTCACTCTGGACTTATGTAGGCCAATTTTGGGCCAATTGGATTTCATTTGGGTCACATTTGTGCATGGGAGGCTGAATTAGGGGTTAGTGGGCCACATCTTGGTCCAGGACCATGGGGTATTGGGCTAGCCGCCCCACCCTCTCTTGGCCCATGCTTTGAGCCGCGTGCCCCTCTCTCTCTTCCAGGCCCATTAGGGCAAGAGAAGGAGGGCGCACCCCACCCTTCTCTCTCCTCCTTGGAGATGGCCGCCCACCCTTCCGAGTTTTTAGCTAGACTTCCTATTTTCCCTCCCCCTCCTTTCCTATTACGTAGGGAGTTCAAGTTAAATAGGATTTCTTTTAGTTTTCTTTTAGGAAATTACCTAGGGTTTCCCCTCCTCATATATAATATCTCTTGTATTCATTTTAGAAATTAATGAATGAAGAAATTATTTTGGAGAAAGAACTTGGAGCAGGCCGCGGCCCCCTCTCCTCTCCTTCCTCTTGGGTGCGACTCCCACCATCTCCCTCTTCCTCTTCATCTAGGGTGCGACGCCCTAGCCCCATCACTCTCTTTCTTTGATGCACCAGCTGCTGGGAGGCGACCTCCCAAACATCTTTCCAAGCCTGGAGTTCTCATATCATGGCTGTGCTGCAAGCGTGGAGGAGAAAGACCCCTGCTGCCCTTTGCACCCCCTGGTTGTCTGTCAGCAGGATAGAGCTGTGAAGATCAGGTTGGCACGCCCCTTTCCCATCCTCTGATTGCATCCACCTCTTCTGAGCTTTTCTTCCTACACATGTCCCCCACGTCCCCATAACATTTCACGCCCTAATTCATCCTTTGGCCGAAGAGCCCTTCAGAGCCCTTTTACCCATGCAGACTGTCTCTATGCAGGTCTGCAGAGACAGAGCCCCAACCCTTACAATGGGACGTCCCCCAAAACTTCTCCAAACGCCCTGAAATTTTGAGCACTTCTTATCCACGTCCAAAACCTTTCCCCCATAATTTTCTTACATTTGTCTGAGCCCATTTACCCTGCGCCCCATCAACCCATTTCTCAAGTTCACAATCTGCCAGCGCATGCCTGCAGACTGAGCTCCGCCTTCCACTGCTTCCCATGCCAAAAACCTTCACTATGTGCAACCCCGCCATTCACCCTCAACCTTCCTACACATATCCCCCATCCACCAGAGAAAACCCCGCCCCAAAAGCCACCCGGAAGCCCTGGTACCACAACATTCTTCCACCCCTTGTCCTGCTGCCAGCAGACGAACCAGAATGCGTAGGGGCCTGTTCCGAAATTCGCCCCAGCTACCACGATCACCTGCAGCGACTCTTCATCCTCTGGAGACTTTGGGACATTCTCACCAGCGCCCACGCCAAGTTTCGCACTCAGTGGACGACCAGAAGGCCACGCCCCAGGCTCCTCTTCTCGCTGGTCACCTGTGCCTACGCAGACTGGACTGCAGTCTGCCCACCGTTCGTGCTCGCGCCGGAGGTCCACGTCAGCACCCTCGGCTTCCAGCTTCTTCCTGGAGGCTAATCATCCACTACAGCGTGCTGCCAAGGATGTCAGCACCTTCCTCGGCCTCTGTGACGCGTCGTCCATGCTACTGGTCCCAGTCCGTACTGATTCGCAGCAAGTGGGAGTTGCAGTTCTTCGTCCACTCGCGGCCCGTCACCCCACTTCTCACGACCCCCGGATCGCTGTGTAGCCTTTTACCTACCTGCGAGGAGTGGGCAGTGTTTGGCTTTGTACTTGTTTAGTTCTTGTACCGGGTGGTTGTGTGATTTGGCTGGGCTTCTTCCCCACGCCCCGAGCATGGAGGTATGCATCCGCTTCCTTACTTAGTTAGCTTGCTTATTAAGTATTTACTCTTGAGGCCGCTGCTTGTGTGCATATTAGGTTCCTAGCCAGTTCTTTATATATATACTTCACTGCTACGGTGAGAGAGTGTGACCATCCCGTGACTCATCTAAGTCACGAGTGTGGAGTTGCCCACCCTAGACTCGCCGGTTTCTCAACCGTGCGGAACGACGCGCTTCCCTCTTTGGGGAACTTGCGAGCTTGAGTTACTTGTTTCTTTAGCATAGTTCCCCTCTTGGGAATCTTTGGTGTCGAGTCGATGCCATTCGCGCTATTGTCGTTGCTGGTCGTAGTTGTCATTTAGGCCCGTCATTGCATAGAGTTTTAGTTCGCATAGCGTCCCGCATCAAAAATCACATGTCTCAAAAACAAGCTGCAAGAAAATTGGGAAGGTCCTTATGTAGTCAAAGAGGCATTCTCAGGGAATGCCTTTTGACTAGTGTATACCGAAGGGGTGAAACTATTACATCCATGGAATGGGGCATAGTTAAAGAAGTTCTATCAATGAGACTTGTACATAGACAACAAAAGAATAAAAAATAAATAAAAATATCAAAAAATATAAATATAAATATTTTTTCTCAAAAGTTCAATCACCTGTTAGCTATCATGTAGTTCTAGTCACTTCATCAGTCCTGCATGATATGTATAGAGCACATTAGAATTCAGGTGGATCAGGGCCTTGGTCTACCAAAGCCCAGGAGATCTTTGTCTGGCCATGCCAGCTTATGCTCCAGAAGGCAAGATAACAAGCACACACGCACGTGTCTTCAAAATTCGATAGTAACCCAAAAGGCGTTTTCACTCTAAATGATTTCCTTAAAGACCTTAACCCTCGTTTCTCTTCTTACCCAACAGACCAAGATAGTCAGTACCCTTGAAGTGTCGCGCATAACAGTTGAAACATTATTCCCTTAAGGTGAAAGTAGGGCTCACCCTGTGAGTGAGGCCAGAGCACAAGAAGAAGGCAGTGTCCCCGTAGACAAATAAAAGAAAAGGAATCAAACCAAAATTCCATGTCTCAAAAAAACAAGATTTCTTCAAAGCACACAAAAAATAAAAAAGTAAAAAAAGTAAAAGAAATAGAAAGTCTTCAAAGCCTGGGCGTGACCATATCTGGTCAAACAACAAAAGCTCTTCAAGTTACCAACAAAGATCATCATGAAGGGGCAACGCGCCATGTTAACATTCTAAGGGTCGTCTGAAAACACCTAGAGAGAGGAGAGAAGTAGGCTAGCTTTTTCGATCTCCATTTTAATGGCTTGGTCGATCCTTTTGCGAGGTTTATCCCCATTTTTCTTGTTTCTCCCCCTTGAGGATAAAGATTCCGATGGGAGTCCCGAAGGGTGAATTCCTGATTACAGTTAGCAGTCCTTTTGCAAAACACATCATCTAGTTGTCCCACTTGGAAAGAGCAGAAGTTATCACTGTGAAGAGGTCTCGGCATGTCTGGTAGGCCAAGTTCCTCGTCCCGACTTTAGTGTCTTTTCATTTATCCTCGAGATTAGGTCAATGCAAGTGCATCACCAATCGATGCGATGACGTCTGATTCCTGGTCAATGTCACACGGTTGACCACTAGAGTTCCTGGGTGTTCCATCTTATATCATCTATGATTGTGAAGAAAGAGACGCAGGTCAGACAAATCATTTACCTTGAACCCTTTTTGGGTATATCTCTACGGTCAGAAGTAATAGGGAGCCTAAGCTTGGCATGGCGACATTGTCATCTAGATAATTCTTAACCGGTGAGACCATTATTCGAGGAGTCTAGAGGCTCAAATCAACTTAGACGTGTGCTTAGGATGCCTGGGAGGCTATGAAAAGTCTATATATCCAATATAGCATCAATGATATATGGGTGGTTGTTAGGCGTTGAACAAAAAAAACAACAAAAACAACTAACAAAATAAAGAGAGCAAAAACATAAAATTCAAAAACACCAGAAATACACATAAAAAATAAAAAAGTCAAAATAAAAGAACAAAAATAATAAAATCCAAATCCAAAAAAATGCATTGCATTGCATCCATTTGTCCATCATGTGTTCATGTTTATTTTCTAGTTCGCATTCTGTCTGTTTGCATGTGCATACATATTTCCTTTTCATCCAACCTTGTTAATAAGATTTAGCCCCCTGACCTTGCATCAAAAAAGGTATACAATTTTCAGGCAAAAGGCTAAAATCAAAACTACACTAATTTTTTCTCTTTTTAGTGTGGTTGAAGCAAGTTAGAAGGGAAACTATTGAAGACGGCGATGCAACAACCAAACATGTAAGTACACGGTGGGCCAAAAATCATTTCTTCATTATATAGGTGCCCGTAGGCTCAATAGCTACAAAATCTCTAAGGGGCATACCCCTAGTGTACATATCATGATCTAATCTCCCGCTCACCTTGACCCTCTTGGCCCTTGCCCGACTGAGGATGACTACGGTGACTACTCACCTCCTCATCCAAACCCCATCTAACACCAGATCGGGGAGGATGAGAGGCGACTAAGGTTACCGGCTGAGCTGGTGACTGGGGTCCTACCGTTGCTCCCTCTGTGAATAAAACTCCCAAGTCCTCGAGTGAGGCGAATATTGGCCCTCCAGTCCATACTGACTGTGAGGGGGTGGTGTTGACACCCATTTTTTGCCTTTGAGTTGAGTCATTTTTCTTACCCTTATTTTCGATGCCTCGAGTTATCCATTACTCATTGGGCCATTTTCAAGCATGGCTTTGGGCTTATGTTATGGGTAATTTCCTCCCTGGCTGTGCTTGCTCTCAAATTTCTCAAATTTCAGGCTTAATGGGCTTTGGTTTAACTTGGTCTTTGGGGTAAATAGGCTTATTTATCCCATTTTATGGTTTTCCATCGTCCAACTTAAACACGGTCTAGTGATAGACCGTTTATCAGGATCGACGGTCTATAGTAAGACCGTTTGTTTTGCCTTCGAACTAATTGGCTATTTTCTTAATTTCCACCGATAACCTAATAAACGGTCTTGTATTAGGCCGTTTATTTAAGTTGGGCAGTCCTTAGAACGACCGTTTATAGGCCAGAGTCCTAAATGGGTCAGTTTCTGGATAAATATCTATTTTGTTGATTTACCACCGACACTGTATAGACGGTCTGGCAATGGGCCGTTTCACTTATTGGGCGGTCTATCGATAGACCATTTTCCAATCTAGAGTCTTATGCCGGATCAGTCAGTCCATTCTTTGGATAAATGGGTTTATTTATGTCACGTCCTGAGCCTTTATGATAGCGGAAGACTCGCTCGAGGAACGCGAACAGTCGGCATGGTAAGCCTCTTGCAAGCAAGAATGATCAGAGCGTAAGGGAATCACACATAAGAATGCAATCGCATAATAATCAATCAAACTCCAACTTTATTTCATTAATGATCAAAATATTCTTTTACAATAACTCTTCAACCATCTCTAATCCATCAGACTCAAGAAAAGGAAAAATTACAAAGACTCGATCTAAGCATTGTAGACTTCCTAAGTCTTCACCCTCAATTTGACAACACTTTCATTCGCTCTCGGACCCGCTACTTGTATAATCCGAATCCGAATTCGAATCACTTTCATTTCCTGAAAAGATTGGAAATAGGTAATGAGCACACTTGCCCAGTAGGTATCTTCGCATCAACATGAATAGCACTATTAAAGTAATTAGCATTTTAGCTCTAAAGAATTTAGGTAAAATCATGCGAAATGCGACCAATCATGCGAGTAACCAAAGTAACAAAACGATCATGTAAGATAGAATTAGAGCAAGAATGAACTAGCAAGAACGTAACAAGAATATGATATTGGCCTTTCATAAACAAGAATGTATCGAGAATGTACTAGCAAGTCACATAATCATCACTCTAGTATCTTTTACTTATGAGCAAGTACTTCATGAATTTCTGTGGAATATCAAGCAAGAAAGTCATGTACAAGAATGTCATGTCGTGCCGTGGATTTTCACTTATTTATAAAGAAAGTACTCCCAGCGCAATGCGACGCCAGTAGCATCATACCTCATAGTTTATAATAGTATGTTTCTGACAATCAGCCGAGGGGACTAGCATAGAGCCCTTGAACACAATCAGTGCTCGATCGCATCTTCAAGTATAAATCAAGCTACTTACACACATGTAACAATAAAGTATGGCCAAGAATGTAATAAGTTCAATAAGCTCATGATAACAATAATCAATGAATGAACACTTCAATTTAGAATATGAGAGATCAAGAATGACTTATACTATGTTATGCTCATGGAAATAATTCGACAGCATAACGGTACATTCCTTATTTTCAATAAATTAAATTAGATATCTTGAATCAATTTGGTAAGTCCTAGACCATTATTAATCCATCTAGGAACCTTAGAAAATCAACCCGTGGGTCAAACCTTGGGTTAAAGCACTCAACCATTGTGACAGTCTTATACTGGGCCGTTACGTTCACGTGATGGTCGAGCCTTGATCCGTTAGAACGACTGAATCCAGAAATAATAATTAGACCCAGTTAAATGTGACGGTTGTATATTGGGTCGTTACATGGGCCTGACGGTCTAATATAGATCTGTTACATCGCTAGAACCAGAAAACATCGATAGTGTTGTCTAATCAATTGGGTTTTAATGGTACAACCAACTCGGCGTCCTAGTGGGAATCCCAAGCTCACAGAGAATTACGGAGGCCTTGAAACAAGATTTCCTAGTCCATTGGAAGGAATATCCAATAGAGAGGTCCTCATGTTCAAGAATAATGTTTCTATAGTACAAAGTGTGAACTAATGGCCATATACCGGAATATATGCCATGTGCTTAGAGAAAATGACTCTATTGATAGAGAGAGAATGTGTAGCAACATGAAACCAAGATAAAATTCCGTCCATACATCATTGAAAATCCATGATTTAAATTACAAGACTATAGAATTTTGGCACATGAAATTAACATAACTTAAAATAACTTAAGATGCGTGTAATCATGTAATTTCTGTTATGAATTAGTAAATAAACTTAAAGTCATGATAACAGGTCCAAACTTAGCTATCTAAGCTTATTTATAAGTAAACTTAACTGGTTGCCATTCTGCCTCGGGCGGACAGAACAGAGGGGTCTGACGGTCTAAAAAGAGCGCGTCACAGTACCTGTGACGATTTATCAAGGGGTCGTTACAGTAGTGTAACGCTCCTGTTATGGTGCGTCAGAGGCAACAGAGGAATTAAAATGCAACAGAGGGTGTGACGGCTTATCGTAAGGCCGTTACAGTTTGTGACGGTCTAAGCATGATGCGTCAGAGTCCCTGCTAACAGTATAAAGAAATTAAAAGACTATGATTTGAAACCATGTCATGTTTTGAAAAGATTTAACTACCCCAATCATGACAAAATGAAGTAAAGGTCATCTAGATGCATAGGTTGCAGTGAATTGACAAGATAATATTTTTGATCTTTGATTAGGGCTAAGGATATGTATGTATGCATGAACCCACTAAAACATGAAATCCATGATCTATAGTGTATGAAATCAAGCACAATCGGAGGGCTTTTATCCTCAACAAGATGTTTTTGCCAATCATGAGATAACCTACCACTTAACTGGGTTTTAAACTTCTAATTTGAGCCTGAAAGACGTGCCCTAGTTCTCCCTTTCCAGTGAGTTTCCAGCAACTTCTCGCTGCTCTAGCTCCTCAGCCTCTTGACCTAAGGACGTGAAATTTTGAGGGTAAGAATATAAAACTAAGGTGAACAAAAAATTCTAAATAACCGAACTCTAATTACCTCGTTTAGACATCCTAATCTCTTGATCTTCAGGGGTCTTGCGTTCAGTTTCCTGGGTTGCGAAGGTCCGACTAGCAACTTTGGAAGCTTCAATCTCCCTGGTTGGTTGATCTCCTAGCACGAAAATTGGAGAGCTATTAGTCTAATGTATTATAAACAAAAAGTTCTAAAGAACTTACCCGAAATTCTATCTCCTTACCTTGATTCTTCACGAGTCAAAAGTAAGGGTCGTTCAGTTCAGAACTGGGTCTTATTTATAGGGATTTGGCTAGGGTTTGAGGATTAGATCGATTCTAGAGTCCTTAGTTGGCCAAAACCTTATCCTTAAGAGTCCCTAGTAACCTTACATATTCTCCTAATTAGGTCTCTTGCAAATAGGATCCCAAAGATCCAATCTTTTTGCTCGTTCTTCCACTCACGGAACTAACAGAGGTGTAACGCATCAGGTCTAGTGCGTTACATAGCTATAGCGGTCGCCCGATAGACCGTTACATCAAACGTGTATAGAGCTTCAATTTATTAAAACTATTTTATTCATTTATCCTTCTAATTATCTATATAAAAGAGTATTTATCTTTAAAATTCGTGGATATGCTAAATAACCTTCTAGAATATGGGCCAAACTTAATGGGCTTGGTCCTTACCCCTTTTGGATCATATTTAGATAGGCTAAGTTAATTATTTTAACACAATTGGGCCTTATAATAACTTATTAATCTAATAATCTATTTATTAATTTATTTAGGCCTTTATAAATTCTAAAAAATTATTAAATAACCTAGAAATTACTTGTATAAATTTTGGGGCACTACACCCTCTCCCACTTAGAAGAATTTGGTCCCCAAAATTCAATACATGAATTATGGAGAGTATACTTACAGTTAAATAATTCTAGAAATATGTTCCGCATGGATTCTTCGATTTCCCATGTTGCTTCATATGGCCATGTTTTCTTCCATTGAATCTTGACCATAAGAATAACTTTATTTCTTTGTTGACGCATTTCCCGTTCTACTATCTTTATTGGCGTTTGCTCGTATGTCATATCCTTCTGAATCTCCAGATTGTCATAGGTGATAATATGGTCAGGATCATATACATACTTTTTCAACATAGAGACGTGAAATATGTCATGAACTCCTGCTAATTGTGGAGGTAAAGCCAGCCTATAAGCTACTTCACCGACCCTTTCAAGAATTTCAAATGGGCCAATGAACCTAGGAGTTAGCTTGGCTTTGATGCCAAATCTTCGAATACCATGACCCGAAGAAACCTTTAGATATACATGATCTCCAACCTGAAACTCCAAATCGCGCCTTCGATTATCGGCATAAGACTTTTGCCTATCTTGTGCCATATGTAATCTTTCTCGAATGAGCTTGATCTTCTTTGTCGAATCCCAGATAAGGTCGGGGCCTAGAAATTGCCTTTCCCTTATTTCATTCCAACAAATAGGTGATCTACAGCCTTTTCCATATAACGCTTCAAAAGGTGCCATTTGTATGCTGACTTGATAACTGTTGTTATATGCAAATTCTACCAGAGACAAGTGATCATGCCAACTATCTCTAAAATCAATAGCACAAGCCCTGAGCATATCTTCTACTACCTGATTTGTTCTTTCCGTCTGACCATCAGTTTGTGGATGAAAGGCTATGCTATAATTCAATCTAGTCTCTATTGAGTTTTGTAGACACTTCCAGAAATGTGATGTGAATCTAGGATCTCTATCAGATATAATAGTGATAGGGACACCATGTAATTTGACAATTTATTTTATGTATAACGTTGCTAGAATATCCACAGACCATCGACTTTTTATTGGTAGAAAATGTGCAGATTTAGTCAATCGGTCTATGATTACCCATATACCATCGTGTCCTCTTCTGGTTTTAGGTAAACCAATGATGAAATCCATCCCTATACTCTCCCACTTCCATGTTGGAATGTCTAAGGGATGCAATTTACCGGCGGGTCTAAAATGTTTTGCTTTAACTTGTTGGCAAGTGAGGTAGTGAGACACGAAATCTGCTATCTCTCTCTTCATATTGGGCCACCAGAAGTTTCTTTTGAGATCTTGATACATTTTTGTACCACCTGGATGAATGGTGTACTTGGACTTATATGCTTCTTCTAGGATCAATTTCTTCATATCTTCATGATCCGGTACACATACTCGGCCCTTAAATAGCAATCTTCCGTCATTAGAAACGGAGAAATCTGGCCTCTGATCTATGTTAGCTTTAATCTCCAGTAACGCGAGATCATCATCTTGCAACTTGACCAAATCCTCTATTAATGTTGGTTGAGCTCGGATATTAGCCATGAAGCAATCCTCTTCCTTTGTGTCAATATTTAAATTCAACTGAGCAAACTGAGGAATAAGATTAGTCATACTAACCATAAGACTTGATAGCATTCCAATTGGTTTTCTGCTGAGTGCATCAGCTACAGCATTCGCCTTGCCATGATGATATTGAATAGCAAAATCAAAGTCCTTGAGATATTCTAACCATCTCCTCTGCCTCATATTTAACTCCTTTTAAGAAAATAAGTATTTTAAGCTTTTGTGATCCGAATAGACCGTGAATTTCTCTCCATAGAGATAATGACGCCAAATTTTTAAGGCGAAGATAACAGCTGCTAGTTCTAAATCATGCACGGGATAATTTTCTTCGTGACGTTTCAATTGTCTTGAAGAATAGCAGATTACCTTTCTATTCTGCATGAGGATACATCCTAAGCCAATGCCAGATACATCCGTATATACTTCGAATCCACCACCTTCCACCGGTAGTGATAAAATGGAGCTGTAGTAAGATGATTCTTAAGAGTTTAAAAACTCTTTTCACATTCCTTTGACCAGACAAAAGTATTTTTCTTTTATTGTAAGCCTTGTTAAAGGAACTGCAATCTTTGAGAAGTCCTTAATGAACCTCCTATAATAACCAGCTAGACCCAGAAAGCTTCTTACTTCTGATACAATCGTTGGCCGGCTCCAATTCCTGACAGCTTCTACTTTCAAAGGATCCACATCGATTCCTTCCTTGGAAATAATGTGGCCTAGGAATGAAACTTCCTTGAGCCAGAATTCACATTTGTTAAGTTTTGCATAAAGTTTATGTTCTCTAAGTGTTTGCAGAGCTATCCTCAGATGTTCTTCATGTTCCTCTTTTGCCTTGGAGTATATCAAGATGTCATCAATGAAGACGACGATGAATTGGTCTAGATATGGTTGGAAGGCATTGTTCATAAGTTGTATAAATGCTGCTGGGGCATTAGTTAACCCGAACGACATTACCACGAATTCATAGTGACCATAACGACTTCGAAAAGCTGATTTATAAATGTCTTCTTCTTTAATTCTAAGCTGATGATAACCTGATCTGAGGTCAATCTTGGAGAAATATTATGCTCCCGAAAGTTGATCGAAGAGCTCATCAATATGCGGCAACAAATACTTATTTTTGATTGTAAGTTGATTCAGTCGCCGGTAATCGATGCATAGCTTGAAAGAGCCATCCTTCTTCTTGACAAAAAGAACTGGCGCACCCCAAGGGGATGTGCTAGGTCTGATGAAGCCCTTATCCAGTAGTTCCTGCAATTGCTTCTTTAGTTCCTTGAGTTCTGTGGGGGACATCCTGTAAAGGGCTATAGAAACAGGTGCTGCTCCTGGAATGAGTTCAATAGTGAAGTTCACTTCCCTCTCGGGTGGTAAACTGGGTAATTCGGATGGGAATACATCTGGAACTCATTTACAATAGGGATGTCTGCTATGATAATTTCCTTGGACTCCATAATAATGACATAAGCAAGAAAAGCTTCACATCCTTGCGAGATAAGTTTACAAGCGTGAAGTGAGGATATGATAGTGGGGTGTTTCTTGTATTTGATGCCAAGAAATGAGAATCTTGGAAGACCGGGTTTTCAGAAGGATATAATCCGGTTTCTGTAATTGATATAAGCATCATGATCTACAAGTCAATCTACCCCTAAAATGGCATCATAACCTTTCATGTCAAGGCATACTAAGTTTGCGGGGAGATTATAACCTTCTACTATCACTTTGCTATCAGGATAATAGTTGGTAAGCTTTGTTCCATAACCTAAGGGTGTGGTAATAGCAAGATCTGAAGGTAAGGGAACTGATGCAATTTGTAATATTTTTGCGAAAGTAGTTGAGATAAAATAATGAAAGGCACCAGTATCAAATAGCACAAATGCAGGACGGGAACAAATTTGAAGAGTACCTTCCATAAGCCCACCATCCCTGGGCGCGTCCTCTTCTTCTAGAATGGCATTGAGGCGAGCTTGCCTCCTGCGTCCTCCACAAGATGACTGGTCCTTCATAAGGGGGCAATCCGGCATGCGATGCTCCCTGTTTCCACAACGTAAACAAGCGCCGAGGCGCTTCAAACACTCTTCTGCCGAATGGCCGAACTTTTTGCAAAATGTGCAAGCCGTGGCGACCTGCTCCTCCTCCTTAATATTTTTATTCTTATGGGAACTTCCACCGTTCTCGCTCCTAGATCGCTTCTTATTATCACAGCTTTTGTGAGGCTCCGTGATATTGAAGTTTTCTTTCTTATAACGCCGATCAGATCATCGGCTAGACTCTTCTCCTTTCCCTTTCAATTTCTCGACCTTTTCTAGGGTCCTTTCACATAAGTATGCCCGCTGAACCATTTCCGCATAAGTACGGATATTTTGCGTCCCGAGCTGCTGAATAAAATCAGGATGTAACCCGTCCATAAACCGATTTACCTTTAATAGATCGGTACTGATTAGATGCGGTGCATAAGGTGCTAGCCTTGAGAATTGTAGTTCATATTCAGCCACTGTCAGCATTCCCTATCGAAGAGAGGCGAACTCCATAGCCTTTCATTCTTTCACATGCTCAGAGAAATACTTGGCACAGAATAAAGCTAGAAAACCATCCCACGTATGAGGTGCATTGGCCAGAGGTGCCAGAACTGACTTCCACCATGTTCGGGCATCCTTGTTGAGTTGAAAAGTTGCAAGACACACCTTCTCTTGATCGGTGCATTAGATGACATCAAATATACGGTTCATCTCGTCAATCCAGTTCTCTGCTTCGTCTGGATTGGAAGAGCCATAGAAACGCAGAGGGTTTATACTCCGAAAATTATGATATAAATCGCCAGCCCTTGCCCCTACGCCAGCTTGCGCCATGGTTTGTAATGCCTGAGTAAGGCCGGCAACCATTTGTTGCATGCCATTCCAATCTACGCGTTGAGCCATGGTAATAATAAGGTACCAGAGAAAAATATAACAATTTGTTATTTCTCATAAAATTGGAAGAAAATCAATCTTAAAGCTAATTAACTATCTTATCCCGGGCTCTACCTAATTATCACATGGGTATGAAAATTTCTTCCTAAGTTCATAGGTAGGGGTCCTTAAATCTTGGACTTACCCTATGGCATGATTCTTCTCCCTAAGTCCTGAGACTTAAGCTCTGATACCAACTTAACTGTTACGTCCCGAGCCTTTATGACAGCGAAAGACATGCTCGAGGAACGTGAACAGCCGGCATAGTAAGTCTCTTGCAAGCAAGAATGATCAGAGCGCAAGGCAATCACACTTAAGAATGCAATCGCATAATAATCAATCAAACTCTAACTTTATTTCATTAATGATCAAAATATTCATTTACAATAACTCTTCAACCATCTCTAATTCATCAAACTCAAGAAAAGGAAAAATTATAAAGACACGATCTAAGCATTGTAGACTTCCTAAGTCTTCACCCTCAATTTGACAACACTTTCATTCGCTCTCGGACCCGCTACTTGTATAACCCGAATCTGAATTTGAATCACTTTCATTTCCTGAAAAGATTGAAATAGGTAATGAGCACACTTGCCCAGTGGGTACCTTCGCATCAACATGAATAGCACTATTAAAGTAATTAGCATTTTAGCTCTAAAGAATTTAGGTAAAATCATGCGAAATACGACCAATCATGCGAGTAACCAAAGTAACAAAGCGATCATGTAAGATAGAATGAGAGCAAGAATGAACTAGCAAGAATGTAACAAGAATGTGATATTGGCCTTTCATAAACAAGAATGTATCGAGAATGTACTAGCAAGCCACATAATCATCACTCTAGTATCTTTTACTTATGAGCAAGTACTTCATGAATTTCTGTGGAATATCAAGCAAGAATGTCATGTCGTGCCGTGGATTTTCACTTATTTATAAAGACAGTACTCCCAACGTAATGCGACACCAGTAGCATCATATCCTATGGTTTATAATAGTATGTTTCCGACAATCAGCCGAGGGGACTAGCATAGAGCCCTTGAACACAATCAGTGCTCGATCGCATCTTCAAGTATAAATCAAGCTACTTCCACGCATGTAACAATAAAGTATGGCCAAGAATGTATCAAGTTCAATAAGCTCATGATAACAATAATCAATGAATGAACACTTCAATTTAGAATATGAGAGATCAAGAATGACTTATACTATGTTATGCTCAGGGAAATAATTCGGCAGCATAACGGTACATTCCTTATTTTTAATAAATTAAATTAGGTATCTTGAATCAATTTGGTAAGTCCTAGACCATTATTAATCCATCTAGGAACCTTAGAAAATCAACCCATGGGTCAAACCTTGGGTTAAAGCACTCAACCATTGTGACAGTCTTGTACTGGGCCGTTACGTTCACGTGACGGTCGAGCCTTGATCCGTTAGAACGACTGAATCCAGAAATAATAATTGGACCCAGTTAAATGTGACGGTCGTATATTGGGTCGTTACATGGGCCTGACGGTCCAATATAGATCTGTTACATTGCTAGAACCAGAAAATATCGATAGTGTTGTCTAATCAATTGGGTTTTAATGGTACAACCAACTCGGCGTCCTAGTGGGAATCTCAGGCTCGCGGAGAATTACGGAGGCCTTGAAATAAGATTTCCTAGTCCATTGGAAGGAATATCTAATAGAGAGGTCCTCATGTTCAAGAATAATGTTTCTATAGTACAAAGTGTGAACTAATGGTCATATACCGGAATATATGCCATGTACTTAGAGAAAATGACTCTATTGATAGAGAGAGAATGTGTAGCAACGTGAAATAGAGATAAAATTCCGTCCATACATCATTGAAAATCCATGATTTAAAAAACAAGACTATAGAATTTTGGCACATGAAATTAACATAACTTAAAATAACTTAAGATGCTTGTAATCATGCAATTTCTATTATGAATCAGTAAATAAACTTAAAGTCATGATAACAGGTCCAAACTTAGCTATCCAAGCTTATTTATAAGTAAACTTAACTGGTTACCATTCTGCCTCGGGCTGACAGAACACAGGGTCTGACGGTCTAAAAAGAGCGTGTCACAGTACCTGTGACAGTTTATCGAGGGGCCGTTACAGTAGTGTAACACTCCTGTTATGGTGCATCAGAGACAACAGAGGAATTAAAATGCAACAGAGGGTGTGACGACTTATTGTAAGGCCGTTACAATTTGTGACGGTCTAAGCATGATGCGTCAGAGTCCCTGTTAACAGTATAAAGAAATTAAAAGACTATGATTTGAAACCATGTCATGTTTTGAAAAGATTTAACTACCCCAATCATGACAAAACGAAGTAAAGGTTATCTAGATGCATAGGTTGCAGTGAATTGACAAGATAATATTTTTGATCTTTGATTTGGGCTAAGGATATGTATGTATGCATGAACCCACTAAAACATGAAATCCATGATCTATAGTGCATGAAATCAAGCACAATCAGAGGGCTTTTATCCTTAACAAGATGTTTTTACCAATCATGAGATAACCTACCGCTTAACTGGACTTTAAACTTCTAATTTGAGCTTGAAAGACGTGCCCTAGTTCTCCCTTTCCAATGAGTTTCTAGCAACTTCTCGTTGCTCTAGCTCCTCAGCCTCTTGACCTAAGGACGTGAAATTTTGAGGGTAAGAAGATAAAACTAAGGTGAACAAAAAGTTCTAAATAACCGAACTCTAGTTACCTCGTTTAGACGTCCTAATCTCTTGATCTTCAGGGGTCTTGCGTTCAGTTTCCTGTGTTGCTAAGGTCCGACCAACAACTTTGGAAGCTTCAATCTCCTTGGTTGGTTGATCTCCTAGCACAAAATTTGGAGAGCTATTAGTCTAATATATTATAAACAAAAAGTTCTAAAGAACTTACCCGAAATTCTATCTCCTTACCTTGATTCTTCATGAGCCAAAAGTAAGGGTCGCTCAGTTCAGAACTGGGTCTTATTTATAGGGATTTGGCTAGGGTTTGAGGATTAGATCGATTCTAGAGTCCTTAGTTGGCCAAAACCTAATCCCTAAGAGTCCCTAGTAACCTTACATATTCTCCTAATTAGGTCTCTTACAGATAGGATCACAAAGATCCAATCTTTTTACTCGTTCTTCCACTCACGGAACTGACAGAGGTGTAACGAATCAGGTCTAGTGCGTTACATAGCTATAGCGGTCGCCCGATAGACCGTTACATCAAACGTGTATAGAGTTTCAATTTATTAAAACTATTTTATTCATTTATCCTTCTAATTATCTATATAAAAGAGTATTTATCTTTAAAATTCGTGGATAGGCTAAATAACCTTCTAGAATATGGGCCAAACTTAATGGGCTTGGTCCTTACCCCTTTTGGACCATATTTATATAGGCTAGGTTAATTATTTTAACACAATTGGGCCTTATAATAACTTATTAATCCAATAATCTATTTATTAATTTATTTAGGCTTTATAAATTCTAGGAAATTATTAAATAACCCAGAAATTACTTGTATAAATTTTGGGGCACTACAATTTATCTGTTTATTAATTTCCATCGACACCATGTAAGCGGCCTAGCGTTGGACCATTTATATAGGTAGGCGGCCCATCGTTCGATTTTTTTTATGGCCGAAATCCTAGATTTTGTTGGCTTTTCTCTCTCCACCCGTGGTGAAACCTCTTGATTGTTCAACCTTTTTCTCTGTAAATTCTTAACCTAATTGAGTCCCGTTCGATCCTAGTGAAAGTTGGGAATATTATCTATGATTTATCCTAAAGAATCTCGACCTAATTATCGCTGGAAAATCCCTAATTTTGAGTGGACTTTCAAGGGTCTATAAATAGCACCCTTAGTCCAAACTCACGAGGGGGGAGATCCAGCATTTGCGTCGAAGTGCTGCCGAGTTCTTGAGCGGATCTTAGCCAGGGAGGAAGGCTTTCCACGTCCATTAAGCCTTCGGTTCCAGGGAGTAGTCTTGTGTTTGAGTTTTCTTTGAGTCTTAGTTAGTCATTTCTATTGTCCATTCATCATTGCATGTTCATTTTCCCTTACTTCTCCCACGTTTTTCACTGTCATCCTCATATTAATCACCTTCCCACTGTTTTTCACGCCCCATAGGGGTTAAAAACCCAACCCTCAGGTATCCCCCATTTCATCTTATGTGTTTAGTTTCCCATTCGTTGGTATAGATATTACACTTCATAAAACTAATTTGGGTTGTGTTTCTGGTTATTTGCTGTGTTTTGCAGGTCAACAGAAGCTTTAACACGAGGCCCATCCCCTCTAGCATGCCAGAAGGGGTGGAGGAATAAGTTCCAAAGTTTGGGGATCTGGAGGTTCTGCGCAGTCTATCTCCGTCCGTCTGAAATGGTACACGGTCTTCCACTGACCGTCCAATCCCTGCTAGCGGCCTGTTACAGACCATTTTAGATGCCAGCTAGATCTTCTTCCCGCGTTCCTCTTCAGCGCTGTGCATGGCCTATCGTTCAGCCGTCTACATCCTTAAGCGGTCTCCAGAGGACCGTGTTCATCCTATCCCAGTGCTGCACCCTTGGGCGAGTGTCTTCATCCTTTTCTCCCTTTCCAAGGTACGTAGTGCTTTCCTTGCGCTCAACGCCTTGGTCGCGATCATGATCTGTTCATGCTTGGGAGTGATTAGTTGTTTGCATTAGTGTCTTTTTCATGCTAGTCACTCACACACACATTCACACTCTTTTCCCTTTTTAGCATCCATTCACATATTGTTTTGAAGTTAGGGAAAGGAAAACTTGTCTACACCCATTTTTTGGCGATCACGGTGGGACTCCTAGTGCCCATCATGCTTTTGACCTCGTTGATCTGCTTTCCTACGTGTTTGAGTTAGTTCTTAGCCCGCTTGGGTTTGCCATTTCGTCTGTTGCTATTTTCTGCTCTCGGGGTTGGACGCGGTCCTTTTAGGGCCGTTTACAGGTTCCGGCGGCCGGTTGATAGGCCGTATTGGCTCAGTCTCAGCCTCAGGTATGTCAGTTCTCTTTCTTTCTGTCGTTCATCTCTTTGTGAGCCTGTCATATTTAGCGACCCTCTGCGGGCCGTGTCTCGGTTCCCACGGTCGTACGATAGGTCGTTTATTGCTGCCTCACATGCGTTTCCACTCTTCATAATTTTGTTAGTCTGGTCACTTCTGCGGTCCTGTCAGGGCTGTTTCACAGGGTTCACGGTCTTTTGCAAGACCGTCCTATTAACTCAGGTATGTGCTGTCTTTACTATTTTTTTGTTTATCATTAGTTTTGTCTCTGTTAGGTTGCTGCTCCATGTTATTTAGCGGTCCTGTCCAGGGCCGTCTATACTCCCTACGCGGTCTCCCATCAGACTATTTTTGTGCCACAGTGCACCCCGAGGTTGATATTTAAGTGCTAGATCATATTATTCTATACTTAATTTGGGTGCTCATTATCTCCCCCTGGTTGTCATTTATCTCTGCATAGTTATTGTTATATTTGCCATTGGTTGATCATTGTGTGTTAGTCTTAGGTTAGAATTTGCATGCACTCCGGTGCACATAGGTTCATACACTTTTACCATACTAGTTGCATTCCTACCTTGGTAGGGGATCCTCTCGTCTCCATATTCCTTAGAGCCGACTAGGTGACCTTATCCAGGACCTTCGTAAGTCCCCGTGAGCTATTGATTCCCACACGGACGCCGGGTAAGTTGTACCTTACCACCCCGAGTATAGGTTGCATCCACGAGAGAGAGTACACTTAGAGTCAACCAAGTCGCCATTCCACCCCTGCTAGGAATCCTATTGTTGAGAGAACTTCCATTTAATTTAATTCACTAAGGTTCTTAAAGGGGAAAATATAAAAATTTTGGTGCATCATTACAACTTGGTTGTCTATTGGTTGCCTCTTCTCTCCTCTTTGTGTGTCTGTTCTTGTTGGTCATCTCTATTTGGGTTCTTACCTGGTCTTGTTATTTCTTTTGTTTTCAAGGTGTTCGTTGCATGTGGAGTTACTTCACACCCACATGATCTTCTCTTAGGGGCAATTCATCGTTCATTTCCTACTTCAACCCTCTGTTCGATTCCCCCTCCACCATGTCTTCCTACGATTTCTCTCACTCCCACGAGGACTCTCTTTCTCAGGGACTCTTGGAGGACCCGCCTAGGGTCACGACCGTGCAGGGGAGAGAGGGGTCCGCCCCTCCTCTTCCGACCATTGCTATTGAGGGTAGTCAACCCTCCCCCTCTTATTCTTCTGCTCATAATTCGGCCAACCAAATTCTCCATATGATCGCTCAGCTGGATCCGACCCAGCTCCATATTCTCTGCCAGGCTTTACAGGGGCCGGATGCCCCATCTTCTATTCCTCCCCAAGGCATGTCTGCTGTCGCCCCTTCCTTATCTTTGGCTAGTGGGGTAGGGGCCTCGTCTGCTGCTCCCATCGATCTTACCCCCGTCCAACCCAAGTTCCTCTGTTTCACCAGTCTAGAGGCGGGCCAAGCTTCTAGCTTGGCCCATCAGATGCTTGACAAGGGGAAGACCTCGCTTCTTTCGTCTTCTTATCCAGATCCTTCTCGGACCACCTTTCCAGTGCCGCATGCCCTTATAGGCCCGGCTGATTTCTCACGCCCTCAGACAGGGGCTGCCCATTTGGCTGCCACGGATTTGGGCCCATCCTTGGCCCATTATGTCACGCCCCGAGCGCGGAAGATACCCGGAGATGCGCGACGTGTCTATATCAATCATGTCAATCAGAGTGGTCGTGTATTCGACACAAAGACAGAGATGCGCAAAATAGCAAGATAACCCAATCCTTTATTTCATAATGGATAGACTATTACAAATCCAATACTCTGTTAAATAAATAGGAAAAGAATACATAGTTGACTCAAGAAACTATGGAAAAGACTAGACGACACTTGTAGAAGCTCTATCACTTTCACTCTTGACCATTCCCATCCGATTGACTTCCATCGTCGTCGGACTTACCTGAAAAGTAAAAAGGGACAAACGGAATGAGCGAACGCTCAGTAGGAAATTATATCTCAAGTACTAGCAAGTGGTTTAAGTAATTACATTTTCATGGATGCAATAAAGCTATGCATGCTCGCATGAAACGACAAGATAGAGAGAATGTAATATCAAAGAAATAAGATGAACTTTCATGAACAAGATACAAGTTATTCAAGATATTCAAGCAAGCACGTTTAACAAGTCATGTCAAGAACTTTGGCTATCATGTTTCAAGCAAGTAAATTACCCTTTTTCGGGCCACGCATTTCATGTAAAGTCAAGTACGATTCAAGTACAAGATGTGTGTGGAATGTCCAATCAAGCAAGTCAAGTACTCGGTATAATGCCAGATACCTTATCATTTTAACTCCCATGGGCACAAGTACTTTCGGGTGCTCCTCCCAGGACCAGATCGGGCCCTATATGCACAGGCATTTATCATGTGTTTTGACATCCACTCTTGTTTATATAGCCAATATAGAATTTCAATAATCAAGCTTGTAGATACGTATGACAACTTTGATAGAATAGAGTCCAAAATATGACAAAGGACATAGAATGGCGATAATCACGGTATAATCACGAGTTCGATAAAACTAGGTAGAATATGGTTCCCTTAACTTAGGTACCATGACAAATCAATATGGACATTCTTTATATAGAATTGAGGTCCACATGAACATTAGATCAAGCAAGATACCCCTCATTCTTATCATAGAATTGGGGTTTACAAGAATGACACGATATGGTATGATATCATCATCCCATCAAGAATTTCTTATGATATACTCTTTGTATAATCATAAGGGCCGGTATACCATGTTTTCTTTAGATTGACATGGCAAAAACTGTGTAATGGGTTTTTAGGGTACAACCAGCTCAGTCGGCCTTGAGGGAATCCAAGGCTACGAGGAGTCTTACGGAGGTCTCTATGACTAACTTGCTAGTCCAAAGGAACGGAATGTCCAATGGAGAGCTTGTATGTCAATGAGAGTTGAGTGTGATCGATAAATCAACATGAAACGTGGGACTATACTCACGGAGTGGAGAATAGTGCCGATATATATATATATAGGTATAATATATAAACCATCGGTTAGCAAATCAGAGGAAAAATCAGTTTACAGTAAAATAACGACTTAGGTCAAGTCGTGTCTCAAGTAATTAACGCCTAACTGAAGGGCGTTTACATATATTGCCAATTTGCAGAATTTCCATTATTTCATTAATTTATCAAAAACACGCCTTTCCTGGGGGCGTTTCTTAAAAGTTGACGACTGCAGGGGCAGGCGTCTCATCATTTACATATTTGACAGGATATAATTATTCTCAGAAATTTATCAAAAACGCGCCCTTGGAAGGGGCGTTACTTTCAAAAACGCGCCCTTGGTAGGGGCGTTACTTTCCAATTCCATTTTACAGAATATGTGAATTTTAGTTTTTTTTTTTTAACAGATACACGCCCTAGAAAGGGGCGTTACTTTTAATTTTCACGCCTTGTACTGGGGCGTTAGAATATGGAAAATGACTTTATCCAAGTCGTGAATTTCAAGGGATTTACGATATTTTAATAAATAATATTTCGAGAGACAGGAGACATGTCATGGCAGTAAAATTTAACAGGAATTCACAGAGTCATGCAAGATATTAAAAAATCAATATTTCATATGTATTGTAATTTTTAAACAGATCAATTATTAATCACATGCGATTCTTATGAAATTAACGCCTGCGTAGAGGGCGTCAAATATTAAATTGACGACCAATAGTATGATCGTTTCTTTTAAATTAGCGCCCTAATCAAGGGCGTTTCTTTCAAAATATTTCAGAAATCACGTGAAAACTATAATAATCATATGCATGACATGCTTATATATATATATATCTTGCATTAATTTCATTTGGGCTACAGTAGCTTGAGAAAATCCTACCTTATGATCTGGATGAAGGAGATGAAAGGGCTTTGAAGCTTCAACTGCAACTTAATAGAAGAAGAACAATCGTTCTTCCGTCAACCTGGAGAGGAAACGAAGAATATTAATTCTTCTCATGCTACGTTCATAAAAAAAAAAGGAACAGAAGAAGAAAATAGAAGAACATATGTTCTTCACGTACCTAGCAGCAGACGTTCGATCAAATGGGTTTTAGGGTTCGATCGAACATGTTATTTATAGGATTTTGAAGTCCTAACAAGAGTAGTGTTTGATTGAGGGTAATATATCCTTAATAGAGTCCTTACTCTAATAGACACTTACTAGATTAGGTTAATCTTTGCTTGGATAAGTTCTGGGTTCGATCGGGTCACGAACTGAATTAACGCCTTTGGTCAGGGCGTGTATTCTTGAATTAACGCCTTTGGTCAGGGCGTGTATTCTTGAATTAACGCCTTGCATAAGGGCGTTTCTTAAAAAGCGCCTTGAAAAAGGGCGTTTCGTGTTTTAAAACACGCCCAAGATAGAGGCGTTTCTTTTACTTGCCTATTTGGTCGCGTGAGTTGACGACCGCACGTGTGGGCGTCCTTTCTTTAGTAACGCCTTTGATAGAGGCGTTTCTTTTTGAATTAACGCCCTAATAAGAGGCGTTATTTTTAATTTGTTTTATTTCGTCCGATTAACCCTATTCCTTTTATATATATTACTTCTGTAATATATATGTTTTAATTCATTTCAATTATTCATTTATTAGGGTTGCTACACCCTCCCCCACTTAAAAAGAATTTGGTCCCCAAATTCAATATATATATAATTATACATGCGGAGAGTGTAGGACATATACCTCTTAGAATAACTCGGGAAATTGTTTCTTCATAGATTCCTCGGTCTCCCATGTCGCTTCGCGTTCAGGATTCTTATTCCATTGCACCTTGATCATGGGAATAACCTTATTCCTTAGAGCTCGTATTTCTCGATCTAATATCTTTAAAGGCCTTTGTTCATATGTGAGATCTTTCTGGATCACCAGATCTCCATGCTCAATAATATGTGACGGATCGTGCACATACTTCTTCAACATAGATATGTGAAATACATTGTGTACCTCGGACAACTGAGGAGGCAACGCGATGCGATAAGCAACCTCGCCAACTCTTTCGAGTACCTCAAATGGTCCGATGAATCTTGGCGTAAGCTTGCCCTTAACACCAAATCTTCGTATGCCACGTCCGGGGGATATTTTAAGAAATACATGATCTCCAACCTGGAATTCAAGATCTCTTCTCCTGGTATCAGCATAAGCCTTTTGCCTTGTCTGAGCAACTTGTAATCTTTCTCTGATTACTTGTATCTTCTCGGTTGTATCCCTTACCATGTCTGGACCTAATAGTTGTTTTTCTCCAACTTCGTTCCAACATATGGGAGATCGGCAACTCCTTCCGTATAAGGCTTCGAAAGGTGCCATTTGGATACTAGCTTGGTAGCTATTATTATATGCAAATTCAACTAAAGGTAAGTGGTCATGCCAGCTTCCTCCAAAGTCAATAATGCATGCTCTCAGCATATCTTCAACAACTTGATTAGTTCGCTCGGTCTGACCATCCGTTTGTGGGTGGAAAGCAGTACTAAAGTTGAGCCTTGTCCCCAACGAATGTTGTAATCCCTTCCAAAAATGAGAAGTAAAACGGGGATCCCTATCAGACACGATTGAGACAGGAATTCCATGTATCCTGACTATTTCTTTAATGTATAGTGCAGCTAGCACATCAATCGACCATCGGCTTTTGATTGGCAAGAAATGTGCCGATTTAGTCAATCGATCAATGATAACCCAGATTCCATCATGTCCTCCTTTAGATTTAGACAAACCCATGATGAAGTCCATACCAATATCCTCCCATTTCCACTTAGGAATATCTAGAGGATGTAGTTTTCCCGCAGGCTTTTGATGTTCCGCCTTGACCTGTTGGCATGTGAGACAGCGTGATACATAGTCCGCTATTTCTCTTTTCATATTAGGCCACCAAAAGTTCCTCTTTACATCTTGGTACATTTTAGTTGATCCAGGATGAATAGTGTATCTTGATCGGTGAGCTTCATCTAAGATCTTCTTCTTTAATTCCGGACAATCGGGTATACAAGTTCTATCTTTGAACGATAATCTTCCATCAGAAGTTAGTTGAAAATCAGATTGTCCTTCTAATCTGCCTTTGATTTCTATTAACATAGGATCATCATCCTGAAGTGTTTGTATTTCAGATAATAAGTCTGACTGTATGCTTACATGAGATAATGTGATAAATTTGGATTCCGTGTCCAAGCTTATATTGAGCTCGGAGAATTGTTCAAGTAACCTCCATTCTTGTATCATACAATTGGCTATCCTTGCTCTCGGCTTTCGACTAAGGGCATCAGCCACATAATTACCCTTTCCGGGATGGTATTGTATACTGAAGTCGAAGTCCTTGAGATATTCTAGCCAACGTCTTTGTCTCATGTTCAGCTCCTTTTGTGAAAATAGATATTTGAGACTTTTGTGATCGGAGTATACAGTAAACTGTACCCCATAGAGATAGTGTCTCCATATCTTTAGGGCAAATACTACCGCGGCCAATTCCAAGTCATGGACGGGGTAATTCTCCTCATGCTTCTTCAGTTGACGAGAAGAGTATGCTATGACCTTCCCATGTTGCATTAGAACACATCCGAGGCCAATGCCAGAAGCATCAGTGTAGACCTCGAATTTCTCTCCTTCAATTGGTAGGGCTAAGACTGGAGCTGTGGTGAGATGATCCTTGAGAGTTTGGAAACTGCTTTCACATTCCTCACTCCATTCATATCGGATCTCCTTACGAGTTAATCTTGTAAGTGGTACGGCGATTATAGAGAAATCTTTGATAAATCGCCGATAATAGCCTGCAAGACCTAAGAAACTTCTGATCTCGCTTGCATTAGTGGGTCTCTCCCAGTTTCTCACAGCTTCAACTTTTGACGGATCCACAGATAAACCGTCCTTGGATATGACATGTCCGAGAAAAGCCACTTCTTCAAGCCAGAACTCGCATTTGCTGAGTTTAGCATATAATTGATTTGTCCTCAAGACTTGCAATGCAATCCTCAAATGCTCTTCATGTTCTTCCTTAGTCTTAGAATATATCAATATATCATCGATGAAGACTACTATGAATTGATCCAAGTAAGGCCTGAATATGCTATTCATTAACTGCATAAAGGCAGCAGGGGCATTTGTTAGTCCAAAAGGCATAACAACAAATTCGTAATGGCCATACCTGCTTCTGAATGCGGTCTTGTGAATGTCATCATCCTTGATCCTTAATTGATGATATCCCGACCGGAGATCAATCTTGGAGAAATATTTGGATCCTGAAATCTGATCAAACAATTCATCGATTCTCGGCAGTGGATACTTGTTCTTGATAGTAAGATGATTCAACTGTCGATAGTCAATACACAATCTCATGGATCCATCCTTCTTCTTTACAAATAAGACTGGTGCTCCCCACGGGGAAGTACTTGGTCTAATAAACCCTTTTCGGATTAGTTCCATCAACTGCTCCTTCAACTCCTTGAGTTCAGCAGGGGACATTCTATATGGTGCCTTTGAAACCGGACCAGCACCAGGGACTAAGTCGATGGTAAAGGCCACATCTCTTTGCGGGGGTAATCCCGGCAATTCCTCCGGAAATACGTCTGGGAATTCTCGTACTACTTGAACGTCTTCTATCTTGGTTTCCTTAGCTTCTTTATTAGTGACAAAAGCAAGGAAGGATACACATCCTTTCCTGACGAGCTTGCTTGCTCGAAGAGCCGAAATAAGAGGGGATTTGCTTCGACTCTTAGGACTAGTATAAGTCAGTTCTGAAAATTCTTTGAAAACAATCTTGCTATTACGGCAATCAACCGTTGCCTGGTACTTAGATAACCAATCTGCTCCTAGTATAACATCATATTCTTTTAGATCTAAGCAGATAAGATCAATAGGAAAATTCTTTCCTCGAACCAACACCTCACAGTTTTGGTAATGATGCGTGATATCCGTCTCGTTTCCGAGAGGAGTAGACAACACTATTTTCATCCATTCTGGTTCTAGAGGTAATGGGTCAGCAAACTTCTTGGAAATAATGGAATGCGATGCACCTGTATCAAATAAGACATGTGCATATTTGGAACAAATTTTTAATGTACCTTCCACCAATCCGCCTTCTTCTTCTGGTTCGGTCTCTTGGATTGCATGAAGACGCGCGTTCCTTGTCACTGGGCGTTTACCCTCACCATCTTGGTCATTCATTAATGGACAATCGGGAATCCGATGTTCACGACTCCCACAACGGAGACATGCTCCTAATTTCCTCCAGCATTCTTCTGTTTTGTGACCAGCCTTGTCACAATGCTTGCATACTACGTTTGAAGGGGTAGTGGTGATAGAGAAAGGCTTGGATTTCTTGTACTTCTGATCTTGAGAGGAAGAACCTCCATTATTGGGCCTCTTCTTAAAGTTGGGTTTAAAAGAACCCGAACTTGTGACTTGCTCCTTTTTGTCTTTCCCACGGATCCTATCAGATAGTTCCGTGGCATCTTCAAGCAACTGAGCTCGGCGCACTATTTCAGTATAAACTTGAATATCCATAGGCGCCAGTTGAGTAATGTAGTGGGGCCTAAGCCCATTAAGAAATCTACGGGCTTTCATCTTTTCCGTGCCAATTAAATGCTTAGCATATCTAGACAGTCTAGAGAACTGTGCTTCATAATCAGCCACCGATAAAGGTCTTTGCTTTAATGCGGCAAATTCGGCGGCCTTCCTTTCCTGGACCCTATCAGAGAAATATTTGGCGTTGAAATATTCAACGAATTCACTCCATGTAACTTGAGTTGGGTCAATAGTAGCTTCAATCGACTCCCACCAGCATCTAGCATCCTTTTCTAACTGGAAAGTAGCTAATAAGACTTTGTCCTGATCCGTGCATTGCATGACACGGAATATACGTTCAATCTCCCGAACCCAATGCTCGGCATCGTCTGGATCGGTCGATCCCATGAACTTCGGGGGATTCATATTCTTGAATGCTTGGTGTAAGCTTCCAGCTCGTGGAGCACCACCTTGTGCTACCTGTTGTAGCACTTGGGTCATCCCTTGAAGGGTACGCTGCATGTTGCGCCATTGAGCACGTTCGGCAGCCATTATCCTACAATTACAATAGCTATGTTAGTATTATATCACTATGATCTTATAAAGGACTCATTGATCATTTAACCCTTGGTTCTACCCACTCTCACTTGGTTAAAGGTTTTGAAACCTATCCTTGGACTTGGGTTTCCTAGGAATTGAATACCTTAGGCTCTGATACCACAAAGACTGTCACGCCCCGAGCGCGGAAGATACCCGGAGATGCGCGACGTGTCTATATCAATCATGTCAATCAGAGTGGTCGTGTATTCGACACAAAGACAGAGATGCGCAAAATAGCAAGATAACCCAATCCTTTATTTCATAATGGATAGACTATTACAAATCCAATACTCTGTTAAATAAATAGGAAAAGAATACATAGTTGACTCAAGAAACTATGGAAAAGACTAGACGACACTTGTAGAAGCTCTATCACTTTCACTCTTGACCATTCCCATCCGATTGACTTCCATCGTCGTCGGACTTACCTGAAAAGTAAAAAGGGACAAACGGAATGAGCGAACGCTCAGTAGGAAATTATATCTCAAGTACTAGCAAGTGGTTTAAGTAATTACATTTTCATGGATGCAATAAAGCTATGCATGCTCGCATGAAACGACAAGATAGAGAGAATGTAATATCAAAGAAATAAGATGAACTTTCATGAACAAGATACAAGTTATTCAAGATATTCAAGCAAGCACGTTTAACAAGTCATGTCAAGAACTTTGGCTATCATGTTTCAAGCAAGTAAATTACCCTTTTTCGGGCCACGCATTTCATGTAAAGTCAAGTACGATTCAAGTACAAGATGTGTGTGGAATGTCCAATCAAGCAAGTCAAGTACTCGGTATAATGCCAGATACCTTATCATTTTAACTCCCATGGGCACAAGTACTTTCGGGTGCTCCTCCCAGGACCAGATCGGGCCCTATATGCACAGGCATTTATCATGTGTTTTGACATCCACTCTTGTTTATATAGCCAATATAGAATTTCAATAATCAAGCTTGTAGATACGTATGACAACTTTGATAGAATAGAGTCCAAAATATGACAAAGGACATAGAATGGCGATAATCACGGTATAATCACGAGTTCGATAAAACTAGGTAGAATATGGTTCCCTTAACTTAGGTACCATGACAAATCAATATGGACATTCTTTATATAGAATTGAGGTCCACATGAACATTAGATCAAGCAAGATACCCCTCATTCTTATCATAGAATTGGGGTTTACAAGAATGACACGATATGGTATGATATCATCATCCCATCAAGAATTTCTTATGATATACTCTTTGTATAATCATAAGGGCCGGTATACCATGTTTTCTTTAGATTGACATGGCAAAAACTGTGTAATGGGTTTTTAGGGTACAACCAGCTCAGTCGGCCTTGAGGGAATCCAAGGCTACGAGGAGTCTTACGGAGGTCTCTATGACTAACTTGCTAGTCCAAAGGAACGGAATGTCCAATGGAGAGCTTGTATGTCAATGAGAGTTGAGTGTGATCGATAAATCAACATGAAACGTGGGACTATACTCACGGAGTGGAGAATAGTGCCGATATATATATATATAGGTATAATATATAAACCATCGGTTAGCAAATCAGAGGAAAAATCAGTTTACAGTAAAATAACGACTTAGGTCAAGTCGTGTCTCAAGTAATTAACGCCTAACTGAAGGGCGTTTACATATATTGCCAATTTGCAGAATTTCCATTATTTCATTAATTTATCAAAAACACGCCTTTCCTGGGGGCGTTTCTTAAAAGTTGACGACTGCAGGGGCAGGCGTCTCATCATTTACATATTTGACAGGATATAATTATTCTCAGAAATTTATCAAAAACGCGCCCTTGGAAGGGGCGTTACTTTCAAAAACGCGCCCTTGGTAGGGGCGTTACTTTCCAATTCCATTTTACAGAATATGTGAATTTTAGTTTTTTTTTTTTAACAGATACACGCCCTAGAAAGGGGCGTTACTTTTAATTTTCACGCCTTGTACTGGGGCGTTAGAATATGGAAAACGACTTTATCCAAGTCGTGAATTTCAAGGGATTTACGATATTTTAATAAATAATATTTCGAGAGACAGGAGACATGTCATGGCAGTAAAATTTAACAGGAATTCACAGAGTCATGCAAGATATTAAAAAATCAATATTTCATATGTATTGTAATTTTTAAACAGATCAATTATTAATCACATGCGATTCTTATGAAATTAACGCCTGCGTAGAGGGCGTCAAATATTAAATTGACGACCAATAGTATGATCGTTTCTTTTAAATTAGCGCCCTAATCAAGGGCGTTTCTTTCAAAATATTTCAGAAATCACGTGAAAACTATAATAATCATATGCATGACATGCTTATATATATATATATCTTGCATTAATTTCATTTGGGCTACAGTAGCTTGAGAAAATCCTACCTTATGATCTGGATGAAGGAGATGAAAGGGCTTTGAAGCTTCAACTGCAACTTAATAGAAGAAGAACAATCGTTCTTCCGTCAACCTGGAGAGGAAACGAAGAATATTAATTCTTCTCATGCTACGTTCATAAAAAAAAAGGAACAGAAGAAGAAAATAGAAGAACATATGTTCTTCACGTACCTAGCAGCAGACGTTCGATCAAATGGGTTTTAGGGTTCGATCGAACATGTTATTTATAGGATTTTGAAGTCCTAACAAGAGTAGTGTTTGATTGAGGGTAATATATCCTTAATAGAGTCCTTACTCTAATAGACACTTACTAGATTAGGTTAATCTTTGCTTGGATAAGTTCTGGGTTCGATCGGGTCACGAACTGAATTAACGCCTTTGGTCAGGGCGTGTATTCTTGAATTAACGCCTTTGGTCAGGGCGTGTATTCTTGAATTAACGCCTTGCATAAGGGCGTTTCTTAAAAAGCGCCTTGAAAAAGGGCGTTTCGTGTTTTAAAACACGCCCAAGATAGAGGCGTTTCTTTTACTTGCCTATTTGGTCGCGTGAGTTGACGACCGCACGTGTGGGCGTCCTTTCTTTAGTAACGCCTTTGATAGAGGCGTTTCTTTTTGAATTAACGCCCTAATAAGAGGCGTTATTTTTAATTTGTTTTATTTCGTCCGATTAACCCTATTCCTTTTATATATATTACTTCTGTAATATATATGTTTTAATTCATTTCAATTATTCATTTATTAGGGTTGCTACACATTATCCCTCTTACGGGATACCCCCTCCGTCTACCTATCCTTCGGCCCCCTATACCGGGTCTGCCCTCCCAGTCTTGCCTCCTCCATCCCGAGAATGGGAACTTCTTGATAAGTGGGCTGCCATGCAGCAGCAACTTGACCTCCTTCACAAGCGCGTCGGCCCACAATCCCTTGCTAATATCACGGTTCCTAATTTCCGTGACATCTGTTTCCCTCCCCAGTCGGAGCTCCCCATGTACCGCAAGTACGATGGGAATGGCAACCCCTTCATTCACATAAGGGAGTTCTTATACGAGTCGACTCAGTTTCAATACGATGATCGCCTCATGGTGTATCTTTTCTGTCGCTCGTTGGATGGGGTTGCATTGGAATGGTTCTACACTCTGCCATTAGAAGAGGCAGAGAGTTTTAAAGTTGTGAAAGAAAAATTTATTCAGAGATTCCAAGACCGGGTGGGCCCGGAGTATTCTTTTACTGATCTGGTGGCCGAGAAGATGAAAGCTGATGAAGACTTCGCCACCTATGCTGACAGATGGAGGCAGATGGCCTCACGTGTGCCCGGGCAGATTCCGGAGGAAGAAAAAGTTAAGCTATTGATTTCCAATGCCACCCCCACCTTCTGGAACATTTTGGCTATGAACGACATTTCTAATATGCACCAGTTGTACAACAGGGCCCGATTTATCCAGACCCAGTTCAAAGACTCCCCCATTCACTCTTTGTTCGAGGCCCAGAAACCCAAACCCGCCAGAAAACCTCAGGGCCCAGTTACTGAGGGGGTCCAGACAAATGAGCAGGTACATGCTATCCACTTCCCCAACCAATCCGCTCCACCCCGCTTTCAACCACCTCCTCGTAACCCCCAGTTCACTGCGCCACCAACTACCCAACCATCATTCTCCGCTCCTCAGCAACCACCGCCGCAAAAACCTCAATAGCCGCCTCAGTACCACAATGTCCCGCCACCAAATGGCTACGCACCTGCTCGACCGGGTCCCAAGAGAGCCCATTACCTTCCCCTACCGGAAACTTTGCCATATATCTTTTCAGCCCTTATGCACACTAGTGATCTTCAGCTTCCCCCGAAACGCCCAAACTGGAACCCGGCCGCCGACCCGTCCAGATTCTACATATTCCATCGACAGCCCGGGCACACGATTGAGAGGTGCTACCAGTTCAGAGATTTTATCTACGATTTGCATGAAGGACAATGGATTGATTGGGCAGAAATGCATAAGTTGATTACATAGATCAAAGAAAGAAGAAGATAGGCGCCGAGGCCACAGTAGCCAGCGCCACAGCAGTAGCAGCCACAACAACCCCAACCCCAGCAGCAGCAGCAGCCTGCACCAGAGTTAGGGATTCATCAGAATCCAATGTCAAACCACCCGCCTGCTCCATAATCACAGCCGCCGGCACTGGCTTAAGTAAACGTGGTCCACCGCCCGGCTAACAACGCTGGGTGGTCCTATGATGATGAGACTTCTGCTCACCTTTTGGCCCTCCACCATGCCTACAACAACCCCCCTTCGCCTTCTATCCCCACTATCATTCGGCCCAGCACCATAACCTCTACCACACCCGCCATCCCTTCTAGACCCCTTATTGTTCCTACTGCATCTTCACCAATCCTAGCACCCGCACCCGTCACACTCCCTACTATCACCCCATCACCTATCCCGTCACCCATCATCCTCCCGCCAGGGCCTGTCAGACCTACCTCCACCATCATCACCCCCGCTTTTACTCACCCCACAGGGCCTATCAAGTCTCCCATTGTGAGTCCGTCTAATGCCGTGCTGGCACAAAAACTTGCCCTCAGGAGCGGGCGTTTATTCCAAATAAGTTATCCCTCTATCTGTGCACCTGCACCTAACCCTCAGTTTCCATCCACAACAGTTGAACAAGAAGAAGCCGACCCCTTACCTGGCACAAAGTACGATTTATTGCAACACTTGGACTAGAGACTGGCCAAGATATCTATATTGGAGTTGATTATGCGATCCACGGTGCACCAAGATGCTCTAAAGACTTTTCTTCAAAAGGTCATGGTCAGCGAGTACATGGCAGTCGACAACCTTCCGTCGGCCCTAGCAACACTGACAAAGGGACCGGCCATTTCTTTTTTAGAGACCGAATTGGCACCCCCAGAATCCCGCCAAATGCCGCTCTACATCTCCATCACTTTGAATAAGGTGTCTATAGATGCGGCTTTGGTGTACACCGGGGCCTCTATAAATGTCTGTCCACTCAGCACTCTCCGTGCCTGTAACATTTCTGAAGAATTGCTGAGGCTGACTCCAACAACCATAGCAGCTTATGACAACTCCAGGAGAGCGTGCCATGGGGTGATTACTGTCCAAGCCGAGCTCGGGCCATTGTCGATGCCCATAGAATTTTATGTGTTAGATATTGATCCGATGTTCAAGGCCATTCTAGGTCGACCATGGATCGACAGCCTTCATGCCGTACCCTTCACCACCCATCAGTGCCTCAAGTTCCCATTCCAGGGGGCGGGTGGTGAAGGTAAAGAGCATCTCCACGATACATTCTATTGAAGCCATCTCCAATAAGATTCTGCCGACTCTCTGGCCGAGCAACAAGTCGGTCATGTCAGTGCTCGACCTTGATTTTCAATGGGCATATGCATCACGCAAGCCCACTACTGCACCAGTTAACTTCAAGGTGAAGCCCAAGATAAGAGACTCCAAGGGCTGGAACATGATACTGAAACTAGGTTACTAGTCGGGCATGGGTCTCGGTGCCCAATTACAGGGGCGGACTACGCCAATCCCAAGGGGTAGAAAGATGAGCAGAAGAGGTCTCGGGTACCCGGTGTCACGCCCCGAGCCTTTATTACAGCGTAAGACTAGCTCGGGGAATCACGAACAGCCGGCATGGTAAGCCTCTTGCAAGAAAAAATGATCAGAGCACAAGACAATCACATATAAAAATGCAATTGCACAATAATTTACTCAAATTCCAACTTATTTCATTAATAATCAAACTATTCCAATACAAAAACTTTTCAACCTTCTTTAATCCATCAGACAGAAGGAAAAAGGAAAAGTACAAAGACTCGATCTAAACAATATTGGCTTTCCTAAGTCTTCAATCTCATTTTTATAAGACTTTCCTTCGCTCTCGAACCCGCTACTTGTATAACTCGAATCCGAATTTGAATCACTTCCATCTCTTGAAAAGATTGGAAATAGGTAATAAGCACACTTGCCCAGTAGGTATCTTCGCATCAACATGAAGGCACTATTAAAGTAATTAGCATTTTAGTTCTAAAGAAATAAGGTAATTTCATGTGAATACGATCAACATGCGATTTAACCAAAGCAACAAAGATCATCATGTAAGAAAGAATGAGCAAGTATGACCAAGCAAGAATGTAACAAGAATATGATATGGCCTTTCATGAACAAGAATGTACTAGAAAGTCATGTAACAATCAAGAATGTACTCTTCACTTAGTAGCAAGTACTTCGTGAATTTCTGTGGAATATCATGTAACAAGCTAGAAAGTCACGTCTGTGTATATGTCGTGTCGTGGATTTTCACTTCACGAATCGTGAATCTTCACTTACTTATAGAGAAAGTACTCCCAGCGTAATGTGACGCCAGTAGCATTATACCCCATGGTTTATAATAGTATGTTTTCGACAATCAGTCGAGGGGACTAGCATAGAGCCCTTGAACACAATCAGTGCACGATCCACATCTTCAAGTATAAATCAAGCTACTTCCACGCGTGTAAATAATGTGGCCAAGAAAGTGTAATTTCAACAATAGGTTCATGATAATGTAATCCATCATAAGAATGCTTTTATTTGAATTAAAGAATTTCAATAAACATATTAAAACTAGGTTATGTCATGAAAATAAATCGACAGCAGAACGGAACATTCCTTAACTTTCATTAATTAAAATTAAGTATCTTGAACAATATGACAAGTCCTAGACCATTAATAATCCATCTAGGAACTTTGGAATATCAACCCTTGAGTCAAACCTCGGGTTAAGTACTGTGACGGTCAATTAATGGGCCGTTACATGAACGTCACGGTCTATAATTGGGCCGTTATAATAGGCTGAATCCAAAAAGAATAATTGGACTCAATAAATGTGATGGTTGTATACTGGACTGTTAGATGGGCCTGACGGTCGAGTAACATGCCATTACATAGTCAAAACCATAAAACATCGATAGTGCTTTCTAAATAATTGGGCTTTAATGGTACAACTAACTCGGCGTCCTAGTGGGAATCCCAGGCTCGCGGAGAATTACGAAGGCCTTGAAACCAGATTTCCTAATCCATTGGAAGGAATATCCAATAGAGAGGTCCTCAAGTCCAAGAATATGTTCCTATGGTGCAAAGTGTGAACTAATGGTCGTATACCGGAATATATGCCATGTACTTAGAGAAATTGACTCTATAGACGGAAAAGAATGTGTAACGATGTGAAACCATGATAAAACTCCATCAATACATCAGTTAAAATCATGTTTTTAATATAAAACTATATAATCTTGGCAAACGAAATTAACATGTACTTAAAATAACTCAAAGTGCTTTAGACATGCATGAATCAAAGTTCATGAAGAGAGGTCAAAACTTAGATAACTAGGCTTATTTATAAGCTACTTTGACTTCTCAATTCTGTCTCGAATGGACAGAACCCAGCACTCTGGCGGTCTAAGACAGGCGCGTCATATGGCTGTGACGGTTCATCGTGGAGCCGTCAGAGTGTTGTAACGCTCCGATCTTGGTCCGTCAGAGATTATAGAAAAATTTAAGTACAACAGGCAGTGTGACGGCTTATCGTAAGGCCGTCAGAGTCAGGTGACGGTCTAACTATAATCCGTTAGAGCATTGCTGACAGTAAGTAAAAGATCTATGGTATAAAACCTTTCATGCAAGAAGAATCAAAATAAACAACTACTTTAGTCATGACAGAACGAAGAATAGGCCATCTAGATGCATAGGTCACAGTGAATGAACAAGAGAATATCTTTTATCTTTAATTTAGGATAAGGACATGCATGTATGCATAGACCTACTAAAACATAAAATTCATGGTCTATAGTGCATGGAATCAAGTAAAACCAGAGGACTTTTATCCCTAACATGATATTCTTACCATTCATGAGATAACCTACCTCTTTACTGGGTTTTCAACTTCCAATTTGGGACTGCAAGACAGGCCCTAGTTCTTTCCTTCCAGTGAGTTTTCAGCAACTTCACGTCGCTCTAACTCCTCAATCTCTTGACCTAAGGATGTGAAATTTGGAGGGAAAGGAGGTGAAACGAAGGGAAACATAAAGTTCTAAAGACACTTAGGCTAATTACCTCGATATGGTGTTCTAATCTCCTGATCTTCAGTGGACTTTCGCTCAGGTTCTTGGGTTACTATGGTCGAACCAGCAACTTTGGAAGCTTCAAACTCCTTGTGTAGTTGATCTCCTAACACGAAATTTTGAGGAAGATTAGTCCTATATATAAGGAACAAAAACCTCTAAAGAACTTACCCGAAATACTATCTCCTTACCTTGATTCCATGCTAGCCAATGTAGGGGTCGCGCAGGTCAAAACTAGGGTCTATTTATAGGTTCTAGCTAGGGTTTTATGGATTAGATTGATTCTAGAGTCCTTGTTAAAGCTTAGATTGACTTCTAAGAGCCCTTAACATGTTTACTAGTCCTCCCATCTCGATCCCTAAGAGATAGACTAGCAAAAATGTAATTTTTTGCTCTTTCTTCCATTCACGGAACTGACAGAGCGTGACGATCGACTCTTTGTGCGTTACATGCATGTGACGGTCGCACGATAGACCGCTACAGCTACTGTGCATAGAATTCAACTTAATTCAAACTCTTTTATTTATTTTATCCACATAATTATCTATAAAAGGATATTTATCCTTAAAATTCGTGAATAGGGTAAATAACCTTCTAGAATATGGGCCAAACTTAATGGGCTTGGTCCTTAAACCTTTTGGGTTTTATTTATCAAAATTGGATTAATTATTCAACAGACTTGGGCCTTATAATCAATTTAAGCTTTATAATTCCTAATAAATTCCAAAAAAAATTTAAAATAATCCAAAAATTAGTTATATAGATTTTGGGGCACTACACCATCCCCCACTTAGAAGAACTTGGTCCCCAAATTCATGGATTATATGGAGAGTGTACTTACAGTTGAATAATTTCGGGAATCTTTTCTGCATGGCTTCTTCCGTTTCCCAAGTTGCTTCGGATGACCATGATTTCTTCCATTGAATTTTGACCATAGGAATAGCTTTATTCCTTAGTTGACGCACTTCCCGTTCTAGAATCTTTATGGGTGTTTGCTTGTACGTCATATCCTTCTGAATCTCTAAATTATCGTAAGTGATAACATGGTAAGGATCATATACATACTTTTTCAGTATAGAGACGTGAAATACATCATGAACTCCTGCTAATTGTGGAGGTAAAGCTAATCTATAAGCCACTTCACCGACCCTTTCGAGAATTTCAAATGTGCCAATGAACCTTGGAGTTAGCTTGCCTTTGATGTCAAATCTTCGAATACCACGACTCGGAGAAACCTTTAGATACACATGATCTCCTACCTAAAACTTCAAGTCGCACCTTCGATTACCAGCATAGGGTTTTTGCCTATCTTGTGCCACCTGCAATCTTTCTCGAATGAGCTTAATTTTCTCTGAAGAATCCCTGATAATGTCGGGGCCTAGAATTTGCCTTTCCTTTATTTCATTATAACATATCGGTGATCTACAGCTTTTTCAATATAAAGCTTCAAAAGGTGCCTTTTGTATGTTGTCTTGATAACTATTGTTATATGCAAACTCTACCAGAGGCAAGTGATCATGTCAACTTCCTCCAAAATCAATAGCACAAGCCCTGAGCATATCTTCTACCACTTGATTTGTTCTTTCAGTCTGACCATCAGTTTGTGGATGGAATGCCGTGCTAAAGTTCAGTCTGGTCTCTAGTGAATGTTGTAGACCCTTCCAGAATTGCGATGTGAATCTAGGATCTCTATCAGATATGATAGTGACAGGGACACCATGTAGCTTGACAATGTCTTTCATGTATAAGGCTACTAGAATATCCACAGACCATCGACTTTTGATTGGTATGAAATGTGCAGATTTTGTCAATCGGTCTATGATTACCCAGATACCGTCGTGTCCACCTCTTGTCTTTGATAAACCCATAATGAAATCTATTCCTATACTCTCTCATTTCCATGCTGGAATATCTAAGGGATGTAATTTACATGCGGGTCTAAAATGTTCTGCCTTTACTTGTTGACAAGTGAGACAGCGGGACACGAAATCAGCTATTTCTCTCTTCATATTGGGCCACCGGAAATTTCTTTTGAGATCTTGATATATTTTTGTACCACCTGGATGAATGGTGTACTTAGATTTATGTGCTTCTTCTAGGATCAGTTTCTTCGTATCCTCATGATCTGGTACACACACTCGGCCCTTAAATAGCAATCTTCCGTCATTGGAAATAGAAAAATTCGGCCTCTGTTCTATGTTGGCTTTAATCTCCAGTAATACTGGATCATCATTTTGCAGCTTGACCAGATCTTCTATTAATGTAGGTTGAGCTTGAATATTAGCTATGAAATAATCTTCTTCCTTCATGTCAATATCTAAGTTCAACTGAACAAATTGAGGAATAAGATTAGTCATACTAATCATAAGACTTGATAGCTTTCCCATTGATTTTCTGCTGAGTGCATCTGCTACACCATTAACCTTGCCAGGATGATATTAAATAACAAAATCAAAATCTTTGAGATATTCTAACCATCTCCTCTGCCTCATATTTAACTCCTTTTGAGAGAATAAGTATTTCAAGCTTTTGTGGTCCGAGTAGACCGTGAATTTCTCTCCATAGAGATAATGACGCCAAATTTTCAAGGCGAAGATAACAGCTGCTAGTTCTAAATCATGCACGGGATAATTTTCCTCGTGATGTTTTAATTGTCTTGAAGAATAGCAGATTACCTTTCCATTCTGCATGAGGATACATCCTAAGCCAATACCAGACGCATCCGTATATACTTCGAATCCACCACGTTACACCGGTAGTGATAGAATAGGAGCTATAGTAAGATGGTTCTTAAGAGTTAGAAAACTCTTTTCACATTCCTCTGACCAGACGAAAGGATTTTCTTTTCTCGTGAGTCTAGTTAAAGGAACAACAATTTTTGAGAAGTCCTTAATGAACCTCCTATAATAATCAGCTAGACCCAGAAAGCTTCTTACTTCTGATACAACCGTTGGCCAGCTCCAGTTTCTGACAGCTTCTACTTTAGAAGGATCCACAACGATACCTTCGTTTGAAATAATGTGGCCTAGGAATGAAACTTCCTTGAGCCAGAATTCACACTTGTTAAGCTTGGCATAAAGTTTGTGTTCTCTAAGTGTTTGTAAAGCTATCCTCAGATGTTCTTCATGTTCCTCTTTTGTCTTGGAATATACCAAGATGTCATCAATGAAGACAATGATGAACTGGTTCAGATACGGCTGGAAAATATTGTTCATAAGTTGCATAAATGCTGCTGGGGCATTTGTTAACCCAAACGGCATCACCACGAATTCATAGTGGCCATAACGACTTCGAAAATCCGATTTATAAATGTCTTGTTCTTTAATTCTAAGCGGATGATAACCTGACATGAGGTCTATCTTGGAGAAATACTCTGCTCCCGAAAGCTGATCGAAGAGCTCATCAATACGCGGCAACGGATACTTATTTTTGATTGTAAGTTGATTCAGTCATCGGTAGTCAATACACAGCCTGAGAGAGCCATCCTTCTTCTTGACAAAAAGAATCGGCGCACCCCAGGGGGATGTGCTTGGTCTGATGAAACCCTTGTCTAGTAGTTCCTGCAACTGTCTTTTTAATTCATTAAGTTCTGTGGGGGACATCCTATAAGGGGCTATAGAAACAGGTGCTGCACCTGGAATGAGTTCGATGGTGAAGTTTACTTCCCTCTTGGGTGGTAAACTGGGTAATTTGGATGGGAACACATCTTGGAACTCATTTACAATAGGGATGTCTGCTATGATGATTTCCTTGGACTCGGTAACAATGACAGAAGCAAGAAAAGCTTCACATCCTTGCGAGATAAGTTTGCAAGCGTGAAGAGAGGATATGATAGTGGGATGTTTCCTATACTTGATGCCAAGGAAAGAAAATCTTGGAAGACCGGGTTTTCAAAAGGATATAATCCTATTTCAACAGTTAATATCAGCATCATGATTGATAAGCCAATCTACCCCTAAAATGGCATCATAACCTTTCATGTCAAGGCATACTAAGTTTACGGGGAGATTGTGATCTTCCACTATTACCTCACTATCAGGATAATACTCGGTAAGCTTTGTTCCAGAACCTAAGGGTGTAGTAATAGCAAGATCGGAAGGTAGGGGAACTGATGTAATTGGTAATATTTTTGTAAAAGTAGTGGAGATAAAAGAATGAGAGGCACCTGTATCAAATAGCACAAATGCATGACGGGAACAAATTTGAATAGTACCTTCCATAAGTCTACCATCCTTGGGTGCTTCTTCTTCTTCTAGAACAGCATTGAGACGAGCTTGCCTCTTACGTCCTCCACCAGATGATTGATCCTTCATAAGGGGACAATCTGGCATATGATGCTCCCTGCTTCCACAACGTAGACACGCACCAAGGCGCTTCCAACATTCTTCAGCCGAATGGCCGAACTTCTCGCAAAATGTGCAAGCCGCCATGACTTGCTCCTTCTCTTCTTTGGCTTTCTTGTGCTTGTGGGAACTTCCACCGTTCCCGCTCCTGGATCTTTTCTTACTATCAGGGCTTTTATGAGGTTCCGTGATGCTGAATTTCTCTTTCTTATAACGCCGATCAAATCGTCGGCTAGGCTCTTCTCCCTTTCCTTTCAATTTCTCGACCTTCTCTAAGGTCCTCTCACATAGATATGCCAATTGAACTATCTCCTCATAGGTACGGATGTTTTGGGTCCCGAGTTGCTGAATGAAATCGGGTCGTAACCCGTCCATAAACCGATTAGCCTACAATAAATCGGTGCTGATTAAATGCGGTGCATAGGGTGCTAGCCTGGAGAATTGAAGTTCATACTCCGCGACTGTCATCATTCCCTGATGAAGAGAGGTGAACTCTATAGCCTTCCTTTCTTCAACATGTTCAAAAAAGTACTTAGCATGGAATAGAGTGAGAAAAGCATCCCATGTATGAGGTGCATTTGCCGGAGGTGTAGGTACTGATTTCCACCATGTGCGTGCATCTTTATTGAGTTGAAATGTTGCAAGATGCACTTTTTCTTGGTCTGTGCATTGGATAACATCGAAGATACGATTCATCTCATCTATCCAATTTTCTGCCTCATCTGGGTTGGAAGAACTGTAGAAACGCGGAGGGTTTAAGCTCCAAAAATTGTGATGCAAGTCACCAGCCCTCGCCCCTGCGCCTGCCTGGGTCATAGTTTGTAATGCCTGAGTAAGGCCGACAACCGTTTGTTGCATGCCACCCCAATCTACGCAATGAGCCATTGTAATAATGAGGTACCTGAGAGAAATAACAAATTGTTAATTCTCATAGAATTAAAAAGAGATTAATCTTAAAACTAATTAACTATCTTATCTCGGGCTCTACCCAGTTCTCGCATAGGTGAGGAAATTTCTTCCTTAGTTCATAGGTAGAGGTCCTTAACCCTTGGACTTATCCTATAACTCTGTTATCTAAGTCCTGAGACTTAGGCTCTGATACCAACTTAACTGTCACGCCCCGAGCCTTTATTACAGCGGAAGACTAGCTCAGGGAATCGCGAACAGCCGGCATGGTAAGCCTCTTGCAAGCAAAAATGATTAGAGCGCAAGACAATCACACATAAGAATACAATTGCACAATAATTTACTCAAACTCCAACTTATTTCATTAATAATCAAAATATTCTAATACAATAACTTTTCAACCTTCTTTAATCCATCAGACTCAAGGGAAAAGAAAAATTACAAAGACTCGATCTAAACAATATTGTCTTTCCTAAGTCTTCACCCTCATTTTTAAGACTTTCCTTCGCTCTCGGACCCGCTACTTGTATAACTCAAATCCGAATTTGAATCACTTCCATCTCTTGAAAAGATTGGAAATAGGTAATGAGCACACTTGCCCAGTAGGTATCTTCACATCAACATGAAGGCACTATTAAAGTAATTAGCATTTTAGCTCTAAAGAAATAAGGTGATTTCATGCGAATACGATCAACGTGGGATTTAACCAAAGTAACAAAGATGATCATGTAAGATAGAATGAGCAAGTATGACCAAGCAAGAATGTAACAAGAACATGAAAATATTTATGAACAAGAATGTACTAGAAAGTCATGTAACAATCAAGAATGTACTCTTCACTTAGTAGCAAGTACTTCGTGAATTTCTGTGGAATATCATGTAACAAGCTAGAAAGTCATGTCTGTGTATATGTCGTGTCGTGGATTTTCACTTCACGAACTGTGGATCTTCAGTTATTTATAGAGAAAGTAATCCCAACGTAATGCGATGCCAGTAGCATCATATCCCATGGTTTATAATAGTATGTTTCCGACAATCAGTCGAGGGGACTAGTATAGATCCCTTGAACACAATCAGTGCTCGATCCGCATCTTCAAGTATAAATCAAGCTACTTCCACGCATGTAAATAATGTGGCCAATAAAGTGCAATTTTAACAATAGGTTCATGATAAAGTAATCCATCATAAGAATGCTTCTATTTGAATTAAAGAATTTCAATAAACATATCAAAACTAGGTTATGCCATGAAAATAAATCGGTAGCATAACGGTACATTCCTTAACTTTCATAAATTAAAATTAAGTATCTTGAACAATATAAAAAGTCCTACACCATCAATAATCCATCTAGGAACTTTAGAATATCAACCCTTGGGTCAAACCTCGGGTTAAGTACTGTGACGGTCAATTAATGGGCCGTTACATGAACATGACGGTCTATAATAGGGCCGTTATAATAGGCTGAATCCAAGAAGAATAATTGGACTCAGTAAATGTGACGGTTGTATACTGGACCATTAGATGGGCCTGACGGTCGAGTAATAGGCCGTTACATAGTCAAAACCAGAAAACATCGATAGTGCTTTCTAAACATATGGGTATTAATGGTACAACCAACTCGGCGTCCTAGTGGAAATCCCAGGCTCGCGGAGAATTACGGAGGCCTTGAAACCAGATTTCCTAGTCCATTGGAAGGAATATCCAATAGAGAGGTCCTCAAGTCCAAGAATATGTTCCTATGGTGCAAAGTGTGAACTAATGGTCGTATACCGGAATATATGCCATGTACTTAGAGAAATTGACTCTATAGACGGAAAAGAATGTGTAACGATGTGAAACCATGATAAAACTCCATCAATACATCAGTTAAAATCATGTTTTTAATATAAAACTATATAATCTTGGCAAACGAAATTAACATGTACTTAAATTAACACAAAGTGCTTTAGACATGCATGAATCAAAGTTCATGAAGATAGGTCAAAACTTAGATAACTAGGCTTATTTATAAGCTACTTTGACTTCTCAATTCTATCTCGAATGGACAGAACCCAACACTCTGGCGGTCTAAGACAGGCACGTCATATGGCTGTGACGGTTCATCGTGGAGCCGTCAGAGTGTTGTAATGCTCCGATCCTGGTCCGTCAGAGATTACAGAGAAATTTAAGTACAACAGGTGGTGTGACGGCTTATCATAAGGCCGTCAGAGTCAGGTGACGATCTAACTATAATCCGTTAGAGCACTACTGGCAGTAAGTAAAAGATCTATGGTTTAAAACCTTTAATGCAAAAAGAATCAAAATAAATAACTACTTTAGTCATGACAGAACGAAGAATAGGCCATCTAGATGCATAGGTCGCAGTGAATGAATAAGAGAATATCTTTTATCTTTAATTTAGGCTAAGGACATGCATGTATGCATAGACCTACTAAAACATGAAATTCATGGTCTATAGTGCATGGAATCAAGTAAAACTAGAGGACTTTTATCCCTAACATGATATTCTTTCCGTTCATGAGATAACCTACCTCTTTACTGGGCTTTCAACTTCCAATTTGGGACTGCAAGACACACCCTAGTTCTTTCCTTCCAGTGAGTTTTCAGTAACTTCACGTCGCTCTAACTCCTCAATCTCTTGACCTAAGGACGTGAAATTTGTAGGGTAAGGAGGTGAAACTAAGGGGAACAGAAAGTTCTAAAGACACTTAGGCTAATTACCTCGATATGGTGTTCTAATCTCCTGATCTTCAGTGGACTTTCGCTCAGGTTCCTAGGTTGCTATGGTCAAACCAGCAACTTTGGAAGCTTCAAACTCCTTGTGTAGTTGATCTCCTAACATGAAATTTTGAGGAAGATTAGTCCTATGTATAATGAATAAAAATCTCTAAAGAACTTACCCGAAATACTATCTCCTTACCTTGATTCCACACGAGCCAATGTAGGGGTCGCGTAGGTCAAAACTAGGGTATATTTATAGGTTCTAGCTAGGGTTTTGTGGATTAGATTGATTTTAGAGTCATTGTTAAAGTTTAGATGAACTTCTGAGAGTCCTTAACACATTTACTAGTCCTCCCATCTCGATCCCTAAGAGATAGACTAGCAAAAATCTAATCTTTTTGCTCTTTCTTCCATTCACAGAACTGACATAGCGTGACGGTCGACTCTTGGTGTGTTACATGCCTGTGGCGGTCGCACGATTGACCGCTACAGCTACTGTGCACAGAATTCAACTTAATTCAAACTCTTTTATTTATTTTATCTACATAATTATCTATAAAAGGATATTTATCCTTAAAATTCGTGAATATGCTAAATAACCTTCTAGAATATGGGCCAAACTTAATGGACTTGGTCCTTAAACCTTTTGGGTTTTATTTATCAAAGTTGGTTTAATTATTCAACATACTTGGGCCTTATAATCAATTTAAGCTTTATAATTCCTAATAATTTCTAGAAAATTCTTAAAATAATCCAGAAATTATTTATATAGATTTTGGGGCACTACACCGGGAGTCCGCATTATCGATTCTGGGAGATTCAGGGCCGCTGACGTGGGACTACCGTCAACATTTTGTGAAGGGACCGTTACAGCCCGGCACTCTGAAGACGCCGCCTCGCCAGAAAGAGAAAGAAAATGTTGCTTGTACAATGATCGAGCTGCCGTTGCTGCCAAAGGGGCTGGTTGATGATGCCATGGATTGTTCCGAAGCCTTTACCAAGATGTTCCATGAAGAAGAAGATTTGAGAAAACGGGAGATGCAGCTTGTGAAGTACACTCCAGCGGAGCCGGCTTACTGAAGGTCGCAGGAAGAGGGGAGCTACCTTGTTGCCTTTTCTTGGCCTCCTTCACGCCTACTTTCTTGTTTCAAGAGTTGGAGTTCATACCCCGCTCACCTCCTGTCATGATCGATCTATTTTTTACGCAAATGCCATTTGAGGTGTTGATTGTGCCATGTGCATGTGGGCATTGCCCACCTGTCGATTTGTCAACCATGTGGTTTTCCTCCTCCGATCCCTTCTTTGATGTTCTTTTTCCGTCTCTCTTCCCCACTACACTTCCTCCTCCTCCTTCCCCCTCTAATCCATCTTGCTGCACGGTCTCCTCCAGTCTCCAAAAAAAATGTCAATTTTAAAACGGAGATTTCAGGTGAGGATTATGCTATGTTTTGTCATTCCTCTTCCAAGGGGCACGAGGCCCCTGTTTCCCTTCCTATAGATTTTCTATCCCCTAGGTTAGGTGTAGGGTTTGTTGAGTCTAGGGAAGTAAAGTCCATTGGGTCTGATGAAGTAGGGTCTTGTTCCAATGTCTCCAACCCTTCCACTCTTGCTACGCGCCCAGTGACGTGTTATTCTAGAACCATTCCTGATAGATTCCTATAGGATCTTGCTTAGTGTTGCCACGCCCTCCTTAGATGTCCTGAGTTTGTAGAGACAGCCATCGTCCTGGAGGATGATGAGCAGCTAGATGGGGTTTGAAGCGACGATGGGTTAGGTGTTTATGAGATCATAAATGAGAAAGACCTGATCGATTATGAGGATAGCAACGTGGATGACACTGTCAATTTGTATGCACAAGGATTGAAGAGATTTGATGAACCGTCATCGACAGTGGATGAACCCACGAAAGAAATTAATCTTGGAATAGAAGAGGATCCCATGTTCATAATTATCTCCGATAATCTCCCTCCTCAGGTCGAAGAGGAGTTAGTCCAAGTTTTGAGGGAGTACAGCGATTCATTCACCTGGTCCTATGAGGACATGTCAGGCCTTGACCCCACCCTGGTGGAACACAAACTTGTACTCAAACCAGGGGCAACGCCCGTTAAGCAAAAATCAAGAAGATTCCACCCCCATATGGCCTTAAGGATAAAAGAAGAAGTGAATAAATTGCATAAGGCCAAGTTCATCAGAGTTGTGTTGTATCCTCAATGGGTGTCAAATATTGTCCCTGTGATGAAAAAGGATGAAAAAGTACAAATTTGCATCGATTTTAGGGACTTGAATAAGGCATGTCCTAAAGACGATTTCCCGCTTCCTCATATCGACGTGTTGGTGGACAACACGGCCGGCTACGAAGCCCTCTTATTTATGGATGGATATTCAGGGTATAACCAAATCCGTCTAGCTCCGGAGGATCAAGAGAAGACCTCATTCACCACGCCCTGGGGCACCGATTGCTACGTGGTCATGCCGTTTGGACTGAAGAATGCGGGTGCCACATACCAACGGGCGATGATGGCCATCTTCCACGACATGATGCACGTTTACATGGAGGTGTATGTGAATGACATCCTGGTGAAATCAAGGTCGAAAGAAGAGCACCTTGCTATCCTGGCCATGGTGTTGCAAAGGGCTAGGGAGTATAAATTGAAAATGAATCCAAAGAAATGTGTGTTTGGGGTATCATCAGGGAAGTTACTTGGTTTCATAGTTAGCGAGCGGGGGATTCAAATTGATCCGAACAAAGCAAAGGTCATTATGGATATGCCGCTACCTAAGAATAATACTGAGCTTAGAGGATTGGTTGGGTGCTTGTAGTTCATTCGGAGGTTTATATCTCAACATTCGTAAAGGTGTCGCCCATTCTACGAACTATTGAAGGCGGGTGCCAAATTTGAATGGAACGAATAATGTCAAAAGGCCTATGAGGATCTGAAGGTTTATCTGTCTAATCCTTCAATTTTGCAGCCCCCTGTTCCTGGAAAACCCCTGATTTTATACATTTCTGTTATTGAAGACTCCCTAGGAGCTGTCCTGGCACAAGTGGACGACGAAGGGAAGGAAAGGGCAACCTATTACGTCTCTAGGTTGTTCAATCCTGCAGAAGCTAAGTATACCACCATGGAGAAGACCTGCGCAGCCTTAGTTTGGGTAGCACATAAATTGAAACACTATTTCCTTGCTCATGAGGTTAGGTTGATCTCTAGAATGGACCTAATCCGCTATCACTTAGAGAAACCCGTCCTTTCTAGCAGGTTAGCTCACTGGCAGAGCTTTCTCTCTCAATTCGATATTACCTTCGTCATTCAGAAAGCAAAAAAGGAATATGATGTTGCTGAACAACTTGCTCATTTATCTATCCCTTGTACATATTCTATCTAGGATGAGTTCCCCGATGAACACCTGGCTGTGCTCACTCATCACCCTTTCTGGTTGCTGCACTTTGATGGTGCACTCAATTCTCAGGGTCGAGGGATCGGCGTCGTCCTCCTCACTCCAGAGGGAGTGACTATTCCCATTGCATATCAACTCTCTTTTCCTGCTACCAATAATATAGCCGAGTATGAGGCTCTCCTTGCCGGATTGAAGCACGCCTACGTTCTAGGCGCGCGATACTTGAACATTATAGGAGATTCTCAGTTGGTGGTCCGCCAGGTTCTCTCTACCTATCGCACTCGTGACCCTAAGCTTAAACCATACCAAGATTTGGTCACGCTCTTGGCTAAGCAATTCCGCAAGTTGATTTACATTCACACCCCTCGATCTCAAAATATTCTCACCGATGCACTTGCATCGCTCGCTTCTTCCCTTTCATTTCCCCTCAGTCGTTCCACTGAGACCACTGTGGTCCAGCGGTTAGATGCTCCTTCCCTTCAGGACCCCTGGTTTGATAACCTTAGGAAATATGTAGAGAAGAAGGCTGAGAGGGAGGATTTGAAAGAAGTGTCCTTAACTGAGCTTGAGGAAATCTTAAAAGAAGAGTAATTGCCTTGGTACCACGAAATTGAGCAGTATTGTAGGGATGGGTCATTCCCAGAATCAGCCAACGCCGAGCAGCGCAAGGCCATCAGAAGAGTCGCCTCCAGATACACAATCATCGCAAGAGAATTGTATAGTCGTGCTCTTAACGGCATTCTTATGAGGTGTTTAGACGATGATGAGGCTTGAAAAGTTGTTGAAGCAGCTCACTCGAGTGAGTGTGGAGGGCATCTCAATGGTCAGGCCTTGGCGAAAAAGATTCTTAGGCTGGGCTATTATTGGCCAACCTTAGAGGAAGACTGTTCCACCTATGTCCGTAGGTGTCTTCAATGCCAACTCTATGCCGATAAGATTCATGTTCCTGCTTCATCTCTCCATCCCCTTTCTGCTCCTTGGCCATTCTCCATGTGGGCTTTTGATATTGTAGGGCCACTAGGTGATCCTAATTCCCAAACCAAATAGAAATCTTTCATCCTCACTGCTACGGAGTATTTCACCAAGTGGGCCGAAGCCAAAGCATACGTGGAAATCAAGGCTACCACAGTTTGTAGCTTCATCCTCAAGAACATCATTTCACGGTTTAGAGTGCCAAGCGACATCGTCACCGACAATGGACCATAATTCGTGTCACAAGAACTCCAGGACCTCTATAAGAAATTCAACATTTCATTGCATCATTCATCACCATACTATCCCCAAGGCAACGGCCAAGCCGAGGTGATGCGGGACGGACAGCGAACCTGGGACTCTAGCTCACGGGCGTCCCTAACCGAGGGAAACGCGGGATCGTGCGCGGTTGAGAAACCGACAATGAGCCTCGGGTATCGACTTTTCCGCGTGTACTCGGATTGAGTCACGGGATGGGTTCACTCACTCACTCTTGCAGCGGTGATAAAAATAAATATTGAGCTAGTAATCCTATCACTCTAGCAGCGGCATTCAAAAATATACGAATTGACCAAATGCAATAAAGAGAGTGGCGAGTTTACCTCCACGCTCTGGGCGTGGGGAAGACGATCCCGGCCAAGACCGTAACTCCCGGTACAAACAATTACAATAATTATAGAAATGAATTCAACTGCCCACTCTACGCAGGGAGGTAAAGGGCTACAACGTGGGCCCGGGAGGACTGATCTTGGGTTGACGGGCAGCGTGTTGGACAGCTCCATAGGTTCCGGCACACTGCTACTCGGGCGGCAGCTTGCTGTCCTGAACTGATTCTGCTGCTGTCAACACTGCACGACTCGGCAAGAAAAATTCCTGCGATCAGCACGGACGTCGGATCGACGCGAAAATAGCGTCGTTGCGGAGCTGACTCAGAGAGCTTCAACCCTCTTATGTCAGAGTAATTTTGCTGGGGCCGTACTTTCCATGGTGGAATTTCAAAGGAGAAAGTTCTCAGTCTCAGATCTCGTCGGGGAGACTGAGATCTGCTTGAGAATGGGCGTTGACCGTGACTGAAACTTCGGATCTGGGTGATAGGCTTTTTATGGAAGCTAGAGGAAGAAGTAAGGAAGACGGAGATAATTTTTTTTGTAAATTGTGGTGGAGGTTTGATATGGGAAATGGATTTTCTAACTGAGATGGGTCGGATCTGGACCGCAGGGGCAGCATAGATTTAGGAAAATGCATTGATTTTTTGGATGGGAAAGAAAATTCCTAAAATCATAAAAAAAAATTTGGAGACGATGGCTTTGGTGGACACAACTCCCAGTTAAAATTTCAGATCATTCTGAAATGGGAAAGGGGGTGAAAAGGGCGAACAAGTGGCTTGCTGGTTGGTGGATCTGCTCAGGAGGTAGATTACTAGGGGTGGGAAGAACAGATTGGGAAAAATGGTAAACAAGGAGCAAATAACCTGAATTTTTTTGTGGATGTTGGGGTGGACGTGGGGAACTCACCCTCCAAATTTTAACACGATCTGAGCTCCTGATTGAGAGCTAAAAATCATGCACAAGGCTTCTATCCTAATGTGGCCAGAACTCTAGCGGGTTGGCGGTGGCGGCACGACGACGGCGGCGGAGCTTCGCACTCCGGGGAGGAGAGATCACTTGGAATCCACCAAGTTTTGTAGGGAATCCACTCTAGAAACACAGCAAATCCATGCTGCAAGAGAAGAGGAGAGAGAGAGAGAGGGGTGCCCTTGGGCTTGCTCTTGACAAAAATACTTAATTCTTCATTAAAATCTCTAATGACACTATACATAGGCTTATATAGAGAATGGCAAGGGGCGGGGGGCTGAGAATTTTATGGGAGAGAGGGGAGGGGTAAAGTAGGGATAGCATTTTCTTCCCCCATGTGGTCAAATGACCAAATTAAATAAAAATACAACATGGAATAAACTATATTATAAGGGGGAAGCATCTTGGACTTTGCTTGGTCCAAGTTTGAATTTTCTTCCACCTTGTCCCCCCCTTGGTCCAAGTCCAATCTTGGACTTTGAACCAGCCCCACATGGGCCCTAGAACCTAGGTGGACCAATGGGAAAGAGGGTGGGGGACCCTGCTGGACCCACTGACAATTTACATAGAAACCCAAGATTCCTAAAGACTAACAAATAGGCCTATAATGCCTTGCAATTGCAAACCCAATTAGCCAAGGGTATAAATACAAACAAAAGGACAAATATGTAAAATAAAAAAGTTAGTGCCCAGTGTTGATTCCCCTCAATTCTACCTGGGTGGGAAGAACTCGACCCCATCGAGTAAGGGGTGCGGCTGCTCATGTGGCTCCGGTGGATCTGTCACCGACCTGGTAGCGTGGAGTACGCTCCACTCCAAGTATTCGTCACCTGCTCATCCCGTATATATTCGATATGCACATGCTGCTGTGGGAATGAGGTTAGGGGTGGACACTTCGGGGTGGGGTCACTCTCAAAGGAAGGAGACGGCTCAATGACTCGCTAGAAATCACCGCTGGGTCCCTGTATGTGACTACATCCGAGACATAGAATGATAGAGCCGATCCCAAATTCTGGTAAGTCCACAATGTACGCATTGGATCCGACTTGCCTCGCACTCGAAAGGGACTAAAAATGCGAGCGTACAAAAGACCGACTCAACTCGATGTATGCAGACTCGCTATGCACTCGACAATAAAAAAAACATGGACTCACACATGACCCTAAACAAACCTTCTGTTAGTCCGACCCATACACATGCAATGGTGGACCAGGACATCCGAATGTGTGCCATGCATACACTAGATGTAATCAATGGTTGACGGAATGAGGGACTCCTAGACATCCTAATCTGTCCCTAGCATGCGGTTGCCTATTGGACTTGGGAGACTTGGGAGGGCTAGGAGAGCCGGATGCTCCTTCTTCATCACCCCTATATGACGACCGTGGAACGGTCCCCTGGCTGAGTGTAAGTGGAATGGCCCATGGGGAAAGGGTGTGGTAGTGGACTCCCAGGAAGAAGGGGAGTATATATGGTGGTTCATAAGGTTCCCTAGGGAAGGGATCGAAGGGATCAAAGAAGGTATGACCCCTTGAACTGAGTTCCCACATGTCACGGTCCCATGTCAGAAGTTCTTGAAGGTGTGGATTGTCACCTTCATCAGTTATGGTAAGAGGGACGGTGATCTCATGGAGAAAGTATGGTTCCTCCCTCGGGACAAGTGGAATGAAATACGACTCATCAGGAATGGGGAAGAACAATAGGACCTCGTAGGTCATATGACCCACGGTGCACACCGAGGTAATGGACCCCAAAGTCGGGAGCATGAAGCTATGACTATAGGGTTGGTCAGACCCTAAGGCCAACATATATGTCAGCTCCCATTGACATCCTAAACTCCTTAATAGATCTTTCACACTTTCTACGAAGCAAAAGGATCGAAAAGTGGTGTGAAAGGAGTTAATGGGGACTACTGGGAGTGCTGGGTCCATAAATGGGTAGTACGGTGTCCTAGGGACCAAGCCTTTCTTGAGCCAGCTAAGTAGTGGCTCGTCTATGAGTAGCTTCCTCGGTAGAAGTACGAGTGGCTCCGGCTGAGGTGGCTCCGAATAAAGATCGGACGTAGATTGCAATGGAGCTCTAGGGGAGGGGTTCCCCGACTGGGGTGGGGGTGGTCGTGGGGTAGGCTATCTGACCGGCTCGGGACTCGGCTGAGAGGTAGATGCTCGCCGAAGGGCGGCATCAAACCTTGCAATGAAAGGCTCAACCTCTAGATTGACCAGATAAGACTGCGCCAGAGTGAACACGTCACGGCAAAGACATTCAAACTGGAAGTGAAGCCGCAAACCTCTCCAGAATTGAAATGCGGTCGTGGTCCTCTCCTCTCCAACTCCATATTCTAACCGATACTTATCATACTCCCGAATGTACTCAAACACGGACTTGTTGCCTTGGACATGTCTACTCGGGGTGCATGGGTTGGCCATAGTTGCACATAAGATGGGAATTGGTTCCCCTAGGAGTGGGCATGCATTGGAACACTTTTTTCTCTTTTTTTTTTATTTTTTTATGCAAAACTTTTATGCAAGACTAATGCAAGCACCTAGACACGACTCTAAATGGTGAAAAGGAGTGAAATGCGGACTCGAATAGAAACCTAGACTCAACCAATATCCGGTACGTGGTGGAGGTTTGATCTGAAGATCACACACACGCAAGTGTGCTACTTTTTCGATAGGCGTAACCTAATGTTCGGGCAACACCTTTTGATATACCGAATAGAGGTATGCAAATGCAACCTCAGACCGACTTAAATGACTCTTTTTTTCTTTATTTTTAAACAAATACTACCCTAGACTCAACATTCGGCTCTGATACCAATTTGATGCGGGACGGACAGTGAACCTGGGACTCTAGCTCGCGGGCGTCCCTAAGGAAGGGAAACATAGGATCATGCACAATTGAGAAACAGGCAAATAGTCTCGGGTATCGACTTTCTCGCATGTACTCGGATTGAGTCACCGGACGGGTTCACTCACTCACTCTCGCAGCGGTGATAAAAATAAATATTGAGCTAGTAATCCTATCACTCTAGCAGCGGCATTCAAAAATATACGAATTGAGCAAATGCGATAGAGAGAGTGGCGAGTTTACCTCCATGCTCCGGGTGTGGGGAAGATGATTCCAGCCAAGACCGTAACTCCTAGTACAAACAATTACAATAATTACAGAAATGAATTCTACTGCCCACTCCACGCAGGGAGGTAAAGGGATACAACGTGGGCTCGGGAGGACTGATCTTGGGTTGACGGGCAGCGTGTTGGACAGCTCCGTTGGTTCCGGCACACTGCTACTCGGGCGGCAGCTTGCTGTCCCAAACTGATTCTGCTGCTGTCAGCATTGCACGACTCGGCGAGAAAATTTGCTGCGATCAGCACGGACATCGGATCGATGGGAAAATAGCGTCGTTGCGGAGCTGACTCAGAGATCTTCAACCCTATGGTGTCATAGTAATTTTGCTGGGGCCGTACTTTCCATGGTGGAATTTCAAAGAAGAAAGTTCTCAGTCTCAGATCTGGTCGGGCAGACTGAGATTTGTCTGAGAAAGGGCGTTGACCGCGACTGAAACTTCGGATCTGGGTGATGGGATTTTTATGGAAGCTAGAAGAAGAAGTAAGGAAGACAGAGATATTTTTTTTTGTAAATTATGGTGGAGGTTTGATATGGGAAATGAATTTTCTAATAGATATGGGTCAGATCTGGACTACAGGGGGAGCACATATTTGGGAAAATGCAGTGATTTTTTGGATGGGAAAGAAAATTCCTAAAATCATAAAAAAAATTTGGAGACGATGGCTTTGGTGGACACAACTCCCAGTTAAAATTTCAGATCATTCTGAAATGGGAAAGGGGGTGAAAAGGGCGAACAAGTGGCTTGCTGGTTGGTGGATCTGCTCAGGAGGTAGATTACTAGGGGTGGGAAGAACAGATTGGGAAAAATGGTAAACACGGGGCAAATAACCTGAATTTTTTTGTGGATGCTGGGGTGGACGTGGGGAACTCACCCTCCAAATTTTAACACGATCTGAGCTCCTGATTGAGAGCTAAAAATCGTGCACAAGGCTTCTATCCTAATGTGGCCAGAACTCTAGCGGGTTGGCGGTGGCGGCACGACGACGGCGGCGGAGCTTCGCACTCCGAGGAGGAGAGATCACTTGGAATCCACCAAGTTTTGTAGGGAATCCACTCTAGAAACACAGTAAATCCATGCTGCAAGAGAAGAGGAGAGAGAGAGAGAGGGGTGCCCTTGGGCTTGCTCTTGACAAAAATACTTAATTCTTCATTAAAATCTCTAATGACACTATACATAGGCTTATATAGAGAATGGCAAGGGCGGGGGGCTGAGAATTTCATGGGAGAGAGGGGAGGAGTAAACTAGGGATAGCATTTTCTTCCCCCATGTGGTCAAATGACCAAACTAAATAAAAATATAACATGGAATAAACTATATTATAAGGGGGAAGCATCTTGGACTTTGCTTGGTCCAAGTTTGAATTTTCTTCCACCGTATCCCCCCTTGGTCCAAGTCCAATCTTGGACTTTGAACCAGCCTCACATGGGCACTAGAACCTAGGTGGACCAATGGGAAAGAGGGTGGGGGATCCTGCTGGACCCACTGGCAATTTACATAGAAACCCAAGATTCCTAAAGACTAATTAATAGGCTTATAATGTCTTACAATTGTAAACCAAATTAGCCAAGGGTATAAATACAAACAAAAGGACGCAAATGTAAAATAAAAAAATTAGTGCCCGGTGTTGATTCCCATCACGAGGCCACCAATAAGACACTTCTTAGAATCATCAAGAAAATATGTGAGTCGCATAAATTCGCTGATTGGGTCGATAAATTAATATAAGCTCTATGGGCTTATCGCACCTTTATCCGTACTCCCATGGGGCAAACTCCATTTGCTCTCACTTATGGGATGGAGGTGGTACTCTCGTATGAGATTTTGATCCCTTCCCTAAGAGTGCAGCTCGATAAAGAACTTAATCTCGATGAACGTCGTGAGGCGTTGCTAGTCCAGCTGGAACTCTTCGACGGGAAGAGGCTTAATGCGGCCAATCATGTCTCCGTTTACCAAAAGCGAGTCTCGCGTCATTTTCAAAAGAAGGTCATCAAAAGAAAATTTCAAGTGGGAAATATGGTTTTGAAACGTAAATTTATTCCCTCCGGAGGTCCTAGGTCTAAGCTGTAACCCAACTGGGAGGTCCGTTTGTAATCTAAGAAGTGTATCCTGGGAACGCTTACCGTCTAATCAACTCCGAGGGTGAAGAATTATCCGATGCGTTCAACGGGTTGTATCTCAAACATTTTTATCCTTAAAGTTGAGCTAGCGACGGCCCGGTGGCCAGGTGTTACTCTTATTGATCATGAAGGGAGATTCCTAGCACAACACTCACACACTACACGACCGCCGAGGTTGGGCTCTTCTCTTTTTACGCGACACCGTCTCTCCTTTGGCCATGCTTGGGGGAAAGTGAAAATCCTTATTTTTTCCCCTCTTCGGCTGAACATAGGGGCAAGTGGTGAATAAGGGGGTGAGGACCGATCTAGACACTCCGATGAAAGAGAGGTCTCAAATAGGAATAGTCCATTATGACCTAATTCCGCATTCACAAAAGAAAATAAAGGAAAAGAAATAATATAAAGAAAGGAGGCAAAAATCAAGGCAAAAGATAAAAGCTCACCCAAAAGCTCGAAGCTCAAAAGTCTAACTGCTCCCAAAGAATGAACTAGGCATGGCAAGAGTAGCAGTACAGTTTTCCTGCGGGACGTCATGAGCCCGGTCGTACGCGTGCCTAGAGCGAATGAAGGTTCGATGACGGACACAAAGCCCCGGCGCAACAGACCAAATCTCTTGAAAAGGGGACGTCATGAGAAGAACTCAAGCCCTAAAAATCTCTATACCTATTATCAGCTTTCTCATCAAATTCTCTTTTGATTTCCCAAGGACTGGATCATACCTCGGGTATGGCCTTGGTAGAGACACTATTGAGTGAAATTGGACCCTGGCCATGGATGGTCACCCATGATGCACGTTGTACTTGGGAAGCCCCTAATGAGATATGTGGGTCTCCCGTTGTCGGGTTTGAACTGGTTCAAAATTCCAAAAAAATTCAGATATTTCAAAAATTCTAAAAAAAACCATATATTTCAAAAATCTAAAAAATCAGATATTTCAAAAAATCTAAAAAAAATCAAATATCTTCAAAAACTACAAAAATATTTTCAAAATCATCAAATAGTCCCCTTGCATTTTATGGCATGCATTGCATCCTTTTCCTTTTGTCATTTTGCCTATTCAATAAGGCTTACCCCCTTGACCAAAAATCAAGGATTGGTCATTCCCTAACTTGCTGCAGGCAAGGGGTTAAGCCTAAAACAGATCTAACCTATTTTTTTGTCTAAGTACATGTGCAGGGACATGTCTACAAGTAATTCTGGCAACTACAGGTAAGCGGTCTCTAGGCGACCGTTTCAATCTCTCAGGCGGTCACAATGTGACTGTTCCATCCTTTTAAATGGCCTCCAGAAGGCCACCTTTATCACGCGTCACCAGCCCACTAGCTTCTTCTTGCGCCCAGATTTCTACGGTCTGAATATGACCACTTGTTCTTAAAACGGTCCATGATCGGCCATTCTAGGTGTCTGAACGGTCCCTCGATAGACCGCGTGGGCCCTTGTTCTGAACTTCTATCATCCGTCTACGGAGCGGTCTAGCTGAGGCCGTTTTGCTTAATTTTGCGGTCACATGATGACCGTCTAACTCATTTAGCGGTCTCTTATGGACTACTTCTTTCCCAAAGAACCACCTCAATTCATAAATGCACAAAAGAATAGGCCAATCTCACTCAATCAAAGCATTACATTCCTTTATTCAAAATCAAGCAAATCAAGATCAATCCATAGGTCTCTATACAACATAAATGATAAAAATCACTCAACCCCCAGCCGGGCATCCCCGCGAGGTCGAATCTCACGCAACTCTCTCACATAGGTCTGATACTCCTCCTGAAGCTCTATCACCTCTGCTGCTAGGGTACGTATCCGGCTAACCTCCCACATAATCAGCGCGCTCCTGACCGCCAGCTCATCCTCCTCTGTCCCGAGCCTCCTCGTCTGTAGTACAGGAAGGTGGGGTAGCACTGGAACTGTCATCCGGGAGAGCCCAACCTGTAGAAAGCACCTGTAGGGGCTGTACATTGCCAAGGTGGTGTCTCCTCCACAAGCCTCAAGTAAAGCCCACGCCTCCTAGGAAGCCTCAGGGTGGTGCCATAGAGGAAGGATGGGTGCATCACGAACCGGTCCAGGGGCAGAATGTTGATGTAAAGGTGCCATTCGTCTCTGGTCTTCTTGTTCGCGGTATGACACTCCACCTGCTGAAAAAACCTGAAGGTGCCGCCAATGAAAAAGAGTGGTTGGCTCCCAAAGATGCGGCTGACAGAAGTGATATCCTCCCTAGGTATGAACTTCAGCCTGACCCCCATCTAGCACTCAAGGAGGATCATAGAGCCAAAGAGTGCGCCCCCTAGGGCAGCTGGGCTAAGACCCTCGTATAAGTAGGAAAGGATGCCCTGAGAAATGGAAAGACCCCGCCACAGTCCACTAATGGTGCTAAGGTTAGGAATGTCCAGGACATGGTCAGCAGAGGGGAAGAGTATGGCACCGCGTAGGCAGATAGAAACAACTTTAGCTATGGCTTCATCCCACCCACACTTATTTTTACAATGGGCTATGACCCACTGGCTCAGGGGTAGCAAATGGATGTGAAGTAGGCCAATCATGGTGCGGATGTCCTTAGCACTAGGTAGGAACTCCCCTTGAATAAGGGCAGGATCTACAGGGGCAACAGTGTGGCAGACTAAGTCTTCCTCACCAACTTTAGACCTGGGAAGGGATAGATAAGTCTCTACCTCCTCTAATAAGATGGTGGCATCAAAGGATGGGAAGATGAATGTATCCATCTGGGGATGCCATATTTCTACTAAGGCTGTGATGATGTGCCAATCCAATGAAAGCTTGGCATAATTTTTGGCCAGGATTAAAAGAGGGTGCAAGTGTCAGGCCCAAAAAATGGATATCACTGCTATAGGGAGCTCACGAATCATGGGAGACATCCACTTTAAGGTGGAATAACGCCTTGGGCCAGGAAGGAGCTGAGGTGATGAAAGGAAAAAAGAAAGGGAAGAGAGAATAAGCACTTTTGAAAGAAATTGGATAAGATAAGAGAAATTATACTGACTTACCTCTCTCAAAGGGCTGGAGCTCAGATGCCCGGGGATGGCGGTCAACCTTTCCAGCACCCCATGCTCCTTCCTAGCCGGCTTTGGCCCATTATAAGCACCCCCACCCATAGAGCTTCCTTCAAGGGCCCTCTTCATGGTATTTTGGGGAGGTTTAGCAAGGTTTTCAAGGCTTAAGAGAGACGTGTTGTGTGAAGAGCGAGTTTGAAGTACCCTCCTACTTATAGAGCCTAATGTGTGGCCAAATACCACTAGGATTGAGGTAGGATAGCTCCAACTCGGGTTAGGATAGGCTTTGGCATGGGTTAGTGTTGTACCCCTGTGGTTTTGATGATGTCAAACACTATGACTCATCTGTGGATGATATTATATGTGCGTGCATGATATCATAAGTGTTTGGATCATATGCTTTCTGTGCTTGATTGAAATGTTCTCTATTGCACACTTGCTGCATGCATCATGATTTTGATGAGTATTTCATATATGTCATAGCTCTGTTTTCTCATAGGGTCGTGCATGCATTGTCTTATGTATATTGAGTCGGTGCATGTTACTGTTGCCCGACATCTAAGTGTCGGTGCATACTCTTCTTCTGCATACAATTTCTGAGCACTTCATTACTAAGGTCAGTGCATTCATTGTTTAACTCTGTGCATGTACATACAAGTCGTGTATAGAGGTCTGTGCATATCACTATAGTGCACATGTTCAAGTCAGTGCTCTTTACCCTTGAGGTCAGTACACTTCATGTTTTAGTCCTTGCATCAAGTCAGTGCATATGTTTACATGGTTGCATATAAGGTCGGTGCAAGCTGGACATTACATTGCTTACTCGTTGCATACTAAGTCGGTGCATACTTTTGCATGCGCACACACAAGGTCAGTGCAGTTCTCATCTTGGTATGCATAAGTTGCTTCAGAGCACATCCAAGTCCTTGAACACATTAAGTCGGTGCAACTTTTGTTTCAACCATTGTTGAAGTCTGTGCAATTTACTGTTTACTTGAATAAGGACAGTCCATTACTTATCTTGCATATTCAACCTCAGTGCAGGTTTTGTTCTGTGCTTATCAAGTCGGTACACATTCTCTTGTCCAGCATATAGGTCGGTGTAGGTTTGCATTATGCGTAGAATGGGTCGGTGCACTCTCATCCTTAGCTCAACTAAGGTCGGTGCAACTTTCGCACTGCGCACATAAGGTCAGTGCAAATCACTGTAGCTAGACTCTACATGTTAAGTCTATGGTACATGGCATTGGTGCATATTTCTATAGCCTGTGCATTCAGTAGAAGGTCAGTGCACTTTGTGTGTGATTTGCATATAGGGTCGGTGCACATCACTATTTGTTGCACATGAGGTCAGTGCATCTTTGCCTTGTGTTAAAACAAGGTAGGTGCATATCCTTCGTTAGGCAAAAACAAAGTCTGTGGATGACGTGCTGAACGCATAACAAAGTCGGTGCACATTTTCCTTATGCACTCTATAGGTCTGAGCATGATTTGCCTTTTGCATGGTCAAGTCCGTGCATTTCACGGTAGCACAGCAATGAAGGTCAGTGCGTGCTTTATTCCTTGCATATGCAAGGACCGTGCACATCTGTTCATATCTTATCAAGGTCTGTGCAACTCATATGTTACCTAAGGTCTGTGCACTAAATTTCTTTCATGCAACACAACGTCCGTGCACATCTTCCTTGTGTGACACAAGGTCAGTGCATATATCTTCTTCTGCTTACCCAAGGTCTGTGCATGTCTTGCTATATGGTCTGTGCATGTTTGCACTTTACACTATGAAGTCCATGCTGGCATGTTATGTGAACATTCCCATTTGTTTGCCAGGTCAGTCACTTGGTCGAGCATGTGATGGACGAACCTACAACCTGTGAGCTTATTCGACGTGCAAGCCAAAGTACCAGGTTAAGGGCCCGTGATCCAAGGCAAAGAACGGAATGGATGAACCTACCACGTGGACAGCTACACTGTCGAGATTCTGACACGTAGCTAAGGGGTTCCAGAATTCTCTTGGTGGGAGTGTTCTCTCCACACGCCCAATGTGTAAGCTCGTGGGTCCTAGGTCTGAAGATATATATAACCCCTCTTCTGCAATCAAAGAAAAGATAGAGAATTAGAAAATTCAGGACGGTAGAATAAGAGAATGAGTAGCAGAGAAGAGAAGAGTGAGCCGGAGTCTGAGAAGCAGATGAAGAACTTAGAAGAAGACAGGAAAAGAAGAGTAACGAAGTAAGGGTGAGCATCCAGCAAAACTGAAAGTAAGAATAGAGAGAAGAAGAAGAAGCAGAGAAAGTGAGAGTCTGAGAGGAAAGAGAAAGAGTGAGTGCTACAGATGTGAAGATTAGAAGAAGAGAATTCAGAGAGCAGAGAAGAGAGAAAAAGAGAGAAGAACCAGAGAGCATGAAAGAGAGAGCTCGAGAGAGAAGAAAGAAGTGATAGTGAAGCGGCTGAAGCAAATTGAAGATCTTCTATCTGTTGGTTTCTGGATCAGATCCAGACCAACTTGCTCCTACGAGAGCTACATTCTTGTACTTTATTTCTAGCTTTCCGTAGCTGAATTTTCTCATACTTGTTTTTCCTTTTAAACCTTTGTTTCAAGCTGTATGTCAGCGTTGCAGAGGATTGGTTCCTCTGGACAGTAAGTTGTGTTGCTCAGCGTTGCAGAGGATTATTTCCTCTAGACAGCAAGCTGTGTTGCTCAACGGTTATAGGCAAGCTATAATGCTCAGCAGTTTAAGCTGTGTATCAGTGGGAAGCCTCACTTTGGTTTGAGTGGGGGATGGACGTAGGTCTGCGGGTAGCAGACTGAACCATCTAAAATTCCTTGTCTATCATGGTTTGATTGTTCACTCTGATCTGCTAGATGCATGCCTAGGTTATCGCTCTAATTGCATACCTGATAGTCTCCTCTTACAGTAGATGAATGCTCAAGTACATTCCCAACTACGATTCTGACTTAATAGATGTTGTGTATACGCATGCTTGATTGGGCTCTATCAACAGCATAGATTTGCTTAGGAGTCTACACTCTAGTAGCCCATCTGTTTGATCAAGAGCATCATTGACTTTTTCTGTAAAGCTTAAATAGTTGATAATTCCACAATAGTGTCCCGTATAGTTTTTATTGGCCAATTTTTATAGGGGGATTCATTCACCCCCCCTCTGAATCCGGGCCTAGCACCCTAACAATTGATATCAGAGCGATCTCTGACTTCCAGATCCAACGATCTACAGAGGATCCTGCTTATTTGATTTCGTGCTTTACTATTCTAGTGTGGTGCATTTTTCAGATATTATTTTCCAGTTTGTAGATCTGAATCTATTCGGTTGTATTTCAATGGCATCTCCTATGGTTTTCGATGGTTCGAATTTCAGTACTTGGCTAGACGGCCTATGCAGTTACATGAAATCCATTAACTCTAATCTTTGGGATCTTGTATCAAAAGGCCCACATAAACTACCTCAGTGTGGTGCATTTTTCAGACATTGTTTTCCAGTTCATTGATCTGAATCTATTCGGTTGTATTTCAATGGCATCTCCTATGGTTTTCGATGGTTCGAATTTCAGTACTTGGCTAGGCGGCCTATGCAGTTACATGAATTCCATTAATTCTAATCTTTGGGATCTTGTATCAAAAGGCCCACATAAACTACCTCATGACCAGACCAAGTGATCTAATGAGGACAGATTGAAGGACAGATAAAATGCTATGGTTCTTAATATACTGAGATCTGCAGTTAATACTGATTTATTTCCATTTGTTTGCAAGTGCACTTCTGGAAAAGAAATTTTGGAGACAGTCATTGCTGTTCATGAGAAGAAGGAACAGAAACATCAATGTCTGATGGCCAATCGGGGTGATCACAACTCTGATCAACAAGAAGAAACCTCATCTCAGGTAAGCTCCGGATCAGAAGATATTTCATTTGATGAATTGGTAGAAATGTATGATGAATTGCTAGAGAAATCTAGGAAATTGCAATCTGAGAATAAAAGGCTGAAGAAAAAGATTGATCAAAACTACTCTAATTTACCTTGTGAAAATTGTTTAAAACTGAAAAATTTTCATGATGCTTGCTTGACTGATATTCAGAATTATAAGAAACAATTGGAAGGTTTTGAAAATATTGTTTCAGAAATTAATGAACTGAAGTCTGAAAATAAAATCTACAAAAGGTAGATTGTAGAGAATAATGGAAAGGTTAAAAGACTTCAAGAAGAAAATCAAGCTGAACTTGTCAAGCATAAAGAACAAATTTTTCTACTGAAAAATCAAAATGATGAACTGCATTCTAGAATTTCTAAATTAGAAGAAACACTAAGCTCAAATAATGATGATCATATTCTGATAAATGAACTTGTTCAGAATAAGCAATTAATAAGACAGAATGAAGAACTCAAGCAATTGAACACTGCTATATCTGAAAGACTCCTTGCATTAGAAAAAAAAATGCTTGTAAAGAAGAATATGAAAAACTAAGTAATCTGGAACAAGAACTTGAGAAATATAAAACTACAAACAAAGTGCTAAGTGAATATGTTAATTGCAGTGAACAGGAGATTGCCAGCTATGAATTACAAATTATTTCCCTAGAAAATAAAATTCATGATCTGAAAAACTCACCATCCAAATATGTTAAAAATGAGGAAAAATGAAAGTTATCATGGAAGGTGAGGATGATGATTCAAGAAAGGGGATTAGCTACATTTTTGAAATTAAGGGAGTCATTAGAAAGCAGCTATACACCACCTTTGTGCAAAGCTCTGATGTAGCTGGTACCTCTAGTCAATGCCCTAAACAAGCTGTTGTTCAAGAAAATGAGAAAACAAAGCAAAAAATACTGAAAAAGAATGATGACAATCAGCATGCTATGAAAGCTCAGGCCAACAAATCTCTTGCTAAGAATGGTGAATGCTTTTACTGTGGAAGGTTTGATCATGAAATGCAAGATTGTTTTGTCTTGAAGAAAGATGATGATAGATTTCATGCTATGACTTCTCATGCTAAGAAATCCTATTCTGTTCAAAACAAGAAATCTAAATACTTTTACTGTAATAAAATGGGTCATCTCATGCATAAATGTAGGCTGATGAAACAAGATGACCTGAATGCTAAGAAATTTCATGCATTTCCGAAAAAGGGTGCTCATTGTTTTAATTGCTGCAAATTGGGCCACATTGCTGCTCAATGTTGGCATAATCATGGAAATAAATTTCATTCTGAATTTGTTAATTTCCCTGTTAACAGAAATATTTTTGAAAGAAATAATTTTGGTCCTAAGGGAAAGCACATTAGGTGCTTTGAATGTGAAAAATATGGCCATACAGTCAAGGACTGTTGGCATGCTCAGGTAAATAGATTGAATTCTGAACTTGGTAAATTCCCTAGAAATAAAAGTGTTTTTGATAGGAATAAATCAAATTTTAAAGAAAAATCCTTTTCATGTTTTGAGTGTGGAAAGCCAGGCCACAAAGTTGCTGATTGTTGGCTGACAAGGCATAAAAGATAAAATGCTCATGTAGATAACAGAAATCTTCATGCACATAGATTCCATGCTCACGTTAATGTGCACAATAGGAAGAACACAAAACATGTTATCTCATGTCACTATTGTGGTCAAATTGGACATTTCATGTTTGATTGCAAATTGCTAAAATTTGATCATATGAATGTCTTGAATTAATGGAATACACCTAGAAGACGTGTTATTCACCATGGAGGACCCAAGAATTCTTGGGTACCTCAACATGCAAAATGAGGTTAAGTTTTTGCAGGTGTGCCTTGGGGCTGGAGGAATAAAAGGGGGTAAATAAGCCAAGGCACCAGAAGATGGTAAACCCCATTCTCACAATCTTTTAGGTTAGCTATCTGAATTCTCCTTAACTCTGTCTCCATAGTTACATGTCTTAGTAAAGTTGTCATCTAAGAATACATGTTTGCATTTTCGTGTGACACTTGCATTGCTTTAATTGAAACTTTCTGAAAATCTGAACTGATTGATGCTTGCATATGTCAAATGCATTTTTAAAGTGTCTGTAAATGTCATGATGCATATCTTACACAGATTCTGTTGCATAAATTTTCATCTGCATACACATAGATTGAGATATGGCATCACTCATACAGATGAAATAAATTAAATTGCATAGTTTCTCATTCTTGCATACGTATGCATATAAATCATTTTCTGAATATACAAAAAGAGTTGATTGACTGCACTTAGTTAGGGGGAGTCATTGGAGTCATTGAGTGATCATTCACATCATCAGCATCATTCGTAATCATCTTATTGCATACATGTTGAGAGGGGTTGTTCTGTGTTTAAGTTGAATCAGAATAAGCCTCTATTCTGTTTCTGAATGATATCGACACCCGAAGTCGACTCTTCTGAGAACATCTTATGTCAATTCATAATTCTATCTGAATTGTTCTCATCCTTGGGCATCTCTGATGCATATCTGAAAACTTCACTCACTCTTGGTGATTGTTTCTATTGCTGACTTCCTTGATAAATCTAGATGCATAAATGGTCATGCATTTGTGGCATTTAGAATTCCGAATTATGTTGCATATAATCAGGGGGAGTCTAGCTGTCACTGCATGATGTTCATGCCACTCATGATCATGTAATGATTTTAGGAAAGCCACTGCATATACATGCATATAGTTAATTGCATTGCACCTATTTTGAAAACTCCAAGAAGAAGTGACTCACTGCATATAGACAGGGGGAGCATTCTAAATTCTTCAGTTTTGTCATTTCCTGAACTTTTATTGTCCAACTATCTGATTTATCTCGCTAGATCTGTCATTCTAGTGATTCATTTAATCAAATGTCCTCTGTTGACTAGTTTCTGATTTATCATCATCATCTGAACTCTTACTTGCTTTAAAGCTGAAAAATTTTGTTTGTTACCCTATAATTTGTTGAAGGAGAGCCTTACTTGAACTCATCCCTGTCACTATTGTCAAGTTGGTCTGACTGAACTCTAGACTCAGCTATTGGTTTCTGAACTGAATTACTCAAGTGCATATCTCTTACTGCATCCTTGTAAACTCACTGCTTCCTGAAATTCTGTGTGGTGTATAAGCATGTGTTCCAATTCTTTCACTTTCTATGCATGCTTGATAATGTCTTTTATTGCTCACTAAACAAAATTTCTTATTGTTTCTACTGATTGGAGGATACTGATTGTGTTGATCTATCTGAACTTGGAAAGATTTCAATTTGTGTACCCTAATCATAAATCTAACATCTTCCGAAAAGAAGAATCTTCTATTATGCTTCAATTTGTGTACCCTAATCATAAATCTAACATCTTCCGAAATTTCAATTCTTTCACTTTCTATGCATGCTTGATAATGTCTTTTACTGCTCACTAAACAAAATTTCTTATTGTTTCTACTGATTGGAGGATACTGATTGTGTTGATCTATCTGAACTTGGAAAGATTTCAATTTGTGTACCCTAATCATAAATCTAACATCTTCCGAAAAGAAGAATCTTCTATTATACTAGTTTAAGAATGTCTGATGAATCAAATTGATTTAAGTCCAATGTATTCATTAAGTTTGGATGTAAAAGACTTGGAAATATCTGAATCATTATTTTAATAAATCTTAACCAATTGTCTCGTGTAATTTCATGCAAAACCTTATGAAATCTGAAATTTTAAAAACCATGGCTTCCTTTGGTTAAGATACATGTAGTAGATATTGTTCTTAAACATTTCAATGTACTGAGAAATGTCTGAAGAATTTGAAAATACTTGAAAGAAATCTTGGTCAGAGCAATGACTTTGGTCACCGAGAAACTGAGTTCCCTATCAAAGAAATGGAGTAAACCCATGTCATGAAGTGCCATAGTTACCTCTGCTGTTAAAAATGATTAAAAATCTGGTAGAGCAATGGTATGGTTGTGTTGAGTAACTGGGGATTCCGACCTCTAATCAAGGTGTCTCCTCACGTAAAAAGACACTTTAATTTTTAACTTTGTTCTCATGAATGAGAAGCAATGCAGTTATCCCACTGAGTAACTAGGTCACTTCACCTAAGACGAGTTGTGCCTCATGTAAAAAGGTGTTGATCAACCAAGATTGCTCAGGAAAAATAAAGTGCTGATCAAAAGAAAAATTAGTGTAATCAAAGACAAGTTCAGATACACTCATATTTGTTTAATCTCAATACTATCTTGTGTAACTCTCAAAGGAGTCATTGAATTTGAATGAGTAAGATAGAAGGAGGTTAAATAAGAATATCATATGTGCAATTGGTTCATCTTTATTAAAACTTGATTTCAGATATGAGTATTGAATTTCATTGACAAACTCTGTATATATCTTGCTTAAACCATGCTGGTCAGTTTAGACTCGTTCATAATTACTTATAATAGAAGAGTCTCAAATTCTTTCATTGAGATTTATGAAATTGGTATCATATTGAAAATCCTTCTGATTTATCTATTCATTGGCAATCCAGTTAATTTTGTGCTCAACTCTTTGCTCACTATCTTTGATCATTCCATGCTCAGTTTCCATTTGGTGTTGAAATTCAAAAAGTCATTGTGCTCACTGATATTGATGCTTCTTGAGTACGACCTGAAATTATCTATGATTGCTCCAGTGTTTTTGTTGACATCCCTTTTCTTGATAATTGGTATCAGACTTAACTCTGCATGTCTAATGACACCTTTCCACTCCAATTCTTCTATTCTGTCAAATGGGAAGACTGACTCATCAGCACTTTTCTAGTCTTAAAGGGGAGTTTATCTTGATTCTTCCATGCTCAGATTGATAGTCCTTTTTAGCTATCCTTGCGATGTTTGTTGGTCATTGTCAATTCTGTCTCTTGACATTCCCCTATCCCCATTTCCATACATTATACATCTTCAGGGGGAGTAGGATTCCATGATTCTTTTTGTCTATCAGTTTCAGCTTATCTGGAAGTCAAAGGGGGAGAATATTTTGTGGCTCAACCACATCATGCATGTCTTTGTATTCCTCTCTACTGATTTTCTCAAACTATTATTTTTTGATGAAGTCAAAGGGGGAGAATAGTTTCATATGAGTCAGCATACTTTTTTATGACTCATAGTGTTGCCATCATAAAAAAGGGGGAGATTGTTGTACCCCTGTGATTTTAATGATGTCAAACACAATGACTCATCTGTGGATGATATTATATATGCGTGCATGATATCATAAGTGTTTGGATCATATAACTTCTGTGCTTGATTGAAATGTTCTCTATTGCACACTTGTTGCATGCATCATGATTTTGATGAGTATTTCATATATGTCATAACTCTGTTTGCTTATAGGGTCGTGCATGCATTGTCTTATGTATATTGAGTCGGTGCATGTTACTGTTGCCCGACATCTAAGGGTCGGTGCATACTCTTCTTCTGCATACAATTTCTGAGCACTTCATTACTAAGGTCAGTGCATTCATTGTTTAACTCTGTGCATGTACATACAAGTCGTGTATAGAGGTCTGTGCATATCGCTGTAGTGCACATGTTCAAGTCAGTGCTCTTTACTGTTGAGGTCGGTCCACTTCATGTTTTAGTCATTGCATCAAGTCAGTGCATATGTTTACATGGTTGCATATAAGGTCGGTGCAAGCTGGACATTGCATTGCTTCACTCGTTGCATACTAAGTCGATGCATACTTTTGCATGCGCACACACAAGGTCAGTACAGTTCTCATCTTGGTATGCATAAGTTGCTTCAGTGCACATCCAAGTCCTTGCACACATTAAGTCGGTGCAACTTTTGTTGCAACTATTGTTGAAGTCTGTGCAATTTACTATTTACTTGTATAAGGATAGTGCATTGCTTGTCTTGCATATTCAACCTCGATGTATGTTTTGTTCTGTGCTTATCAAGTCGGTACACATTCTCTTGTCCAGCATATAGGTCGGTGCAGGTTTGCATTATGCGTAGAATGGGTTGGTGCACTGTCTTCCTTAGCTCAACTAAGGTTGGTGCAACTTTCACATTGTGCACATAAGGTCAGTGCAAATCATTGTAGCTAGACTATGCATGTTAAGTCTATGGTGTGAGCGATGTCACGCGGTTGAGAAATGAAAATGCGGAGCGCGCGGGCTCGTTTTGTTTGCTGCAATACAGAAATAAGAGAAAAGAGAAGGGGCCACCACGGGAGATTGCTCCGGCGGGGCGAGCGGGACAAATGCAATATAGCAAGATAAGGGGGTTAAACGGCCATAGCGGGAAGTGACTCGTCGCGGCCTCGGGGGAACGGGAATGGTGCAGAAATCAAATAGCAAGAATTGAAACGGCCATTGCGGGAAGTGACTTGCCACAGCCTCAAGAGTATAGCAGATATAGCAGCAATTCAAGATATACAAGAGAAAGGACAGAATTCAAACGGCCATTGCGGGAAGTGACTCGCCGCGGCCTCGAGAATATGAGCAGATAAGAATATAACAGGATATAAAGAGAATATAAAGAATGAGAGTTTAAACGGCCATTGGGGAAGTGACTCACCGCGGCCTCGAGAATATGAGCAGATAAGAATATAACAAAATATAAGGAGAATATAAAGAATGAGAATTTAAACGGCCATTGGGGAAGTGACTCGCCGCGGCCTCGAGAATATGAGCTGATAAGAATATAACAAAATATAAAGAGAATATAAGAACGAGAATTTAAACGGCCATTGGGAAAGTGACTCGCCGCGGCCTCGAGAATATGAGTAAATAAGAATATAACAGAATATAAAGAGAATATAAGAACGGGAATTTAAACGGCCATTGGGGAAGTGACTCGCCGCGGCCTCAAAAATATGAGCAGATAAGAATATAACATAATATAAAGAGAATATAAGAATGGGAATTTAAACGGCCATTGGGGAAGTGACTCGCCGCGGCCTCGAGAATATGATGTGATCGCCAGGGGCAAAAGACCCCAAAATAAGGAAATGACCGCGCCTACCTCACTAGCAGGAAGTGGCGGGTTGCTTCTTCCTCCCCCTTCGGCCGACCGACGGAGAGGGCCTTCTTTAGTTACCCTTGCAAAACAACAGACAGTAAATAAACGGAATTAGAAAATGGTAGTGCAGTAGCAATCCCTTGCAATGAAAGTGATGAAATCGTAGCAGGGCACACACCTGGTTTGTGTGGTTTTAAACCCCTCTCGGACACGAGTAGGAGGGAAATGTAATGATGAATGGAGTTATGCAAAAGTATAAGATTCCCTTATGGAGGGAGACGAAGAATGGGAGATGATGAATGCAAAAGAACTACGAAGAAAAGGAGAGAGTTGGCTTATTAGATGTGCCGATGGCGAGATCCGGCGGAGCTTCGGTAGCGTAGGGACGACGTGGAAGCACTGTGGATGAAGATGGCCTTCCTCTTGCGAGTGCGGGCACCCGAGAATCTGGCAGAACCTCCCCCTGCAAAAGACCCACGGGTTAGAAATGAGATCCGGCAGCCTGTCGGACCTCTTAGAAGCTCCTTTCGGACTGAGGGGGGGGTCTCTATTTATAGGGCTCCGGAGGATAGAGGCGTCTAGGACCCTGGACGCCTTCATCAGGGCAGAAATTATATTTTATTCTATTTTTATTTTTTTTATTTGAATATTTTCAAGGAGGCGTCCAGGCAACCGGACGCCTCCATAAAAGCCCACCAAACCCCCGCCGAAAGCCGCACGCGGTTTGGTACAACGCGTGATTTTGGTCGGCGCCCGTGATTCATGAATGGGCGCGTCTAGTTGGCAGGACGTCTTCACAATTTGGATCTTTTCTCAAACGACAAACCGACCGGCGGTCGGGGGGCGCCCGTGGGCAAGTTGATGGAGGCGTCTAGGGGCCTGGACGCCTCCATGAAATTATTATTTTTTTATTTTGTTTTTACACCATTATTAATAGGGTTTTTTGCATGAAAACCATTGTTAAAAGTGAATTTATAAAAAAAATCATTTCTAAAAATATATTAGCAGGTATATCACTGAGTTAATTCAAATAGTGCATAAATGCCATTTAAGCGTGGTTTTCTTGCAAGTTGTTCGTAAAAAGAAGTGATATGCATGCAAATAAATATGGTATTTTTGCACAATTCAGATTACACAATGATATACCTGCTAATTCATTTTTAGGAATGGTTTTTTTACAAATTCACTTTTAACAATGGTTTCCATGCAAAAATCCCTTATTAATATTATTTATTTTTTGTATTCTGGCATTGATGGAGGCGTCTAGGAAAGTGGACACCTCCATGATTTTATGATTTTTTTATATATTTTTGTAATTTTGAAAATAGTGGAGGCGTCTAGGGGCCTGGACGCCTCCATAAAGACCCCCCCCCGAATCCCCTGAAAATGCGTCGGTAGCCGTCCGCCAGACATTCTCCCGGTTCCGGAAACTTCCGATGTGCCCGATTGGTGTCGATGCCGTCCGAATGCCATCTGATTTCTGCAACGAGATGATTTTCGGATGCCGAAAAGGTGGAAGAAGACTCAAGAAGAGGAAGCACTCAAGCGATTCAAAATGCGAAAGCCGCTGCGGGGCGTCGCATAGTAATATGAGATTTTCTCGGGGGACGTCAGGAATAGCGTGTCTACATATGGTACATGGGGTCGATGCATATTTCTATAGCCTGTGCATTCAGTAGAAGGTCAGTGCACTTTGTGTGTGGTTTGCATATAGGGTCTGTGCACATCACTATTTGTTGCACATGAGGTCAGTGCATCTTTGCCTTGTGTTAAAACAAGGTTGGTGCATATCCTTCGTTAGGTAAAAACAAGGTCTGTGGATGACTTGCTGAACGCATAACAAAGTCAGTGCACATTTTCCTTATGCACTCTGTAGGTCTGAGCATGATTTGCCTTTTGCATGGTCAAGTCTGTGCATTTCACGGTAGCATAGCAATGAAGGTCAGTGCATGCTTTATTCATTGCATATGAAAGGACCGTGCACATCTATTCATATGTTATCAAGGTATGTGCAACTCATATGTTACCTAAGATCTGTGCATTAAATTTCTTTCATGCAACACAACATCCGTGCACATCTTCCTTGTGTGACACAAGGTCAGTGCATATATCTTCTTGTGCACACCCAAGGCATGTGCATGTCTTGCTATATGGTCTGTGCATGCTTGCACTTTACTCTATGAAGTCCATGCTAGCATGTTATGTGAACATTCCCATTTGTTTGCCAGGTCAGTCACTTGGTCGAGCATGTGATGGGCGAACGTACAACCTGTGAGCTTATTCCACGTGCAAGCCAAAGTACCAAGTTAAGGGCTCGTGATCCAAGGTAAAGAACAGAATGGATGAACCTGCCATGTGGACAGCTACACTGTCGAGATTTTGACACGTAGCTAAGGGGTTCCAGAATTCTCTTGGCGGGAGTGTTCTCTCCACACGCCCAATGTGTAAGCTCGTGGGTCCCAGGTCTGAAGATATATATAACCCCTCTTCTGCAATCAAAGAAAAGATAGAGAATTAGAAAATTGTGGACGGCAGAATCAGAGAATGAGTAGCAGAGAAGAGAAGAGTGAGCTAGAGTCTGAGAAGCGGATGAAGAACTTAGAAGAAGATAGAAAAAGAAGAGTAACGAAGTAAGGGTGGGCATCTAGCAAAACTGAAAGTAAGAATAGAGAGAAGAAGAAGAAGAAGAGAAAGTGAGAGTCTGAGAGGAAAGAGAAAGTGTGAGTCCTGCAGATGTGAAGATTAGAAGAAGAGAATTCAGAGAGCAGAGAAGAGAGAAAAAGAGAGAAGAACCAGAGAGCAAGAAAGAGAGAGCTCGAGAGAGAAGAGAGAAGTGATGGTGAAACGGCTGAAGCAAATTGAAGATCTGCTATCTGTTGGTTTCTGGATCAGATCTAGACCAACTTGCTCCTGCGAGAGCTACATTCTTGTGCTTTATTTCCAGCTTTCCGTAGCTGAATTTTCTCATACTTGTTTTTCCTTTTAAACCTTTGTTTCAAGCTGTGTGTTAGCGTTGCAGAGGATTGGTTCCTCTGGACAGCAAGCTGTGTTGCTCAGCGTTGCAGAGGATTGTTTCCTCTAGACAGCAAGCTGTGTTGCTCAGTGGTTGTAGGCAAGATATAATGCTCAGCAGTTTAAGCTGTGTATCAGCGGGAAGCCTCACTCTGATTTAAGTGGGGGATGGGCGTAGGTCTGTGGGTAGCAGACTGAACCATCTAAAATTCCTTGTCTATCATGGTTTGATTGTTCACTCTGATCCGCTAGATGCATGCCTAGGTTATCGCTCTTATTGCATACCTGATAGTCTCCTCTTACAATAGATGAATGCTCAAGGACATTCTCGACTACGATTCTGACTTAATGGATGTTGTGTATACGCATGCTTGATTGGGCTCTATCGACAGCATAGATTTGCTTAGGAGTCTAGACTCTAGCAGCCCATCTGTTTGATCAAGAGCATCATTGACTTTTTTTGTAAAGCTTAATTAGTTGATAATTCCGCAATAGTGTCCAGTATAGTTTTTATTGGGCAATTTTTATAGGGGGATTCATTCACCCCTCCTCTGAATCCAGGCCTAGCACCCTAACAATTAGGACTCTTTACCCTCCGATTCGGACTCTCCAAGAGAATCCCGATCGGAGCTACCTGAGTTTTCACGTACACGGTTTATCGAGCGACCGTGGGTGCATGAAAGCGGTCTACCATGGACCGTTTGTGAGCCTTCTCCACACTTTGCCTCTCTGGCAGACTAAATGGTCCTGGGGAGGCCGTCTTTCAAATCCTACAGTCATTGCAAAACCATTTCTCTATTCTCTGCGGTCCAACGGAGATCGTTTACCATCTTCTTTGCAGCCTTGGCCGAACAAGCATCCGCAGTTCACCGTGGGGCCGTCTAAAACCTTGAGAGGTTGTCTGGATGACCGTCTATCTACTTGTTGCCTTAATTTTTTTTTCTCTTGCCCCAATTCTACTCAAGGCTTTTCATCTTTCTCTTCTCACTCCCCCGTGTCAGTCTAGGATTCATTGTTAGTCAGTTAGCGTCAAGCATTCACACATTCATTTGCAAAACCAAAACCTATCATATCATAAGCATTCATAACCTCCATATGTACATAAGTTGCATCTAAGTACATCAAGCCTGACCCTCCCCTAGGCCGCCGCTCTCACCTGAACCCTCATGTCGCTTTGACGGTGGCGCCATGGAGGTGCTCCCCTCCTCGTGCCGGCGTCGCCGACGCTCCTCCTCCTCATTCCTCTGACGGCCGAAGGAGCTAGTGAAGAAGCTGTGTGAGACACTCGGGACCCCGCTACGCTCCGGCCTTCGGCTCATCCTCTCGTACGCCCGTACCTCTCCTCTCAGCTCGGTTGCCTCTATCCGAGCCAGCTTCACCTTCGCGCGAGAGCGCTCCGCCTCAACTCGGTAGCGGTCTGTCGACGCTGCCTCTGCCCGACCGCGCTCCAACTCTGTGCGGAGAATCACGATCTCTGTCGGGACTGCTGTGCGGCTGCACTCCATCTCCTCCCTCAGCCGGGTAATCTCGCTCAGGACCGCCGTCAGCTCAGTCGTCTGCATGTGCATGCATCATAGTCAGTTAGGTGCATTTCATAATCATAATCAATTAGGCAAGTGCAAGTGTTTACTCACCCTCTCGGCGAGTGCTGCCTCGGCATCCTCGGCCCGTGTCACCATCTTGGCGAACTCCGCATCCCGCTCGGCACGGTCCCCGGATGGCTGGGAGGAGGAAGAAGGTGTGTCAGCTCCCTGACGCTGGGTCACCTCGGCTCGCTGCATTTAGAACTCCAGGTTAGTCAATGTCATAAGCATATGCACCATCAAGTCTAAGGTTTAGTGAAACTCACCCGGAGGTCTAGCGCCTGCCGGAGCTCATCCCTCTATTGGACTGAAGAGTGGAGAAGGCCCTGGAGCTCGGCGATCCGCCCTTGGGGGTCGAGCTGCATGTAGAAAGTCAAGGGTCAGTCCATCATAATCATGAGCATATTAGAAAACATGAGTTTAGAGTCATACCGGTCGACGCGCGCCACGGAAGACCTGGTCTCTGTAACGACGGGCGTAGGCTGTGAGGTAAGCCTCGTCACTCTCGGGTCGGGCGCGCACCGCTCCGCCTAGCCCCATCCAGTCACGGATCTACTCTACTGCTCTGATGGTCCAGTCAGTCTCTGTCACCAGGCCTCACACGTGCCGCCCGACGCCCTCCTCCGGCTTCTCGGGCGCCGGGAAGTCAACCTCCGCCTGGTGGACCCCGATGGTCCTCATCACCAGCCGGTAATGGAGGGGCTCCACCATGTTCATGCAGTGGAGCCAGATGTCCCTCCCCGGGTAGGCTAGAGCCACCACCACCCACGGCTAGCCCTCGTGCCCCTCTCCCTAGTATGGCGTCCACCGGACCTATCAAAAAGGCAATTGCATCAGCATAATAAGCATATAGTTGCATTTTTACACAAAGCTTAAGTTTAGGTCTTACCGAAGCGTAGGGTAGCGTATCACGGTCATCCTGGATCGCTCGGACCTGGCGACGTAGGGAGCCCACCTCCCGAGGTGCTGTCCACTGTCTTGCGAGGGGCAGTCAATCGGGGTACGTCTCCTCTCCTCTCCCCAGCCCGGGGAGGTGCACATAGGCCCACACCTGCATCGCATTACATCAAGGAGTCATCATATAGCATTTAATAGAATTTATAGCAATTGCATAGTCATTTTAGGGATCTGAGTTGTACCTGTAGCAGTGGGGAGAAGCCGCCGAGCATGGTGTGCCGGCTCGTGGAGCTGAGGGTGTCGAAGAGGAAGGGGATGACTATCGCGTCCCATGCGAACTCCCCGACGCGGTCCACCTCCTCCAGTATCGGCAGCAGTTGGCACCTGACCCTGTCCGCCCGGGTGGCGAACAGTAGCCTTCCGAATAGCAACATCCGGAACCTCCTCAAAATGATGTTCGCCTCTAGTCCCGGAGTGGCTGCTACCTGCTCCCACGCTCTCTCAGTCAGCCTCCCGAGGTGTTGCTCTGGGAGCTCCCCTGTCGTAATCCCTGCTACCCGCAGGCCGAGGCTCTCCTGCAGCATCGCTCCTGCAGGGTCGTCGACTGACACTCCGGCCTCAACAGCTCCAGGCCCAGCAGTCTCTGGGCCAGCTCCCAGTAGTCCACCAACATCCTCCCGCTGACCGCCGTCCCGTGTACGTGCAGGCCAGTGATGCACGCCACGTCCTCCAACGTCAGGACCATATGGCCCCACGGGAAGAGGAACGTACGGCTCATCGGGTCCCACCGGTCGTGTAAGGCGTAGAGAAGGGCAGTGTCGAGCCTCGTCACCTCCGCACCGAGGAACTCGCCGAACCCCATGGCTGCCAGTCGCTCTTGCTGGAAGTCCGACAGTGCGAGGTACACTGCCCAGACCTGGAGCCATGAGATCCGGGTCCGGCGCTTTCCTTGCATACATTTAAACAATTTGCATCAGTCATTTAGTTCATAATAAGTCATGCATTGCAATAAATAAAAAAGAATATATATATATATATAAATAAAAAAATGCAGTCTGTTAAGTAAGTGGTCCCCTTAGGGCCATTTTGAATCCCTTCAATGGTCGTTGGTCGACCGTTTGAATCCCCAGCGGTCCCCACTAGACCATGTTCCATTCCCCATAAGCGCTCCCTTTGATCTTAACCTACACGGTCACCCTTGGACCGTTTGGCCTAATGAACGGTCTGTTGGTGACCATTTTTGTTCTCCATGGTTCCATTTATGGACAGTCCCAGGGGAACCGTATGAGCTCTTAAATGGTCTGACTTAGACCGATGTCATCCCCTAGGCCCTCTCGCCAGATTTGGATTTAAACGGTCCACCTTTGACCATTTGGGCCGTATAGACGGTCTATTTGAGATCGTTTTGTTTTCCACGGTTCAGTTTTGAACAGTCTCAGAAGGACCGTCTAAGTCCTTAACGGTCTAACATAGACCGCTTTTTACCCCACCGGTTCGTATCCTGTTGAGCGGTCACCCGTGGACCGTTCTAGCCTTTTGGGCGGTTTGGTTTGGGCCATTTACCCTCCGAAACGGTCCTATGTGGACCGTTTCTATCCTAGGCGGTCCCTGTTAAGACTGTTTTGTACTCGTTGTGTCCACCGGCACTCGAGCTCTCCCCCACCATGGGTGATGGCCCTACAGGCCCTACAAACGTCCCCAAGGGGGTCATATGCCCCATTCCCTTCACCTATGCTAGCATGCATCCATTAAAACAATCAAAATGAGGGGAATTTTAGTTGTGGCCTACCTCGGAGGGACGTGGTCCCTTGGCCAGGGCTTCGGCCGCCGTCACCGACGTTCCATCCGCCGGTGGAGATCCTCCTTCCTCCGGCATCCCAACGAGTGCGGTAGGGTCTCCTCCTTCCGTATCGGCTGAGGGTGGCACCGCCTCCTCCGTGGGGTTCACCGGCGGCGGCAGCGGCGGCGGGGCTTCATCTCTAGCCATCCGACGGGCGAGGCGCTTCAGGACTTGCTTCTTAAAACGCATAAAAGGGTTAGAAAGGATGAAGAGCAAGTGAGGGAGAGGGCTGGAGAATGTGAGAATGTGAGGGGAGGCCGGAGTGGGCTTCGGTTACGGTGGTAAGGGAGATCAGACGGTGAGAAGAGGGTGGGGAAGATGAAGGGAGGCGTCAGTTTATTTTTTGAAACCGATGATCAATACGCGGTCTATCGATAGACCATTTATCTCTTAGATGGTTCAAGATCAGACCGTTTATTGGTGGCGACTCTGCTCTGCTTAAGCGGTCTGTCTATGACCGGTTATCTCATTGGGCGGTCTGGAGTAGACCGTGTATGTGCTGAAATGATGAATGATGCTTTTAAGCCCTGTTTTACTGCATTATGTGTTTAATCAATAAACTTTTGGCTCAATTGAATTATTTCATGATATATATGATTGCAAAACCTTGTTCATGATCATTTGCAGCATGGCTACATTACTCCGGCCGGACAGGTAAGTCAGGTAAGTATCCCGTACCCTATATCCCTTAATGCATTACTATATGGTATCTATATTACATTATCTCAAGAACCGGCTGGTCATTCATGTGTTCTAGGATCTGATGTTCCCCTTTAACAAAAATGATGATGATCTAGGTCCGCATGTTTAATCATCGGATAGGCCATTAGGTTGGGAGGATTGGGGAACGATGGTTCTATCTTGCACGCCGTGGTTGCAGATAGTATCTTGACCCTAGTTATTCCGGTCTAGCAATATTATTCTTGAGTATTTTCTATTTTTTTGGCTTTCCTGGCATTCACTTTAATGATTTCTTTTATTTTAGTCGAGCATGCATCATATGCATCTTTTGAGCATTCACGACCCATGTTATGTCTGAAAGTATCCCATTTGTGATGGATGATTGCGCATTAATAGTTTTGGGTAAGAGAAACTATTCCACTCAGAGTTAGAAGGCTTTCTCTGGTCTATCCACTTGGTTTGATTGACTAAGAGTCCCCGTCTGGAGGTTTTTAGTCTACTTCTTTACTTTTTTGCTGCTTGTTCCAATTCCCTCATTGGTCGTAGATTGTGTCCCATGATGAGGTTGCTCGTTTCTTCTTTTTTTCGTTTAGTTAGTTTCTCCAGACTGGCGTCGTTTTGGTTTGATCATTCCTCGTGCTTGGTTTGGAGTTTTCTGGAAGATTCCTATCCCTCGTTGGCGAGAAAACGGGTGTCTTTTACCTTAACGCCCGCTTTTCAGTCCACTCCGCTTCGTTTCCACTTCATCTCCATGTTCCATTGCATTTCCGCTTTATCTCCGCTCGCTCCCCTATAAAGAGGACGTTAAGGAGGGGCATCTGTTGACACCCGTTTTTTGCCTTTGAGTTAAGTCAATTTTCTTACCCTTATTTTTGATGCCTCGAGTTGTCCATTACTCATTGGGCCATTTTCAGGCATGGTTTTAGGCTTATTTTATGGGTATTTTCCTCCCTGGTTGGGCTTGCTCTCAAATTTCTCAATTTTCTCAAATTTCAGGGTTAATATGCTTTGGTTTAACTTGGTCTTCGGGGTAAATAGGCTTATTTATCATATTTTATTATTTTCCACCGTCCAGCTTAAACACGGTCTAGCGATAGACCGTTTATCAGGATCGACGGTCTATAGTAAGACTGTTTGTTTTGCCTTCGGACTAATTGGCTATTTTCTTAATTTCCACCGACAACCTAATAAACGGTCTTGTATTAGGCCATTTATTTAAGTTGGGTGGTCCTTAGAATGACCGTTTATAGGCCAGAGTCCTAAATGGGTCAGTTTCTGGATAAATATCTATTTTGTTGATTTACCACTGACACTGTATAGACGGTCTGGCAATGGATCGCTTTACTTATTGGGCGGTCTATCGATAGACCATTTTCCAATCCAGAGTCCTGCGCCGGATCAGTCGGTCTGTTCTTTGGATAAATGAGTTTATTTATCTATTTATTAATTTCCACCGACACCATGTAAGCGGCCTAGCGTTGGACAGTTTATATAGGTAGGCGGCCCATCGTTCGACCGTTTTTATGGCCGAAATCCTGGATTTTGTTGGCTTTTCTCTCTCCACCCGTGGTGAAACCTCTTGATTGTTCAACCTTTTTCTCCGTAGATTCTTAACCAAATTGAGTCCAGTTCGATCCTAGTGAAAGTTGGGAATATTATCTACGATTTATCCTAAAGAATCTCAGCCTAATTATTACTGAAAAATCCCTAATTTTGAATGGACTTTCAAGGGTCTATAAATAGCACCCTTAGTCCAAGCTCGCGAGGGGGGCAGATCCAGCGTTTGCGTCGAAGTGCTGCCGAGTTCTTGTGCGGATCTCAGCCAGGGAGGAAGGCTTTCCACGTCCATTAAGCCTTCGATTTCAGGGAGTAGTCTTGTGTTTGAGTTTTCTTTGAGTCTTAGTTAGTCATTTCTATTGTCTGTTCATCATTGCATGTTCATTTTCCCTTACTTCTCTCACGTTTTTCACTATCATCCTCATATTAATCACCTTCCCACTATTTTTCACGCCCCATAGGGGTTAAAAACTGTAAGACCCCAAATTCTTTAGAAATTTATTTAGAAAGTTATTTGTAATTATTTGGAATTTATTTGAAGTTATTCGAATTAATGAGAATTATCCAAATTAATTAGATTAATTAATTAATTAATAGAATAAGTCATTTTTCTTCTATTTTCTAAAAATCCCCAAAAATCACATCTTGTAGAATTAATTTTTTTTATCAACTTTGTCTTCTACAATTAAGCCTAATAAAATCGTTTATTAAGCCGAATTAGCGAACTAAGTCTTCCGAACTTAATCTTTAATTAATTACGGAATAGTAGAAGTGGAATTTTATCTACCATATAAAAATTCATAAAAATAGTAATTAAATAATAGATGCTTCGACTAACACTTTTGTCTTCTTGGAGTAAGCCTAATTAAATCATTATCTAGGCCTAATCAGTGGATTAAGCCTGACTTACAACCCACCTAACCCAAATTCGTATTTACTATTCACCCAAACTTTGAACATCAAATCCGAGCTTGTTTCTCAACCAAATGGGGTGATTCTAGAGGCAAATGAAAGGTATTACATAGAGGAACATTTTCCCTCTCATAATGCCACAAAATCATTACCATATGGTAAGTATTGGGCGCGCAAGAGCTAGGTCAACGTTGGCGGCGGTGTTTGGAACACGCAACTTGTTTGGTCGAATTCTCTCTTCCTGGAAGGATCCAGAAGGAGTATGACCTATTAAAAGAAATCTCTACGTGTCTAGATTCATTTGGTAGCTGTGGTGTTCACAGAGAATTCAGATCTGAAGAGATCTCTTGTGATTATTGGAGAAGGGTCGAAGTTCGTTGGTTTTTCTTAGGCCTTTCTACTTCCTTCGATTGAGGTAGGTTTCCTTAACCAAAATCAACTTATGAATATAGCAAATTATACCTCTCATCGAGCTCTTTCCATTGGTGGTAAAAGCCCCAATTTTCATTAGGTATCCGTGGAGATATCGAGATTTTAGTGAGGTGCTGTCAAGTTGTTCTTTATTCTAGGTTTCGAGTTCCCTCTTCAATTTGAGGTAGGTTATAACAGCCCAACTTCTAATTAACATACATGAATGTAATCAATAGCATGTTAGCTTTCTTTTGACATCAAAATCCCAATTTTTATAGATCATGCCTAGAGTATTTCGTGTGTTATTAAAAGCATGCTAGCAAGCTAGACTTTTCTTGTGTTCTTCATAGAATATGTTGTATTTCATTGGATTCCTATCGAAATTCGTGATTTAAAATTATATTTCATGACCCTAGGATGCATATTAATAACCCTAGAGTTTATGGTTAAGATCCCAATACATTTAGACCCCAATTCTTGGAGTTTTTCATGTTTTTTTGAAGCCTTTTGGGTCTGGAAACCCAGGGGTCGACCCACGGGTCGACCCATTTCAACCCTGCAAGCAGCAATGCTGCCTTGCATGGGTCGACCCATGCAGCCAGGATGGCTCCTGGAAGCCAGGGGTCGACCCAGGGGTCGACCCATACCTGGAATTTTTCCAGGGGTCGACCCAAAGGGTCGACCCATGCCCCGTATGACCCGTTTTAATGATGTTTTGACCCGGGGATCAATCCGGATCATCAGGGGATCAATCCATTCAACCTAATCACGTTGAAAACTACATTTTTGAGGAACTAATGACCTATTCATGTACCCTTTTTAGTTTCAATTAACATAGGTCCATACATGCAAACTTAGTGTAAAAACACACCGTTTATCATCTTCATTTTCAATGCATACAAGGTTAAATAGAAACTCACATAATTAGTGGTTAATGGTGTAACTAAATCTCTGTTAATGTATTCTATTTCACTCCTGTGGGAGTTGTTCTTTGCCTTATCATCTTGAATCAGCTTCTTGGCAATTGTCTTAATGCAAATGATAATGGTTAATCATGATATCTTAACTTGGTGATTAGGATTAATATGTTGATTAGCTTGTTTGATTGCTGCTGTTTTACAGTAGCGCAGCACGATTAACTCTTGTTGTGACTTGGTTTCGATCTCCTTGATGATTATACTTACCTTGAAATTCTGGAAATGAATCTCTTTCCTACGTGAAGTTGTTATTGCTACTTAGTTTAAACCTTGGAATTCTGGCCATAAACTGTGGAAGTCTAGATTCGTGGGATCTTTGATCCAAAGAAATCAATGCCTGGCAAACAATTAAGGGCTCGGTCTGGTCCTGGGAAGAGCGCCCGAACACTACGTGTACCCCCGGGGAGGTGAATGACTAGGTGTGGCATTTGGCACCAGTACTTGACATGTGTTAAATCTAGGACTGTCCACTACTCTCTCCACTACTCTCTACATTACTTTCTACTACTTTTCACTTTCCACTCTTCACTGTTCTATACTCTACTTGTGGTTACTTTACTTGCTTATTACTTGGACGTGGAAATGAAATTACATACGTGCTTGACATGACTTGAATTGTCTTGATATGGCCAACTTTTTATCGTTATCTCCTGTAGTAAATTCTTGTCTTACTATTCTATTCATTATATTTCTTGACCTTGCAAGATCTTTGAATTCTGTTTCGTGATATCACCGTTATCTTTTTATTGTTTTATCATTTGTAGCATGACATTTTAAAATGTAATTAAACTGTTAATCACTTATACCTGTCTGTTATTTCCTACTGAGCGTCAGCTCATAGTTGTGTTTTCCCCCCTTTCCAGGCTTCTCAGGTGACGCGCTTACCGACGGGGAAGGGCAGGAGTGATGTCTTGAGTGTATCAGTTCTAGTGTGTTAGCAGTGTGTTTATTGTTAGTTGTGTTTGGAGATCGTTTAGTTTCAGTTTGTTGTTGAGTCTTAGTGGTTGTTATTCCATGTAGTATTAAGTTACCTTTGAGATCATTGCATCAGTTTGGTTGTTTAATAATCATTTAGCATTTCCTTTCCATCTTGTAGTACTTGTGTATCATTTTAGATTTAGTTCCCTCTCTTGCCAGCGTGTCCCTAACTGTACGTCCCGATATTTCCGCCTTGTTCGCGGCGTGACAGTTTAGTTGGTATCAGAGCCTAGGTTTCACATTCCTATGTTTCCTAAGTTTAAGTTTTCTTGCATTGCATCCCAATAATCGGTATATCAAAAGGTGTTGTCCGAACGTTAGGCTATGCCTATCGGGAAGGTCGCACACTTACGCGAGTGGTCTTCGGACCGATTACCTCCGCCAGGTACCGAGTTTTTGGTCGTGTCTAGGTGCATTAGATCCCTAACCTTGTAAAAGTCTAGGACCTGACCTGGTAAGAATGGGTAGAACTTGGGTTAAGTTCGTTCCTTAATCATGCTTTATCTATCTTATTGAACCTAGGTAACCTATTTCTTGTGTAGATGGCAGCTGATCGTGCTGAATGGAGGAACCTGCAGCGTACGGTTCAAGGCCTTACTCAGGCCCTTCAGCAAGTAGCTCAGGCAGGAGCGGCACAGCATGGCACCGGTGATCTATACCGGAACTTCCGCGGAATGAACCCGCCTAGATTCGCTGGTTCGACTGACCCTGACCAAGCCGAGCACTGGCTAGATGAGATGGGGAGAATCTTTGAAGTTATGCAATGCACCAACCAGGAGCGTGTCCTTTTGTCCACATTTCAATTGGAACATGATGCACGTACTTGGTGGGATTCTATCAAGGCAACTCTCGGTGATCGGCAAGTTATGTGGGAAGAGTTCGAAGAATTCTTCAACAGCAAGTATTTTTCTGATAGAGTGCAAGAGAAGAAAGCGGCAGAGTTCGCGGCCTTGAAACAGCGAGGTTTGTCCGTGGCAGAGTATGAGGCTCAATTTGCACGGCTTTCTCGATATGCTACACATCTCATTTCCACCGAGAAAATGAAGGCGAAGCGCTTTCTCAATGGTTTGAAGCTTCATTATATCAATCAATTGGCACCGATGGAGATTTCCACTTATTCCGAGATGGTAAGGAAAGCGCAAGATCTGGAGGATACTCTTGAGATGACGGAGAGAATCCGTGGGAAAGGCACCAAGAAAGAATTACCTACGGATTCCGGGAGTGTCAAACCCGGGTATGCCAAGAAGAGGCCTGTTAGTGGACCTGGTTCGTGGAGCAGGTCCGGATCGTGGAAGGGCAAGATGCCGAGGCATGAAGATAAGAAGCCTGGCCCTATTATTCCATTCAAGGGCGTGTGCAACTATTGTGATCGTCCGGGTCACAAGATAGAGGAGTGCTGGCACAAGCTAGGCGCCTGTTTGCGATGTGGAAGCAAGGAGCACCGTATCCCCAATTGTCCTCTCATATCGGAACAAGCTACACCGGCAAAACCTCTAGTTTTCAAGAAACCACAAGGCAAGCTTCAAGCTTTACATGCAGAGGAAACTGGGATTTCTGATGATGGCGGACTCGTCGAAGGTACCCTTACTATAATCGATAAGCCCGCATTTGCTCTCTTTGATACTGGTGCAACACATTCTTTTATTTCACGGAGATTTGCTAAGTCATTAGCTGTGGAACCTGTTTTGATGAATACTCCATTAGAGATTTCAACCCCTATTGGCACTAGATCAACAATCCAGTATTTCTATCCTTCTAGTAAGGTTATGATTGGTGAACAGAACTTTCCAGCAGATTTGGTCTGCATGGATATGAAGGATTATGATGTAATCCTAGGAGCAGATTGGTTGGCCAAGTATGAGGCCAATGTTCACTGTAGTTCTAGCTCAGTGACTTTTACTGGACATTCTGGTTTATCTTTTACGGGAGTCAAGCACCATAACTCCGTACCGCTCATCTCGGCACTTCGAGCTGATAAGCTTTTGAGGCATGGGTGTGAGGCTTTTCTAGCCTTTGTTTGTGCAACCCCTGAGCAGCAGATTGAGATCAAGGACATTCCTGTTGTCCAAGATTTTCCTGATGTCTTTCCAGAGGAACTACCAGGACTTCCGCCTGAGCGGGAAGTTATCTTTTCTATTGATCTTATTCCTGGCACAGCTCCTATTTCTAAGGCTCCTTATCGTATGTCTCCTGCGAAACTGAGGGAACTGAAGCAGCAACTGATGGAATTACTCGAGAAGGGTTTTATTCGTCCTAGTACTTCTCCGTGGGGAGCCCCTATGTTGTTCGTCAGGAAGAAAGATGGTTCGATGAGGTTGTGCATTGATTATCGGCAAATAAACCAGCAGACTGTCAAGAACAAATATCCCTTGCCGAGGATTGACGAGTTATTTGACCAGATAGCGGGAGCTCAACTCTAAGATCGATCTTCGATCTGGATATCACCAGTTGCGGATTAAGGAGGAGGACATTTATAAAACCGCTTTCCGCAGCAGGTATGGTCATTTTGAATTTGTCGTTATGCCCTTTGGTCTAATGAATGCTCCAGCAGCTTTCATGCAGTTGATGAACAATGCATTTCGGCCCTATCTTGATCAGTGGGTCGTGGTATTTATTGATGACATCCTGATTTATTCTAAGAATGAGGAGGAGCATGCTGAGCATCTGAGAATGACATTGCAACTGTTGAGAGATCATCAACTATATGCTAAGTTCAGTAAGTGTGAATTCTGGCTGCAAGAGGTGTCCTTTCTAGGACATATCATTACGAAGAACGGTATTTCTGTTGATCCTTCGAAGGTTGAGGCAGTGAAGAATTGGGAACAGCCTACCAGTGTGACAGAAGTTAGAAGTTTTCTAGGCCTGGCAGGTTATTATCGAAGATTTATTCAAGACTTCTCTAAGATTGCGGTACCTCTTACAAGATTAACCCGCAAGGAAAATAAGTTTGATTGGTCAGATGATTGTCAGCGAAGCTTTCAGACTCTGAAGGAGTGTTTGACTACTGCACCTGTTTTGGCTTTACCTTCTGGTGAAGGAGGATTTGTTGTTTATACTGATGCTTCAGGTATTGGCTTAGGCTGTGTACTCATGCAGCATGGGAAGGTGATTGCCTATTCCTCTAGGCAGTTGAGGAAGCACGAAGATAGTTATCCTGTTCATGATTTGGAACTTGCTGCAGTCGTGTTTGCTTTGAAGATATGGAGGCATTACTTATATGGAGAAACCTTTACAGTGTTTTCAGATCATAAGAGTTTGAAGTATTTATTCTCTCAAAAGGAACTCAACATGAGGCAGCGGAGATGGTTGGAGTACTTGAAAGACTTCGACTTCTCGATTGAGTATCATCCTGGCAAAGGTAATGTTGTGGCAGATGCATTAAGCCGGAAGCCGGTAGCTAGATTGTCAAGTCTCATGTTACAAGAATGGAGATTGTTGGAACAATTATCTAGTCTGGATCTCAATATTGACAATGATCGGATCTTGATTGCTCAGATTCAACTTAAACCTGAATTATTGATAGAGATCAAGTCCTTGCAAGATAATGATCCCGAGTTAGTAGAGATCAAGGGAAGCTTGAGTAGCAGACCTGACTTCATGTTGGCCGATGATGGTAGATTATTATTTAAAGGCAGAACTTGTGTTCCGGATGAGGCTACAATAAAGAACAAAATTCTTGAGGAAGCTCATAGATCCAGATATACCATTCATCCTGGAGGCACTAAGATGTACCGAGATTTGAAAAGGTCCTTTTGGTGGCCGAATATGAAAAGAGAAGTTGCAGATTTTGTGAGCAGATGTTTGGTATGTCAGCAAGTTAAGGCCGAACATTTCAGACCAGCAGGGAAATTGAAACCACTCGACATACCCCAATGGAAGTGGGAAAGTATTGGCATGGATTTCATTATGGGTCTACCTAGGACTCGTGGTGGATTTGATGCGATATGGGTGATTGTTGATCGTTTGACAAAGTCGGCTCATTTCTTACCAATTAAGTCCAAGTGGACGATTGATGTATTGGCTACTTTGTATATGAAGGAAGTGGTGAGATTACATGGTATCCCAGTGAATATAGTATCTGATCGAGACCCCAGATTTACTTCACATTTCTGGAAGGGACTACAAGAGTCTTTGGGTACTCGTCTGAATTTCAGTACTGCTTTTCATCCACAGATAGATGGACAGACTGAAAGAACCAATCAGATAGTGGAAGATATGCTGCGAGCTTGCATGATTGATTTTGGTGGTAATTGGAGTGAGCATTTGGCATTAATTGAATTCGCCTACAATAACAGCTATCAGTCTAGTATTCAGATGGCTCCTTTTGAAGCACTATATGGTAGAAGTTGTCGTTCCCCGTTGTGTTGGGACGAGGTAGGTGTGAAACAGTGGCTTGAACCAGATCTTGTTTCGGAATCATCACAGAACATCCGTGTTATCCGAGACCGGTTACAGGTAGCCCAGTCAAGACAGAAGAGTTATGCCGACAACAGGAGAAGGGCATTGGAATTTCAGGTTGGCGAGCATGTGTTCTTAAAGGTCTCTCCGACGAGAGGGATCCGGAGATTTGGCATTCATGGCAAGCTGAGTCCGAGGTACATTGGTCCATTCGAGATTCTAGATAGAGTGGGAGAGGTGGCATACAGACTGGCTTTACCACCGCAATTGTCTGGCGTACACAATGTTTTCCATGTGTCTATGTTACGGAAATATGTGTACGATCCCACTCATATCATTCAGCAGGTGGATTTTGAACTGAAGGAAGATTTGACATATGAGGAAAGACCTGTCAAGATTCTGAACCGGAAGGATCAGCAACTCCGGAATCGTTCGATACCGGTGGTCAAGATTCAGTGGAGTCGGCGTGTGACCGAAGAAGCTACATGGGAGTCTGAAGAGACTATGCGAAAGCGATATCTCGATCTATTCTAGGTGAGTGATCTTTTTCTACTCTCAGTTTTAGTGCAGTGAATTTGGAGGACCAAATTCCTTTAAGTAGGGGAGGGTGTAAGACCTCAAATTCTTTAGAAATTTATTTAGAAAGTTATTTGTAATTATTTGGAATTTATTTAAAGTTATTCGAATTAATGAGAATTATCCAAATTAATTAGATTAATTAATTAATTAATAGAATAAGTCATTTTTCTTCTATTTTCTAAAAATCCCCAAAAATCACATCTTGTAAAATTAATTTTGTTTATCAACTTTGTATTCTACAATTAAGCCTAATAAAATCGTTTATTAAGCCGAATTAGCGAACTAAGTCTTCCGAACTTAATATTTAATTAATTACGGAATAGTAGAAGTGAAATTTTATCTACCATATAAAAATTCATAAAAATAGTAATTAAATAATATATGCTTCGACTAACACTTTTGTCTTCTTGGAGTAAGCCTAATTAAATCATTATCTAGGCCTAATCAGTGGATTAAGCCTGACTTACAACCCACCTAATCCAAATTCGTATTTACTATTCACCCAAACTTTGAACGTCAAATTCGAGCTTGTTTCTCAACCAAATGGGGTGATTCTAGAGGTAAATGAAAGGTATTACATAGAGGAACATTTCTCCTCTCATAATGCCACAAAATCATTACCATATGGTAAGTATTGGGCGCGCAAGAGCTAGGTCAACGTTGGCGGCGGTGTTTGGAACACGCAACTTGTTTGGTCGAATTCTCTCTTCCTGGAAGGATCCAGAAGGAGTATGACCTATTAAAAGAAAGCTCTACGTGTCTAGATTCATTTGGTAGCTGTGGTGTTCGCAGAGAATTCAGATCTGAAGAGATCTCTTGTGATTATTGGAGGAGGGTCGAAGTTCGTGGGTTTTTCTTAGGCCTTTCTACTTCCTTCGATTGAGGTAGGTTTCCTTAACCAAAATCAGGTTATGAATATAGCAAATTGTACCTCTCATCGAGCTCTTTCCATTGGTAGCAAAAGCCCCAATTTTCATTAGGTATCCGTGGAGATATCGAGGTTTTAGTGAGGTGCTGTCAAGTTGTTCTTTATTCTAGGTTTCGAGTTCCCTCTTCAATTTGAGGTAGGTTATAACAGCCCAACTTCTAATTAACATACATGAATGTAATCAATAGCATGTTAACTTTCTTTTGACATCAAAATCCCCAATTTTTATAGATCATGCCTAGAGTATTTCGTGTGTTATTAAAAGCATGCTAGCAAGCTAGACTTTTTTGTTGTTCTTCATAGAATAGGTTGTATTTCATTGGATTCCTATCAAAATTCGTGATTTAAAATTATGTTTCATGACCCTAGGATGCATATTAATAACCCTAGAGTTTATGGTTAAGATCCCAATACATTTAGACCCCAATTCTTGGAGTTTTTCATGTTTTTTTTGAAGCCTTTTGGGTCTGGAAACCCAGGGGTCGACCCACGGGTCGACCCATTTCAACCCTGCAAGCAGCAATGCTGCCTTGCATGGGTCGACCCATGGGTCGACCCATGCAGCCAGGATGGCTCCTGGAAGCCAGGGGTCGACCCAGGGGTCGACCCATACCTGGAATTTTTGCAGGGGTCGACCCAAAGGGTCGACCCATGCCCCGTATGACCCGTTTTAATGATGTTTTGACCCGAGGATCAATCCGGATCATCGGGGGATCAATCCATTCAACCTAATCACATTGAAAACTACATTTTTGAGGAACTAATGACCTATTCATGTACCCTTTTTAGTTTCAATTAACATAGGTCCATACATGCAAACTTAGTGTAAAAATACACCGTTTATCATCTTCATTTTCAATGCATACAAGGTTAAATAGAAACTCACATAATTAGTGGTTAATGGTGTAACTAAATTTCTGTTAATGCATTCTATTTCACTCCTGTGGGAGTTGTTCTTTGCCTTATCATCTTGAATCAACTTCTTGGCAATTGTCTTAATGCAAATGATAATGGTTAATCATGATATCTTAACTTGGTGATTAGGATTAATATGTTGATTAGCTTGTTTGATTGCTGCTGTTTTACAGTAGCGCAGCATGATTAACTCTTGTTGTGACTTGGTTTCGATCTCCTTGATGATTATACTTACCTTGAAATTCTGGAAATGAATCTCTTTCCTACGTGAAGTTGTTATTGCTACTTAGTTTAAACCTTGGAATTCTGGCCATAAACTGTGGAAGTCTAGATTCGTGGGATCTTTGATCCAAAGAAATCAATGCCTGGCAAACAATTAAGGGCTCGGTCTGGTCCTGGGAAGAGCGCCCGAACACTACGTGTACCCCCGGGGAGATGAATGACTAGGTGTGGCATTTGGCACCAGTACTTGACATGTGTTAAATCTAGGACTGTCCACTACTCTCTACATTACTTTCTACTACTTTTCACTTTCCACTCTTCACTGTTCTATACTCTACTTGTGGTTACTTTACTTGCTTATTACTTGGACGTGGAAATGAAATTACATACGTGCTTGACATGACTTGAATTGTCTTGATATGGCTAACTTTTTATCGTTATCTCCTGTAGTAAATTCTTGTCTTACTATTCTATTCATTATATTTCTTGACCTTGCAAGATCTTTGAATTCTGTTTCGTGATATCACCGTTATCTTTTTATTGTTTTATCATTTGTAGCATGACATTTTAAAATGTAATTAAACTGTTAATCACTTATACATGTCTGTTATTTCCTACTGAGCGTCAGCTCATAGTTGTGTTTTCCCCCCTTTCCAGGCTTCTCAGGTGACGCGCTTACCGACGGGGAAGGGCAGGAGTGATGTCTTGAGTGTATCAATTCTAGTGTGTTAGCAGTGTGTTTATTGTTAGTTGTGTTTGAAGATCGTTTAGTTTCAGTTTGTTGTTGAGTCTTAGTGGTTGTTATTCCATGTAGTATTAAGTTACCTTTGAGATCATTGCATCAGTTTGGTTGTTTAATAATCATTTAGCATTTCCTTTCCATCTTGTAGTACTTGTGTATCATTTTAGATTTAGTTCCCTCTCTTGCCAGCGTGTCCCTAACTGTACGTCCCGATATTTCCGCCTTGTTCGCGGCGTGACAAAAACCCCCCCGGTATCCCCCATTCTATCTTATGTGTTTAGTTTCCCATTCGTTGATATAGATATTACACTTCATAAAATTAATTTGGGTTGTGTTTTCTAGTTATTTGCTATGTTTTGCAGGTCAACAGAAGCTTTAGCACAAGGCCCATCCCCTCTGGCCGGCCGGAAGGGGTGGAGGAATAAGTTCCACAGTTTGGGGATCTGGAGGTTCTGCGCGATCTATCTCTGTCCGTCTGAAATGGTACGCGGTCTTCCACTAACCGTCCAATCCCTGCTAGCAGCCTGTTACAGACCGTTTTAGATGCCAGCCAGATCTTCTTCCCCCGTTCCTCTTCAGCGCTGCGCATGGCCTATCGTTCTACCATCTACATCCTTAAGCGGTCTCCAGAGGACCGTGTTCATCCTGTCCCAGCGCTGCACCCTTGGGCGAGTGTCTTCATCCTTTTCTCCCTTTCCAAGGTATGTAGTGCTTTCCTTGCGCTCAACACCTTGGTGGCGATCATGATCTGTTCATGCTTGGGAGTGATTAGTTGTTTGCATTATTGTCTTTTTCATGCTAGTCACTCTCACACACATTCACACTCTTTTCCCTTTTTAGCATCCATTCACATTTTTTTTTGAAGTTAGAGAAAGGAAAACTTGTCTACAGGCAGCACATCCACACGTGGCCTCTCCTACTGGAGCTCTGCTCTTATACTTCTTTTGTACATGCTACTTTAGGATGTCCAGTTGTTGATGGGCATCTATAGCCTCCTCGAGGGCTCGTTGCCCTCGAACCACCACTTTGGTCTCCCTACCCATCGCCTCAGCCTCTCGCTCCTTCGATTCGGCAAGTTAGCCTCTCAGCAGGTCATCCATCCCCGCCTCTACGAGATGGCAGGTGAGCTCTTCTACATGTGCGGTAGCCACGTCTTTCTGTGCCTTGGTGGCTCCTCTAAGGGCCTAGGCAGCCTCTACCTCTTGTCGCCGTAACTAAACTACAACACGGAGTCACACATCAACAAAAGTAAGGGAACATTTAACAGGGAAATGCACACTATTCTTTAGGTCTTACTGCTTGCCTCAGGTCCTCCTCTCTTGCCTTAGCTCGATCCAAAGCTACCTACAGGCGAGCCTCTAGATCCTCCGTCGCTGCCGCTCGGGACAAAGGGCTTGCTGCCCCACCTTTGGTGCGACGGTAGTGGGCTTGCTACCCCACCTCCGGTGTGGTGGTAGTGGGTCAGATCCTCTCACTGTTTAGGGGACTAGCATGGTTAGTCAAATGTGGAATCATTTTTAACTATTTCAAATTCATTTTGACTTACCGGCTCCCAGATCTGTTGTCGAAGGACCACATTCTCATGGTCCAGTATCGCCACCCTGTTCCTCAGGATGTGAGTAGCCTCCATCTCCGATATCTGCACATTTCCACTTGGGATTAAAATTTCAAATATAAATTTCAAAGCGAATACAATATCTAGAAACTAACTTCTTACCATGCGAGTGTCGAGACAGAGACGTGTCGCGTACCGGCACCTGTAGTCCGCTAGGTACGTCTCTCTATCCTCGAGAGATCGGTTCTGTACCAAGGGACCGCTCTCCTATTCCACTCGTGCCTCAGTCTTGTACATAGCAACCCAATCTTGATCACTCACCGTAGTCCGACGTCGCCATCGATCTAGTCTTGGCAAATCTGGGATGTCCACCAACTACTGGTGCCACCCCAGGGTCCGTTGAACTAGCCTCAAGTATAGAGGCTCTCAGAGGTTGACATAGAAAAGCACTGTGTCCCTGTAAAACCAGCGGCACCCTCTCACCACCTACGACTGGGTCGAGTCATCCTCCTCAGTGTAAGGTGTCCATACCACCTACAATCCACAAGAGATTCCCTTAGAGATTCGTGTGCTACATTTAAGGAAGAAAATACAAAAATTGAAGGTGAGGTTGATACCCTATGGTGAGGGAACTCTTCCTAGTTATTCGGATCTTGGCTATCCGACTAGCCACTAGACAATGATCCGGTGAGGGGTCCCATCGAGCCATGAGAGGGGTCTCCAAGGCCCGCCTTGGGGCAATATCGCCCTGGCTGAGCGGAAAGCAAAAATATCCCCAAATATGTCATAAGAGACAAGGCTAGAAACATAACAAGCAGATTGGATATTACTGTAAGAATGTCAATTAGTTACCTGAAGAAAAGGGGTAAAACCACCCACGTTCCCGGATTGAACCACGGCCTTTTTATAGATCTCGCCCTATGAGCGGCCATGTCGATGGCTGCATTCTCCTTTCCAAGACAACCTGAAAGTTGGCCGCCTTCTATGCTAGACAGCTAGGAACATGGCCGCCCAAGACTCGTGCATTTCCTAGAACCTAGATCCCGACTATTTGGCCTTTGCCCTGATTGAGTTCACAAAAAAAAAGAAAAAAAAGAGAACATCAAACCACCGAAAAATATAAAATATACGCCACAAAAACACAAAATAACAATTTTTTTATTTCGTTCCATTTCATGTCCAAAAATACATTTGTCGCTCAATCAGTACAAAGGGAGACATTCACTACAAAGCCTGACACCTCATGAAGAATTCATTCACGGCCATGTGAATTCCCTTCAAATAGCTAAGGTATTGGGTTACTTCTTCCCTGGTCTCCCCTACTTCTAAATATGCTTTTGATGAGGTAGCATGGCACCTCCACGCCTGCTTGATCTTCTTGAGTTGTTACTTGTCATCCTCGATTCCCAAGAAGGGTCAAATGATTAGATGGTTATTCAGTGCAGGACTTGAGATCCATCTGAGCATCTGCACTTGGTGATGGCAGCGATGACCCTAGTACAAAATAATGTCATGAGACCTAACTAGCCACAACTCCCAATCCGGAAAGTTGCGGACCGGGAACTCCAAATGTCGGTGCATCATCGGAACAAGAATGAACTGCTCCTCAGGCAGGAAGTTCAAGTAGACTCGCCAATCATCTCTGGTCATCAAATGTGTTGTCAAACATCTAACTTGATTTTTCGGACCAAAGATTGCCCAAGCTGGATATAGGGCACTTCTCTCGAAGATGCGGGAAACCGTAGTCACCATGTCATCAAAATCGAAACACAAGTGTACCTCCATCCATACTTGCAGCAAGTAGAGGTTGCCCATTGTGTTGCCTCCCATACTCATTCGAGTCAATCTGCAATATAGATGAGAAAGAACAGCCTAAGATATGGAGTATCCTCACCACAAAAGGGATAATAGTCTAACATTCTCTCACATTAGCAGATCCCCAGACGTCGGGAAGAGCAGTGCCCCGTCGAGGCACAGAGTCAATCCTTGCATCAATTTCCTCGCACTGGCTGCTCTGCTCTTGATCTGGTCAAGTATCTATCGAGCTAAATGATCAACCAAGATCCCTTGCAGATCTGTCATTGGACAAACTTCACATTTATTGCGCATGATATTGACCAGGATCTCCTCCCATGGTGGAAGGCCCAACAGGTGTCCTTCGCCCATGTAGCAACCCGGATAAATATTAGGGATAAAATTTCCTAAAGAGATAAAACCTCTTAAAATAAATAAATCCAACAAAGACCTTAATCTAATGGGCCCCAAAGCTATACAAATTTATCAAAAGGCCTTAACTAAATGGGCCTTCTACATACATATAAACATAAACTAAAAGGGCCTTAACCATTAGGCCTTAACTCATGAGACTTTAAACCTTTGAAGATATGGGCCTTATGCTTTTACATCAAAGAGGGATTAAGCGTGTACATGGGCCTGAACGTAGAAAGCCAAATGGACTTCACCATTAGGTGACAATTGGGGATATATATATATATATATATATATATATATACTAACTCCCAAGGGCTTTCCACAACCCAAAACCTTAACGTTCTCACGTTCGAACTGCATGGCTTAGGGTTATAACCAAACAAGGGAGGCAGATACAGATTTAGATAGGTCGATTAACATGGGTTATTCCAAAACCTTTTAGGATTTCATATACAGAAAGTTTAATTTCGTTAAGGTTTACAACCCCCAAAGAACCCCATTCGCTATAAATAAACCATCCCAATGAACGAGCAAAAGCTATTGTTGCTGCCGCTCATACGTACGTCGACATCTTCCTATTGCTATTGTCATCGTCCTTTTCATCTTCTAATAGAGAACGTGAAGGGGAAAAGCTATTCTTCTTCCTTCTTCGTGCACCTGCAGCTGTTGAGGTGAAGAAGTCCTTGTTTCTTCTTCCTTCTGCTCGTGCTTCATCTGTTGCTGATTCTGTCATGGAGAAGTTCTTCTTCCTCCATCATTGCTGTTGCAGTTGCCGTAGCTGGCCATTGCTACTTATCTACTTCCACTATCTTCTTTGTCCGTCGTCCAAACCAAGCCAAGAAGGTAGGTGTTCTCAAGTTACGAAGTCCAAACGATTAATCACAGTAAAAATCATGCACGTAGGTCATGTAGTATGAAACATGCTTTCTATTTTCAGTTTTTCGTAGTTTTACTGGGTTCTTGAAAATAGTGACCCTGTCATGGGCGCTTATTGAATGAACGCCTGCGCACGCTGTCGTTAATTCTTTTGAAATTGCGATAGTGGACAGGGCATCATTTAATGAACGACCTTATGCCCAGCCGCTAATTCTTTTAGGTATTTAATAATTACCGCATGCTTAAAAATTTATATCTACAAACCTGAGGAATAAAATTAATGCATGAATGTAGTTTTACATTCCTTATATTTTCCTCTACTTGTTCATGTCTTTACTTTCCTATTTTTGTACACTTCTATCCTGTAAATAGTAACATGTGTCTATGAACGTATCTGCCCGATGCATATCAACAAACAAAGAATGGGCGACACTCCTATAGTCAATATTTAAATAATGAACGCCCTCACACAAGGTCGCAATTTGTAAATAACCAGTAAATTAAGCATATATAGAAAAATTATGAATACGCGACCGAGGTCAGGGCGTCATTCAAAGAATGAACGCCACTGTACACAGCCGTTATTTGAAATCATAGACATTAATTTTGGAAAAATCCTAGAATTTACACCCTTATACAGTGTCATTAATTTCTAGTATATTGATGAAAATTCTGATATAAATCTTGATTGAGCGACCTTTCAGAAGGTCGCTATTCTTTAAATGGTGACTTCTGTAGAGGCGTCGATTTCCTGTCTCTCCATTTTATCACATTTTTCTCAACCCATATCGTGGGTTACTTGGCACTCTCATCTCACATCCGTAGATGGAGTCCCTATTTTGATTTTATCGATTACACACTAACTCTCGGTGATGTTTGAGCCCTTCACGGGATATTCCTTCCTTCGGACTGGTAATTTTATCATAGAGACCTCCGTAAGTCTACGCGAATCCTTGGATTCCCTCAAGGCCGCCGAGTAGATTGTACCCTCAAAACCCAGGACACCATGTTCTGTCACGTCACTCTGAAGAAACGTGATGCTTTAGCGCTCATAGAGCGCTGTTTCTAGTCTCTTTGAGAAGTCAGTTCTCTGTCAGTAATTGGCAACATGGACTTGGGCGCCATAAGGAATTGGCGACCTATTTAGTGCCGTTATTTCCCTGATATAGCGACCAGAGCCTGGGCGCTATTTCATCAAGCCTGTATTGTTCACATAAATAGGCGACCACGCATGTGGGCGCTATTTCTGTAATTGGTGGCGACTGAGTGGACACCATTTACCTAGTTTTTACGTCATGTCTTGGTTTTTCGTGAGAATTAATGATGTGTCATTGTTGTTAAATGTTCTACCCTTGAACTCCTTCATTCATGAAATCCACTTTATCATCCTACAATGGTTTATTTTTTGGAACTCTATATTGGCTATAAGTATAGTGGATGTCTAAAATATACATGACTCAATGCTTGTGTATATAGGGCCCAATCTGGTCTTGCGAGGAGCACCCGAAAGTACTTGTGCCCATGGGAGCTATATTGATCACGGTGTGGCATTGCACCGAAGTGCATGACTAGCTAGATTTGACATTCCACGATTCGCACTTGACTTGACTTGATATGACATGACTTGCGTAGCCCGGAATCGATATTCACTTGCTGGATATTATAATAGCCAATTCTCGTGACATGACTTGATATATTTACATGGTTGACCATCTTGATTCATTCTATATGAATATCTTGAAACCTTGCTAGTTTGTTAACTCTTGATACTCTACTCTCTTGTCGTTTTCATGCATACATGCATAGCTATACTTGCATTCATGTAACATGTAATTACTTAAAGCAAGCTTGTACTTGAGATATAATGCCTACTGAGCGTTCGCTCACCCTAGTGTTTCTCATATTTTACAGGTAATTCCGATAACGAGGATCACTCGAAAGGGAACGGACATGAGTGAAGAGCATAGAGCTACCCGTCTATTAAAGCGTCTATCTAGTCGTGTCTTTTTTTCTACTTTCTTGAGTCAATCATTGTAATTTTCTTTTATTGAGTCAAGATTGTCCTTAGTTCGTTTATTGAGATTATGTAATAAGAATTACCTTGATGGTTAATAAAGGATTTAGTTTATCTCTATTTTTGCGCACTCTGTCTATGTGTCGAATACACTTATGCTTTGATTGACATGAATGATATAACTCGTCACGCATACCGGGTTCCTTCCGCGCTCGAGGCGTGACAATTTTTATGGTATGAGAGCCTAGGATATTCAATTCCTAGGAACCCAAGTCCAAGGATAGGTTATACCTTTACCCGGTGAGATTGGGTAGAACCATGGGTTAAGTTAACTTAGGGAGTTAGACCCTTGGATCAATCTCATATATTAATATATCAATTTAAATTCTTGTAGGATCATGGCCACCGAACGTGCCCAATGGCGTGATATGCAACGCACAGTTCAAGGTCTTACTCAGGCGCTACAACAAGTGGCGTAGGGAGGAGCCAACCATGGAGCGGGAGATCTCCACCGAAGTTTCCGTAATATGAACCCACCCAAGCTCATTGGCTCAACCGACCCTGACGATGCCGAGCACTAGATCAGGGAGATCGAACGTATATTCTGTGTCATGCAATGCACGAATGAAGAGAAAGTTTTAGTAGCAACAACCTTGCAATTAGAGCGGGATGCTCATTTTTGGTGGGAATCTGTAGAAGCTACCCTGCCCCAAGAACAAGTCACGTGGTGTGAGTTTGTTGATTATTTCAACAATAAATACTTTTTAGACTGTATCCAAGAGAAGAAGGCTGTGGATTTCGCCACATTGAAGCAAAGGACATTATTAGTGGCCGAGTATGAGGCCCAATTTTCCCGTCTATCAAGGTATGCACCACATCTAGTGCATACGGAGAAGATGAAGGCCCGAAGGTTCCTAAATGGACTTAGGCCGCAATATATAACCTAGTTAGCGTCGATGGACATTCAAGTCTATTCGGAGATAATAAGGTGTGCCCAGTTGTTAGAAGACGCCACGGAGTTGTCCGATCAGATCCATGGGAAGGACAAGAAGGAGCAGGTTACAAGCTCCGATACTTTCAAGCCAAACTTTAATAAGAAAAGGACTAGCATCGGAGAAGATTCCTCTTAGGAGACAAAGTTTAAGAAGAGCAACAAGCCCTTCTCTATTACTACCACACCTTCCAAAGAGGTGTGTAAACATTGCGACAAGGCCGGCCATAAGGCCGAGGAATGCTGGAGGAGACTAGGAGCTTGTCTCCGATGCGGGAGCCGTAATCACCGAATCCCCGATTGTCCCTTACTAAATGATCAAGCGGGAGACGAGAAGCTCCCGGTAAAGAAGCAAGCACGTCTCCAAGCCCTTCAGGAGACGGAGCAAGAAGAAGGCGGACCGGTGAAAGGTACCTTAAAGATTTGTTCCAAGTCTGCTTGTGTATTGTTTGATACCGGCGTATTACATTCCTTTGTTTTCAAGAAGTTTGCTGATCCATTACCTATAGAACCGGAATGGATAGATTTAATTATTTCAACTCCTCTCGGAAACGAATCCGACATTACACCCCATTATCTAAACTGTGAAGTTATGGTAAGAGGGAAGAATCTACCTGCCAACTTAATATGCTTAGACATGAAAGATTATGATGTTATACTAGGAGCTGACTGGCTAGGATGCCAACTTAATCCACACACAAGACAGTTATAGATTGCCATATCGGCAAGGTAACTTTTAAGGAGTTCTCGGAACTTGTCTACACTAGCCCTAAGGGTCAGAACAAGTCACCCCTTATTTTGGCTCTCCAAGCTAGTAAGCTCTTAAGGAAAGGGTGCATGGCTTTCATAGCTTCTGTGACTGCCACGGAAGCAAAGGAAACTAAGACAGAAGACATCCGAGTGGTTCAAGAGTTTCCCGATGTATTCCTGGAAAATTTGCTCGGATTACCCCCACAAAGAGAGGTGGCCTTCACCATTGACCTTGTCCCTGGTGCGGGTCCAATTTCTAAGGCACCTTATAGGATGTCCCCTGCCGAGCTCAAAGAATTAAGGGAGCAATTGTTGGAGCTTTTGAAGAAAGGAATTATTAGACCGAACACTTCCCCGTGGGGAGCGCCCGTGTTATTTGTAAAGAAGAATGATGGATCAATGAGGCTCTGCATCGACTATCGATAGTTGAACCATCTTACTATCAAAAATAAGTATCCATTACCGAGGATCGATGAGTTATTTGACCAAATATCTGGGTCCAAGTATTTCTCCAAGATTGATCTCAGGTCGGGATATCACCAACTGAGGATCAAGGATGAGAACATTCATAAGACCACATTTCGGAGCAGGTATGAGCACTACGAATTTGTTGTTATGCCTTTTGGACTAATAAATTCCCCTGCAGCCTTTATGCAGTTGATGAATAGTATATTCAGGCCTCATCTGGATCAATTTGTTGTGGTCTTCATTGATGACATATCGATTTATTCAAAGACCGAAGAAGATCATGAGAAACACTTGAGGATTGCACTACAAATATTGAGGAAGAATCAACTCTATGCCAAACTCAGCAAGTGCGACTTTTGGCTCGAGGAAGTGTCCTTCCTAGGACATGTGATCTCGAAGGATGGGATTTTTGTTGACCCGTCAACACTCGAGGTCATGAAGAGTTGGGAAAGGCCGACCAATGCTACCGAGATCCGTAGTTTATTGGGTCTGACTGGCTATTATAGGCGATTTATCAAGGACTTCTCCAAGATCGCCGTTCCTCTTACTAGGCTGACCCGTTAGGAGATTCCTTATAAGTGGGATGAAGAATGCGAGAAGAGCTTTCAAGCCTTGAAGGATCATCTAACAACCGCCCCGGTATTGGCATTATCGACTAAAGGGGAGAAATTCGAGGTATATACCGATGCGTCTTGCATTGGCCTCGGATGTGTGTTAATGCAACAAGGGAGAGTCATTGCCTAATCATCCCGATAGTTAAAGAAGCATGAAGAAAACTACCCGGTGCATGACTTAGAGTTGGCCGCGGTGGTATTTGCTTTAAAGATCTGGAGACACTATCTCTATGGAGAACAATTCACCGTGTACTCTGATCACAAGAGTCTCAAGTATCTATTTTCTCAAAAGGAATTGAACATGAGACAGAGACGTTGGCTAGAATATCTCAAAGACTTCGACTTTACAATACAATATCATCCTGGAAATGGTAATCATGTAGCTGATGCCCTTAGTCGAAAGATAAGAGCGTTATTAGCCAACTGTATGATCCAAGAGTGGAAGATGCTGGAGCAATTCTCTAAACTTGATATAAGTACGGACCAAGAGAAAAAGTGTATAACTCTATCACACATTTTACTAACACCTTTTACGGACCAGGAGAAAAGTTGTATTACTCTATCACACATGAGGGTACAACCGGGTCTGCTCGTCGAAATTCAAGGACTTCAAGACAATGACCCGGTGTTAGTAAAAATCAAGGATAAGCTAGAAGAACGACCAGACTTCAAGGTAGCATCAGATGGAAGACTATTATTCAGGGAAATGACTTGTGTACCAGATTGTCCAGAATTAAAGAAGAAGATTTTAGAGGAAGCTCACCGATCAAGGTACACAATTCATCCCGGATCGACCAAGAAGTACCAAGACTTGAAACGGACCTTATGGTGGCCCAACATGAAAAGGGAGGTAGCGGACTATGTATCTCGTTGTTCACCTGCCAACAAGTCAAGGCGGAACACCAAAAGTCTGCCGGTAAGCTACATCCTCTAGATATTCCCAAGTGGAAGTTTGAGGATATCGGCATGGACTTCATTATGAGACTGTCTAAATCCAAAGGTGGACATGATGGAATATGGGTCATCATAGATCGATTGACCAAGTCAACTCACTTCCTGCCAATAAAGAGCCGATGGTCAGTCGATGTCCTTCCTGCCTTGTACATCAAAGAAGTCGTCAGACTACATAAGAGTTCCTGTTTCGATCGTATCTGATCGAGACCCGCGTTTCACTTCACATTTTTGGAAGGGTCTACAACATTCGTTGGGGATAAGACTCAACTTTAGTACTGCCTTTCATCCTCAGACTGATGGTCAGACCGAGAGAACTAATCAAGTCGTAGAGGACATGCTTCGAGCTTGTATCATTGATTTTGATGGAAGCTGGCATGATCACTTGCCTTTGGTCAAGTTTGCATATAACAACAGCTACCAGGCAAGTATTCAAATGGCACCTTTCGAAGTATTATACGGAAGGAGTTGCCGTTCACCTTTGTGCTGGGACGAAGTTTGCAAAAAACAACTACTAGGCCCAGACATGGTGAGAGACACCACCGAAAAGATTCAGCTAATTAGAGAGAGACTCTAAATGGCTCGGTCTAGGCAAAAGGCTTACGCCAATAATAGAAGGAGAGACCTCGAATTCCAAGTAGGAGACCACATCTTTCTTAAGGTTTCCCCTGGGCGAGGTATTAGAAGATTTGGTGTTAAGGGTAAGCTTACACCAAGATATATCGGTCCCTTCGAAGTATTAGAAAGAGTTGGCGAGGTTGCCTACCGCATCGCCTTACTTCCTCAACTGTCCGAGGTTCATAATGTGTTCCACATTTCTATATTGAAGAAATATGTGCACGATCCATCCCACGTCATAGATCATGGGAACCTGGTGATATAAAAGGATCTCACTTGTGAACAAAAGCCTTTGAAGATCCTTCATCGCGAGGTTCGTGCGCTAAGGAATAAAGCTATTCCCATGGTAAAGGTGCAATGGAGCAAGTGTTCAGAACAAGAAGCCACATGGGACATCGAAGAATCTATGAAGAAAAGATTCCCCGAGTTATTTCCAAACAGTAAGTACTCTGCACCTTCCATGTTTATACAGAATTGAAATTGGCGACCAAATTCTTTTAAGTGGGGGAGGGTGTAACAACCCGGATAAATATTAGGGATAAAATTTCCTAAAGTGATAAAACCTCTTAAAATAAATAAATCCAACAAAAACCTTAATCTAATGGGCCCCAAAGGTAAACAAATTTACCAAAAGGCCTTAACTAAATGGGCCTCCTACATACATATAAACATAAACTAAAAGGGCCTTAACCATTGGGCCTTAACTCATGAGACTTTAAACCTTTGAAGATATAGGCCTTATGCTTTTACATCAAAGAGGGCTTAAGCGTGTACATGGGCCTAAACGTAGAAAGCCAAATGCACTTCACCATTGGGTGACAATTGGGGATATATATATATATATATATATATATATATATATATATATATACTAACTCCCAAGGGCTTTCCACAACCCAAAACCTTAACGTTCTCATGTTCGAACAGCATGGCTTAGGGTTATAACCACACGAGGGAGGCGGCTGCAGATTTAGATAGGGAGATTAACATGGGTTATTCCAAAGCCTTTTAGGATTTCATATACGAAAAGTTTAATTCCGTTAAGGTTTCCAACCCGCAAAGAACCCCATTCGCTATAAATAAATCCTCCCAATGAACAAGCAAAAGCTATTGTTGCTGCTGCTCGTACGTACGTCGACATCTTCCTATTCTACCGTCGTCATCCTTTTCATCTTCTGATAGAGAACGTGAAGGGGAAAAGCTATTCTTCTTCCTTCTTCGTGCGCCTGCAACTATTGAGGTGAAGAAGTCCTTGCTTCTTCTTCCTCCTGCTCGTGCTTCATCTGTTGCTGATTCTGTCGTGGAGAAGTTCTTCTTCCTCCATCGTTGCTATTACAGTTGCCGTAGCTACCTACTACTGCTTATCTACTTCTACTATCTTCTCTATCCGTCATCCAAACCAAGACAAGAAGGTAGGTGTTCTCAAGTTACAAAGCCCAAACGGTTAATCACAGTAAAAATCATGCACGTAGGTCATATAATATGAAACATGCTTTCTGTTTTCATTTTTTTGTAGTTTTACTGGGTTCTTGAAAATAGCGACCCTGTCATGGGCGCTTATTGAATGAACGCATGCGCACGCTGTCGTTAATTCTTCTGAAATTGCGACAGTGGATAGGGCCTCATTTAATGAACGGCCTTATGCCCAGTCACTAATTCTTTTAGGTATTTAATAATTACCGCAAGCTTAAAATTTGATATCTACAAACCTGAGGAATAAAATTAATGCATGAACGTAGTTTTAGATTCCTGATATTTTCCTCTACCTGTTCATGTCTTTACTTTCCTGTTTTTGTATACTTCCATCCTGTGAATAGTAACATGTGTCTATGAACATATTTGCCCGATGCGTATCAACAGACAAAGAATGGGCGACACTCCTATAGTCGCTATTTAAATAAGGAACGCCCTCACACAAGGGCGCAATTTGAAAATAACCAATAAATTGAGCATATATGGAAAAAATATGAATACGCGACCGAGGTTAGGGCGTCATTCAAAGAATGAACGCCACTGTACACAGCCGCTATTTAAATCATAGACATTAATTTTGGAAAAATCCTAGAATTTACGCCCTTATACAGTGTCGTTAATTTCTAGTATATTCATGAAAATTCTGATGTAAATCTTGATTGATCGACCTTTCAGAAGGTCGCTATTTCTTTAAATGGCAACTTCTGTAGAGGCGCCGATTTCCTGTCTCTCCGTTTTGTCGCATTTTTCTCAACCCATATCGCGAGTTACTTGGCACTCTCATCTCACATCCATAGATGGATGCCTATTTTAATTTTATCGATTACACACTAACTCTTGGTGATGTTTGATCCCTCCGCGGGATATTCCTTCCTTCGGACTGGTAATTTCATCATAGAGACCTCCGTAAGTCTACGCGAAGCCTTGGATTCCCTCAAGGCCGCCGAGCAGGTTTTACCCTCAAAACCCATGAAACCATATTCTGTCATGTCACTCTGAAGAAACGTGATGCATTAGCCCTCGTAGAGCACTGTTTCTAGCCTCTTTGAGAAGTCGGTTCTCTGTCAGTAATTGGCGACACAGACTTGGGAGCCAGAAGGAATTGGCGACCTGTCTAGTGCCGTTATTTCCCTGATATAGCGACCAGAGCCTGGGCGTTATTTCATCAAGCATGTACTGTTCACAGAAATAGGCGACCACACATGTGGGCGCTATTTCTGTAATTGATGGCGACTGAGTGGACGCCATTTACCCGGTTTTTACGCCATGTCTTGGTTTTTCGTGAGGATTAATGATGTGTCATTGTTGTTCAACGTTCTACCCTTGAACTCATTCATTCGTGAAATCTACTTTATCATCCTACAACGGTTTATTTTTTGGAACTCTATATTGGCTATAACTATAGTGGATGTCTAAAATATACATGACTCAATGCTTGTGCATATAGGGCCCGATCTGGTCCTGGGAGGAGCACCCGAATGTACTTGTGCCCATGGGAGCTATATTGATCACGGTATGGCATTGCACCGAAGTGCATGACTAGCTAGATTTGACATTCCACGATTCGTACTTGACTTGACTTGATATGACATGATTTGCGTAGCCCGGAATGGGTATTTACTTGCTTGATATTATAATAGCCAATTCTCATGACATGACTTGATATATTTACATGCTTGACCATCTTGATTCATTCTATATGAATATCTTGAAATCTTGCTAGTCTGTTAACTCTTGATACTCTACTCTCTTGTCATTTTCATGCATACATGTATAGCTATACTTGCATTCATGTAACATGTAATTACTTAAAGCAAGCTTGTACTTGAGATATAATTCCTACTGAGCATTCGCTCACCCTAGTGTTTCCCATATTTTTCAGGTAATTCCGATGACGAGGATCACTCGGAAGGGAACGGACATGAGTGAAGAGCATAGAGCCACCCATCTATTAAAGCGTCTATCCAGTCGTGTCTTTTTTTCTACTTTCTTGAGTCAATCATTGTAATTTAATTTTATTGAGTCAAGATTGTCCTTAGTTCGTTTATTGAGATTATGTAATAAGAATTACCTTGATGGTTAATAAAGGATTTGGTTTATCTCTATTTTTGTGTGCTCTGTCTATGTGTCGAATACACTTATGCTCTGATTGACATGAATGATATAACTCGTCACGCATACCGGGTTCCTTCCGCGCTCTGGGCATGACAGTCTAAGTCACCCGACTAGAAAAGAAAGTTGATCTCCTCAAGCGGCACTGACGCTTCAAACTCTGGAAACACAAAGGTGTGAGTCTTTGGATGCCACAACTCCAGGAGCGCTCCTAGGGCTTCTCAATTCTGCATTATGATGTTGAATCCCTTTGCCAAGCTGACTAGGCACGTCAGGTGCCACTAAATCATAAGGGTCCTCATGTCGGACGTAATGGTCCCCATCAAATCTAGTAATCACACATACTGCCACGTATGACGAGCTCCTGGGAAGGTTGGGTTGGTTGAGAGAAGGAAAAGAAAGATAGGAAAAATCAGTATAAACCCCCCTGAACATGAAAAGAATGCCTATTCTGCATCCAGAACGCATCTTGTTCTCCTTCACGAGCTTGCTCAAATGTCCGTCCAAGTTGGAGAGCACTTCGAGTCCTCGAACGATGTTTTCCATAGGTCAAGAGGACGAGGAAGCCATCTTGCTCTTCGTCTCCCAAAAATGCATCATTCCTCCACTGTCCCCATCCATCCTAATAAGGAACGACAGAGTCTCGGTAAGGTTGGACTCTTCTGCGAACGTGGAAGCTAGAACATCTGGATAGCCACATCATTGGTCACCTAGTGTTCTGTGAACGGTTAGAATGTTGGTCGCCTATCCCTTGAGAATGGCCAATTCCATGGCTGCCTTCCTTCTTTTTTGAGTAGCTGATCATTGTGGCCGTCCATCCTTCATTCCTTGATCTAACACGAATGCTCCCGACAAGAGTGAATTCTTCCAGTCCAGCACTTCAGCTAGAGTCTAAAGTTAATGGAATCCTTCAGTCCCATCATCTTTTACGACGATTGTTTGGTTACAATCCCAATATTTTCTTTTTTCAATCGAACTACTGGCACACATTTCCCCTGATTGGAAAAACGTCCTAGCTACATCAGTGGGTCCAAGAGAGACTTCAACTTTGGTGCACAATTGGATCTCCTTGTCACATCACATCCCCCTGGTTGGACAAATGTCCTACTTATGCCAGTGGAAGGTGGACATTGACTGTGGAGCATAATCCCTCTTCCCTCCTTTCCTTAACCAAGCATTCCTAGTAAAACTGATGTGTGTGGAAGATTTGGTTAGCTCAAGACTCCCCCACCATCGGGATGATCATTTTGAGAGCATAATCATGATCTCATTCCGATCAATCTCACAAGTTTGATTTTAACTATAAGGCTTAGTGCATGGTCAAGGATGGTGTCATCTCTGTTGATCTTATTATTCATTTCACCCGAATAACAATTTACATTTTTTGTTCTTTCAATTATTGGTGAACCTCACTAATGTGTGTTCATGTAGCCGTAGATCACATGCCAAAGTTGGGATTCATATGGTGTCACCATCTTCTATTATAAACTTATACTATATATATATATATAGAGCCCGGAGGCTAATAACTTTGGATGCATAAACTCTGAGTTCCTCTCTAACAAAAATAATGTGGGGTTTATGTTTCTTAAGTTATTTGATGGTCATCTGGTTTCTCGCATGAAATGGGATGACGGACTTCTCGAATTCTCAACTAGACCTAGTACAAAATGGGATGATAGATCTCCCAAGGTTCTTCACCAAATTTATTACTGAGTCGGGATGATAGACTTCTCAAACTCTTGACCGAATAGTTCCCAGAGCCAGACAAATAAAATCTTCAGATATGTTGTCACGCCCCGAACCGATAGCAGCGGGAAGCGGTGCTCGGAACATGGCAGCGAAACAGTCATGATAATAGAGCAGAAAATAAATAAACATAATAAATAAATATTCGAACACACGGAGGCCATTAATTTGAGAAAAATAGAATTTTATTAATATTTGAAAATTTAAATACAATGTGGACTCAATTATTACAATAATAGACTCAATAGAAGAAATAAAGAAGAGGAAAAAAGATAGCAGACGACTATACTATCGGACTCAAGAAATAAAAGACTCAGGTCTCAAGACTCCAGGTTCACTCGATCACATCAACCTGATCCCAATTGCAAGCGTTCCATCTACCGCGTTACCTGAAAAGGGTTGGAAAGTAGGGGTGAGTAAGAATCTCGGTAGAAATTACACTCTATCATCAGGCATAGTTTAAGTAATTAACCATTTCATGAATGTATGGATAACGCGAGGAAATAATTAAGCATGATAACAAGATAACTAGCACGATAAAGATTGCAAGTCACGAAAGCAAGAGTAAGTAATCAGAACTTTAAGTGAATGGCCATATATCAAGTCAAGTCAAGTCGAGTCATGCAAGCAAGTGCTTCATGCTTTCAAGCACGAATAGCAAGTTCACGAGAATGTGGAATGTCGTAGACCCAACACGCTAGATAGTACCGGTGCCAAATGCCACACCTAGTCATTCACCTCCCTGGGGATCAAGTACTTTTCGGGTGCGCCTCCCAGGACCAGACTAGGCCCTTTAATGTGTTTGCCTTGGCATTAATTTTGATTGGATCATAGATCCCATGAAATCTAGACATCCACAATGTTTAATGGCCAAGAGTTCCAAGGTTTAAGCTCACGAACTTACTTCTAAGATTGAAGGAAATTCCAACATCATTGGAATGAACATTAGGTAGAGAGACAAGGATGCAAACAAGAATCACGCACGATTTCACAGTTTAAGGCCAACCTTGATGACTGCTACACGATAATAAAACAAGGGAAACATATGAGATATCTTACCTATGGTGGTCGATAATTGGGCTGCTACAGGAACGTGACGGTCTGACCTTAGTCCGTTACGCTGACGTGACGGTCCAACCTTGGACCGTTACAGTTCACAGATCAGTCTAGTTTGGACTGACCCAAAATACGATTCAAACCACGTTCATGGGTTCAGGTCTTTGGGGTACAACCTGCCAGGCGTCCTGGTGGGAATCTCAGGCTTACGGGGTCTTACGGAGGTCTCATAATAGTGGTCCTAGTCCGACGGAAGGAATATCCGGCGGAGAGTCCCATCTATTACAAGAATTGAGGCTAATAAACACGGAAACCAAGACGTTGCGGTCGGTCAATCCCACCGGAGTGGCATGACTGTCAAACAATAACATATATTTTGCATAGATTCAGAATTTATACAAGTATTAACTTCATTCTTTATCAACTCTCATGTGATCATTCAACTTAGGATTATCTAAACAACTTTCATGTAGGAAAGATAAAAAATTAAGATTTATGATCATGATACTAGATTATCATCACGTTCTGTAAAAATATCATACCTAAAACACAACAAGTTCCTGGTTAAAAACACATAAATCAGAGTTTGAAACACCCTGTCAGGGGAACGTGACAGTCCATAACAGGGGCGTTGCAGTAATATAACGGTCTATCGAAGGTGCGTTACATATCAAAAAATAAAGAGTTTAAATCTTATAATTTAAAACTCAAGGGGGACGTGACGGTCTATCGTGGGGCCGTCAGACGCAGGTGACGATTTATCAAGCGACCGTCACGATTGTAACGGTCACTGGTAGGTGCGTCACTTCGATCCCGAGACCTGCCAACGACGAACTCCGCCATGTGATACTAAAACCTCAATTTCTCATGATAGAGTGAACAAAAATTGGGGAAAATACTACCGTTGAAAAGGGCATTAAAAATTGTACAAGATAGCATACTTTGATTTTGTTCTAGATCAATAAATTTCAACCTTTAACTAGAAATCATGAAAGTTACCCTTTTTTTGTACCTCGGAGTAAAACATAAAATTTGAATAGTATGGAGAACGAAAATTGGGCAATTAGGTATCAAAAGAAAAGGCTCAAAAGACGAACAAAATGGTATCATTAGATTTTCGTTTGACCTGAGAGACACCTACCGATTTGGGAAGAAGGAGGGAAGACGCGCTCACCGGAACACTAATACACGCCGCCACCAAATGCCCAAATTTGCCTAGGTTCGACCACGATCGCTCTCGCCACCTGTTAGAAAATCAAAAGGAGGTCTAGGGCTGCGAAAGCCCTCAATTTATAGCGCCTATAGGTCGTTCTAGGGATCGAATTGGACTCGAGAGTCCAAGGGTTTAAAGTCGGCGAAAAACTCGATTCTTCTTCCTAATCCACGCCGTCGCCGCCAATAGAAGGCTCTAGAGGCTAGGGTTACAGAGGGGAAACGAACTCCTAGGGTTTATCTATCAAATGGGCCTGGTTTGGGCTCCAATTGTTGAGAAATGGGCTCGAATTTGGTTGATTAATGTCGGGCTATCAAGAACAATGATTTTGGCTAAAAACTCCTTAATTCAGCCTAATTAAATTTTTATTAGGAGTCGACCCAGTTGACACTATTGTTAAACTCTTCGTCCTCTACAAGATATGATTTTTCCATATTTTTAGAATTTAGTCAAAACTTTAACCTACGAGTGAAATTCAATTAATTTAATTTATTCTTATTAATTTCAATTCATCGTAGAAAATTCGATTGCGTCTTAGAATATGAAAGTCTTTTTGTGATAATTGTATAAAATAATTATTCTTATAATTTTGGCCACTAAAAAAATAGATAATATTCTTTAATTAAGAAAATCATTGAAGTCATTAAATAACAAGGAGATATCTTTAATTCCAATACATATTTCAAAATTTTTTATTTATATTTTATTATTTAACCGGGGTGTTACATATGTATTAGTTAGGTTTTTTTCTTTTAAATCTAGCATGCATCTTATAGGTCCCTTTTATTGCATCAAAAAAAAGAGAAGAGAAAAGGTTAAAAAATAAATTTAGCAAAGCATGGCATACATATATGCAGTAGAAAGAGACAGGTGAAAAGAGGAGCCTGCCACTTGCCGCCTCTTGACAATCGCCCGTCAACTCCATGATCCGCCCACTCCGGACTTGTCCTCCACACCTATTCCCACTTCGAGAGGTGGAGGCATGCACAGTCTCACACGTCCTCGCCACGGATCTAACTCTATTTTTGAATATTTTCATGGGGAAAAGGACCCCACGTACAATAACCCCATTCGGAACGGTGGAGGGGTTTTGGACATTTTGGAGGAGGAGAGGCTGACAGCTTGGTGAGCCCAGAGAGAGAGAGCTGTCAAGATGAGAGCATCCTTCCCAACCTCCCCCTAGAAGCAGAACTCGAACTCGAGGAGCTCCGTCGCGGGAGAGTCCAAGGTTCTAGGAGGCGACCATCGACATGGCCGCCTACCACCTTTGAACGACCACACAGTTGGCCGCCTTCTATTGGTCTACAGGCAAACCCCAATTTTCTTCCTTCGTTCTGCATTTTAGTTCATTTTGCTACATTACACGCATACTAGACTTGCCTAGATCCCTATTTTAAAGAGGTTTTTCAATCCAAAATATATGAAAGGCGGATGGTCGAAAGTCTCGACCATCCCCCTTCCCAACCCTCTTCCCGGTACGATTGACCCCATTTGCATATTTTCTTTACTTCTATTAGCATATATTGCATTTCCTCAGTCTAATAGTCCATTTGCCTCTGTTTGCTGGTTAACTTGTAGGAACTTCATCACCGACTCACAGAGCTCCTGGTTCTTGGCCGGCCGAGAGCGAGGATAGGAAGAACCCACATTCTCCCATTCCAAAGGCACTTGCGATCATCACTCCTGTGAGGCACAGGTATAAGTCTCTAGTGATCACCCTATTTCTATCTTTCTAATCCATGCACTATAGGCCGTAGCAGCACATATCGGAGAGGCACGCCCCCTTCCGACGCCTACACCTACCTCATGTAAATGGCCAGTGATCTAGTCGCCCTCTGGTAATCGTCCGTCAAACCCTCATCCCACGTTCTCCTCCACTCTGAGGATGCTCCCCGCGGCGCCTCCCACTCTGAAGGGATGCTACGCTCGCAAGCACGCACGTCCTTGCCTAGAGATTGGTTTAAGGGGTGTTCACGGATATCTAGATGGGCTTTTGAACTCCAAATCCTAGATGGAAACCTCTGACCTCTGAGAAATGTTGTGGGGAGATTGTGTGGGATAATGTGTGTCTCCTTTAAATTGATTCTCTGAATTTAATTTCTTATTAAGTTTTGATGATTGGCAACAATACATTTAGTCTACAGTTTTTGAATATTGGCAAATCATGATATTCTAAATCTACTTTTCATTATGGCAACACTGTTAGCATTTTATAGCATCTCATGCTAGTGTGTATATGTTTCTCAATAAGGTCGGTGCATATTCATACATGCTGCATATGAAGGTCGGTGCATGCTCATGGTGCTGCATATGAAGATCGGTGCATGCTCATAGTGTTGGATATGTAGGTCGGTGCATGTTCATACCTGCTGCATATGAAGGTCGGTGCATGCTACTAGTGATGCATATGCAGGTCGGTGCAAGTCTGCATGTAAGCGTATAAGGTCGATGCACATTGTCATTGTCACGCCCCGACGCGAAATATCGAGGCGCGACGAGTCATACATTCGTGTCGATCAGAGCATGTATAATAGGGTCCAAATCACAAGAAGAGATAAGAAGAAAATATAATTCTATTTCATCGAAATAAAGTTTTGCAACATTCTTAAGCCTTAAGAGGCATAATATAACTTCTAAGTACATAATTCTAGCAAGAGCAACCGCTCATAAACCTAGGCAACTAAGGTAAACTTGATCCCTCGTTCACTCTGGCCCATTCTCATGAGTTTGGGGTTCATCATCGGAATTACCTGCAATGTTAACTGGAAAACGTAGGGTGAGCCAAATGGTTAGTAGGAATTTATATCTCTATACCAGGCATCTTAAAGTAATTAACATTTTGGATAGTTATCGTGCTATGCCGAGAAACATAAATAAAACATGGAACATGAATATGAGATAGAGTAAAGAAATGCTAGTAATTGGAATCACAAGTACACAAGACATCAAGAAATGAAGTTCAAGTAGAGATCATGTAGAAAGTAATTTCATGGAATTTGACCATTTCATGCAAGTATATACAAGTCAAGTAATTCATGTATTCAAGCAAGTAATTCACAAGTTATGGAATGCCGTAAATGAATCTAGCAAGTCAAGCACTTCGGTGTAATGCCACACCTGGTCAATCAACTCCCATAGGCACTAGTACTTTCGGGCGCTCCCCCGAGGACTAGACCGGGCCCCATTAACACTAGACATTGGAATTATGGATCATAGATCCCAAGTATATTTAGACATCCACGTAATATTTATGGCCAACGAATTTCAAGGTAAAGCTCTTGGAATAAGGTACAAGATTATGATTCAAGGATAAAGTGGTTGTAAGAGAAATCCCAGAAGGATTTAAGGCATAATGTTTAACGACATTAAGTCGATAAGGAATTGAATTTGTCGGGTGAGGCATAATCAGCATTTGCGAAAAAACCTCATAAAACGGGTTTAGATCAAGTTTTTCACAGTCAGATGTTTTAGCTAGAACCCGAAGAATTACGGCCAGGTAAGAGGTGAGACAGTGGGAGGCTCCCCTCGTATACACGAGGTCCTAATTAATAAACCACTTGTCCACTTAAAGCATTTGCCCATGGACCTCTTTCCTTAGACACCGTTCTTCCTTGGAAATCTTGCTGATTCCACGACTTGCCGGAAATAAGGAAACAACTTTAGCGGAAATTCTATTCCATCCTTCGCAGTCGGAGCTTTAATAGACAACCATGGAATTACGGCCAGGTAAGAGGTGGGACAGTGGGAGACTCCCCTCGTATATACGAGGTCCTAATTAATAAACCACTTGTCCACTTAAAGCGTTTGTCATGGACCTCTTTCCTTCGACACCGTTTCTCCCTTGGCAATCTAGTGATCTTCGACTTATCGAGAATACGGTAACCACGGTAATACAGAAATCATTAAACTTGTATTGATCAAGATTATGCAAGTAACCCATGCAATTTTTAAAGATGATATCTACTACATTCAGAAGCTAGAAAGATAATAGGGTCATAGATGGCAAGGATAATTTGAAGGTAACAAGAACTAGGAAGGAAGCTTAAGCTCATGAAATAGAATTCTTACCTTCCGTATCCTAATTTATTCATGTGTAGGACTCACATGATATGCAAAAAGATATAATTTATAATTTAAAATATATAGATACAGTATGGTGGATGATATATTAGTTTAGAGATCTCCTGAAAACATCGAGAAATGACATGCAGAGATTAGCAAAAATCCCCTTTTCGACGTGTTTATGATACCTCTTCAATATATTAGCTATAACATGCTTAATAAAAATTCAAGAAAATGGTACCAATGGAAAGAGCACTTGAAAACACACAAGATGACATGATTTATTGATGATTTAACCTGAGAGACACCTACCTTTAATCGAATTGAAGAGGAAGGGAAAACTGGATGAAATGTTCAAGAGCTACTTTTCTCCTCCAAATCACACCTCCAAATCTCCTCCAATCCTTCCTTCAACGTAGCAAATGTCTCAAGGGTGATTAAAGGGTTTGAGATGGGCCTATTTATAGGAAAAGCTTGGCCAAACTAGTCAAGATTCCTCCCTCCCAAAAATCAAACTTCTCCACTTTTAATGTAATGGTCAAAGAAGAAAATTCCAACTTCTCTTCTTAATCTAGCCTTAATTTGGTGTGAATACATTGGTGTAAACACATGAGAAAAGTCTTAATTCAGTGTGAACACATGGGCAAAGTCTTAATTCGGTGTGAACACATGGGAAAAGCCTTAATTTGGTGTGAATAGGTAGGAAAAGTCTTAATTTGGTGTGAACACATGGGAAAATGACTAATCCATGGTGGGCTATGATATAGGGTTTGAATTTTATGACAATCTTCTAGAAATGAGATTAATTTAATCATAAAAGGGGTATTAAACATGTGTTACAAATTTTATGCCTATTTAACCCTTTTTAGCCCATTAGCCCATAATCCAGTCCACTATGGGTTATCCAATGGCCCAATACTCAATCATAATCCATTCTAAGGGATTTAATTGGGTCTCCTATACTTTTTTTGAAATGTAAAATATTTAATTTTAATTTATTTCAAGAAAATTCAATCATCTAATTTATTTCGTATAGTAACAATGTAATTTCATCATATCCTAATTATTATAATTATATAACTAAATTAAATTTTTTTAATTTATCCATATATTTTGTTGGTTTTCTACATCCTCCCCCTCTTAAAAGAATTTGGTCCTTCAAGTTCACATCATGCAATTGTAATTCAAATAGAGGGGTTAAAATTCTAACTTGAGATTAAATCTAGATACTTCTTTTTGATTGACTCCTCCAATTTTCAGGTCGCTTCTTCGAATCCACGCGTGCTCCATTGGACTTTTACCATTGGTATATCCCTATTCCTTAGCTGGTGTAGCTTCCGATATAATATCTTGATCGGTCTTTCTTCATATGACCGATTCTTCTATAGCTTCAAATCATCGAATTGAATCACATGCGAAGGATCATACACATATTTCCTCAGCATGGATACATGGAATACGTTATGAACACCGGCCAATTGAGGAGGCAAAGCCAACTTATACGTCACTTTGCCGATTCTCTCTAGAATCTCGAAGGGGCCAATAAATCTTGGACTCAGTTTTCCTTTGATACCAAACCTCTTGATTCCTCGTGTGGGTGAGATCTTTAAGAAGACATGCTCCCCCACTTGAAATTCGAGGTCTCTCCTTCGATGGTCGGCATAACTCTTTTGTCGGATTGTGCAATTTTCAACATTTCTCGGATCAACTGGATTTTGTGAGTTGTATCTTGAACAATATCAGGACCAATCAATCCTTTCTCTCCAACCTCGCTCCAGCATAGTGGTGATCTACAGCTCCTGCCATACAGTGCTTCGAAAGGCGCCATTTGTCATGGACAATCATGGAATTACGGCCAGGTAAGAGGTGGGACAGTGGGAGACTCCCCTTGTATATACGAGGTCCTAATTAATAAACCACTTGTCCACTTAAAGCGTTTGTCATGGACCTCTTTCCTTCGACACCGTTTCTCCCTTGGCAATCTAGTGATCTTCGACTTATCGAGAATACGGTAACCACGGTAATATGGAAATCGTTAAACTTGTATTGATCAAGATTATGCAAGTAACCCATGCAATTTTTAAAGATGATATCTACTACATTCAGAAGCTAGAAAGATAATAGGGTCATAGATGGCAAGGATAATTTGAAGGTAACAAGAACTAGGAAGGAAACTTAAGCTCATGAAATAGAATTCTTACCTTCCGTATCCTAATTTATTCATGTGTAGGACTCACATGATATACAAAAAGATATAATTTATAATTTAAAATATATAGATACAGTATGGTGGATGATATATTGGTTTAGAGATCTCCTGAAAACATCGAGAAATGACATGCAGAGATTAGCAAAAATCCCCTTTTCGACGTGTTTATGATACCTCTTCAATATATTAGCTATAACATGCTTAATAAAAATTTGAGAAAATGGTACCAATGGAAAGAGCACTTGAAAACACATAAGATGACATGATTTATTGATGATTTAACCTGAGAGACACCTACCTTTAATCGAATTGAAGAGGAAGGGAAAACTGGATGAAATGTTCAAGAGCTACTTTTCTCCTCCAAATCACACCTCCAAATCTCCTCCAATCCTTCCTTCAACGTAGCAAATGTCTCAAGGGTGATTAAAGGGTTTGAGATGGGCCTATTTATAGGAAAAGCTTGGCCAAACTAGTCAAGATTCCTCCCTCCCAAAAATCAAACTTCTCCACTTTTAATGTAATGGTCAAAGAAGAAAATTCCAACTTCTCTTCTTAATCTAGCCTTAATTTGGTGTGAATACATTGGTGTAAACACATGAGAAAAGTCTTAATTCGGTGTGAACACATTGGAAAAGTCTTAATTCGGTGTGAACACATGGGAAAAGCCTTAATTTGGTGTGAACAGGTAGGAAAAGTCTTAATTTGGTGTGAACACATGAGAAAAATGACTAATCCATGGTGGGCTATGATATAGGGTTTGAATTTTATGACAATCTTCTAGAAATGAGATTAATTTAATCATAAAAGGGGTATTAAACATGTGTTATGAATTTTATGCCTATTTAACCCTTTTTAGCCCATTAGCCCATAATCCAGTCCACTATGAGTTATCCAATGGCCCAATACTCAATCATAATCCATTCTAAGGGATTTAATTGGGTCTCCTATACTTTTTTTGAAATGTAAAATATTTAATTTTAATTTTAATTTATTTCAAGAAAATTCAATCATCTAATTTATTTCGTATAATAACAATGTAATTTCATCATATCCTAATTATTATAATTATATAACTAAATTAATTTTTTTTTAATTTATCCATTTATTTTGTTGGTTTTCTACATCCTCCCCCTCTTAAAAGAATTTGGTCCTTCAAGTTCACATCATGCAATTGTAATTCAAATAGAGGGGTTAAAATTCTAACTTGAGATTAAATCTAGATACTTCTTTTTGATTGACTCCTCCAATTCCCAGGTCGCTTCCTCGAATCCACGCGTGCTCCATTGGACTTTTACCATTGGTATATCCCTATTCCTTAGCTGGTGTAGCTTCCGATCTAATATCTTGATCGGTCTTTCTTCATTTGACAGATTCTTCTATAGCTTTAAATCATCGAATTGAATCACATGCGAAGGATCATACACATATTTCCTCAGCATGGATACATGGAATACGTTATGAACACCGGCCAATTGAGGAGGCAAAGCCAACTTATACGTCACTTTGCCGATTCTCTCTAGAATCTCGAAGGGGCCGATAAATCTTGGACTCAGTTTTCCTTTGATACCAAACCTCTTGATTCCTCGTGTGGGTGAGATCTTCAAGAAGACATGCTGCCCCACTTGAAATTCGAGGTCTCTCCTTCGATGGTCGGCATAACTCTTTTGCCGTGATTGTGCAATTTTCAACATTTCTCGGATCAACTGGATTTTGTGAGTTGTATCTTGAACAATATCAGGACCAATCAATCCTTTCTCTCCAACCTCGCTCCAGCATAGTGGTGATCTACAGCTCCTGCCATACAGTGCTTCGAAAGGTGTCATTTGTATGCTAGACTGATAGCTATTGTTATAAGCAAATTCAGTCAAAGGCAAGTGTTCATGCCAACTTCCGTCAAAATCTATCATACAAGCTCTCAACATATCTTCAATAATCTGATTCGTCCTCTCGGTTTGTCCATCAGTTTGAGGGTGAAAAGCCGTGCTAAAATTTAATCTAGTACCCAAAGACGATTGTAAACCCTTCCAGAAATGAGATGTGAATCTCGGATCTCTATCCGAAATAATAGAAGTTCGGATACCATACAGTCGCACAACCTATTTAATGTATAATGCCGCTAGAACATCTACGGTCCATTTGGTCTTGATGGGTAAGAAGTGAGCGGGCTTAGTTAGTCGGTCCACAATTACCCATATAGCATCCAATCCACTTCGGGTCTTCGACAATCCAACTACGAAATCCATGCCAATACTATCCCATTTCCACTCTGATATTTCGAGTGGTTTTAGCTTACCAGCCGGTTTAAGATGTTCGACTTTGACTTGTTGGTAGACCAAACATCGACTCACGGACTCGGAAACCTCTCTTTTCATGTTAGGCCACCAAAAAGTTCTTTTAAGATCTTGGTACATTTTGTGGCACCAGGATGTATAGTGTACATCATCAATGTGCTTCTTCCAAGATTTTATCCTTGATAGTAGAACAATCGGGCACACAAGTTCTTCCTCGAAATATTAACCTTCCATCATCTGCCAAAGAAAATCCGGTCGTTGATCTAATTTCTCTTTGATTTTAATAATCAACGGATCATCATCTTGCAGCTCTTTAATTTCCGAGACTAACTTGGGTTGGAGTCTAATATTGGCAATCAAAACTCCATCTTCCTTTTCCTCCATATTGAGATCCAGGTTTGCCATTTGCTCCAATAAATGCCATTCTTTAATCATTAAGCTTGATAATAATGCCATCGGTTTTCGGCTAAGAGCATCAACTACGGCATTACCTTTTTCTTGGGTGGTGTTGTATAGAGAAATCAAAATCTTTCAAATACTCCAGCCACCTTTTTTGTCTCATATTGAGTCCTTTTTGAGAGAATAAGTACTTGAGACTCTTGTGATCGGAATACACAATAAAGGCTTCACCATAGAGATAATGTCGCCAGATCTTCAAAGCAAAGACCACAGCCGCTAGCTCTAAGTCATGCATGGGTGTTGGCACCTAAAATATGATCGTCGGCGACCAAGCCATAAGGACGAATGACCCGGCCCACCGAAGCGCGGGAGCCGATAAAGATCAACACATCGAGGATTTCTCAAGCTGCCAGAGCCTCGAGTCATTCCGTATGGACGTGGAGACTTCACCTCAGGAGAGCCGAGATGAATCCACAACCAACCGGCAGTGCGACCAAGCCTGCCCAATGAACCGGCATCGACTTTGTCGTGCTGCATCCACTACACCCGTTGTCCGATCAAGGACGATGGTCTATCCGGTGGTCCCCCACCACATGAAAAGGCTCTCCTGAAGACAAAGGAGTTTCCCCCTGGTTCCCCGAGACGGAGGACCGAAAGCTCTGACGGCAGAAGATCCCGATCACCCGACGTAGGTACGGCTTCCCGGCAAGATGGGCCCGTTAGTGGCCGAATGATCGCCCAGTGCAAGCGGAATTATCCCTGGTGTCATCCAACCCCCCTAAGGAGCTTGGGTACAAGCCAGACCGAGCCAACAGCACGAATCACGGAGCCGCATGTCGTATTAGCGGAAAACCCGCGTAATTAAACCAAAGCTATCTGGAGCCTCGTGAATGGCCGCACGTCAGCCGAGGGGCTTCACAAAACACCTCGTCAAGGTTTCGATGGGCATTGGCGAGATAAATGTTCACGATGACCTCCGGTATCGTCCCCGGATTCATCGGCTAACCTGCAATGCGCGAGAAATGCTAATACGGCGCGCCCTTATACGGCGCGCTCGTTAAACCGGCGCCCTCCAAGACCGGCGCGCTAATTTGCTGAGGCTTCTTCTCGGCGCGCTAATCTCATGCCGGATTAAGATTCGAACCCGCCCCTATATAGGTGGCCGCTCTTCGACAAGAGAAGAAGAAGGAGGAGAACGAGAAGGGGAGAGAGACAGATCGAGACCTGAAAAAGAGAAGAGCGGAGGAAGAGAAAGGCTTCTGGAGAGTTTTTTTCTACTGAAGCAAAGAGAGAGTAGGGTTCCTTCGGAGGAGCTTCCGCCGGTCGTCTTCCTCCTCCCCGATACCATGTTCCAGGAACAGGTGGGCGCCGGTGCTGATCCTTTTCCTGCTTTCCGCAGATTTCTCTTCTGAGTCTTCCACCCATCGAATGTAAGCGAGGGGGGGGGGGGGAGGAGCGACGATGATATGAGTCGATTCTCCTCCCCCCTTCTACGCGATTTTCTCTTTTGTTCTTTCCCTGTTGTTGTGATCTGTACATCCTCTGCCTCCACTATCAGTGAACGGCGACTGAGCAATGGTGCTGGTGTCATGCTCTTACGATGTAAATGCTGAATCATCCTCGTTTCTGGGATGTTAATATATATATATGTTGAATGCTTGGATTAACAGGTCGGATGAATGATCCTCAGCTTCCCCCCTTTCTATCTACGCCAACGCCCGTGTCTGGATTCTTCTCGGCATAGCTGTAATTCCGGTTTCCCCGAGGTCTGCATCATGCCCCGAGTCATCGTGGGCTACAGAAATACCCCTCCCCGGGGGCTTCTCTTTCGCTCATCTTCATGTTTGATTCAAGGGTTCTCGCATCCCTCTCTCTTCTCGGACAGAGCTGTGCTTCTGCACATGCCTCTCTCCGTCATATGCAGGGTTCATCCCCTGAACGTCACTTTCTAACTGTTCGAGCATATGCCCCTGCAATGGGCCCGTCTCATTTATGCATTTACTGCATCTGTGCATCTCGATCATCCAAACTGTTCCAAGGTTTTCTCATCGTCCCGATCACCCGGGGAGGGAAACATTCCCCCCGTGGCTTCATGGAACTGCTGGGCAACTAAGAACCCTACCCCTCGATGGCAGGCGTTTCTCCCTGAGCCCACAGCAGATAGCAACAGAGGGGTCTTGGCTCAACGAGCTCGCCCCCAACAATTCAGGACCCAATGAAGGCCGGGGATATGTGCTCCTCGCAGGCTAGCCCTCGGAGTTTCATCTTCCTAATGGTCAGTCTGATGCGGGACGGAACTGACAAATGGACTAAACCTATGATGAAGACCAAGTGCGGCCAGCACTCACACGTGACAAGGCAAGCCGAGAGATCGACCTCCGTACTATTCCTCCGAAGAGAGGCGTCTCTCAACAAGAAACCCAAGTCCACAGTCGTCCCTATGAGGGAAGCGAGTGGATCAAAGCGGCAAAGGAGCCGACGCGCAACTATAGGAGTCTAGTCCGAGCTCGGTGCTCGACTAGGGCCACGGAATGGGATACTCTCACTCACGATCTCGCGGTGTTGAATGCTAGCTAGGATCCCTACACTCTCACGCGGCATACAAGATCACATACTAGTAAAGCAAAATGCCAAGGGGGGGAGCGTCGCACGTACCTCCACGCCTAGGCGTGGGGAAGGAACCCCGGCCGAGACCGACAACCCCGATACACACAATGAAAGAATAGGTACAAGCCAGCAATGGTGCCCACTCCTCGCAGGGAGATAACAGGCTACAACAATTCCATTCGGGGCGGCCGATACACGGGCTGACGGGCGGCACTCGGTGAAGGGTTGGCCACGAGGAGGGTCCGGATGACAATCGGCAGAATCGCAGCAACGCGCGACTCGGTGGTAAACGTTCCCACGAATGGATCCGGAGTCCGATTGGGACGCCGTCAGCGAGGGCGATTAGTTAGGTCGCAGGAGGAAGCCTCGGCCAAAAGGCATGCTCAGATTCCGTCCGTGGAAGCCGTGGCCGCACCTGCAAGTGGGGACAAGGAATCTGCTCCCAGAACTGCACTGTCGAGCGGGGAAAATGGTAACTCGCTGCTCCGGTAGGCGAACGAGGCCCCGCTTGTGGGAGGACGTCGGGGACGCAGAGCAGCAGGTCCGGCCCAAAGAGCTCGATCAGATCTGGTCGTGGTTGGACGCTGTGAACTTTGGAAATCGCCGGTTGTCCTGGCACCGGGTGGACTGGGCAGACCCGCGCGACCTCACGGGAACGGACGCCACGAACAGCTCAGACGTCGGAACGAGACGAGGTTGGCGGCGTTGGAAAGAGGACGACGAGAGGTACAAACCCTGAAGAAATCAGCTCCAAAATCGGAGTTGTCCGTCCTGTGGGATTTTCGCAAGAAGGAGGGTGGATCTGGGCGCGCAGAGAGGGAGGCTCCTGCGCTAGCTCACGAGAAAACTCGCCACGGGTGGTGCCGACCTCGGATCGAGGCGAAACCAAAGCCCACGCGCTGCCGACTCGTAGAAGTATCCACCACAAAAAGGAGGGGCTAGGATTCGAGCCGCACTGGATGGGGACGCCGCTGCAACTCGGGGCCGAATCTGGAACACGCGAACTTGAACCGGAGACGAAGTAGAAGGGAGGAAGAACCTCGGCGTCGCACCGAGGGGATGGGGAGTCGCACCCCGGGGTTGCTCCCGTCGCAGGAGCAGAGGAGGAAGAGAGGGTCGCCCTCTCCAAGGGGTGGCTGCGCAAATGGCTGCTCAATCAAAATATTTCATTCATTAATTCATAAAGAAAGTACATAAGACCTTATATATGGAGGGGGGGAATGCTAGGGTTTCAACCCTAGCAAGGGGGGAAAGGGGGGCGGCCAAAGGGGGGGAGGGGATCGAATGGGAAGGAAAAAAAAGGGGGTGCGCAATCTACTTCCTAAAAAAAAGGTAGGGGGGCGACTGCCTCCTCCTCCTCTTGGAGGAGATGAGAGGGGGCGCCCAAAACCCTAATGGGCCAAAAGGTTGGACCAAGAAGTGGCCCACTAGTCCTATTGCCCAACCAATGAGCCTAGCACACCCAATAAAGGTCTAATTGGCCCCAATTGGCCTACAAAGGTCCACAATAAAGAATAAACATGTCCACGCAGGGACTAAACCAAGGCCTGGTATGGCCATCATGTAAAAGAAGGTCCTCTAAACCATGCCGTAGTCGCCGAGCCAAAGAGATGCCGGCGTGCTCCGCGTGCTCCGTCGAGAAAGGCGGCGCGTGTCCTCACCAATTCTCCTCGGGTGGGAAGAACTCGACCCCGTCGAGTAAGGGTCACGATCGCTCCAATAACGCTCCAGCAGGTCCGGGTCGATCAGCTCCAGCTCTCCACGTGTGATCCAGGTGTCGTCTGTCGCAGGGCGCCCTCTCCAGCGCACTAGGAAGCGCTGGTAGGCTCCGCTCCTGGTCGTGGTCACCTGCTCATCCAGTATGCAATCTATATGCTCGCGTGTCTGTAATGGGGCTGGAGGAGGTGGACGCTCCGATGGTGTAATGCTCTCAACAGGAGGGGTAGGCCCAAAAAGCTCACTGGGAATCACCGCGGGATCCCGATATGCCACCAGATCAGAGACATTGAACGTCGAACTGATCCCATAGTCGTCTGGTAGCTCAATCTCATACGCATTCGACCCTATTCGCTTCAGAACTCGGAAGGGTCCTGCACCGCGGTCCTGGAGTTTCTTCACGGCCCCCGAAGGGAACCGTTCAGGTTTAACCCTGATCATGACGTACTCTCCCACTTGGAACTCACGGGTGCGTCGATGCGCATCAGCTAGATCCTTATAACGTGCGTTGCTGGCCTCGAGGGGGTGATGATGATGTAGACTCCAAACTAGTGGCATGGACTCATACCGATATGAATGCATGGGTGGCCCAGGGCATCCAAACATAGACCCAGCATGTCTATGACGCCTACATGACTGGACAACACGGGGAGGACCAGGACAACCAAAGTTGTATCTATCATGCATGGGTGTCCTACGTAATGTGGTAGACTCATGGGGACTAAATTACCCAAACTCACTCATGACATTCCCTATATGAGACAAACCCCTATATGATGGTGGACATGAAGAAACATGGGGAAGAGGCATGTGTCCCTGGCCTCCTAAGCTCGGGCATCTGGATGCCGGTAAGGTGAGGTGTTGACTAGAAGGCCTAGGTGGTGTATGATAGTGGACCTCCTCGACAAGGTGGGGAAAAGAATATGGGTCGAGAGGCTCACTAGGGAGGGGATCGAAAGGGTCAAAGAAATGATGACCCCTCCCGACAGGTCCCTTCACTATACTTGCCCATGTGCGACATTCGCCCAGGTGCAGATAATCACCTTCAGGCACTCTCATGTATGGGGCAAGAGGCTCATGAGGAAGGCAAGGAAGGCAAGGTTCCTCCCTCGGGACCGTGAAAACATAAGCGGGGACAAAATCAACCTCCACGGGTATGGGAAATAATAAAAGGACCTCGGATGTGATATGTCCTATGGTGTAGACCGAGGTAATAGACCCCAAAGCAGGGAGTGTAAAGCTATGACTATAGGGTTGGTCAGACCCTAAGGTCAACATATAAGTCAACTCCCATTGATAATCTAAACTCCTAAGGAAGTCCTTCACATTTTCAAGAAAGCAGAAGGACCGAAAAGTGGTGTGAAAGGAGTTAAGGGGTATTATTGGGAGGGCTGGTCCCATGGGTGTATAGCGAGGAATGGAGACATCTAGAAGTGGACCCTCCCTTAGCCAGCTAGCTAAAGACTCACCAATGACCAGTTCACCCTCGGAAGGTAAGAATGTCTCTATATGAGGGTCTAAGGGTGAAGCCTCTCTCTCGGGAGGGGAAACGGAGTCCTCTATGATGTGGAGGGGATCACTCCCTAACTCCTCAACCTCAGTTAGGTACTCCTCAATCAACTCCTGTTCAGCCTCGTAACTCACTGGAACAAACCCAGGTGATGACATGGAGGTGGTCGGCGTAACGCCGTCATGGAAGACAAACTCACCGGGAATGTGAGATGGGTGTAAGGTGCAGGTCCTCCTATCCAGGTCGATGGTCGCACTTCTTTCCTCCAACCAAGTTCGCCCTAAAATGATGCATGGACCAGCAAGTGTGCTGATCTTGCACCAAGCGCCATCGGAATATTTAACGGGGCCAAACCACCGTTGAAACTCGATAAAAGCTAAACCATCACGGAGAACAATCTCCCCAGTCTTAGAGAGTGACTCAATAATGTCTTGTGAGACACAGTTAGACGACACCCTACTGATGAAGTCGATCTCCGTATGCTTCCCATTAGGTAGGATGGCAGTGGACATGACAGGGCGCTGGAATGACTCGGTCATCGGTATAGGGATCGGGTCTCCGGACGACTGAGTGGTAGGGGCGACACTTAGGGGTCGTACCATAAGAGCATCGAATCGGGCCAATAGGGATGACTAATCTGACATGTGGGCTCGAGGAACCACCATGGGGTTGGCGCGGAGCTGGACATGCAAGACTCAACGAGACAAGGACAAAACTCTAACTAGACACAAACCTAACATTACAATGCAATGGTGGGTTACCTAGATGAACTAAGAGACTCAATGCAACCTAGATAACTCTAAGGCCTCAATTGCACCCTAGACAACCTAAAGACTCGAATGACCTAAGACCCCAATTTGTTAGAACAAACTGGTTCCCTAAGCTCTGATACCAAATTTGATGCGGGATGGAACTGACAAATGGACTAAACCTATGATGAAGACCAAGTGCGGCCAGCACTCACACGTGACAAGGCAAGTCGAGAGATCGACCTCCGTACTATTCCTCCGAAGAGAGGCGTCTCTCAACAAGAAACCCAAGTCCACAGTCGTCCCTATGAGGGAAGCGAGTGGATCAAAGCGGCAAAGGAGCCGACGCGCAACTATAGGAGTCTAGTCCGAGCTCGGTGCTCGACTAGGGCCACGGAATGGGATACTCTCACTCACGATCTCGCGGTGTTGAATGCTAGCTAGGATCCCTACACTCTCACGCGGCATACAAGATCACATACTAGTAAAGCAAAATGCCAAGGGGGGGAGCGTCGCACGTACCTCCACGCCTAGGCGTGGGGAAGGAACCCCGGCCGAGACCGACAACCCCGATACACACAATGAAAGAATAGGTACAAGCCAGCAATGGTGCCCACTCCTCACAGGGAGATAACAGGCTACAACAATTCCATTCGGGGCGGCCGATACACGGGCTGACGGGCGGCACTCGGTGAAGGGTTGGCCACGAGGAGGGTCCGGATGACGATCGGCAGAATCGCAGCAACGCACGACTCGGTGGTAAACGTTCCCACGAATGGATCCGGAGTCCGATTGGGGTGCCGTCAGCGAGGCCGCGTAGTTAGGTCGCAGGAGGAAGCCTCGGCCAAAAGGCGTGCTCAGATTCCGTCCGTGGAAGCCGTGGCCGCACCTGCAAGTGGGGACAAGGAATCTGCTCCCAGAACTGCGCTGTCGAGCGGGGAAAATGGTAACTCGCTGCTCCGGTAGGCGAACGAGGGCCCGCTTGTGAGAGGACGTCGGGGACGCAGAGCAGCAGGTCCGGACCAAAGAGATCGATCAGATCTGGTCGTGGTTGGACGCTGTGAACTTTGGAAATCGCCGGTTGTCCTGGCACCGGGTGGACTGGGCAGACCCGCGCGACCTCACGGGAACGGACGCCACGAACAGCTCGGACGTCGGAACGAGACGAGGTTGGCAGCGTTGGAAAGAGGACGACGAGAGGTACAAACCCTGAAGAAATCAGCTCCAAACTCGGAGTTGTCCGTCCTGTGGGATTTTCGCAAGAAGGAGGGTGGATCTGGGCGCGCAGAGAGGGAGGCTCCTGCGCTAGCTCACGAGAAAACTCGCCACGGGTGGTGCCGACCTCGGATCGAGGCGAAACCAAAGCCCACGCGCTGCCGACTCGTAGAAGTATCCACCAAAAAAAGGAGGGGCTCGGATTCGACCCGCACTGGATGGGGACGCCGCTGCAACTCGGGGCCGAATCTGGAACATGCGAACTCGAACCGGAGATGAAGTAGAAGGGAGGAAGAACCTCGGCGTCGCACCGAGGGGATGGGGAGTCGCACCCCGGGGTTGCTCCCGTCGCAGGAGCAGAGGAGGAAGAGAGGGTCACCCTCTCCAAGGGGTGGCTGCGCAAATGGCTGCTCAATCAAAATATTTCATTCATTAATTCATAAAGAAAGTACATAAGACCTTATATATGGAGGGGGGGAATGCTAGGGTTTCAACCCTAGCAAGGGGGGAAAGGGGGGCGGCCAAAGGGGGGGAGGGGATCGAATGGGAAGGAAAAAAAAGGGGGTGCGCAATCTACTTCCTAAAAAAAAGGTAGGGGGGCGGCTGCCTCCTCCTCCTCTTGGAGGAGATGAGAGGGGGCGCCCAAAACCCTAATGGGCCAAAAGGTTGGACCAAGAAGTGGCCCACTAGTCCTATTGCCCAACCAATAAGCCTAGCACACCCAATAAAGGTCTAATTGGCCCCAATTGGCCTACAAAGGTCCACAATAAAGAATAAACATGTCCACGCAAGGACTAAACCAAGGCCTGGTATGGCCATCATGTAAAAGAAGGTCCTCTAAACCATGCCGTAGTCGCCGAGCCAAAGAGATGCCGGCGTGCTCCGCGTGCTCCGTCGAGAAAGGCGGCGCGTGTCCTCACCACAGTCCCTATAAGGGATAAGTCATACACTGTGGGTCATCCACCCTTCGCAGGCTAGCCCTCGGGGTGCTGTTCCCATCGTCAATGGCTTCATCTCTCCGTTTCTTCCCCCTATGGAACCTTGGTGCCCCTAGCAGGCTAGTCCTCGGGGTATCCTATCCAATGGGGTTTGCTGGCTGCCTTCGTGTAGACCGGGGGTTTAGGGGCTTGTTCCATAAGTGAACATGACTCCACTTCTCCCCTGTAACTCTTCAGGTTTAGGGGAGATGCTATCCAATTTTGGACAGATTAATAATGAATGAACCATAAGGAAATGCCCGTCCTGGACTCAATTGACTCGGTGCTCGAGTATGAACCTCGTACTGACTTATCACATCATTCTCGAAGAGTTTTACTTCAATTTAACAAACAATTGGCCTCAAATGGCTTCAAAACCCTCAACACAAACTTAACAAACTCAAATGATTCGAAATTCATCGAAAATAATCTAAAACGGCGCGGCATTAACCCGGCGCGCCCTAATACAGCGCGGTACCCCCCCGCGCCGGATTAACCCTACACTCAAAAAAATTAAAAACTTCCTTGCGCCTTTCCGGCGCGCCCCAATCCTTTGAGCGCCGTCTTAACCAGCTATATGGCCGCGCCGTATTAGCTGCTATACCTACGTTTCTTCGCGCCGTATTAACATTCATGATGGCTGTGCCGGATTAAGATGCTATGCCTACGCTTTATCGTGCCGTATAAACCTTCCTTACATGGTCGCGCCGGTTTTGAAACCTCTTGTTGCTTTAATTGCTCATTTGCCCCCGAGCGGATCTCGTCCCTCGGGGTTGGCGTTAATAAATCACAATGGGTAATAAATTGAATAAGGGAGGGGCCAAGCGAGCCCGAACTATATTGTTATCATATCTTCATTACCATGTCCGTTAGCACTTTACTTTCGCTATTATATTTGTGTTGTTCTCCCGTTCCTTGATGGGGGGTAATAAACGTGGTTGATCATCATTTGCTTCCATGATTCTATTATCATGCTTAATATATTCATGAACGTCATGTGTGCATGCATGCATAGATCCTCGGGTATATCAAATGGCATCGACAGAAAGCCGGATTATGTCTGGTCGGAAGTCTTCGCTATGCGCGACGGTGGTCTTCGGACCTATGTCCTCCGCCACGTACCGAGGATCCATAATTCTATGAACTATGCATCTTTTGCACGATAAATATATGCATCATGCATGCCTTCATCATGATCATCATGTAGCTCTTTTTAATCCAGCTTCGACAGCCTGCTATCTTGGCAATTAATCAAAGGTGTTCCCTCCTCGTGGGGGATGTAATTAACGCCATAGCCTTTATGATATGGCAGACTGCTGGTCCCGACCGAACCTCACATTCACCCGACATGGGTCAGAATGAGCGCATCACAAATTCGTCACTCATATGACTGGCACGCCCGCGTCGTCAATTGATCATTTGACTACCAGTTGGTCAGTTGGTCGATCGACCCGCGCGAAAGAAAGAAAAGGTCGCAAACAAGTCTGGCACGCCCGGTGGGACCAATGTCACCTTTCATCTCTTTGCCGGGATATTCGGGCTTCGAAGCCCTCTCAAGGCTACTGATTATTGCTTCGTTTGTCTTTGTAGGCAGATCAATGACGATCAACGGGATAGCTGGCGTTGACTTCGATCTTTCGATTGTCGCTGGACACGCGCAAGGGTACCTGGCGGTACCCATGGAATTCGGCAGCTTCCCTGCCGCTGTTGGCTTCCCCAACTTTTTGGGGATAGCCTTTGTAGATATGCTGGAGGTTGAAGCCCCAGAACCTGTCAAGGAAGCTGTGGAAAAAATGGAGCCTCTGGAGGTTCCCTGCTGCAAAGACTTGTCCGAAAGTCCGGCCCCGGCCGCTAGCTGTCTGGTGCACCACGTCATACGTGGGACCCACCCCAATGTCATCAACAAACACCATGGAGGACGTCAGCATCACCAGGCCCGCAAGAATGCCGCTGTAATCACCGGAACTCTGTCTCAGTCCGGGAAATCTATGCTAGTCGGGGGTATGCGCGTCTTCCTCGACGGACGCACTGCACGGGTGACCCCGGACCGAGTCATCCCCAACATTCCTGTCCACAATGCCTATCAGGCCCTCGCCAGAAGGAGGGCAGAAATAGAAGAAGTTGGCCACTGTGGCCAAGGAAGCCCGGCACCCAGGCCGAGGAAGTTTAAACAGGTGTGGGTTCCCAAGCGAACCCGACCTGCCCACCAGCTAACACCCATCTGTCGTCGTCTTGTGAACAATGAGGCGGAAGTGAGAAGAGAAAGGGGCTTGCCCCCGAAGAAGGAAGAAGAGGTGGTTGCGGATCCTCCGCGCCACAGAAGTTGCCAGGCTGCGGCCCGTCAAGCCAACGTCTCTACTGCGGGATGAAGATTCCAACAGCCGGTTGACAGAGCTCGGCTGGCCTATATCTCTCCTGCTGGAGGTCGACAATCGCCCCCCGTCCTACATCAAGAGCGGGGTCGAGAAGAGATGACCTGCTTGGTCAGAAATTATTTCCGAGGCTTAGGCAACCCCTCACTCGGACAGCAGCGACTGATGCAGACAGTCGCCACTGAGGAAGATTACTGCCCGTCGGTGGCAGATGAAGGAGATATGGGAGATAGAATGATGGTGTCATCAATCGACGACAACGGATATAATGACGGCTTCGAGATCGAAGCCGATGAAGTTTTCCCCGAGCTGGAAGAAAGGAGAAGGATCTCTGTGTTTGAAAGACTGACCTTCCCGCAGCATGCTAGAAAGAGGGTCTATCAACAAAAGAGAAGGATGCAGATTTTCACCTGCAACATGGCTGGTATATCTAACCAATATGGGGAGCTTCCTGAAGACCCCCAAGAATTGGCTCAATTGGCCGCACGGCCGGGGCCGACTACCCGCAGAACAGAAGCAGCAAGAGAGCTTCTGATGATGGTTAAAGGGAAACAGTCCCAGGTCTATCCCCACTGGGATGACAAGGCCCCCGTCTTGACCGCTAATGTGGTGACGGCGGAAGAAGAAGACGACGTCCTCCTCGACATCCTGCCTGAGGGTACGTCCGGGGAGACAACAGAGGGTATCCCCACCACCATAGACCCATCAGTTCTGATGCTACTACAAAAATATCAACGAGAGATAGACTCTCTGAAGAAGCAGCTGATGGAAAAAATTGAACACTCATCGGCCTCTAAACCACCCGAAGTCCAGGGTGAGTCATCCCGGGGAGCGGCTCGTCGCGACGACCCTCCACCGCTCTATACACTGCCCCAGCCGTCAGAGCCAAGCATGGCGACAGCACAACAGCGGCCGCCACAGCCTCAGCCGCTGCTACCTCCGGTGCTCCCTCAGGTGCACCCGACACCCCCGCTGTCGCGTCCTCCACAGGCGACCACCCTGGTCACCCCATACTTGCAGCCGGCACACTTCTATCCAGAACCGGTTGACCCCACGGTCGTGAACCGGATGATGGTGGAGAGGATGATCGAGCTGAAGCTCGCAGAGAAAAGTGAAGGTGACTATGTCGCATTTGATGCCTATCGGGTGCCCTACCCGCAACACCATGCGGCTAAACGACTTTCCCCGGGGGTCAACAAGCCGCCCAAGTTTGACAAATTCAACGGGAAGGGATCCCCGAAAGAGCATATTGCGTATTACATGACCGTTATGGGTGATCTGGCCACCGACGAGTCATATTTGCTGAAGTTCTTCGGGTCCTCGCTGACAGGGCTCGCATTTGAATGGTACTCTAGCCTCTCGGCCGGGTCAATCAGTGATTGGTTGGATATGCAGAGAAAGTTTAGAGAAAGATTCCATGTCATAGAGAGGGAGGTCACAGTGGCCGAACTCTACTCAACAAAACAAAGGGCAGATGAGACAGCCCTTGATTACATCAAGAGGTGGAGGAACCTTGGAATGAGATGCAAGTGGCCCCCGCATCAGGAGGACACGGTACAAATATGCAAACAAAACCTCAGGAGGGAGGTCCTGGAGAAGATGATTGGAATGGAAATACGGTCATTCGATCGGCTGAATAATGTGGTGGCCGAAGTGGAGGCTTTCCTAGCCAAGCCTGTCCCGGCGTCAGCTGCCAGCACAGCCCAGAAAGGCAAGGCTGCGGAACGGTGCCCCACACCTAAAGAAGCGAATGCGCTTGATATCAAGGCGTTCGAACAGCAGAAGGAGAAAGGCAAGAAGGCGGCTCCCCCGCAGTCTGCAAAAGCTCCGGATGACAAAGAAGGTCCTTCGCTGAGGGACAAGATGAAGAAAGCATACTCCTTTCCAAAGGACAAGACCCGAGTCCTGTTCGACTGGGTAACAGAATACGGCATGGTCACCCTGCCTGAGCCAAGAAGACCGGAGGACCTGAAAAGAAAAGACAGTCCAAGATTCTGCCCCTACCACCAGATGTTGGGACATCTAATCGAAGACTGTTATGTTTTCAAAGACATCATCGAAGGAATGGTACAGAAGAATGAAATAGAGCTAGGAGAGTACAAAGTAGACCCTCCTCAGCCACATGAAGCTCCTCCCAGGAGAGCAGTAGTCAACATGGTCTCCCTCTACCAGGCATTACCTAAGGAGATCTCTGAAGCAAGCACACGGAGCACCTACGAAATCCATTTTCTGGAGCCCGTGAAAGAACAACAGGGGTGGCAGCAGATCCCTGTAAAGCACAAGAAGAAGAGGGCACCTCGCCCGAAAGAGGGGGCACATATCCGTGGCGTTACACCCCGGCCTGCTCCGCCAGTGGTAGCACCCGTATGGGTCACTCCACCTACAGCCATCAGAATACATACACCTAACAGGAGGAGACAGACTCCGCTACCAGTAATCAAGGAAACCAATCCTGGGGTCCTTCGACTACAGCACCTGATTGAAGGGCTAGATGAATATGTGCAGCCCGAATTGAAACCTCTGCTGGTACGGGACCACGTCCCATGGCAAGAGCTGGAACAACTCTCACTCAAACAGGTGGAGGAAGCTGAAGCAGCACCCCCTGAAGAGGGCAGCCTGTTCTGGGGGCAGGCACCTGCAGAAACCAAAAAGAAGAGAAAGCAAAGGAAGAAGAAAAGAAAGGCCACTGGGTCCAATAAAGCACAGGTTGTCTCCTGCAATACCCTATCAGCACCCTTCAACCTACCCGGAGAAGAGGAAGAAGAAGAAATTTGCTTGACACCCCATGCTGGGGGAGGCAAAGCCGAGGCCGCAACTACTGCACATGCCACTCGGTCGGGCCGAAAATGGGGGCGCCAGCCACCACCCAACCACAACATCATGTTCAGAGGGGAGCAACCCTACAAGACACCTCCGCCAGAGGTTAAGGGAGTTCAAATCCTCCCTCCGTCAGGCCTATACAACAAAAGTGGGGGCAAGGCAGTCCCTTCATTCCATGAATTTATGAAAATGTCAAAGGGGAAACAGCCCTGTCAAGAGGCTAACCCTACACCCGGGGCCATTCACCCGCAGCCAGCGCAATCTACTGAGGATGCAATTGCAGATGGAGCTTGCCCTACAGCAACTAATAAAGAAGACCCGACAGTCGGTGCCAGCCAAGAGGATGCCGAGTCCGAGGAAGATGAAGCAGGTCCGTCTGGACCCACAAATCAAAACCTCCCCAAGCCCAGATGGGCTGAAGAGATGAAGCTCTCCAATGTCCGGGCTGGGAGCCGAATAATGAAGTTGCTCAAAAAGCTCCCCGCTCGATTTACGATCTGGGAAATTCTCTCTTTGAGTGAAGAAACTCGACAGGCGATCATCACTGCTCTGCAGACGCCTGCTCATTTTGAAGCCTGCATAGCCGAGGCTATACCAGAAGCCAGTATGACCTTCTCTCCGGAAGACATGCTACTACCTACTGCCAGTCACAACAGGCCGCTGTATATGAAAGGGCACCTGAATGGAAGGGAGCTGAACAGAATACTGGTTGATCCCGGTGCAGCAGTCAACATCCTGCCATACAGAATATACGAGAGGCACCACTTTAATGTGCATCTCGAGAAAGTCGGGGATATGCGTATCGCTGGCTTCAACCAAAAATGTGAAGTATCTATGGGAGTGGCAGAATTTACGCTGACCCTGGCAGATTTCACTACAACAGTACAGTTTCATGTCATTGACTCTCGCACCTCCTACAAGGCGCTGCTCGGCCGCCCATGGCTGCATGAGAATATGGTGGTGCCCTCCACGCTCCACCAATGCATCAAATACAGCCTCTAAGGGAAGGAGGAGAGGATATTTGCTGATCTCCACCCGTTCGACATATTTGAATGTCACTTGGCAGACGCCAACCTATATACGGGGCCTCCCCGGAAGGTTTCTGAAGCTAAAGCCCCCATAGGGGCCTCGAAGAATAGATCGAGTGACGGTTGGTATCCACCACCGCCACGCGGATATGTCAAGCCGAAGGTGGTCTCCCACATCACAGCTTCTGGAGACATCGGCAGGGTAACACCCCCAGCATTATATCCCAAAGCTAAGGAAGTGCAAGTCAATCGACAGCACGACCGCATCGGAGTCCTGGCCGGCCTCACCAAGCCAGTCCTCGGCCTCAACGACCCCACTGTCGAACCTTTCAAAGCTTGGGAGGTGACACAGGAAGATGGGCCCAGCAGCTTGTTCTATACAGCTGAGGAGCATCCCACTCGGGAAGACACAGACTGCAGCCTCCCTGAAGATCTAGCAAACCCGCGGGTTCCTGTCCAAGGTTTGGCGTTCACGACATATCGGATGGCCAGAATGTTTCAGAAGCAACACCTTCCTCCCGATCAGTCTCAAAAGTGCAAAGAAGCTTTCCAGAAGATGTGGTATCCTACAAATCTGGATAAGGAAATGAGACGTGTCTCTCAGCATCCAGGGTTGGGCTTCACCCTGGAGGAATATTATTACAGTGGGTGGTACGAGGTGGATACTATCTCCGCCTTCTATCCTACTGAAGATAGCCCTCTGGGGGCAACCTTTGATGAGTATCCGGTGGAAGCCGAATATCTGGAACTGGCTCGGTCCGGGAATCAAGAAGTAGAAACCTCGGCCCCTTGCCGATGCTGGGAGCAAGTTCATCCTGAAGAAGCGGCCTTTCAAGCCGAATTTGATACGGCTAGCAGCAGCGAAGCCGAAGACATTCAAGAAGTAGGAGTCTCTCCCTCCACAGGGGTCCTACTAATGACAACTTCAACACCCTTTCTGCCAATCAGGGAAGCCTTGGTCAACTCCAATCAAGGGGAGCCAGGTACCAGAAAGAAAAAGCCACTTCTGCGAAAGATACAACTGTCCCAGAAGGTGAAACTTCCTCAGCTTCTGCTATAAAACCAGTATGCTGTCCGAGTCTGGCTGTAAATAGCTACCAATCCGTTATGGCTGCAACCTCATCCACAAACACCAAGGCTGCTCTCTAATCCTTGGAAGCTGCGACGGCAATGGATTTGCTAATAGAACAATCCACCCAGCCGCTAGCACAAGAAATCAAGAAACCGCAAGAAGCTCTGGTGGTGTCTGACGAGGAAGTCGAAGTACTCGACCCTCAAGATGGTATTCCAGACTTCGTCGACCTCCAACCGGCACCTCCGGAGATAGAAGACGGAGGCCAGGCCACAGTCAATGAACTAATAGAAGTCAACTTGGGAAATGAGGAGGACCCTAGGCCCACCTTCCTCAGCGCCCAACTGTCCCCAGAAGAACGGGAGTTGTACATCCAGTTGCTGCTAGAGTACCGTGATTGCTTCGCCTGGACTTACAAAGAGATGCCAGGTCTAAGCCCCGCTGTCTCACAACATGAGCTAACAATCAGCCCTGAGGCCGATCCAGTGAAGCAACCACCGCGGCGCATGAGGCCAGAGCTCATCACCCAAATTTGTGCTGAAGTCGACAAGCTCATTGACGTGGGATTTGTTGAAGAAAACCTGTACACTACATGGCTGGCGAATATCATCCCCGTGAAGAAGAAGAATGGACAGATCCGGATATGTGTCGACTTCCGAGATCTAAATAAAGCCTGCCCCAAAGATGACTTCCCGGTGCCAATAACCGAGGTCATGATTGATGCTACAACCGGCCATGACGCCCTGTCATTCATGGATGGGTCTTCCGGTTACAATCAGATTTGGATCGCGGAGCCTGACCGAGTCCATACTGCTTTCCGAACTCCTAAAGGCATTTATCATTACAAGAGAATGCCATTCGGACTGAAAAATGCTAGCGCAACCTATCAGCGTGCAATGACCAAAATCTTTGACGAGTTGCTCTACCACAAGGTCGAATGCTACATAGATGACCTGGTGGTCAAGACCAAAAGAAAAGAAGATCATCTGCAAGACCTCCGGATTGTCTTTCAGAGGCTGAGGTAACATGAGCTAAAGATGAACCCCATGAAATGTGCGTTCGGAGTGTCGAGCAAAAAATTCCTGGGTTTCTTCGTCCGATATCAGGGAATCGAGATAGACCCCGCAAAGATCAAGGCAATTCAGGAGTTACCTCCGCCAAGGAACATCTCCGAGCTGAGATCACTACAGGGCCGCTTAGTATATATCCGGCGGTTCATTTCCAATTTGTCAGGGCGATGTCAGCCTTTTCACAAGTTGATGATGAAAGAGGTTCCCTTTTATTGGGATGAAGATTGCCAGACGGCCTTTGACAAGCTGAAAGACTATCTGAAAACTCCTCCACTGCTGGGCGCACCGGTGAAAGGACGACCATTGATACTGTATATAGCAGCTACACATAATTCTCTGGGGGCAATGCTGGCCCAGAATAATGAATAAGGGAAAGAGCAAGCCCTCTATTACCTCAGTCGGAGACTGGTCAGAACTGAAGAGAAATATACTTATATTGAGAAGATCTGTCTGGCGCTGGTCTTCGCAGTTAAGAAGCTCCGACACTATATGTTGTCGCATGAAATCAGCTTGGTGTCCAAAGAGGATCCCCTGAAGTACATCATGTCTCAACCGGCACTCAAAGGCCGCCTGGGAAAATGGGCGGTAATCCTTATGGAGTTTGATATCTCCTACGTGCCGCGCAAGGCCGTCAAGGGCCAAGCTATTGCAGACTTCTTCGCTGAGCACCCAGTGCCCGGGGATTGCCCGTTGGAGCCGGAGCTTCATGAAGATGAAACCCTAGAAGCCGTGCAAGTACAGCCCTCTCTATGGCAGCTATACTTTGATGGCGCTTCCATAATTGACACCTCTGCCACCGGATCATCCAGGGTCAGAGCAGGAGCAGGCATAGTCTTGAAATCCCCAGAAGGAGAAGTGGTACATACATCCTGCTCCATAAACAAACAATGCACCAACAATGAAGCGGAATATGAAGCCCTGATAATCGGGTTGCAAATTGCTCTGTCCATGGGAATTCAGATGCTGGAAGCATTCGGAGACTCCATGCTAGTTATAAAACAGTTGGAAGGAGAGTTCGATGATCGAAAGCAAGAGCTCCTCCCCTATCACCAGTTGGCAACTCGCCTGATGTCAAGATTTTACTTCATCAGCATCAAGCACATCAATCAAGGCCAGAATGCTCAGGCAGACACCCTCGCTAAGCTGGCCAGTTCATTGGCGGTCCCGCAGGACACAAGCCTGAATATAACAGTGATCAGCTGCCGGCAAGTCCCCAGCATAACAGAAGTCTTAACCGACGAACAAGAGATTGAGGTGGCAGTCATCGAAGGGGTTCAGCGGCCCGATTGGCGAGAGCATCTCCTACACTGGTTTCAACACCAGCAACTTTCAAAAGAAAAGGAACAGAGGATGAAGCTCCTGAGGATCAAGGATTCTTACGAGATGCAAAGCGGGACCTTGTTCCGAATTATGGCAGATGCCCGAAGGAAAGTCCTACTCCGTTGCTTGTCTTCAACAGAAGCAGGACAGGTGATGCAGGAGGTCCATATAGGATCAGCTGGAGCACACCAGGCTGGCCCGAAGATGAAAATTGAGATAAAGAAACTGGGTTACTATTGGCCCACTATATTTGATGATTGCTGCAGGTTTGCCAAAGCTTGTCAGAAGTGTCAAGAACACGCTAATGTGGCAAGGAGACCTCCAGTGCCATTGCATCCCACCCTACCAAGCTGGTCATTTGCTCAGTGGGGCACGTACGTAGTAGGGCCGCTACCAGCATCTTCATCAGGGTGTAGATATATCTTAGCAGCTATAGACTACTTCTCCAGATGGGCGGAGGCAATAGCATTAAGAGATGTGACGGGAGAACTAGTTGCAAGGTTCTTCGGCAGAATGTAATATTTCAGTTCGGGATCCCCAGTCGAATCATATCTGATAATGGCAGTCATTTTAGGAACCAGAAGGTTTATCGGCTGGCCGACAAATACAAAATTGACTGGAAGACATCGTCCCCCTACAACCCTCAGGCCAATGGACTCGCAGAAGCCTTTAATAAGACATTATGTACATTGCTGGCAAAGACTGTCAAGTCTAATAAAAAAGATTGGGAGGAAAGGATGTACGAAGCACTTTGGGCCTATCGTACTATCTACAAGACCCCAACCGGCTGTTCACCTTTCTCCCTCGTCTATGGGTCGGAAGCTGTAGTGCACATTGAACTTGAAGTTCCTTCATTGCGAGTTGCCATCCAGCACGGACTAGTTAGTGGTGAGCAGACCAATGCAGAAAGAAGATTAGAGGAGCTCACTGAGCTCAAAGGAAAACGCCTCCGGACACAGCAAAACATCCAACTCTACCAAGCTCGCATGGCCCGTGCTTTTGACAAGCTAGTCAAGGGTCGAGAATTCAAGAAAGGAGACCTGGTAATGGTCAAAAGAAAAGAAGTGATGGCCTCCAACCCCAAAGGGAACCTGTTCAAAAACTGCGTCGGGCCGTATATCGTCCGCCGAGTATATGAAGGGGGTGCCTACGTCCTTGTAGACCACAAAGGAGTCATTCAGTTCTCTCCCCTCAACGAAAAACACATTAAGCTGTATCATGCAGCGCAGCCGACATGTCCCGAGTGATCGGTCGGAGCTAACTTTTCCTTGGTTTGTGGCACTCCGCCCTAATCAAGCTACCTCCCCTTTGGTTAGTGGCGTTTCACCCTAATCAAACTACTTTCCTTGGTTTAGTGGCACTCCGCCCTAACCGAGCTACCTCTCCTTGGTTTAGTGGCACTCCGCCCTAACCGAGCTACACCTCTCCTTGGTTTAGTGGCACTCCGCCCTAACTGAGCTACTCTTCTCCTTGGTTTAGTGGCATCTCGCCCTAATCAAGCTACCCTTTTCTTAGTTTAGTGGCATCTCGCCCTGATCAAGCTACCTTCCCTTGGTCTAGTGGCATTCTGTCCTAACCGAACTACTTTTCCCCTTGGTTTAGTGGCACTTCGCCCTAACCGAGCGACCTCCTCCATGGTTTAGTGGCACTCCGCCCTAATCGAGCTACTCTTCTCTTTGGTTTAGTGGCACTCCGCCCTAATCGAGCTACCCTTTCCTGGGTTTAGTGGCATTCTGCCCTAACCAAACTACTTTTCCCCTTAGTTTAGTGGCACTCCGCCCTAACCGAGCTACCTTTTCCTTGGTTTAGTGGCACTCCACCCTAACCGAGCTACTCTTCTCCTTGGTTTAGTGGCACTCCGCCCTAACCGAGCTACCTTCCCTTGGTATAGTGGCATTCTGCCCTGATCGAGCTACTCTTCTCCTTGGTTTAGTGGCACTCCGCCCTAATCGAGCTACCTTCCCCTTGGTTTAGTGGCACTCCGCCCTAACTGAGCTACCTTTTCCTTGGCTTAGTGGCACTCCGCCCTAATCGAGCTACTCTTCTCCTTGGTTTAGTGGCACTCCACCCTAACCGAGCTACCCTCTCCTTGGTTTAGTGGCACCCCGCCCTAACCGAGCTACCTTTTCCTTGGTTTAGTGGCACTCCGCCCTAACTGAGCTACCCTCCTCCTTGGTTTAGTGACACTCCGCCCTAACCGAGCTACTCTTCTCCTTGGTTTAGTGGGACTCTGCCCTAACCGAGCTACCTTTTCCTTGATTTAGTGGCACTCTGCCCTAACCGAGCTACCCTTCTCCTTGGTTTAATGGCACTCCGCCCTAACCGAGCTACTCTTCTCCTTGGTTTAGTGGCACTCCGCCCTAACCAAGCTACCTTCTCCTTGGCTTAGTGGCACTTCGCCCTAACCAAGCTACCCTTTCTTGGGTTTAGTGGCACTCTGCCCTAACTGAGCTACTCTTCTCCTTGGTTTAGTGGCACTCCGCCCTAATCGAGCTACCCTCTCCTTGGTTTAGTGGCACTTTGCCCTAACCAAGCTACCTTCTGTGGTTTAGTGGCACTCCGCCCTAAACAAGCTACTCTTCTCCTTGGTTTAGTGGCACTCCGCCCTAACCGAGCTACCCTTCTCCTTGGTTTAGTGGCACTCCACCCTAGCCGAGCTGCCTTTCCTTGGTCCAGTGGCATTCCGCCCTGACCGAGCTACCCTTCCCTTTGGTCCAGTGGCATTCCGCCCTGATTAAGCTACCCTCTCCTTGGTCTAGTGGCACTCCGCCCGAACCGAGCTACCTTTTCCTTGGTTTAGTTGCACTCCGCCCTAACCGAGCCACCTTCTCCTTGGCTTAGTGGCACTCCACCCGGATCGAGCTACCTTTCCTTGGTCTAGTGGCGCTCCGCCCTAGCCAGACTACCCTCATCTTGGTCTAATGGCACTCCGCCCTGATCGAGCTACCTTTCCTTGGTTAGTGACACTCCGCCCTAGCCGAGCTACCTTTATCTTGGTCTAGTGGCGCTCCACCCTGGCCAGACTACCCTCATCTTGGTCTAGTGGCACTCCGCCCGGATCGAGCTACCTTTCCTTGGTCTAGTGGCGCTCCGCCCTAGCCAGGCTACCCTCATCTTGGTCTAGTGGCACTCCGCCCGGATCGAGCTACCTTTCCTTGGTCTAGTGGCGCTCCGCCCTAACCAAGCTACCCTCATCTTGGTCTAGTGGCACTCCGCCCTGATCGAGCTACCTTTCCTTGGTTAGTGACACTCCGCCCTAGCTGAGCTACCCTTATCTTGGTCTAGTGGCATTCTGCCCTGATCAGGCTACCCTCACCTTGGTTCAGTGGCACTCCGCCCTAGCCGAGCTACCCTTTATCTTAGTTTAGTGGCTTTTCGCCCTAGCCAAGCTACCCTTATCTTGGTCTAGTGGCACTCCGCCCTAGCCAAGCTACCATTCCTTGGTCTAGTGGCACTCCGCCCTAGCCAAGCTACCCTTATATTCATTCGATGGCACTCCGCCCTAACCGAGCTACCCTTATCTTGGTCTAGTGGCACTCCGCCCTGATCGAACTACCATTCCTCGGTCTAGCGGCACTTCGCCCTAGCCGAGCTACCCTTATCTTGGTTTAGTGGCAGTCCGCCCTAGCCGAGCTACCTTTCTTTGGTCTAGTGGCATTCCGCCCTGATCGAGCTACCTTTCCTTGGCCTAGTGGCACTCCGCCCTGGTCGAGCTCTCAAAAAGATACACCATATTGCCGTTACGGGCTTCATGCTCGAATTGGCGAAAGATCATTCCTTTGTGTCAGCATTCAGCCCTTGCTAACGAATATACCGCTCCGCTCGGCACAGGGCCCGGTAAGCTGGCCAACAGCCGTCTACTATCAGCCAAAGGTCGGACATCACACTTCGACCTATCACCTTTTATATCAAAAAAATAAATATATATATAAAAGAAAATAAAAATAGGGTTAAAAATAGAGATACCCCGCCGGACTTGTTCCTGTATTAGGACAAGTGCAAAAATGGCTATAACCCAGCTGTGGCGAAAACCCGAAGGGGCGCTGCAGGCAAAATCGGGTACCCTGCCGCGTGAAAACCCGAAAGGGCGCGCGGGCAAAAGCAAGAGGGGGTTGACTCCGGCGAAAACCCGAAAGGGCGCTTGAGTCAGTAAAGTGGTAATTTCCAAATTCCTCTCCTATTCTCCACCCAATGAAACTCCGAAAGGGACAACCATCAAAGTCCCACCGGGAATCCTTTAATAAACCCACATTCGACCCTCGTCATCATCGGCGAGATCGGTCGATCTCTACCCTTAACTTGGACCTTACATCCCTATTGATAATCCCATCTTTGCTTCGGCATGTGACCCATGTTGATGAATAAACCCATGGTCGACCCTCGTCATCATCGGCGAGATCGGTCGATCTCTACCCTTAACTTGGACCTTACGTCCCTGTTGATAATCCCATCTTTGCTTCGGCATGTGACCCATGTTGATGAATAAACCCATGGTCGACCCTCATCATCATCGGCGAGATCGGTCTATCTCTACCCTTAACTTGGACTTTTCATCCCCGTTAATAACCCTACCTTTGCCTCGGCATGTGGCCCATGCCGATGAATAAACCCACGTTCGACCCTCGTCATCATCGGCGAGACCGGTCGATCTTTACCCTTAGCTCGGATCTTACATCCTTGTTAATAGACCGTATCCTTTGCTTCAATATCTAACCAGTGTCGACAAACCGAAGCAGGGTCCAATCCTTGTCATCATCGACAAGGCCAGTCAATATTTTCGCAGTCCAGTTCTTCTGCATCCCGAATTCAAGAAAAAAGAAAGAAAGAAAAGAAAATGGGGTTAAAAATAGAGATACCCCGCCAGACTTGTTCCTATATCAGGATAAGTGCAAAAATGGCTATAACCCAGCTGTGGCGAAAACCCGAAAGGGCGTCGCAGGCAAAATCGGGTACCCCGCCGCGTGAAAACCCGAAAGGGCGTGCGGGCAAAAGCAAGAGGGGGCTGGCCTCGGCGAAAACCCGAAAGGGCGCTTAGGTCAGTAATGTGAATAAAAAAATTGAATGATGAATAGTGATGATTCATTCTCTATCTGGAAGACCCCTTATGAGGTCGACGGGGAATTTTCATCCGATATCCCGCCTATATACATCTATTGTCTACCCTTTTCGACCCTTGTCACCATCGGCAAGATCGGTCACTACCCTATCCGGTTTTTGTCACCATCGACAAGACCGTCTACCCTTTTCGACCCTTGTCACCATCGGCAAGATCGGTCGCTACCCTACCCAGTTTTTGTCACCATCGGCAAGACCGTCTACCCTTTTCGACCCGTGTCACCATCGGCAAGATCGGTCGCTACCCTATCCAGTTTTTATCACCATCGGCAAGACCATCTACCCTTTTCGACCCTTGTCACCATCGACAAGATCGGTCGCTACCCTATCCGGTTTTTGTCACCATCGGCAAGACCGTCTACCATTTTCGACCCTTGTCACCATCGGTAAGATCGGTCGCTACCCTATCCGGTTTTTGTCACCATCGTCAAGACCGTCTACCCTTTTCGACCCTTGTCACCATCGGCAAGATCGGTCGCTACCCTATCCGGTTTTTGTCACCATCGGTAAGACCGTCTACCCTTTTCGACCCTTGTCACCATCGGCAACATCGGTCGCTACCCTATCCGATTTTTGTCACCATCGGCAAGACTGTCTACCCTTTTCGACCCTTGTCACCATCGGCAAGATCGGTCGCTACCCTATCCGGTTTTTGTCACCATCGGCAAGACCGTCTACCCTTTTCGACCCTTGTCACCATCGGCAAGATCGGTCGCTACCCTATCCGGTTTTTGTCACCATCGGCAAGACCGTCTACCCTTTTCGACCCTTGTCACCATCGGCAAGATCGGTCGCTACCCTACCCGATTTTTGTCACCATCGGCAAGACCGTCTACCCTTTTCGACCCTTGTCACCATCGGCAAGATCGGTCGCTACCCTATCCAGTTTTTGTCACCATCGGCAAGACCGTCTACCCTTTTTGACCCTTGTCACCATCGGCAAGATCGGTCGCTACCCTATCCGGTTTTTGTCACCATTGACAATACCGTCTACCCTTTTCGACCCTTGTCACCATCGACAAGATCGGTCGCTACCCTATCCTATTTTTGTCACCATCGGCAAGACCGTATACCCTTTTCGACCCTTGTCACCATCGGCAAGATCGGTCGCTACCCTACCCGGTTTTTGTCACCATCGAGAAGACCGTCTACCCTCTTCGACCCTTGTCACCATCGGTAAGATCGGTCGCTACTCTACCTGGTTTTTGTCACCATCGGCAAGACCGTCTACCCTTTTCGACCCTTGTCACTATCGGCAAGATCGGTCGCTACCCTAGTCCGGTTCTTGTCATCATCGTCAAGACCATCTACCCTTTTTTGACCTTCGTCATCATCGACAGGACCGGTCGCTACCCATTCTCGGGTCTTGCCATCCTCGGCAGGACCACTTACCTGCCAGTTTTGATATACCCTCTTGAGTCCCCCGGACTCTCGGCTGGCATAGGCCGTTGTTAGTCTCGAGAAAAGTCACGGCGCGGTGGAGCGAACACCTCACCCCTTTGCTGAAGGCGTGAGCGCTCTCCTACCCTAGTGACTCATACACTCGGATTAGAAACAACGGGCGAATGGAAGAGAAAAGAATAATGACAAGATGGAGTCTTCATTCAAAAGGCACGATGGAGATTTTCCATTACTATGAAGTAAAAGGTACATGTTACACGGGCCATCCCCCGGAGTACATGAAGTGCGTCAAAAAGGGAGCAAATAAAGAGAAAAAAAGACTACGACAGAGGGCGTCGGAAGATGTCCTCCAGCGCAGGAATACCCAGGGAAGGATGGCGGGTCAGTTCTTGCAATCAGAACTTGGTGGCCTCTAGCTCAGATAGCTTCTCCTCGAGGGAAGCGGCTTGTCCCTCGGCCATCTCTGCATCCTCCGCCTTCTGGACTCCCAGGCGATCTACTTCTTCAAGTTCGGCCTCTACCCTTGAAAGTTCGGCCTGTAATGCCGCCATCCGGGCCGTCAGGGAGCTTCGATGTTGTAAAGAGGCCTTGGCTTCATCCCTCATCCTAGCTGCAGTCTCTTGCAAAGAAATGAGGGTCGTTCGGCTTTCAGCCCGCTCCAATGATATGGCCGCCAGCTGGTCAGCTGCTTCCCGGCCTAGAAATTCCCTCCTGTTTACATACTTCAGGAGCATGACTACCCGCAGAGTCCAATCGTCCATAGGGCAACCAAAGGCCAACAGCAATCGGGAAAGATGCTCTATCAAGCCCCTCAGCTGAACATAAGTTAAATCCCTGCTAGCCGTTATGGTCTATTGAAGAGTCCCCAAAAACTGCCACACAAGGTCATTTGAAGATTGAAGACCCAGTGGCGACATCTCGGGCAGTTCAAATTCCACTCTGCTATCCACAGCAGCCCAGATATCATCGGCCGACCCGGAAGATGACGATGGCATGAGCTGCAGTCCACTGCGGTGGGGAACAACCGCACTGGCAGATACGGTGGCTGGAGCCTCAACAACAACAATTTCTTTGCCTGCCCCCTGGGATGGGGGTCCAACAGGAACGTCGAGAGCCGAAGACGTCTGTTCTTCAATAATCTCTCCGGCTTCTATCTCAGCAGGACCACCCTTTTCCAGAATTGACTGCTGTGCAGCCTCCATTGGCGGAGAATCTCCGGCTGCCGCCGAACTATCAACTTCCACGAGTGCTCCGGGTCCGACTGGAACCATGGCTGCTGCAAGGTCCTTTGGGTATCGCAATGCGATAGGCCGCAGGACGGGCGGGAGAATTGCCTGGCCCGTTCCCAGGGTCGGGAGTGGTATCTGCACCATCATAGTTGGCAGCGCCACCTCAGCCTGCATCAGAAATATATATACATTAAAAACCAGGCTAGAGGGAAGATAAAGAAGAACAGTAAACACCGACCCTGGGTAGGTCCTTACCTCAGCGGGTACTAAGCTCAAATCTTTAAGAGCAGCTCCCCCGGCACCGGCCTCTTCACTCTCAAGCAATACTGACGGCTCAGGACCGCTCCATGGCAACCGGGCCGGGCTGAAAGTCAGATAATCACTTTCATAGGCCGAAGACGCCCCGGCATCATCGGTCTCAAGATCAATTAGTGAAAGCTCCTCGTCACTGGAGCCGCCACCATAATCAACTTGCTCAGAGGAGGAGGATCCTTCTGCTCTTTCGGAACGCTCCACCATCGGAGCCGGAACCTCGCCAACGGGGGCCTCACCCGCAGCAGAAACTTCCCCCGTGCTCTCCACACCAGAAGCAGCGACTGGCGGCATCTCGAGGACAGGCTCACCTTGCCCCTGGATAGTCACTTCCTCTGTACTCTCTGAGCCCGGGAGCAGTGATGGTTGTATATCAACTGCAATTTACGGCAAGAAGGGGTCAAGCTAGCTGAAGACATGAAGATTCGCGGTGCTATCGTAACTAGACCATGGATTACCTTCCATCTCCTGCCTGGGTGTTGGAGAGGGCAGATCCCTTTCTACGGGAGCAGTAGGGACTTCCTCTGCCCCGTCTCTAGCCGCTACATCTACCGTCACCTCCGGCTCGACGACCGCGGCAACTATGTCAGCAACCGTCAGCATGGGCTAGCCAAGGCAGTCGAAACAATCTAATGCACTTTGAAGAGAAAAAGAGCCTACCTTCAGCCTCCAGCCCTTGTGTGCGGGAAACTTCAAACTCTTCAAAAGATATAACCGAAGGAAGGACGGTTGCCGACTCCTTCTCTGCAGCCTTCTTTCGGCGTGCCCGTGTCACCCGGGTCACCGCCTCTTTTGCCTTTCCGACGGCCTCCCTCAGCTGAGACCGAGTCCTCTTCCTCGAATCCCCAGGAGGCAGTGGCATCGTGGTCGGAGCAGGCTCAGAAACTTCAAAATATGTTGGCTTTGGGGCCTTTATGATCAGTTCCCTGAAGTGTCGGGTCTCCTCCGAAGTCGGTCGGACTGCACATGCACGAAGGTGAGAATGACACACCACAATGAAAAGAAGAAGCTGGCCAAAAGGCCTAAAAGAAGAAATGAAACATACTTGCCGGTCTCGTATAGAAGGGGAAGAGAGGCCAATAGAATAGCGACGATGTTTTGTCCCTCGAAGCCGCCTCGCGAATAAGCCAGCACAGATCTCCAATCTTTTCGCTCGGCTCGGCCAGTAGTGCCAGGTCCTCATGACCACGAGATGATAGGAGATAATACAGGCTCAGGTGGTCCAGCCCCCACCTGTCTACATATTTGAATGAGATCTGAAGAGGATGGTCCAGGATGGCTTCACTCGGACCGCCCACCGACAGGCCATGCGACCGAAGGAGTGCGAATAGCCAGGGAGTGTTGTCGTACAAGGCATCCCGCCTGTCTTCCTTGCGAATGAAAGTCTGATAGGGATACAACCTATCCACTTCGGGACGCCAGTCAGCCACAGCCGTGATGGGCTCCTCTACCGGTAAAGGGAGTTGTTGGAGAATCACCCTCTCACTGCTTACCCGGCATAAACCCGGAAGGGTCTTCACATAATCATCCTTGTTGATCGGGGGCAGCTTTGGTTCAACTTTCGTCTTGCGGCCTTTCACAATCTTGCGGGCCTCCATATAGGCCTTCACCTCTGTATTGGTCCAAGACTTCAACTTCTTCAAATAAGAGGCTTCAATGTCAAGAACCGGCTCTGGCTGGGAAGCTAAAAACCTGTGCTCCGCCACGGCCCAGCACTCTCTCCGGGAATTCCTGTAAAATCCCGTCCGCGCATTCCACCACTTGACGTATTCAGGCGTGACGCGAGGGAAGCGCGCAGGGGTTGGCACCTGAAAAGAAACGTCTTCACGGCGATGGAAAAAGTCCCACCATATCCGGGCATCGTCATTTGAAATCTGCTCGGCCCTATGCCTGTTGGGCAATGCAAATTGTGAAGAAGAATGTGGAATCTGCTGGTCGTAGCCAAAGTTCCGACTGAAGTGGAACGGGTAATACGGCTCCAACCACATAATACCGCTCTTACGGAATACCAGGACACTAGGCCTGATAGCCAGTGCCCAATCAATCAACTCCGGCTCTAGAATGGGCTTGGTATATTTGGCCTTGGAAATCGGATGGATGTACTCCTCAGTCTCAAAGAGCTTGCACTGCCTCATCCTGTTCGTCAGCGGGCTCGAATGGGTAGCTAAGCTCCAGAAATGAAGAGCCCCAGGCGAATCCATGGGGATGCGGGCCAATTTACCCCGAATGGCGTAGAGTTGCTCCGCTAGTAAAGATGGCTCAGCACTCACAAACTCTATTATACGCGGGACCAGAGGAACCGCTTGTAATGCCCGAGGAGCCGCCTCTGGAAACAGGGTGCAGACCCAAGCATTAAAGAAATGTAACGGACCAACCGTCCGAAGGCTTCTGGGGAGACGCATCTTGTGCAAGTCTCCCAACATCTTGTAAATGAGGCACAAAGCCACTAGGCAAAGGGACAGCTTGATGCCCCAAGCCATAAGACAGGCCGGGTAAATGGCCTCCACCCTAATCACACTCTCGTCACCTTGAGGAAGAGCGAAAGAACAAAGCCAATAAACCAGATATGCAGCACAGTGAGTGACTGCATCAACACCAGTAGGGTTTGGGTTTTCCCCCTACCCTCCTTTCGAAGAAGATGATGAAGCGGCCTGGCGTCACACCCTCTTCTTCCGCTTCTGGGCCACGGGTGCTATTGGAGGAAAATCTTCATACTCATTCTTCCCCTGGAAGAAATATTGAAGCCAGGCTCCCATCCGCACTCTTCGCTTCTCGCCCGGCTTTCAAGCTTCCCTCGTATCGTGCGACGAATGAAAAAGGGTGTGATACGCCTTCATCAGATACCGATAGGCGTAGCCCGCCATATACCGACCGTCACCGTCGGTCTGGTCTTTCAACCAGTCAGGCCAGCAAACTTCTTCATACGGTTCCCCGTCAATGGGTAGGCCGCTGAGCTGCGATAGACTCCACAAGTCTAAAGAGGTCTCCCCCTCTGAAGTGTAGAAAGTGTTATATTCGGGGCAAAATACCTCGATCATTCCACAACACAAGCCCCGTGAGATTGGGTACCGGTACCTTGAAGCGTACACGCTGTGATATATGCCGGCCCTGGTCAGAAGAGGAGCGTAATGATGCAGCACGTAGTCTGTGAACTCCACTGCTCCGGGCCTGAAAGCATGAGCGTCTGTAGCTTTCAACTCAGCAAACCACCCCACTGATATCTGGTGCTTGAAGCGAACCACCAAGCAGTCCAGCAAGAACGATTCGTCTCTATATCCCCATCTCAACGGGGCAAGGAATAAACCAAAGATCGGCTTCTCCTGATCCACTCTGCCCGCGGAGTCATTCCACCGAGCGGGTACGAACTCGGGAGCTCTAGTCAGCAATCCGTCTGCCAGAGCCAGGTCTTGCAGCCCCAACACAACGCTCCATTTCCTGACCTCCCCGGGGAGATAGATGGGTCTTCCCCGCATCACACATTCGGCCAGGCTATCTCTCTCCACCAGCAAGGCCTGCTCGACCTTCCGAACAACGAACACATCCCTCTTCCCTTGAAGGTTGAAGTGTTGAAGAAGGGACATCAGGTGCTTGTCCTTGGGATAATCCCTCCTGGTCATGCCCTCTCTGTCATAATGAAAAGAGTCACCCCCGAGGATAAGGAGACGGCTGGTGTCCACAGTGTCTATCTCAGAATCTGAAGACTCCGCAACTATGGCCACCTGGCTGTGCCCCTAGTCGAGGGAATTGACATTCTCCCATGTCACTACGGCACGAGAAGAAGAGCTGGATGCCATGATAGCTGCAAAAAAGGCATATCAAACAAAAGTAAAGTCAGAAAATAGCTAATCAAAGGTGAACTTCTGACAAAATTTTGGCAGAGTCTCCCCAGCACAGGGGATTGCCAAAGATAAGCGGGAACGCGTCCACTGAGGAACGGTCCCTAAAAGGCAGCCATCGGCATTGCCCCAAGGCCAAGAGGAACACCCGGGGGAATAGCTCCGAGGGCAAGCCCTGCTAGAAGCCTCCCGGGGCCCAAAGAAAGGGTTTTGAAACCCAAATGGACAGCATCTTCACTCACCCGAAGGACCGCCGCCGCTCTCACCCTCACTCCACTCAGCACCGCAGGGAGAGAAGAAAGGGAGGAGAGAGAAGGGAAATGCGCAAATGAAAAATAGTGAAGAAAAAATGAGAAAAAAGGGTATATATAGAGGAGGCCCCCTCCGTTAAACCGGCGTGCTATTTAGCGCGCCGGATTAATTTCCCTTTTAAGCAAAGGTGCGCCGGGAATCACCGCGCCGGATTAACCGATCCGATGAAAAGGCCGTGCCGGATTAAAACCACAAAGGGTAAGGGCGCTCCGTATTAATCCCATGCTGTATTAAGATGGGAATGGCGCCGGATTAGCATCCGTGCCGAACTAAGGGCCATCCAGAGCTCCTGTCAACCGAAGAAGAGATCCGTCCAGATGAAGTTCATCCGTGGGTCTTGTTGCACTCGTGCCTTGCTCGCAACACCCACGTCTGGGGGGCATTTGTTGGCACCTAAAATATGATCGTCAGCGGCCAAGCCATAACGACGAATGACCCGGCCCACCGAAGCGCGGGAGCCGATAAAGATCAACACATCAAGGATTTCTCAAGCTGCCAGAGCCTCGAGTCATTCCGTATGGACGTGGGGACTTCACCTCAGGAGAGCCGAGATGAATCCACAACCAACCGGCAGTGCGACCAAGCCTGCCCAATGAACCGGCATCGACTTTGTCGTGCTGCATCCACTACACCCGTTGTCCGATCAAGGACAATGGTCTATCCGGTGGTCCCCCACCACATGAAAAGGCTCTCCTGAAGACAAAGGAGTTTCCCCCTGGTTCCCCGAGACGGAGGACCGAAAGTTCTGACGGCAGAAGATCCCGATCACCCGACGCGGGTACGGCTTCCCGGCAAGATGGGCCTGTTAGTGGCCGAATGATCACCCAGTGCAAGCGGAATTATCCCTGGTGTCATCCAACCCCCCTAAGGAGCTTGGGTACAAGCCAGACCGAGCCAGCAGCACGAATCACGGAGCCGTAGGTCGTATTAGCGGAAAACCCGCGTAATTAAACCAAAGCTATCTGGAGCCTCGTGAACGGCCGCACGTCAGCCGAGGGGCTTCACAAAACACCTCGTCAAGGTTTCGATGGGCATTGGCGAGATAAATGTTCACGATGACCTCCGGGATCGTCCCCGGATTCATCGGCTAACCTGCAATGCGCGGGAAATGCTAATGCGGTGCGCCCGTTAAACCGGCGCCCTCCAAGACCGGCGCGCTAATTTGCTGAGGCTTCTTCCCGGCGCGCTAATCTCACGCAGGATTAAGATTCGAACCCGCCCCTATATAGGTGGCTGCTCTTCGACAAGAGAAGAAGAAGGAGGAGAATGAGAAGGGGAGAGAGACAGATCGAGACCTGAAAAAGAGAAGAGCGGAGGAAGAGAAAGGCTTCTGGAGAGTTTTTTTCTACTGAAGCAAAGAGAGAGTAGGGTTCCTTCGGAGGAGCTTCCGCCGGTCATCTTCCTCCTCCCTGATAGCCTGTTCCAGGAACAGGTGGGCGCCGGTGCTGATCCTTTTCCTGCTTTCCACAGATTTCTCTTCTGAGTCTTCCACCCATCGAATGTAAGCGAGGGGGGGAGGAGCGACGATAATATGAGTCGATTCTCTTCCCCCCTTCTACGCGATTTTCTCTTTTGTTCTTTCCCTGTTGTTGTGCTCTGCACATCCTCTGCCTCCGCTATCAGTGAACGGCGACTGAGCAATGGTGCTGGTGTCATGCTCTTACGATGTAAATGCTGAATCATCCTCGTTTCTGGGATGTTAATATATATATGTTGAATGCTTGGATTAACAGGTCGAATGAATGATCCTCAGCTTCCCCCCTTTCTATCTACGCCAACACCCGTGTCTGGATTCTTCTCGGCATAGCTGTAATTCCGATTTCCCCGAGGTCTGCATCATGCCCCGAGTCATCGTGGGCTACAGAAATACCCCTCCCCGGGGGCTTCTCTTTCGCTCATCCTCATGTTTGATTCAAGGGTTCTCGCATCCCTCTCTCTTCTCGGACAGAGCTATGCTTCTGCGCATGCCTCTCTCCGCCATATGCAAAGTACGTTCATCCCCTGAACGTCGCTTTCTAACTGTTCAAGCATATGCCCCTGCAATGGGCCCGTCTCATTTATGCATTTACTGCATTTGTGCATCACGATCATCCAAACTGTTCCGAGGTTTTCTCATCGTCCCGATCACCTGGGGAGGGGAACATTCCCCCCGTGGCTTCACGGAACTGCTGGGCAACTAAGAACCCTACCCCTCGATGGCAGGCGTTTCTCCCTGAGCCCACAGCAGATAGCAACAGAGGGGTCTTGGCTCAACGAGCTCGCCCCCAACAATTCAGGACCTAATGAAGGCCGGGGATATGTGCTCCTCGCAGGCTAGCCCTCGGAGTTTCATCTTCCTAATGGTCAGTCCCTATAAGGGATAAGTCATACACTGTGGGTCATCCACCCTTAGCAGGCTAGCCCTCAGGGTGCTGTTCCCATCGTCAATGGCTTCATCTCTCCGTTTCTTCCCCCTATGGAACCTTGGTGCCCCTAGCAGGCTAGTCCTCGGGGTATCCTATCCAATGGGGTTTGCTGGCTGCCTTCGTGTAGACCGGCAGTTTAGGGGCTTGTTCCATGAGTGAACATGACTCCGCTTCTCCCCTACAACTCTTCAGATTCAGGGGAGATGCTGTCCAATTTTGGACAGATTAATAATGAATAAACCATAAGGAAACGCCCGTTCTGGACTCAATCGACTCGGTGCTCGAGTATGAACCTCGCACTGACTTATCACATCATTCTCGAAGAGTTTTACATCAATTTAACAAACAATTGGCCTCAAATGGCTTCAAAACCCTCAACATAAACTTAACAAACTCAAATGATTCGAAATTCATCAAAAATAAGCTAAAACGGCGTGGCCTTAACCCGACGCGCCCTAATACGGTGCGGTACCCCCCCCACGCCGGATTAACCCTACACTCAAAAAAATTAAAAACTTCCTTGCGCCTTTCCGGCGCGCCATGAACCGGCGCGCCCCAATCCTTTGTGCGCCGTCTTAACCAGCTATATGGCCGCGCCGTATTAGCCGCTATACCTACGTTTCTTCGTGCCGTATTAACATTTATGATGGCCGTGCCGGATTAAGATGTTATGCCTACGCTTTATCGCGCCGTATAAACCTTCCTTACATGGTCGCGCCGTTTTTGAAACCCCTTGTTGCTTTAATCGCTCATTTGCCCCCGAGCGGATCTCGTCCCTCGGGGTTGGCGTTAATAAATCACAATGGGTAATAAATTGAATAAGGGAGGGGCCAAGCTAGCCCGAACTATATTGTTATCATATCTTCATTACCATGTCCGTTAGCACTTTACTTTCGCTATTATATTTGTGTTGTTCTCCCGTTCCTTGATGGGGGGTAATAAACGTGGTTGATCATCATTTGCTTCCATGATTCTATTATCATGCTTAATATAGTCATGAACGTCATGTGTGCATGCATGCATAGATCCTCGGGTATATCAAATGGCGTCGACAGAAAGCCGGATTACGTCTGGTCGGATGTCTTCGCTATGCGTGACGGTGGTCTTCAGACCTATGTCCTCCGCCACGTACCGAGGATCCATAATTCTATGAACTATGCATCTTCTGCACGATAAATATATGCATCCTGCATGCCTTCGTCATGATCATCATGTAGCTCTTTTTAATCCGGCTTCGATAGCCCGCTATCTTGACAATTAATCAAAGGTGTTCCCTCCTCATGGGGGATGTAATTAATGCCATAGCCTTTATGGTATGGCGGACTGCTAGTCCTGACCGAACCTCACATTCGCCCGACATGGGTCAGAATGAGCGCATCACAAATTCGTCACTCATGTGACTGGCACGCTCGCGTCGTCAATTGATCATTTGACTACCAGTTGGTCAGTTGGTAGATCGACCCGCGCGAAAGAAAGAAAAGGTCGCAAACAATGGGATAATTCTCCTCATGATTTTTCAACTGCCTTGAGGAATAGGCGATCACCTTGCCATGTTGCATCAATACACAGCCTAGGCCAATTCTAGATGCATCAGTATAAACCTCGAATCCTCCTCCTTCAGTAGGCAATGTGAGTATAGGGACAGTAGTTAGACAATCTTTCAAAGTCTGGAAGCTTTTCTCACATTCCTCAGACCATATATACGGATTCTCCTTCCTCGTCAATCTCGTCAAAGATACCGTGATCTTGGAGAAATCCTTAATAAATCTTCTATAATATCCTGCCAATCCCAAGAAGCTTCGAATTTCTGCTATACTAGTAGGTCTTTCCCAGTTCTTTACAGCCTCGACTTTTGAAGGATCGACCGCAATACCGTTTCGAAAATTATGTGACCTAGGAAAGAAACTTCTTCTAGCCAAAAATCACACTTACTAAGCTTAGCGTAAAGTTTGTGATCTCTTAATAACTGTAGGGATTTCTTGAGATGTTTCTCATGCTCCATCTTAGACTTAGAGTAGATCAAAATGTCGTCAATGAAGACTACCACAAATTGATCAAGATATGGCCTAAATACACTGTTCATTAACTGCATAAATGCTGCAGGTGCATTGGTTATGCCAAAAGGCATAATAGTGAACTGATAGTGTCCATACCTGCTCCTGAACGTCGTTTTATGAATATCTTTCTCCTCCTCCTTGATCTTCAACTGATGATAACCTGATCGGAGATTATTTTTTGAAAAATATCAAGCTCCAGAAATCTGGTCAAATAGCTCATCAATCCTCGGCAATGGATATTTGTTCATGATTGTGAGTTGGTTCCATTGCCGATAATCAACACACAATCTCATGGACCCGTCCTTCTTTTTGACAAATAGGACTGGGGCTCCCCAAGGTGAAGTACTTGGTCGGATAAATCCTTTCTCCAATAACTCCAATAGTTGTTCTTTCAACTCCTTCATTTCGATAGCGGACATCCGATATGGAGCTTTAGAAATTGGTGCAGCTCCCAGAATTAAATCAATAGAGAAGACCACTTCTCTTTCCGGAGGAATACCAGGCAACTCGTCTGGAAATGCGTCAGAATAATCTTGAACGATAGGAATATCCTGTAAAATGGGTTCCCTATGCTCGGCCATAGTAATAGAAACTAAGAAAGTTTTACAACCCTTCTTTAATAATTTATTGGCTTTCAGGGCCGAAATAAGAGATAGGTGTCGAGAATGCCTAACACTAGAAAAAATAAGAGGTTGGGGTAACCAATAAAGGTTACCGTACCCAACTTACAGTTGACACTAGCACCATGTGTAGATAGCCAGTCGGCTCCCAATATAATATCATACCCTTCCATCTCCATGCATACTAAATTAGCGGGTAAGTTGCAACCGCAAACTAGAACTTCACTAGCAGGGTAGAAATATTTAATCTTTAATCCCGTTCCAATAGGGGTAGTAATAAAAAGTTTAGATTCTAATGGAACATGCCTCATAGGCAGAATATCAGCAAAGCTCTTAGATATGATGGAATGCGTAACTCCAGTATCAAATAAGACAGAGGCAGGCCTTGAGCATACAGAAAGTGTACCTTCCACGATGCCTCCATCTTTGGTAGGTTCTGCATCCATAAGAGCTTGGAGTCTTCCTTGCTTCTTGACTACAATTGGAAGTTTTTCTGGCGGAGATTGCTCGTTAAGAAGTGGGCAACTCGGAATTCTATGTTCCCGACTTCTGCATCGAAGATAGGCACCCAGCCTTCTCCAGCACTCATCTGCCTTATGTCAGGGCTTCTCACAATATTTGCATAGTTCCTTTGATGATGCAGTGACCGGGACGATTTGTTTGTCAAATGATCTCGGCCTCTTGTCCTTTTGAAAATCACGTCCATCCTTATTGAAATTACGCCCATCTTTATTGAAGTTACGCCCATCAAAATTGGGTCTCTTCTTCCCGAAGGAGGGCTTGAAATTACCGGATCCAATAACTTGCTCCTTATTGGCATCTCTTCCCCGGATGCGATCAGACAACTCTGTTGCATCTTCCAGGAGTTGGGCTCTTCTCACCGCATCAGTGTAAACTTGGATATCCATCGGGGCGAGTTGAGTAATGTACTGCGGCTTCAAACCATTTAAAAACCTTCTTGCCTTCATCTTTTTGGTACCCACAAGGTATGATGCGTGCCGAGATAGTCTCGTAAATTGGGCTTCATATTCCGCCACCGACAAACTTCTTTGTTTCAAGGAAGCGAACTCAGCGGCCTTCCTTTCTTGCACCCGATCAGAGAAATATTTGTTGTTGAAGTGCTCCACGAACTCCTCCCACAACACATGATCGTGAAGTAGAGTTGCTTCGACCGACTCTCACCAAGCACGGGCATCCTTTTCTAGTTGAAAAGTGGTAAGTAGGACCTTTTCATCATCAGTACATTGCATGACTCGAAATATCCTCTCGATTTCCTTTACCCAATGTTCGGCCTCATCCAGCTCCGTGGACCCAGCGAACTTGGGAGGGTTCATACTCTTGAAATTCCTATCTAAATCTCCAGCTCCTCGGTTTGCTCCTCCCTGAGCAACTTGCTATAGAGCTTGGGTTAAACCTTGCACCGTCCTTTGCATCTCGCGCCATTGAGCTCTCTTGGCCACCATTGATGAAAATTAAACCTGCAAACGCAACTACAAAACTTAGGCGTTTTGTTTATTTATTGATTAATCATTCTTTAAATTCTAGCCCATGGCTCTACCCAATCTTACCGGGAAGGTTCAAGACACTATCTAATTTCTAGATCAACATCTAGAACCTATATCAAGGGAAACCTAGGGTTTATGAAACCTAGGCTCTGATACCACAAAGACTGTCACGCCTCGACGTGGAATATCAAGGCGCGACGAGTCATACATTCGTGTCGATCAGAGCATGTATAATAGGGTCTAAACCACAAGAAGAGATAAGAATAAAATATAATTCTATTTCATCGAAATAAAGTTTTGCAACATTCTTAAGCCTTAAGAGGCATAATACAACTTCTAAGTACATAATTCTAGCAAGAGCAACCGCTCATAAACCTAGGCAACTAAGGTAAACTTGATCCCTCGTTCACTCTAGCCCATTCCCATGAGTTTGGGGTTCATCATCGGAATTACCTGCAATGTTAACCGGAAAACGTAGGGTGAGCGAAACGCTCAGTATGAATTTATATCTCTATACCAGGCATCTTAAAGTAATTAACATTTTGGATAGTTATCGTGCTATGCCGGGAAACATAAATAAAACATGGAACATGAATATGAGATAGAGTAAAGAAATGCTAGTAATTGGAATCACAAGTACACAAGATATCAAGAAATGAAGTTCAAGTAGAGATCATGTAGAAAGTAATTTCATGGAATTTGACCATTTCATGCCAGTATATACAAGTCAAGTAATTCATGTATTCAAGCAAGTAATTCACAAATTGTGGAATGCCGTAAATGAATCTAGCAAGTCAAGCACTTTGGTGCAATACCACACCTGGTCAATCAACTCCCATAGGCACTAGTACTTTCGGGCGCTCCCCCCAGGACCAGACCGGGCCCCATTAACGCCAAGCATTGGATTATGGATCATAGATCCCAAGTATATTTAGACATCCACGTAATATTTACGGCCAACGAATTTCAAGGTAAAGCTCTTGGAATAAGGTACAATATTATGATTCAAGGATCAAGTGGTTGTAACAGAAATCCCAGAAGGATTTAAGGCATAATTTTTAACGACATTAAGTCGATAAGGAATTAAATTTGTCGGGTGAGGCACAATCAGCCTTTGCGGAAAACCTCATAAAATGGGTTTAGATCGAGTTTTTCACAGTCAGATGTTTTAGCTAGAACCTGAAGAATTATGGCCAGGTAAGAGGTGAGACAGTGGGAGGCACCCCTCGTATACACGAGGTCCTAATTAATAAACCACTTGTCCACTTAAAGCGTTTGCCCGTGGACCTATTTCCTTAGACACCGTTCTTCCTTGAAAATCTTGCTGATTCCACGACTTGTCAGAAATAAGGAAACAACTTTAGCGGAAATTCTATTCCCTTTTTCGCAGTCGGAGCTTTACTAGACAACCGTGGAATTACGGCCAAGTAAGAGGTGGGACAGTGAGAGGCTCCTCTCGTATATACGAGGTCCTAATTAATAAACCACTTATCCACTTAAAGCGTTTACCCGTGGACCTCTTTCCTTGTACACCATTTCTCCCTTGGCAATCTAGTGATCTTCGACTTATCGAGAATATGCTAACCATGGTAATACGGAAATCATTAAACTTGTATTGATCAAGATTATGCAAGTAACCCTTACGATTTTTAAAGATGATATCTACTCCATTCAGAAGCTAGAAAGATAATAGAGTCATAGATGGCAAGGATAATTTGATGGTAACAAGAACTAGGAAGGAAGCTTAAGCTCATGGAATAGAATTCTTACCTTCCGTATCCTAATTTATTCATGTGTGGGACTCACATGATATGTAACAAGATATAATTTAAAATTTATAGATACAGTATGTTGGATGATATATTGGTTTAGATATCTCTTGAAAACATCGAGAAACGACATGCGGAGATTAGCGAAAATCCCCTTTTCGACGTGTTTATGATACCTCTTCAATATATTAGCTATAACATGCTTAATAAAAATTCAAGAAAATGGTACCAATGGAAAGAGCACTTGAAAACACACAAGATGACATGATTTATTGAAGATTTAGCTCGAGGGATACCTACCTTTAATCGAATTGAAGAGGAAGGGAAAACTGGACGAAATATTCAAGAGTTCCTTTTCTCCTCCAAATCACACCTCCAAATCTCCTCCAATCCTTCCTTCAACGTAGCAAATGCCTCAAGGGTGATTAAAGGGTTTGAGATGGGCCTATTTATACGAAAAGCTTGGCGAAACTAGTCAAGATTCCTCCCTCCCAAAAATCAAACTTCTCCACTTTTAATGTAATGATCAAAGAAGAAAATTCCAACTTCTCTTCTTAATCTAGCCTTGATTTGGTGTGAACACATTGGTGTGAACACATGGTAAAAGTCTTAATTCGGTGTGTACACGTGGGAAAAGCCTTAATTCAGTGTGAACACATGGGGAAAGTCTTAATTCGGTGTGAACACATGGGAAAAGTCTTAATTTGATGTGAACACATGGGAAAAGTCTTAATTCGGTGTGAACACATGGGAAAAGTCTTAATTCAGTGTGAACACATGGGAAAAGCCTTAATTTGGTGTGAATAGGTAGGAAAAGTCTTAATTTGGTGTGAACACATGAAAAAAATGACTAATCCATGGTGGGCTATGATATAGGGTTTGAATTTTGTGACAATCTTCTAGAAATTAGATTAATTTAATCATAAAAAGGTGTATTAAACATGTGTTACGAATTTTAAGCCTATTTAACCTTTTTTAGCCCATTAGCCCATAATCCAGTCCATTATGGGTTATCCAATGGCCCAATACTCAATCATAATCCATTTTAAGGGATTTAATTGGGTCTACTATACTTTTTCCGAAATGTAAAATATTTAATTTTAATATTAATTTATTTCAAGAAAATTCAATCATCTAATTTATTTCGTATAGTAACAATGTAATTTCATCATTTCCTAATTATTATAATTATATAACTAAATTAAAAATTTTTAATTTATCCATTTATTTTGTTGGGTTTCTAAAGTCATTAAGGTCGGTGCACATGTTCGATGTTGTATGTCAGGTCAGTGCACATGAAGAAAATGCTGCATGCAAAGGTCGGTGCACGTTGTCATTGGTACATACTAAGGTCGGTGCACATGCTCATTGTTGCATACAAAGGTCGGTGCATGTTGTCATTAATACATACTAAGGTCGATGCACATTGTCATTGTTGCATACAAAGGTCGGTGCACGTTGTCATTGCTGCATACACAGGCCGGTGCACATTGTCTTTGTGCACACTAAGGTCTGAGCATATGTGCATGAGCTCACATTAAGGTCTGAGCATATGTGCAATCTTAGGTCTAAGCATATGTGCATCAGGTCTGAGCATATAAGTTGAAGGTCGATGCTAGTGCATCAGTGTTTCATGCATAAGGTTGATGATAGCATTGCTCTCTTGTCTAAGGTCTATACATCTATACGTCTGTGCACATACATGGTTTAGCTTGATAGGTCTAACTGTGCATCTTATAGGTCTGAGCATATTCATATTTTCTTCTCTAAGGTCAGTGCAACTGCAATAAAAGGACTGCATTCAGTATTAAGCATATATTCTCTCAAAAGCTATGACTATAAGGTGTTTGATGAAATGCCTTGCATTCTTGTTGATAGGATTAAGTTACTGTGGGACCCAGAATCAAAAATATAAAAGGCTAGAAGGTTTATACTCGGCATGATAACGTGGCTCGAGTTCTTAACTCACAGGCACGTGATCCAAGGCTAGTCTGGACTAGAGTATTAGCCACGTAGACAGCACACCTTCAGCATCTTGACACGTGGACCTCCAACGGAGCATTCCTTTTCGAATTTCCCTGAGCGAGAACGTGTTTCCCACCCGCCACATTCTCATGAGCCTATAAAAGGAGGACAGGTCACTCAATTAAGAGATATAGAAAGATACGAAAAGAAGCAAAAAGAAGGAGAGCATATAAAATTGAGAGAGCACTAGCAGAGAGAAGGAGAGCAACCGAGGAAGAGAGGAATCTGAGAGGAAGTTTGTGAAAGCTAGTTGCAGTGAGTTGAAGAAAAAAATAGAGTATCAGAGTGTCTGCTATCTGAGTGAGTTGTATCTCAACTTCTGGATCAGATCCAGAGTTGAATTGCTCAACTGTGAGCTACAATTGCATTTTTGTTATTGCTCTTTATTTCATCTTTTCTTTTCAAATCTCTTGTAAGCTGTGTGTCAGCAGAGCAATCTGTAAAGCTCTGCAGGCGAGGTTGAATCCTCGGACAGCAAGCTGTGAAGCTCAGTGGTTGAAGTTGTGAATCAGCGGTCTAGCAAGATGTGAAGCTCAGCTGATTGTAGGGATCTAGTCCCCGAAGCAGTGGATCAGTAGATTCAAGTTGTGAGTCAGCAGTAAGCTTGACTCAGTTGAGTAAGGGGTGGATGTAGATCTCGAGCTCGAGATTGAACCACCTAAAATTGCCTTGTTCATTGTGTGTCTGCTTATTTACTTTTCACCACTTGACTAGATGAATGCTTAGGAAAGTTCAGTACTAATTTCTCTAGTCTGTCTGCTTATTCATCTGAGTTTCTTTTTATATTCGATTGATTGCCATTGACTGTGCATGTTCGCTGAAATCTGAATCTATTCTGAATTGAGTTGAATTTCTTCATCATAATTCTGATTTATAATAGATAACTTAGTGGTATATAAAAAGGCTAAGTCAGAAGGATATATTACATCTATCTGGAAAACTGATCCTTGTGTGAGGAGATTATCTAATCAACCCTCCACCTAGTACCATACTGGGTTATCAATTCAGTGAACTATTGTTTCCATAGATGATGATTCATATTATTTCAATAGTGTGATTTGCAATAGTTCATTGCTAATTCTGCATTTCTTTTAATTGCTGTGAATCATTCAAAATTTGGGGTAGACCCCCCTCTCTAGATCTGTATTTATTCGTTTCAACACGTGGTATCAGAGCCTAACTCTCCCTAAGGGCTTCACATCCCGAGAGGTTAGTTGAAATGGATGCTAGAGGATTAACCGTAGAAGGTCACTCAACCAGTAAGCCTCCTTACTTTGATGGAAATAATTATGTATATTGAAAAAATCGCATGCAGGTCTTCCTTCGTGCGAAAGATTATGAGATTTGGAAACTTGTGAGTAAGGGACCATTCGAGCTCCCCGATGATGAGGAAGTATGGACCAGAGAGCAAATTCGGGGATCTACATTGAATTGGAGTGCTATCAATGCGATTTAGTGCGCTCTACATCCCATGGAGTTTTCAAGAGTTTCTTCCTGTTCTACTGCTAAGGAAATGTGGGATAAGCTAGAGGTAATCTACGAGGGTACGTCCTAGGTGAGAGAGACTAAGGCTAACATGTTAATCTCAGACTATGAAACCTTCAAGATGAAATCAGATGAGTCCATCTCTGAGATGTACGCCCGATTGATGATTATCACCAATAGTCTAAGGAGTCTAGGTAAGGTATACAGTGAGTATGAATTAGTTAGGAAAATTCTCAGGTCCCTGACTCAAATTTGGCACACCAAGGCCACTATTATGGAGGAGTCCAGGAACTTAGCCACCACCACTGTAGATGAACTCGTAGGTTGTCTCATGACGTATGAGTTGAATCTGAATAGAGTGGATGAGTCAGAAAAGAAGAGGAAACCACTTGCACTGAAAATATCACCTAGCAGCAAAGGTTCATCAAGTGAACATAGTTCTTCGAGCTCAGAAGAGGATGTAGGTGAGTTTGCCATGCTTACGAGAAAGTTTAAGAAGTTTCTTAGAAAGGAAGGAAAAGGGCTTAGAAGAAAATATTATTTTGAAAAGAGACAGTCGAAGCATAGATCTGAAACTGTTAAGAAAACTGACTCTAATGTTTGTTATAATTACAGGAAAGCTGGTCACCTGAAGGCAGACTGCCCCGAGCTATAGAAGGAGAAATTCAGGTCAAAGAACAAGAAAGGAAAGGCAATGATCAGTACCTGGAGTGACAAGGATGAAGGAAGTCTCAGCAGCACATCAGACAGTGATAAGGAAGACAGACTCTGCTTAATGGCCAAAGACGATGAAAGAGAAAGTGATGAAGAGGTAACTAATCCATTCGAAAACTATACTCATCATGATTGGGAAGATGCTTATGCAGAGATCTTAGATAAGGATGATGATGTGCGTAAGGAAAATAGGTATTTGAAAAGAAGAATAACTTCTTTAGTGAATGATACATCCCTGAATGATAAAATCACTTGCCTAGAAATAGAAAATGTTAGCTTAAAGAAATCTCTAGCTGAATATGATAACTTGATAACCATTTTAACTGACATAAGGAATGAGAATGAGAGTCTGAAAAATGTGACTGATGAATTGAAAATTAGAATGCAGAAATTTGATGAAGAAACCAAAATTGCTATTGAAAAATATGATGTTGTTGTTGGAGTGAATAATAAATTGAAAGAGACAAATGAAAATCTAGAGAAGGAGAATAAGGATAAACAACAATCCCTTGAAGGCATGACCCAGGGAATTGATAATCTAAATGCCATTCTAGGAACAAGGGCAAATTTCAAAAGGGAAGGATTGGGTTTCAATCCAACAAATAAAAATAGGATTGATGTAAAAACGATGACATTCGTTGCTGAGAAAGGAACATCAAAATTCAAACCTCTAATAAGAATAAACCCTGAAGAGAGCAACAACAAAAATTCTGTGAAAAATGTCAATCAAAACAAGCCCTGTGCCAAGGACTAGGGCAAAGCAAAGATTGAGCTGTATAGTGGATCATACACACACACTACTACGCCTCAGGCTAGAGGATAGGTTAGGGGTCAATATACTAAAGATCAAGTCCAAGGAAAACCCCAGACCAAAACATCCCAGTATCCACAGAAAGGTCGAGGTAGCTACCAACCTCCACAGACCTATTCCTCATTTCACAACCCCTATTATTACCACCCGAGTAAGATAGGTCGAGGCAGTCCCAACAGGAGGTCAGTGCAGCAGTCACAGTATAGTCAAAAACATAGACCTCAATTGGTGAGGACACCAGAGCTAGCCGTCGTTATCAGACACATAGCACGACTCGAGCGACGCCGACCTCCTTGTGGCTGGGTGATAGCATGGAGTCCCCACCTGGGTATTGAGTTTCTTTATGTTTATTACGAGTGTATTGGTGTGTATTTATTTGAGTATTTATGAGTGTAATGGGTCAAGGTTGTAAAATGGGTTACACTTCATGTAAGGAGCCCAATTTCCAAATTGGGCCTCCAAACTTTTAGGAGCCCAATTGGGCCTCTCTCTCCCTTGTGGGCTTCTACACATGTGGGCCCAAAAGGCTGGTCCATGGCCCAAGATGGGCTTCTAGAAGACTTGGACCATTGGACCAAGAAGACAAAGGTAGAGGATGCCCCCTCCTTGTCCCCCATGCTTGTCCCCCACCTACCCTTAATGGGGGGTGTCCCCTCCTTGTCCCCCATGCTTGTCCCCCACCTACCATTGACCAATGTTAGTGGATGTTCTTTGGTGTTAGCGGATGTCCTTTCTTATAGATCTAGGGTTTTAATATTTATAGTCTCTTGTTGTATTTTGGTGGAACTAATGAAAATTTGAAGATAATATTGCTTGGTGTGCACTCCCCTCTCCCTCTTGAGTGTTCTTGGTGTTCTTCCTCCTCCCACCCCCAACTCTCTCTAGATCTGATCCCAAATCTTCTATCTCCATCACATTTCTTCTACTTCTCTTCTTCCTCTATCATCTGTGATCGTTCACCGCCACCGCCGCCACCGTTCGTGCCGCCGTTGAGCCACCACAAGCCAGCCTTCTTCTTGCTGCCCCAAGCTTGGAGTTGCGGGACATAAGCTCGGTGAAGGAGCTGGTATGGGCGATCCGACCGTTTGATCACAACGCAACTTTGAGGGTAGGTTCCTAACATCATACGAAAATCTTAGTTCCATTTTTTCCCCAATCAGAGACAGTTTAGGCCTCCTCCTAGCCCTTTGTTCTTCTTCTTAAAGTCTGTTTGGGAGCAGACCAGTGGGATAGATCTTAGGAGACAAAATTTCTTGCCCACAAAACGATGTCAGGTTGAGACATAAGACCTATGTGCATGATCGTCTCCCTCCCCTCTATCCACCATAAAAATCCCGAGTCCTTATTCGTTCATTTGGTCCTCGGTCAAAGCCCTTGATCAGGGAGGTTAGGTTCTGTTTAGCCTGTTCTGTAATTCAGGATAGTGTGCTCAGTAAAATTGTAGTCGCTCCTATTTTTAATCTAACCGTTGGAAGAAGCTTTGATTCTAGTATGTCGTAGGATTTTGCGTCATGTTTCCAGCGGTACATTTTTTGTCTCGATCCGACATCGGGGCTGCTCGTGGTGACCGATCTCGCCACGGTGCGCAAAGCTGCCCGGGTCTGTCCCGAGGTTGGCCTGCTGAAAGGGGTGAACGAAAAAAGCCAGCAAAAATACGTCGGGGAGGATTCAGCCGCCGCCGCTCCAGGAGATCATCCGGGAACCTACTGCCGTCGTCTCGGTGGGCCACCGCTCCCAAAAGCCTCCCGGAGGATGTGGCTCCTTTGTTCGTTCGTGGTTGCTGTCCTGCCGACCAGCAAACTGCCGAGCCGGAACTGCCGCACGGGACCCGCCAAAATGCTGCCCCCCAACCCAAGTTCGGTGCCCCCCGGAGTCGATGTGTAGCCTGTTAACTACCTGCGTGGAGTGGGCATGTAGTTCATTGCTGTAATTAATTTTAACTCTTGTACCGGGAGTCACCGTCTTGGCCGGGACGTCTTCCCCATGCCCCGAGCGTGGAGGTACACTCGTCGCCCCTCTTTAGTCGCTTGCTTTCCTAGTATAGGCTCTTGATGCCGCTGCTCGTGAGCGTGTTAGGCCCCTAGATCGTTCAAATTAGTCACCGCTGTGAGTTCTGAGTGTGAGACCCGTCCCGTGACTCGATCCGAGCACGAGAGACTCATTGTCGGTTTCTCAGCCGTGCAGATCGACTTGTTTCCCTCGCCAGGGACGACCGTGAGTGAGTTCTTCTTGTTTGGGCACATTCACCTCATCAGGAGTTACGTTAGGTGCCGAGTTATTCGTGTTGTTGCTGGTCGCGTCGTCCAACAAGTCACGTCGTCTAGTAGACGTCCAAGGATCGCACCAACCACATCGAGTCTCATTGTCGTCCCACATCAAATTGGTATCAGAGCCGGTTTGAGTCTAGAGTAGTCTGGTCCAAGGTCTTGCGTTGCATCCCAATATTCGGTATATAAAAAGGTGTTGCCCGACCGTTAGGTTACGTTTATCGGGGAGGTGATTCACTGGCGTGAGAGGATCTTCGGATCCCCAGACTCCGCCAAGTACCGGATATCGGTTTAAGTGTAGGGTCCTCAACTTGCATCAGTCCATCCATATAGGTCTAGTGAGTCACCCTTAATTCTCTTTAGGTCTGATTGCATGCCCACCCGTGGAGGTGCCCAGTACCATCGCCCTGACACTATGGGTGAATCCCGAGGTGCCAACCCGGGAGGCTGTTCCCTGGAGGACATGATAGCTCTACTCATGGAGAGCATGGATAGGTCCAAGCAAACTCTTAGGGAGCATACCGAGCGTATGGAGAGCCGATTCAAAGCCATGGAGGACCGCACCGAGGCTTCTGACCGATCTGTCCAAGGTCTGGTTGGAAGGCTAGAGAGTGTGGAGAGAACCCCTCGCCGGGACCTACCCGGCATTCTTCTAGCCCCTCAGGCGCCTGCTGCCCTGCCCGCGCCTGCTGCCCAGCCCGCACCACCTTGGGCTGAGGAGCAACGGCCACGTGCCCTCCATTTTGAGGACTACGAGTCCGACAACGATTACGAGGGAAATGGCCGGCGCCAGCGTGGTCACCGACCACATAGGGATGATGAGGACGAACGGATCCTCAAGGCCGTCCGTGTGGACCCTCCCACGTTTGATGGGTCCAAGCCTTTGGAACCCAAGATCTATCTTGATTGGGAGGCCAGCATGGACCGATACTTTGAGTGGTTCGAGATGACGGACCACCGGAGGGTCAGGTATGCCAATATGAAGTTGTTGGGGCAAGCACAAACTTACTGGAGCAATGTAGAGAGCTTGCTCTTTCAGCGTCATGAGCCTCAGGTAGGTTCTTGGGATGAGATGAAGGACAAGCTTAGGCGTAAGTAACTTCCTGCCACGTACCGTCAACGACTTATTGATAGGTGACAGAGTCTCACCCAAGGGGACCGATCCGTATCAGACTACATTGCGGAGTTTGATGAGTACTTTTTGTGATGTGGCGTTACGGAGGAGAGCACCATGCCTGTATCACGCTTCCGTCGTGGTTTGCGGCCCCACTACCAATATGAATTATTTCATCCCAATGTTACCACCTTAGAAGACGCATACCAGGTTGCTCTAGAGTTGGAGCAGTTCGAGGGGGAGTTGGCTCCCGTCCAGCGCCCGGGGTTCACTTATCAGCATGGGACCCACCCTCGTACCACGCCTACCTCCTATAGCCGGATATGGTGGCCCGTGCCCCGGAACCCCCTCGGCAGGACTCCACTGCTCCTAGGCTCCGCACTTTCCCTCCGAGGGATCCTCCCCCTCACCCGCAGGCACCCGTTCCCGCCCCTCGGCCTTATCAACCCGTCGTACCAGCTCGACCTCTTATTCCCACACCCCCAGTCCGTCGAGAGGACAAGGGTAAGAGGTCATTGATTGGTGATACATCTCAGGGCATCGGGACACGAGACCGTTGCTATAGTTGTGGTGGAGTTGGTCACTTTGCCAGCACGTGTCCCACTCGGGAAACACTTGTTATTGCCGACACACCGGCTCGTGACCCCACCCCCAAGTTGGTGCCAGTCAGTTATGAGTCAGATCAGGAATTGGCTGAGGAATTCTATGATGAGCTGTTGGAGGGCGAGCAGGTCGACGTCCCTGGTACCTCATATAAGGAAGACGTGCAGTTGGGTATAGTCAGGTGCATCCTGGCCCAGCCTCAGGTGAGTGACGACTGGCATCGTACCACCATTTTTCACACATTTTGTAGGCTGGAAGGGAAAGCCTGTAAGGTGATTATGGATAGTGGGAGCTGTATCAACGCTATCTCCACAGGCACTGTCAAACGTCTTGGTTTGACTCCCGTGGATCACCCTGCACCCTATCGAGTTTCTTGGGTGGATTCCACTTCCATCCCTGTCAGACTGCAATGTCTGGTGCCGCTGCAGTTTCAGGCATACCGTGATGCGATCTGGTGCGATGTACTACCTATGGAGGTGTGTAGTATCATCCTTGGTAGGCCTTGGCTCTTTGACCGAGATGCCACCCTCTATGGCAAGTCGAACACATGCACCTTCGACCATGATGGCCACAGGATTACCCTCCACCCTGTCCAGCCGAAGGACCCGTCTGTCTGAGGACCAGTTGGCCCCAGTACTGCGACCTCTCCTAGTCAAGGGAAAGTCGATCCACCCACTTTGTCCTTAGCATGGGCTACCACCTCTTCGACTGCTCCTAGCATAGTGGATCCTCCACCCAGGAGGTTGATGATGATCAGTCCGAGAGAGATGGAGCAGGAGGTGACCGAGGGTAACCCCATTCTAGCTGTTGTTGTCCGGGGTGTAGAGGATGTCGCCCTTAGGTCCAAAAATGAGCATCCCCCAAAGATAGCAGTAATATTACGGGAGTTTTCTAATGTCTTCCCCGAAGACCTCCCTGGAGGCCTTCCACCTATGAGGGACATCCAGCATGAGATCGACCTCGTCCCGGGCTCATCTTTGCCCAACCTTCCCCATTATAGGATGAGTCCCATGGACCATATCGAGCATCAGCGACAGGTCGAGGAGTTGATGAGTCGGGGATCCCTTAGGACAGTAAGAGTCCCTGCGTTGTCCCCGCACTATTGGCCCCAAAAAGGATGGCACATGGAGGATGTGCGTTAATATCCGTGCAATCAACAAGATCACGGTGAAGTATCGTTTTCCCATTCCCTGATTGGATGATTTGCTTGACATGATGACGGGAGCCACTATCTTTTCAAAGATAGATCTTCGTAGTGGCTATCACCAGGTGCGGATCAGGCCTGAGGATGAGTGGAAGACGGCATTCAAGACCAAGGATGGTCTTTATGAGTGGTTGGTTATGCCCTTTGGGCATTCCAACGCCCCTAGCACCTTCATGCAGTTGATGACCCAAGTCTTACGCCCTATGATAGGGGTCTTCTTGGTCTTCTACTTTGATGACATCCTTATCTACAACCGCACTAGGGAAGACCACTTAGACCATCTTAGACAGGTCTGCATTGTGTTGAGGTGAGCGAGTTTATTCGCCAACCTAAAGAAATTTTCTTTCATGTCCGATCAGATCACTTTTCTCGGGTTCATTGTGTCGAGAGATGGAGTCTCCGCTGATCCAGAGAAGATTAGGGCCATAAGGGAGTGGCCCAAGCCCCGCACTCTCCACGATGTCTGGAACTTCCATGGCTTAGCGACGTTCTATCGTCGCTTCATTCGTGGCTTCAGTTCTATCATTGCCCCGATCACTGATTGCATAACGAAGGGGGCATTCGTATGGACTAAGGCTGCAGCCACGACCTTTCAGGACATTATGGAGCGCATGACCTAGGCATCTGTCCTTGCTTTACTTGATTTTTCTAAGGTGTTTGAGGTCACGTGTGATGCTTCTGATGTGGGTATTGGTGGCGTTTTGAGTCAGGAGTCCCACCCTATTGCATTCTTTAGCGAGAAGCTTAATGATGCCAAACTGTGATATTCCACATACGATAAAGAATTCTACGCAGTTGTCCAGGCATTGAGGTATTGGAGACACTATTTGTTGCACCAGGAGTTTGTCCTCTTCTCTGACCATGAGGCCTTACGATTCCTCCATACCCAAAAGAAGCGGAATGCTCACCATAGTCGTTGGGTGGAGTATCTCCGGGAGTACACCTTTCTGCTCAAGCACAAGGCAGGGGCGGAGAACAAGGTGGCCGATGCACTGAGTCATCGGATGATGATGTTGACCACCATGAGTATTGAGGTGGTAGGGCTAGAGAGGCTGAAGGACGCCTATGTTGACTGTCCAGACTTTGGTCCGATCTATGCCATCCTTCAAGATGGTCCCTCACGCGATTATAGCGAGTTTGTACTGCAGGAGGGTCACATATTCCGGGATGACAAGTTGTGCATCCCACGGACTTCTGTTTGTGACTTTCTTACGTGGGAGATACACGCGGGAGGTCTTGCTGGTCACTTTGGCCGGAACAAGACCATAGAGGCGGTCAAGCATCGATTCTACTGGCCTAGCCTAAAGAGGGATGTTGCTCGTATTGTGGCCCAGTGCCGCAATTATGCTATGGCCAAACAGAGGAAGCAAAATAACGGCCTCTATACTCCCCTTCCCGTCCCAGATAGTCCATGGCAGGACATTAGCATGGACTTTGTGTTAGGATTGCCCCGCACCCTCCGAAAGCATGACTCAATCTTTGTGGTTGTCAACCGGTTCTCCAAGATGGCATTATTCATTCCATGCTCCAAGACATCGGATGCCACTAGAGTTGCCCGTCTTTCTTCTCCCATTGTGTCTCCAGATTTGGCCTTCCCCGTACCATAGTATCAGATAGGGATGTTCGATTCACCAGTTACTTTTGGAAGACCCTATGGCACATGATGGGCACCCAGCTGAAATTCTCCACTGCATACCACCCCCAGACCGATGGTCAGACTGAGGTTGTCAATAGGAGTTTGGGGGACCTTCTGAGGTGTCTAGTCCGTGATCGAGTTAGGGATTGGGATTTGGTCTTACCCTTAGCAGAATTTGCCTACAACGATTCGGTTAATAGGTCTACAGGCATGAGCCCCTTTGAGATTGTCACTGGCCGTAGACCTAGGAAGCCTATAAACTTGGTCCCATCTCCCATCCAGTCCCGTGTGTCTGAGTCAGCTGAGTCCTTTGCCACTCATATTAGGCAGTTGCATGAGCATATACATTGTCACATTGAGTCCAGCAACACACGATACAAGGAGTTGGCTAACGCCCACAAGCACCACCGTGAATTTTAGGAGGGCAAGTATGTCAAGATTAGGGTTAGGCCTGAGCGATTTCCCTCGGGAACCATGAAGAAGCTACAAGATCGCGGTGCCGGTCCTTTCCGAGTAGTGAAACGAGTTGGTCCTAATGCATATGTTGTAGATCTGCCAGAGGAGTACGGGATTAGCTCCACTTTCAACATCTCGGATCTAGTCACTTATAGGGACCCAGCGGTGCTACCCAGTGAGCCCTTTGAGCCGTCTCCACCCATTGTGAGCGACCCCACCCCCGAGTGTCCACCTCCAGCTTTGTCACCTCAGCAGCGTGAGCAGATAGAGCGTATACTAGACGAGCAGGTGACTACTACCCGGGGTGGAGTGTACCAACGCTATCTGGTGCGATGGAGGGGACGTCCCGTGTCCGATGACACTTGGATAACCTGACAAGAGTTACAGAGGATAGATCCAGATCTGCTGGATCGATACCAGAGCGATCAGGACCCCTACTCGACAGGGTCGAGCTTCTCCCACCCAGGGAGAATTGGTGACGACACCAGAGCTAGCCGTCGTTATCAGACACATAGCACGACTCGAGCGACGCCGACCTCCTTGTGGCTAGGTGATAGCATGGTGTCCCCACTAGGGTATTGAGTTTTTTTATGTTTATTATGAGTGTATTGGTGTGTATTTATTTGAGTATTTATGAATGTAATGGGTCAAGGTTGTAAAATGGGTTACACTTCATGTAAGGAGCCCAATTTTTAAATTGGGCCTCCAAACTTTTAGGAGCCCAATTGGGCCTCTCTCTCCCTTGTGGGCTTCTACACATGTGGGCCCAAAAGGCTGGTCCAAGGCCCAAGATGGGCTTCTAGAATACTTGGACCATTGGACCAAGGAGACAAAGGTAGAGGATGCCCCCTCCTTGTCCCCCATGCTTGTCCCCCACCTACCCTTAATGGGGGGTGTCCCCTTCTTGTCCCCCATGCTTGTCCCCCATCTACCCTTGACCAATGTTAGTAGAGGTCCTTTGGTGTTAGTGGATGTCATTTGGTCTAGATCTAGGGTTTTAATATTTATAGTCTCTTGTTGTATTTTGGTGGAACTAATGAAAATTTAAAGAGAATATTGCTTGGTGTGCACTCCCCTCTCCCTCTTGAGTGTTCTTGGTGTTCTTCCTCCTCCCACCCCCAACTCTCTCTAGATCTGATCCAAAATCTTCTATCTCCCTCACATTTCTTCTACTTCTCTTCTTCCTCTATCATCTGTGATCGTTCACCGCCACCGCCGCCACCGTTCGTGCCACCGTTGAGCCACCACAAGCCGGCCTTCTTCTTGCTGCTCCAAGCTCGGAGTTGCGGGATAGTAGCTCGATGAAGGGGATGGTACGGGCGATCCGACCGTTGGATTGCGACAAAACTTTGAGGGTAGGTTCCTACCATCGTAGGGCAATCTCAGTTCAATGTTTGCTTCAATCAGAGACTTTTTAGGCCTCCTCCCAGCCCGCTGTTCTTCCTTCTCAAAGTCTGCCTGCGAGCAGACCAGCGGGATAGATCTTAGGAGACAAAATTTCTTGCCCACAAAACGATGTCAGGTTGAGGCATAAGACCTATGTGCGTGATCGTCTCCATCCCCTCTATCCACCATAAAACTCCCGAGTCTTTATTCGATCATTTGGTTCTCAGTCAAAGCTCCTTATTAGGGGGGTTAGGTTCTTTCCAGCCTGTTCTGTATTTCGGGACAGTGTGCTCAGTCAATTTGCAGTCACTCCTATTTTTAATCCAACCGTTGGAAGAAGCAGTGATTCTAGTATATTGTAGTATTTTGAGTCCTCTTTCCAACGATACCTTTTGTGTCTCGATCCGATGTTGGGTCTGGTTGTGGCGGCCGATCTCGCCAGGGTGCGTAAAGCTGCCCGTGTCTGTCCCGAGGTTGGCCTACTGAAAGGGGTCAACGGAAAAAGCCAGCAAAAATACGTCGGGGAGGATTCAGCCGCCGCCGCTCCAGGAGATCGTCTGGGAACCTGTTGCCGTCATCCGGGGGGCTGCCGCTTCCAGAAGCCTCTAGGAGGACATGGCTCCTTTGTACGTCCATGGTTGCTGTCTTGCCGACCAGCAAACCGTCGAGCCGGAACCGCCGCACGGGACCCACCAAAATGCTGCCCGCCAACCCAAGTTCGGTGCCCCCCGGAGTCGATGTGTAGCCTGTTACCTCCCTGCGTGGAGTGGGCCTGTAGTTCATTGTTGTAAATAATTTTAACTCTTGTACCGGGAGTCACCGTCTTGGCCGGGACGTCTTCCCCACGCCCCGAGCGTGGAGGTACACTCGCCGCCCCTCTTTAGTCGCTTGCTTTCCTAGTATAGGCTCTTGATGCCGCTGCTCGTGAGCGTGTTAGGCCCCGAAATCATTCAAATTAGTCACCGCTGTGAGTTGTGAGTGGGAGACTCGTCCCGTGACTCGATCCGAGCACGAGAGTGAGCCGACCACCCGAGACTCATTACCGGTTTCTCAACTGTGCAGATCGACTCGTTTCCCTCGCCAGGGACGACCGTGAGTGAGTGCTTCTTGTTTGGGCACATTCGCCTCTTCAGGAGCCACATTAGGTGCCGAGTTGTTCATGTTATTGCTGGTTGAGTCATCCAACAAGTCACGTCGTCTAGTAGACGTCCAAGGATCGCACCAACAACATCGAGTCTCATTGTCATCCCGCATCATCAATCCTGGAACACCTTTGGGTAACCTAGGTTCAGGAATTTTAGAAACCAGAACTTTCATAGCTTTGTTCACTATATGTCTGGTCAGCCTAGGTCCCACACTGGATACTCTCATCCTAATGTCCATTGGGTTAATCACTGGCACGGAAATTTTCAGGCTGATAATAAGAATGCAAAACCATAGAAGCTACCGAACAAAGTTTAAAATGCTAATGTGAGACAGAATAAACAGAAAGTAAAGAAATCCACAACTCAATTTAAGACAACAAATCAAATGTGGATTTCAAAACACCTTCTATCCTGCTTGCATGATTTGACTGTTAGTATGGGGCCAAAACATTTTTGGGATCTAAAATTTTCCACTTGATTCCATTTGCAGGTATGCCTGGCAGCCAACCAGAACAAATGGTATCTTGACAGTGGCTACTCCTGGCACATGACCGGGGATAAAGGAAAATTCTACATGTTGGTGAAGAAAGATGTTGGTAATGTTAGATTTGGAGGTAATACCAAGGGAAGGATCATTGGGTCAGGAAAGGTTGGTAAGTGCTCTTCCTATTTTATTGAAGAAGTTCTATTAGTTGAAGGGCTAGCTTATAATTTGCTAAGTATTAGTCAGCTTTGTGACAAAGGCCATAAAGTTGTTTTTGATTCTCTTGCATGTGTTGACAAGTTTTCCTTTCCCTCTTTCCCTTTCTTTCTTTCTTTCTTTTCCCTCCTTTCTAAATCAAGATATGCAAATAAAATGCTAACTGGGGAAAGGGATGAGTGGATCGTGATCGCCACCAAGGCACGAAGTGTAAAGGGGAAGCACTACGTACCTTGGAAAGGGGAGAAGATGAGGCACTCGCCAAGATGCAGCGCTGGTATAAGGTTCACGGTCCAGTGTGGATCGCTCAGAAACGTACACGGCCTCCCGAAAGGCTACTTACAGCGCTGGAGGGAGAACACGGGATGAAGACCGACTTGCGCCTAAACGGTCCGTGGTGAGCCGCAAGAAGGAGATAAACGGTCTGTATGAGACCGTTTGCCCTCTCCAATGGACGGAGATGAACCGTGTAGAACTGGCAGACTTCAAGTTGTGGAACCGGATCCTCCACCCCTTCCGGCCGGCCAAAGGGGATGGGTCTCGTGCTATGCTTCTGTTGACCTACAAAACAAAGCAAAGAACAAGAAAATAGAACCCAAATTAGCCCATGGATGTATAGTATCTATAACAAGAATAGAGGAACCCACATATAACCGGAATAGGGAATACCTGGGGGTTGTTTTTTAACCCCTATGGGGCGTAGAAAACAATAGGAGGGGTATTAGAATAGAGATGACAGTGAAAAACGTGGATGAAAATGGAAGGAAAATGAGCATGCAATGGATGAAAGAATGACTTAGACACCTAGACCAAAATACCAAATAAACACTACTCCCTGAACCGGAGGCTCAAATGGGCGTAGAGAGCCTCCCTCCCTGGCTACAGTTCGCTCAAAAATCCGACAACACTTCGACGTAGACGCTGGATCTCCCCCCTTTCAAGCTTGGGCTAAGGGTTCTATTTATAGACCCCAGAAAGTCCAGCCTCGAATTAGGGTTTTTCAGTGGGAACTAGGCCGGGATTATTAAAGATAATTCGTAGATAATACTGCCATCTCACGCCAGGATCAAAAGGGGTCTCATTTGGTTGAGAAACCGCAGAGAAAATAGCGGAGCAAGTTGGAGGTTTAACCACGGATGGAGAGAGAAAACCCAGTCAGCCCAAGGATCTCGGCCTGGTACGCGGTCGAACGATAGGCCGTTTACCACTGTATACGGTCCAATGATAGACCGCTTACAGGTGTCGGTGGTAAATAAAATAAAAAGATAAATAACCCATTTATCCTCAAGAAACAGACCGGCTGACCCGACGCAGGACGCTCAAGATGAACACGATCTACTTTGCACCATCCAATGACATACACGGCCCATTTCTAGACCGTGTATCATGTGTCGGTGATAAATCAATAAAAATAGGATAATTAGATATTTATCTGAACAGCCAACTCGCTTAGGACTCTGGCACATAAACGGTCTGATGAAAGACCATCCAACCTATATAAACGGCCCAATGATAGACCGTTCACATGGTTGTCAGTGGAAATTCAGAAAAATCCAATTAATCCAGAGATAAAATACTGTGGGAAAAAGAGAGACATAAGCGGTCTTCAAAATGACCGTCCAAGAACTACACAGTCCTTCGATAGACCGTGTATGTGATGGGCGGTGGAAATTAATAAAGTGGGATAAATGAGCCCATTTACCCCAGAGACCGAGTGAGATCAAGGCCCATTAAAACTCCTAATTCAAGAGTAAGCCTTGCCAGGGAGGAAGTACCCATAAACTAAGCCCAAAGACGTGCCTGAAAATGGCCCAATGAGTAATGGACAACTCGAGGCATCAAAAATGATGGTAAGAAGAATGACCCACCTCAAAGGTAAAAAATGGGTGTCAACAGATGCCCCTCCTTAATGTCCTCTTTACAGGGGAGCGAGCGGAGGTGAAGCGAAAGTGAAATGGGAAATGGAGATGAAGCGGAAATGAAGCGAAGCGGACTAAAAAGCGGGCGTTAAGGTAAAAGACACCCGTTTTCTCGCCAATGAGCGATAGGAATCTTCCGGAAAACTCCAAACCAAACACAAGGAATGATCGGACTAAAATGACGCCATTCTGGAGAAACCAAAATAAAAAAGGAAGAACACGCGATCAACCTCTTGGGGGACACAATCTCTCGGACCAATGAGGGGATCGAACGAGCGAGAAAAAGTAAAGAAGCAGACTAAAACCTCCAGACGGGGACCCTTAGTCAACCAGACCAGGTGAATAGACCGGAGAGAACCTTCTGACTCTGAGTGGAATAGCTTCTCTTACCCAAAACTATGAACACCAATCATCCATCACTAATGAGATACTTTCAAACAGACCACGGGACATGAATGCTCAAAAGATGCACATGATGCATGCTGGGCTAAAATAAAAGAAATCATAAAAATGAATGCAAGGAAAGCCATAAAATAGAAAATACTTGAGAATAATAATAGTAGACCAGGATAATCAGGGTCAGCATACTATCTGCAACCACGGTGTGCGAGACAGAATCGTCGTCCCTTAATTTTTCCAACCTAACGACCTATCTGATGATTAAACGCATGAACCTAGATCATCATCATTTTTGTTGTAGGGGAACGTCAGATCCTGGAACATGTGAATGACCAGCCAGTTCTTGAGATAATATAGCATAGATACTATATAATAATGCATTAAGGGATACAAGGATCGAGATACTTACCTGACTTACCTGTCGGCAGTGAAAATGGAGCGACGATGCAAAAGAGTCATGAACAGGATTTTGCAATGATATAGCATGAAATAAGTTAATTGAGCCAAAAGATTATCAACGAGTAATATAATGCAGCAATAAAAGCATCATTTATCATTTAAGCACATACATGGCCTAACCCCAGACCGCCAAATAATATAAACGGACCAGATAGAGCCGTGAGGGTAATGCTAGTTTGAATCTGATCGTGGCCTCAGAACGGCCTAGTGACAGACCGCTCAATAAAATGCGCAGTCAAAGGATGACCGTTTACTTGGGAGCTGAGACGTTACTAATGAACGGTCTGATTTGAGACTGTTGGGTTCGTGGCACTCCCTCTTTATCTTTGACAATGGTTTTGATGATTCCAATATATTGTGAGTTTTACGTATGCTTTACAGTGAAAATATTCTGTGTAAGTTTTGTAGAAAACGTCTTGATGCTCACATGTTGATATCCTCCTTTGCAGGTTTGGCTTGCTTGGTGGATACTATTTAAAGCTATAATTCTATTCAGTGGAGTTGATGTTTGCTTCATATGTTGATATCTTACTCCATACATGAAGTTTTTCAATTTATCTTCATGTTGTAAATGGGTCATTTGAGATGTTTTGAGTCTTAATTTGATTGGCTGTGCATTCCACATGTCTTTCTGTTTTGGCTTGGCCTTCCTTGCTCTCATTGTTTATATCTCTTAGGATGACTTTTCTGGGTCATTTATACAATGTGTGAGAGTTTGTTTTCTGCCCTTCTAGAGTTCAGGTGAACAGTATAATGGTTGTTCAGAAGTGTATATATCATGAGGAAGTATTGTGGACATTGTCCATTGATAATTTGGGAGCTCTGAGAAGTCTAGGTTATTATTTGCTTCACTTGAGTATTAAACTATTTCAGTGCACACCATGCTTATTATTCATTGAGATAGTCATGTTAAAGAGGAAATTGAGTATGTTGAATGTTGATTGAACTGTGTCGAATACATGGTTGGTGAATGTTGCTATTACAGTTTCAGTTTTGCTAAAATGATCTATTTGATGTATGCCTTGTTGATTATTGCACCGATCTAGTTGAACATTGCACAGACTTTGTTCATTGCACGGACCTTGTTCGTCATTGCACGGACTTGGTTCACTCTAGCACCGACCTGTTCAAACTTGGACCGACCCAACTTTTTCTTGTGCATTGACCATGAGTTCATATGCACAGACATAATAGAATGCATTGAGTGATTCTAATGTGTTTTAACGTGAGATTGAATTTCTTAACTTGCAGGCTCAATTGTATCACATTCACTTGGTTCAAGGTAAGACCTTGTTTTGTTGTTATCAATTGCATTGACTTGAATATGTGTGTTTTTATTAAGTGCAGGTTCAATCATGCCCAAAAATTCTCAAGGCAATGGTAAGAATGAGCATCTTGAACCTTGGTTGCTGGTGGATTTTTTGGTATGCATTGAATAGAAGTCTTGGTTTTATGGTGACTGCATGCTTGGTAAATTGGTTTTCTTATGAATTCATGCATGCTCTATTGACTATCTTGAGGTTGTCCCTTGGTCCTTTAGCTTCCCATATGCATGCCATTCAGTGTCTTATTTGATGTTTCTAAGACCCCTCATGCATGTCATTCTATTATTTTTGAATGGGGTTTAATGGTGTTTTATTGGTCCTTAATGTTTTTGGGGTTTCAATTGAGTTTTACAAAGTTTTCTGCTCTGTCAGTAAAAGTGTCGACTCGACTCAAAGAGTCGACACTTTTTGTCTGGTCTTGTGAAACAACGCAGCAGACAGAACAACTCATAATAAGTGTCGATTCTGTGAGTCGACACTTTGTCTGGTTCGTCTGGAATGAGTTTTCCAGATTGATTTCGAAACCCATTAAACCTCACCCAATTCTTTCCAAACTTGACCCCTTTGCCCTTAGGGTTCTCCTACATATCCTAGAAGGGTTTTAGAAGGGTTTTAGCTTGGGGTTCTTGGTCTTTTCATCTCCCATATATGCTGCTATATATATGATACGAATTTGGGGTTATATTGCATCTCCTTTGGCTAAATCATTCTTTCTTGTGCATGAGGAAAAGAGAGGAGATCAAGTGGACTTCAACGCCAGATTTGATCTACTGCCATTAAGATTTGAAGCTCGATGATGAAGGAGATAGCAAGCGGAATGAAGCGAGGAATCTGAAGATGTCAATATCGCGAGCAACTGTCGACATCGACTTGGAGATTTAAGGAGTTTGCAAAAGGGAAACACTCTATACCTTTTATTCAACTCTTGGTGATATTTTGAAGGGTTTTTCTGCTAGGCATTTTTGTATTTTAGCGGCTCTTTCTGCTAGGTATATGTTGGCCGCGATTTTCATTCGAGAGCAGAGTTTTTATGCTTAACGCTTTCATTTGCTGTAGGAAAGAAGGAGAGGGGCGACACCATTACTTGGAGGAGGAAGAGGAAGGAGAGGAGTACGCCAGCAACAAGCATTCTTTGTCGATATCAATCAGCTGGGAGCAAGGTCACTTAACCATTCTCACTTGGGGTTCTTCTACGAGCTTGAGCGGCTTCCACTCTGCAGACAGATCATTCGGCGCACCCCATCATTCCATTGGATGGCTTTCACTGTAGATTTGAGGGGGAATCAATCTTCTCTCATCTCTACTCTTTCATTTGAGCAATAGATTAACATTTGTGGAATTATTGTATATCCTTTCGTTTATTAAACTGAGAATACATTGTGTGTGGGCGGAGTTGTATCTCTGCGTGTGTGGGTTTATTGTGGGGAAAGTTTCCTCGTGTTTGGTTGTGTGAGGACGGAGCTGCGACTCCGTGTGGTTGTTGAGTTCGGGGTACGTTCCCTGACCATGTGTGTGTGTGTGTGCTGCAGTGGCAGCATTTTGAGGCAAGGCCTCGTGCCGTCGTGCGTGTATTACTGCGGAAGCGGCGTGTGTGTGGTTGGGTTCGTCCCCGTGTTGCTACGTTTCGTAGGGTGGAGTGAAGCCTCACCCGGTTGGGTGAGGGGTGGATGTAGGGATCCCGTCGTGGTCCCGAACCACCTAAAAATCTTTGTGTCTCGTGTGAATGCCTGTGTGATCGTCCATTTCATCTACCTCCCTTCACAGGTCATCTTGTAGATTTTTATTCACGACACCTCCACACATTGCTACCTCTGTTATCTGTGTTAAGTATAAATTTATCTATGTTGAGCTTTATTTGTTTGATTAGTTACATTGTTAATTCGAGTGAGATCAGAAAGTGTGAGAGAACTCTTTTAATCTCACATATGTTTAGGATAATTAACCATGTTAGTTTTAATTCCACTATGTTTAGTTTAAAAAGTTTTTAAAATCTACCATCTCGGCAAGGGGACAATTCAACCCCCCTTCTTGTCTGCCATCTCTCTGGGTCAACAATTGGTATCAGAGCCCAGTCTCTGATTTTTTATTAGCAGATCTCACGGTCTAGAAGAAAAGATCGTTTCATAATGGCTAGCGTGAACGTGCTTCCTGTCTTTGATGGTTTTGATTTTGCATCATGGCTAGGAAAGTTGTGTGTTTAGGTTTCTAGTACTAATTCGAGACTTTTGAACTTAATGACTAATGGTCCTCATGCTCTACCAAGAGATAAGTCAAAGTGGACCGATGAGCACAAGAAAAAGGATTCTGATAATCTTTTTGTTTTGAATATTCTTAAGGTTATAGTGAACACTAACGTATATCCCTTCCTTTCATCTTGTAGGTCAGCCAAAGATATCTTGGATGAGCTAAGCAAGGCCCAAAAAGGAAGCTGCAACAATGATGAGTGCCTCGTGGTAAACAAAGAAAATGAACGTCAAAGCGTGGAAAGTTCTAAGTTAAATTTTGACTCAGACGAAGAAGATGAACTTAGTTATGATGAGTTGATGAATGCTTATGATGAGCTGTTTGATAGGTATAAAACATTAAAATTTGAAAATAAGAAATTGAAAAAGAAAATTGAAAGCTCTCATGTTGATAATATTTCATGTGAAAAATGTGCTGAGTTAGAGAAATTAAATAAGTCCTTCATGCTTGAGGTTGTTAGTTATAAAGAAACTATTTCAATTATGAAAACTGAAAATAAATCTTTACTGGCAAAAATTTCAGAACTTCAACAAATGGAAAAATATAATGAGAATCTGAAAAGGTTGAATACTGCTATATCTCAAAAACTGCTCCTTCTTGAAAAAGGGAAAGGTATTCTGAATGTTGAAAAATCTGAAAGGCTAAAGGAGCTAAGATATGAAATTGAAAGCTTCGAGAACATAAATGATAAAACTGTTGAATTGGAAGAGGACTTGAGAAATCTGAGAAGTGATTTGTGCAAGTCTGTCGACTCTAATGAAACCATGAATGCAATGACTATTGAAAAACTTCAAAATGAAAAGCTTGCTAAAGAGAATGAAGAGTTAAAGCATTTAAATACAGCTATATCAGAAAAATTGCTTACCTTTGAAAAAGGAAAACATGTGGCTGTTGATGATTATGAAAATCTTCATGCTATGGAACAAGAGATTGCAAGTCATAAAACGATTAATTCTCTCTTGAATAATAAAATTGCATTGTGTGAAGGAGAAATTGCTAAGTCTGAATTGCATATTCCATCTTTAGAAAATCAAATCAAGAATTTGAATGAGTCATTCTCCACTTGTGATAAGGAAAATCAAAACTTGAAAGAGATTGTTGATTGTTCTTGTGTGCATGCAAAACCTCCAATTGTTAAACATAATCATGCATCAAGAAAAAGAATGAATGTTTCATGCTTTTATTATGAAAACTTTGGACATGATATGTATGATTGCTCTTTGATGAAATTCGATGATAATGAGGCATTGAAGTCGAGAATAGAAATTGTTAATTATTCTAAAAATCATGAAAAATCTATGAAGAAAAACTTCAATGTTTATTGCTACTACTGTGGATTACATGGTCATGTTTTTGAAAATTTCTTCACAAAGAAAAATGATGATGAATGGTTTGTCAAAAAGAATTTTTCATGTCACTATTGTGGTGAGCTTGGACATGTAATGGATAATTGTTCCTTAATGAAAAATGATGAAAATTGGTTTATGAGGAGAAAGTTTTCTTATTACTATTATTGTGGTGAGAATGATCATTCTATGGATGATTATTCTACAATGAGATTCGATGATGCTTGATTTGCTAAGAAATATAAGAATCCATCTGTTCGTGCTAGAACTAACCCCTCGGGACCCAAGATGGCTTGGGTACCCAAAACCTCAAAGTGAGAAATCTATTTTGTAGGGCGCCTTGAGGACAAGGAAAGTCAATAAATAAAGGACTCTCAAGGCGAGAAAGAAAAATGGTTTGGTTTTGAAAGTCATCTTATTTAGGTTCATTCTGAAAAACCTGAAAAGGTAAAATTTGAGTTTGGAGAAAAATATTTGTAATTAAATAGTTACAATTCTACTTCATCGATTTTGACATCTTCTGAAATGTTGAGATTTTATGGTTCTGATGATTAGTTGTTTTGAACAATTTTCCGTTGCACATCTTATGAATAACTCCAGTTTCTAAATGCCTTACATTGCACATAAGGTCTTTCACCCTTTACACATTTTCTGTAAATAATGATTCAATCTTTGGATGTTTTAAATTGCACATAAAGTTTTTCAAACTTTTAATCACCTTTTTGTAAATAACAGTTCACATGTGCATATATAGTTCACATGCGTATTTTCATACTCATATCATGCATGCCCATGCATATTTGTAGATAGAAATGATTTTCAATCATCTTTCAGTCTACATGCATACACTTGCATATACTTCATACTCGTGTGCTTGAATGCCATGGTTATTTGGTATATCAAATGGCGATAGTGGAAGGTTGGATTATGTCTAACTGGAAGCTTTCCTCATGCGTGATGGTGATCTTCGGACCTACATTCTCCGCCAAGTATCGATAATCATTTTCTTAAAAATATTAAAAGATCTCTGGTTGATTGCCTGTATGTACTTTATACAACCACTTCTTGATATCTTTCTATGACTCTTCACCTTGTTAAATGAAATTACATTGATCTAGACATGTTTTTTACATGGCATATATTAAGGGGGAGATTTTTTTTATAACCGTGCATACATTTAGGGGGAGACATTACTGTGATTAGACTAATTCATCTGTTACATTCAATACAACCACCCACACAAAATGCACCTTTTTGAGATAATGAAACAATCTAATAAGGATTACTATTTTCTACTCTACACTTTTCAAAACTCTTGATTCTTTACATGAAAATCACATGACTCGTGAGGAAAGAGCTGCTCACCCCATCAAAAGTCGTATAAGTGGAACGTGGATCCGAGTAGTTGGGAATCCTCCCCGAAATAAATGAGGAAACTCGCGCCGAAAGGAGAAACAAATCCACAATGAAAATAAGTGTGATTTGCCACCAAGTAGCCGGGAAGTGCCCCTGAGACAAAGGGTACAACTCGCGCCGAAAAGTGACAAAATCCACAGTTAAGATAAGTGACGAAACTGAGTAACCGAGAAATGCCCCTGAGACAAAGGGTATGACTCGCGTCAAAAGTTTAGTCATTATTTTATGTTTTATCAAAATTTTGGGGTCATACGTAGCTACTAATATTCGAGCATTGTGTATGAAAGTATATAGATGACAAGTTCTTTTTAGTGTTCTTTAGAAAATCTGATTATCCATATCGCTTTGGAATTCATTACTCAATCTTTCACATTTACACCTTGGGTTTGATTGGTTGAATGTTCTTTATGAATCAGTCATCTTTCATGGTTAATGCAGTACTTTATTTATGTAAGCACGACCTTCTTAGTATTGCACATGCACATCATGTTCTATAGTTGATTGCATTATCATTACACCCGTTGTCATGCTTGAGTGCTTGATTGCCTGATCCGTCTTGTTCATGACATACTTCATTTCATCTACATGCATCTCTAGGTTATACTTGTAAATAATAGTTTAAATAACCCATTGTCAGTTGGTTTTTGTTCTTGACAATTGGGGGAGAATAATGTGCTTTTTAGCACAACACTTGCATGTAGTTCCTTTATACTCCTTGTGCATAGCTCGATCACACACTCTGCTTATAGTTCAAAAATTGCACATTTGGACATAATTCCCACACCTTGCAAAATGCACATAGAGTCTCGTTCTCTTGCTTGGTTCTTGGTTTATACACCTTCCCATCATGGGAGGTTAATTACTGGGTTCATGCACCGTCTATTCTGTCTCATTCGATTTAACCATTTCACATCTGTTCACCTCATCCCCCACTTTTTGATAATGTCAAAGGGGGAGAGAGTTTTTGGTGGTCATAATATATTGTCATTATCAAAAAGGGGGAGATTGTTGGGTTCGTGGCACTCCCTCTTTATCTTTGACAATGGTTTTGATGATTCCAATATATTGTGAGTTTTACGTATGCTTTACAGTGAAAATATTATGTGTAAGTTTTGTAGAAAACGTCTTGATGCACACTTGTTGATATCCTCCTTTGTAGGTTTGGCTTGCTTGGTGGATACTATTTAAAGCTATAATTCTGCTCACTGGAGTTGATGTTTGCTTCATATGTTGATATCTTACTCCATACAAGATGTTTTTCAATTTATCCTCATGTTGCAAATGGGTCATTTGAGATGTTTTGAGTCTTAATTTGATTGGCTGTGCATTCCACATGTCTTTCTGTTTTGGCTTGGCCTTCCTTGCTCTCATTGTTTATATCTCTTAGGATGACTTTTCTGGGTCATTTATACAATGTGTGAGAGTTTGTTTTCTGCCCTTCTAGAGTTCAGGTGAACAGTATAATGGTTGTTCAGAAGTGTATATATCATGAGGAAGTATTGTGGACATTGTCCATTGATAATTTGGGAGCTCTGAGAAGTCTAGGTTATTATTTGCTTCACTTGAGTATTAAACTATTTCAGTGCACACCATGCTTATTATTCATTGAGATAGTCATGTTAAAGAGGAAATTGAGTATGTTGAATGTTGATTGAACTGCGTCGAATACATGGTTGGTGAATGATGCTATTACAGTTTCAGTTTTGCTAAAATGATCTATTTGATGTATGCCTTGTTGATTATTGCACCGATCTAGTTGAACATTGCACAGACTTTGTTCATTACACGGACCTTGTTCGTCATTGCACGGACTTGGTTCACTCTAGCACCGACCTGTTCAAACTTGGACCGACCCAACTTTTTCTTGTGCATTGACCATGAGTTCATATGCACAGACATAATAGAATGCATTGAGTTATTCTAATGTGTTTTAACATGAGATTGAATTTCTTAACTTGCAGGCTCAATTGTATCACATTCACTTGGTTCAAGGTAAGACCTTGTTTTGTTGTTATCAATTGCATTGACTTGAATATGTGTGTTTTTATTAAGTGCAGGTTCAATCATGCCCAAAAATTCTCAAGGCAATGGTAAGAATGAGCATCTTGAACCTTGGTTGCTGGTGGATTTTTTGATATGCATTGAATAGAAGTCTTGGTTTTATGGTGACTGCATGCTTGGGAAATTGGTTTTCTTATGAATTCATGCATGCTCTATTGACTATCTTGAGGTTGTCCCTTGGTCCTTTAGCTTCCCATATGCATGCCATTCAATGTCTTATTTGATGTTTTTAAGACCCCTCATGCATGTCATTCTATTGTTTTTTAATGGGGTTTAATGGTGTTTTATTGGTCCTTAATGTTTTTGGGGTTTCAATTGAGTTTTACAAAGTTTTCTTCTTTGTCAGTAAAAGTGTCGACTCACAGAGTCGACACTTATTATGAGTTGTTCTGTCTGCTGCATTGTTTCACAAGACCAGACAAAAAGTGTCGACTCTATCAGTCGACACTTATAGCCTGCAAAAAGTGTCGACTCATAGAGTCGACACTTTTACTCTGGGTCCTGTTTTTCAAACGGGATAGAAGGGTTTGAGAAAAGTGTCAACTCTAAGAGTCGACAGTTTGTCTGGTTCGTCCGGAACGAGTTTTTTGGATTGGTTTCGAAACCCATTAAACCTTACCCAATTCTTTCCAAACTTGACCCCTTTGCCCTTAGGGTTCTCTTACATATCCTAGAAGGGTCTTAGAAGGGTTTTGGCTTGGGGTTCTTGGTCTTTTCATCTCCCATATATGCTGCTATATATATGATGTGAATTTGGGGTTTTATTGCATCTCCTTTGGCTAAATCGTTTTTTCATGTGCAGGAGGAAAAGCGAGGAGATCAAGAGGACTTCAACGCCAGATTTGATCTACTGCCATTGAGATTTGGAGCTCGGTGATGAAGGAGATAGCAAGCGGAATGAAGCGAGGAATCTGAAGATGTCAATATTGCGAGCAACCGTCGACATCGACTTGGAGATTTGAGGAGTTTGGAAAAGGGAAACACTCTATATCTTTTATTCAACTCTTGGTGATATTTTGAAGGGTTTTTCTGCTAGGCATTTTAGTATTTTAGCGGCTCTTTCTGCTAGGTATATGTTGGCCGCGATTTTCATTTGAGAGCAGAGTTTTTGTGCTTAACGCTTTCATTTGCTGTAGGAAAGAAGGAGAGGGGCGACACCATTACTTGGAGGAGGAAGAGGAAGGAGAGGAGGACGCCAGCAACAAGCATTCTTTGCCGATCTCAATTAGCTGGGAGCAAGGTCACTGAACCATTCTCCCTTGGGGTTCTTCTACGAGCTTGAGCAGCTTCCACTCCGTGGACAGATCGTTTGGCGCACCCCATCATTCCATTGGATGGCTTTCACTGCAGATTTGAGGGGGAATCAATCTTCTCTCATCTCCACTCTTTCATTTGAGCAATAGATTAAAATTTGGGCAATTATTGTATATCATTTCATTTATTAAACTGAGAATACATTATGTGTGGGCGGAGTTGTATCTCCGCGTGTGTCGGTTTATTGTGGGGAAAGTGTCCTCGTGTTTGGTTGTGTGAGGACGGAGCTGCAACTCTGTGTGGTTGTCGAGTTCGGGGTACGTTCCCCAACCATGTATGTGTGTGTGCTGCAGTGGTAGCGTTTTGAGGCAAGGCCTCGTGCCGTCGTGCGTGTGTTACTGCGGAAGCAGCGTGTGTGTGGTTGGGGTTCATCCCCGTGTACGTTTCGTAGCGTGGAGTGAATCCTCACCCGGTTGGGTGAGGGGTGGACGTAGGGAGCCCGTCGTGATCCCGAACCACCTAAAAATCTTTGTGTCTCGTGTGAATGCCTATGTGATCGTCCATTTCATCTACCTCCCTTCACAGGTCATCTTGTAGATTTTTATTCACGACACCTCCACACATTACTACCTCCGTTATCCGTGTTAAGCATAAATTTATCTGTGTTGAGCTTGATTTGTTTGATTAGTTGCATTGTTAATTAGAGTGAGATCGGAAAGTTTGAGAGAACTCTTTTAATCTCACATCTGTTTAGGATAATTAACGCTATTAGTTTTAATTCCACTGTGTTTAGTTAAGAAAGTTTTTAAAATCCGCCATCTCAGCAAGGGGACAATTCAACCCCCATTCTTGTCCGCCATCTCTCTGGGCCAACAGAGACCATCTACGAGACAAACCGTCTATCGATAGACCGTGTACCAACTCTCGGTTTCAAAAAAATAAACCAACGCCTTCATCACCTTCTTCCTCACCCCCTCTCTCCCACTCTCCTCTCTAACCGTAACCGACGGAGGCCACCCCCACATCTCCCATTCTCTCCATCTTCTAGCCCACACCCTCTCTCACTCTCCCCCACTGTCTCTAGTCCTCTCATGCGATTCAAGAAACAAGCCTTGCAGCGCTTGGCTCGACGCATGGCCGGGGAGACTTCCTCACAGCCGCCGCTGGAGACCCCCGTGGAAGAACCGGCACCTCCGCCGAAGACGGCCATGGAGGGACCGCCACCGCCAGCGGCCGAGGGAGAGACGGCAGTAGTGGCCGTCGGAGCTACTGAGGAAGGATAAGGGCCGCAGGAGGCGGCGACGCCGATGGTGGACAAGCCGGTGAAGACCTCCGAGGTAGGCCACCAAAGCCCTCTCTCGATTACATTTTTTTAGCATGCATGCAACCCTAGGGGATAGAAGAGGGGCACACGACCCCTGTAGGACCGGTTGGGAGGCCCCCCTCGAGCCATCGCCGCCAGTGGGAAGGTTTGAACGTCGTCGGGCATGGCGGCTTAAACACAGTCTTACAGTGACAGCCTAAGAAATTACACGGTTCACATAGAACCGTCTGTATTAAGAACGGTGCATGGGAGATCGTCCAAGGGGTTATGAATGGATGGGGTTCTGGGGGGTCAACACGGTCTAAGGAAGACCGTGTAGGAGATAGATGGTCCATGTTAGGCAGTCCAGAACCTGATCCGTTGACAACCAAAATGGTCTACATCAGACCGTCCATCATGAAACGGCCAAGGGATTGTCCGTGTAACTTAGATCAGCAGGGGGGCTTGTGGGGAAGATCAAATGGTCATGGGGGGACCATGTGGTTCTGAAATGGTTGGAGGACTACCGTTATTGGGATAGACGCATGAGAAATACACGGTCCCACCCAGGCCGTCTAGATGGCAAACGGTCAATGGGTGACCGTACAGAGAGAGGGTTCTCTTGGAATGGAAACGGCCTGAAATAAGCTGTTATGGAGGGGTAAGCGGCCTAGTGGGAGACCGTTAAATTACCAGAATGCATTTTTTCTTTTTCTTTAATTTATTTATTTTGGTGCATAATTTATTATTAATGTAAATAGTTTAAATGCATGCAGGGAAAGCACAGGACCCGGATCTCCTGGCTGCAAGTCCAGGCAGTGTACCTCGCACTGCCGGACTTCCAGCGGGAGAGACTGGCAGCGATGGGCTTCGGGTAGTTCCTGAGCACGGAGGTGACCAGGCTGGACATAGCGCTACTCTACGCCCGGCACGACCGGTGGGATCCGGTGACCTAGACGTTTCTCTTTCCTTGGGGCCACATGGTCCCAACGTTAGAGGACATTGCGCGCATCACCGGATTGCGCGTGCATGGAGCAGCAGTCAGCGGGAGGACCTTCCCCGACTACCGGGAGCTGGCTCAGAGGTTGCTGGGCTTGGAGCTACTGCGACCGGAGTGGCAGTCGACTACACTGCAGCGGGTGAAGCTATAGGACAGCCTCGTCCTACGAGGAGCCGGATCGCGATCGGGGAGCTGCCCGAGCAGCATCTCCAGAGACTGACGGACCGGGTACGACCACGGGTGGCGGCTGCAGCAGGACCGGAGGGGGACGTGGTGCTGAGACACTTCCTAATGCTCTTCTTCGGGAGGCTCCTCTTCACCACGCAAGCAGACGTCGTCAGCTGCCGACTGTTGCCACTACTCGAGGACGTGGACCAGGTTGGAGGGTACGCGTGGGGAGCGGCAGTCCTTGCCTTCCTCTTCAACACCCTCAGCTAGACGAGCCGACGCACGATGCTCGGCAGGTTCTCACCACTACTCCAGGTACGACTCGACTCCTAAAGTGATTATGCAACTGCTATATGAATTTTCTAAATGCTTATGTGCAAACAATGCAATGTAGGTGTGGGCCTATGTGCACCTCCCCGGGCTGGGGAGAGGAGAGGAGACTCACCCGGACCGGCTGCCGATCGTGAGATGGTGGACAGCACCCCGAGAGGTCGGCTCCCTGTGTCGCCAGGTCCGGGCGATCCAAGATGACCTCGACACCCTACCCTACGCTTCGGTAAGATCTTGAACTTATGCTTTGTAAATGCAACTATATGCCTATATACTGATGTAAATGTTCTTTTTGACAGGTCCGATGGATGACCTACCATGGAGAGGGGCACGAGGGCCAGCCATGGGTGGTAGCTGCCCTGGCCTATGCTAGACGCGACATCTAGCTCCACTGCATGAACGTGGTGGAGCCCCTCTACTATCGGTTGGTGATGAGGACCCTCGAGGTCCATCAGGCAGAGGTGAGTTCTCCTCACCCGAGAAGCCGGAGGAGCGCGTGGGACGCCATGCCCGAGGCCTGGCGACAGAGGCAGACTGGACCACCAGGGCAGGGGAACAGATCCGCGACTAGATGGGGCTTCGGCGAGTGGTACGCGCTCGGGCCGAGAGCGAGGAGGCCTATCTAACAGCCTACGCGAGGCGCTACGGGGACCAGGTCTTCCGTGGCACTCGGCGACCAGTACGACTCTAACATCATGCTTTCTATTATGCTTCATGATTATGATGCACTGACACTAGACTTCTACATGCAGCTCGACCCCCAAGGGCGGATCGTCGAGCTCTAGGGCCTCCTACACTTGACCGTCCAGCAGCGGGACGAGCTTCGATAGTCGCTGGACCTCCTGGTGAGTTTTACTGACTCTTAAACTAAATTATGCATATGCTTATGCCATGCTTATGAAGTTGACTAACCTTGGACTTCTACATGCAGTGAGCTGAGGGGGCCCAGCGTCAGGGAGCTGACGCACCTTCCTCTCTTCCCAGACACTCGTAGATCGTGCTGAGTGAGATGCAGAGTTCGCGAGGATGGTCGCACGGGCCGAGGCTGCTCTCGCCGAGAGGGTAAGTAAACACCTACACTTTCCTAGTTAATTCTAATTATAAAATGCAATTAGCTAACCATGATGCGTGTACATGCAGACGACCGAGCTGACTCGGCTCAGAGAGGAGATGGAGCAGAGCCGTGTAGCGGCACGGGATCAGGTTGCCCGCCTCTGGGAGGAGATGGAGCGCAGCCATCCGGGGGACGCGGTGGAGATGGCGCTCCTCCACGCGGAGTTGGAGTGACTCTGGGATGGAGCTGCAGAGACAGAGCGTTACCGAGCTGAGGCGGAGCGTGCCCGGCTTCAGGTGGCGAAGCTAGAGGGCGCAGTGGAGACTTACGAGAGGATGAGCCGGAGATCCGAGCGCAGCGAAGCTCTGAGCGGCACACACGGTACATACGGCTCCTACAGGAGTTACTTTACGGGCTCCTCTGGCCGTCGGAGGAACGAGGAGGAGGAGCGGTGCCGACGGCCCCGAGAGGAGGCGAGCTCAGCGATGCCCCCGCCATCGAAGAGGCACGAGGGCTCGGGTGAGAGTGGTGGCTAGGGAGAGGGACCGGCCTGATGTACTTAGATATGACTTGTGTACATGTGGATAGTATGGCATGATAGTGATATGACATGTTTTTTATTTGATTTTGTGAATGAATGTGTGAATGAATGCGTGTGCTTGATGCATCCTAACCTGACACGAGAGAGAGAGTGAGAGAGAGGGATGACATACTCTGAGTGGACTTGGTGCAAGAAGGACAAAAATTGGAGCTTCAGGTAGATAAACGGTCATCAAGATGACCGCTCCAGAAGTCAAACGGTCCCATAGTGGACCGCGGGTGCTTGTTCGGCCAAAGCTCCAAAGAAGGACGTAGACGGTCCCCAATGGACCGTGAATCCTGAAAGACGGTCTTCTCTTGATTGTCGGCATTGACAGACGGCCTTACACGGACCGCCTAGTGTGCCAGAAGGTGAAGTGTGTAGAAGATGCATAAACGGTCCATGGTAGACCGCTTCCACACATCCGCGGTCGCTCGATAGACCACTTATGTAGAAACTCTGATAGCTTCGAACGGGACTCTGTTGGAGAGTCCCAACCCGAGGGGAAAGAGTCCCAATCGGGGCCAAAGCCTATCCTAACCCGTTCTAGAGTTATCCTATCTCAATCCTAGGGGTATTAGGCCACAAATCATGCTCTATAAGTAGGAGGATATTCCAAATTTGTTCTTCACACAAAACCCTCTCCTAGGCCTTAAAAGACCTTGCAAAGACTTCCCAAAACACCATTAAGAGGGCCCTTGAAGGAAGTTCTATGGGTGATGCCGCTTACCATGGGCCAAAGCCGGCTAAGAAAGAGTACAGTGTGTTGCAAAGGTTGACCGCCATCCCCGGGCATCTGAGCTCTAGCCCTTTGAGAGACGTAAGTCAATGTAATTTCTCTTATTTCATTCAAGTTCTTCAAAAATGCTCATATTCTTCCTCTCTTTTTATCTTTTTTCTTTCTTTATCTCAGCTCCTCCCTGGTCCTAGGCGTTATTCCACCTTGAAGTGGATGGCTCCCATGATCCGTGAGCTCCCTATAGCTGTGATATCCATCCTAAAGGCCTGGCACTTGCATCCTCTCTTAATCCTAACCAAAAACTTTCCCAAGCTTTCATTAGATTGGCATAGTATCACAGCCTTGATAGAAGTGTGGCATCCACAGACACATACTTTCATCTTCCCTTCCTTTGGGGCCACCATCTTGTTAGAGGAGGTAGAGACCTATCCATCCCTTCCTAGATCCAAAGTGGGTGAGGAAGACTTGGTTTGCCATACGGTTGCCCCTGTAGATCTTGCCTTCATCCTAGGGGAGTTCCTACCTAGCGCTAAGGACATCCACACTATGATTGGCCCACACCATATCCATTTGATACCCTTGGGCCAGTGGGTCATAGCTCATTGTAAGAATAAGTGTAGGTGGGATGAAGCCATAGCCAAGGCTATTTCTATCTGCTTGTGTGGTGCCATACTCTTCCCCTCTGCTGACCATGTCCTAGATATCCCCATCCTTAGCACCATTAGTGGCTTGTGGCAGGGTCTTTCCATCTCTCAGGCTGTCCTTGCTTACCTTTACGAGGGCCTTAGCTCAATAGCCTTAGGGGGTCCACTCTTTGGCTCTATGATTCTCCTGGAGTGCTGGATGGGAGTCAGGTTGAAATTCATGCCTAGGGAGGATATCACTTCCGTCAGTCGGATGTTTGGGAGCCATCCACTGTTCTTCATTGGCGGTTCTTTCAGGTTCTCTCAGCAGGTGGAGTGTCGGACTGTAGATAAAAAGTCTAGGGATGAATGGTGCCTCTACATCAACACTTTGCCCCTGAACCGGTTCGTGATGCGCCCTTTCTTCCTCCATGGCACCACCCTCAGGCTTCCTAGGAGGCTTGGGCTCGACTTGCAGCTTGTGGGAGACACCAGCCTGGCAATGTACAGCCCATACAGATGTTTTCTACAGGTCGGGCTCTCCAGGATGACAGTTCCAGCACCACCCCACCTTCCCGCACTACAGGAGAGGAGGCTTGGGACGGAGGAGGATGAGCAGGCTATCAGGAGCGTGCTGATCATGTGGGAGATCAGCAGGACACACGTCCTACCTGCGGAGGTGACAGAGCTTTAGGAGGTGTACCAGACTTATGTGAGAGAGCTCAGATAGATTAGGCCTCGCGGGGATGCCCGGCTAAGGATTGAGTGATTTTGAGCATTTATGATGTAAAAAGACCCATGGATTTGATATTGATTTGTTTTTGAATAAAGAATGGGATGCTTTTGATTGAATGAAATTGGCCTTTGTTTCTCGTGCATTTATGTGAATTGAGGTAACTTTCTGAAAATTAAGTGGTCCGTATAAGGCCGTTAAACGATTAAAACGGTCATCATATGACCGCGGATCAAATTCAAACGACTTTAGATAGACCGCCCATTTGATGGATGTGAGTGGTTTAGAACAAAAAGTAGGCGGTCTATCGAGAGACCGTCTGGGATGCTAGAGCGGTTGGTAAGAGACCGTGTGAAGAATAAGCGGCCCTTATAAGACCGCTACCCTGTGGGCGCAAGGAAGAGCCAGTGGGCTCGTGAAACAAAATGAAGGCGACCTTATAGAGGCTGTGTAGAAGCCTGGAAGGGTCGTATGATGGCCGTTTGAAGGATTTAGATGGTCGTATGGAGACCGCGTACCTGTAGCTGCCAGCATCATTTGTAGAATCTGCCCCTGCACACACACTCAGACAAAACATGTTAGATCTATTTTAGGCTTAACCCCTTGTCTGGAGCAAATTAGGGAATGACTAGTCCTTGATTTTTGGTCAAGGAGGTAAGCCTTATTAAATAGGCAAAATGACCAAAGGAAAAGAATGCAATGCATGCCATGAAATGCAAGTTATGATTTTTGAAAATATTTTTGTAGTTTTGAAAAATATTTGATTTTTTTTTATTTTAAAATATTTGATTTTTTTAGGTTTCGAAATATTTGATTTTTTGGGATTTTGAAATATTTGATTTTTTTCGGGTTTTGAAATATTTAATTTTTTTAGTTTTGAAATATTTAATTTTTTTTGGGTTTCGAAATATTCAATTTTTTTTTGAATTTTTAAGCTAGCCCAAACCCGGCGACGGGAGACCCACATGTCTCATCAGGGGCTCCCCAAGCACAACGTGCATCGGGGGTGACCATCCAAGGCCAAGGTCCAATTTCACTTAACGATGTCTCTGCTGAGGCCATACTCGGGGTACGATCCAATCCTTGGGGAATTAAAAAAGAGAATCTGATAGGGAAGCCGGTAACAGGTATAGAGATTTTTAGGGCTTGAGTCCTTCGCACGACAATCCCTCTTCAAGAGATTTGGTCTGTTGTGAAGGAGCTTTGTGTCCGTCATCGAACCTTCATCCGCTCTAGCACGCATACGACCGGGCTCATAACGTTCCGCGGGGAAACTGTACTGTCACTCTTGCCATGCCTAGTTTCATTCTTTAGGAGCATTTAGACTTTTGAGCTTCGAGCATTGGAATGAGCCTTTAGCTTTTGCCTTGATTTTGCCCCCTTTTTTATTTCTTTCCTTTCTTTCTTTTTATTTTCGTGGAATTAGGTCATAACAGACTGCCCCTATTTGAGACTTCTCTTTCATCGGGGTGTCTAGGTCAGTTCTCGCCCCCTTATTCACCACTTGCCCCTATTTTCAGATGAAGAGGAGAAAAACAAGAATTTTCACTTTCCCCTAAGCATGGCCAAAGGAGAAACGGTGCTGTGCAAAAGAGGAAAACCCAACCTTGGAGGTCGTGTAGTGTGTTAATGTCATGCTGGGGATCTCCCTTCATGATCAAGGAGAGGAACACCCTACCACCGGGTCGTCGCTAGCTCGACCCTAAGGGTAAAAATGTTTAAGATACAACCCGTTCCACGGATTAGACAATTCTTCGCCCTCTACGTTGATAAGACAATACGCGTTCCTAGGATAAATTTCCTTGACTACGAACGGACCCTCCCAATTGGCTTGCAGCTTAGACCTAGGACCTGTTGTTCTAATAAATTTACGTTTCAAAACCATATTACCCACTTGGAATTTCGTTTCGATGACCTTCTTTTGAAAATGACGCGAGACACGCTTTTGGTAAACGGAGACGTGATTGGCCGCATTAAGCCTCTTCTCGTCTAAGAGTTCCAGCTAGACTAGTAACGCCTCTCGACGTTCATCGAGATTAAGTTCTTTGTCGAGCTGCACTCTTAGGGAAGAGATCAAAATCTCATACGGGAGTACCGTCTCCATCCCATAAGTGAAAGCAAACGGAGTTTGCCCCGTGGGAGTACGGACAAAGGTGCGATAAGCCCATAGAGCTTCTACTAATTTATCGGCCCAATCAACAAATTTATGCGACTCGCATGTTTTCTGGATAATTTTAAGAAGAGTCTTGTTGGTGGCCTCGGCTTGGCCGTTGCCTTGAGGGTAGTATGGCGATGAATGATGCAATGAAATGTTGAATTTCTTACAGAGGTCCTGGAGTTCTTGTGACACGAACTATGGTCCGTTGTCGGTGACGATGTCACTTGACACCCCAAACCTTGAAATGATGGTTTTGAGGATGAAGTGGCAAACTGTGGTGGCCTTGATCTCCGCATATGCTTCAACTTCTACCCACTTGGTGAAATACTCCGTAGCTGTTAAAATGAAGGATTTCTATTTGACCTGGGAGTTTTGATCACCTAGTGGGCCTACAATATCAAAAGCCCACATGGAGAATGGCTAAGGAGCAGAAAGAGGATGGAGAGATGAAGCAGGAGCATGGATCTTGTCGGCATGGAGTTGGCATTGAAGACACCTACGGACATAGGTGGAACAATCTTCTTCTAGGGTTGGCCAGTAGTAGCCCTACCTAAGAATCTTCTTCGCCAAAGTCTGACCATTGACATGCCCTCCACACTCACTCGAGTGAGCTGCTTCAACAACCTTCCAGACCTCATCATCGTCTAAGCATTTCATGAGAACTCCATTAAGAGCGCGCCAATACAACTCTCCTACAATAATGGTGTATCTGGAGGCGACTCTTCTTATGGCCTTGCGCTGCGTGGCGTCGGCTGATTCTGAGAATGATCCATCCCTGTAATACTGCTCGATTTTGTGATACCAGGGTAATTCCTCTTCTTCTAAAATTTCCTCGAGCTCAGTTAACGATACTTTTTTCAAATCCTCCTTCTCAACTTTCTTCTCTACAGACTTCCTAAGGTTATCAAACCACGGATCCTGAAGGGAAGGAGCGTCTAACTGCTAGACCACAATGGTCTCAGTGGCGCGACTGAGGGGAAAGGAAAGGGAAGAAGTGAGCGATGCAAGTGCATCGGCAAGAATATTCTGAGATCGAGGGGTGTCAATGTAAATTAGCTTACGAATTGCTTAGCCAAGAGCGTGACCAAACCTTGATAAGGCTTGAGCTTAGGGTCACGGGTGCGATAGGTGGAAAGAACCGGGCATAGCACCAATTGAGAATCTCCTATGATATTTAAGTATCGCGCGCCCATGATGTAGGCGTGCTTCAATCCGGCAAGGAGAGCCTCATACTCAGCTTTGTTATTGGTAGTAGGAAAAGTGAGTTGATATGCAATGGGAATGGTCACTCCCTCTGGAGTGAGGAGGACAGTGCCGATCCCTCGGCCCTGAGAATTGAGTGCTCCATCAAAATGAAGAGACCAAAAAGGGTGATGAGTGAGCACAGCCAGGTGTTCATCAGGGAATTCATCCTCGATAGAATCCGTACAAGGGATAGGTGAATGAGCAAGGTTTTCAGCAATAGCATATCCCTTGATAGCCTTCTGAACGACGAAGGTAATATCGAATTGAGAGAGGAAGCTCTGCCAGCGAGTTAACCTACTAGAAAGGACAGGTTTGTCTAAAAGATAGCGAATTGGGTCCATTCTAGAGATCAACTTAACCTCATGGGCAAGGAAATAATGTTTCAATTTCTGGACTACCCAAACTAAGGCTGCACAGGTCTTCTCCATAGTGGTATACTTAGATTCTGCAGGATTGAACAACCTAGAGAGGTAGTAGGCTGCCCTTTCCTTCCCTTCGTCATCCACTTGTGCCAAGACAGCTCCTAGGGAGTCCACAATAATAGAAATGTATAATATCAGGGGTTTCCCAGGAACAGGGGGTTGTAAAATCGGGGGATTGGACAAATAAACCTTAAGATCCTCATAGGCCTTTTGGCATTGTTCATTCCATTCAAATTTGGCCCCCGCCTTCAACAATTCATAAAATGGGCGGCATCTTTGTGAATGTTGAGATATAAACCTTCGGATAAATTGTAAACGCCCAATCAATCCTCTAAGCTCAGTGATGTTCCTATGCGGTGGCATCTCCATAACGGCCTTTGCTTTGTTTGGATCAATTTGAATCCCCCTCTTGCTAACTATAAAACCTAGCAACTTCCCTGATGCTACCCCAAACACACATTTCTTCGGATTCATTTTCAGCTTATACTCCCTAGCTCTTTGTAATACCTTGGCTAAGATAGCAGGGTGCTCTTCTTTCGACTTTAATTTCACCAGAATATCATCCACGTAGGCCTCCATGTAGACGTGCATCATGTCATGGAAGATTGCCATCATTGCCCGTTGGTATGTGGCACCCGCATTCTTCAATCCAAACGGCATGACCACGTAACAGTAGGTGCCCCAGGGCATGGTGAAAGAGGTCTTTTCTTGATCTTCAGGAGTGAGACGGATTTGGTTATACCCTGAATACCCATCCATAAATGAGAGGGCTTCGTACCCAGCTGTCTTGTCCACCAACACGTCGATGTGAGGAAGCGGGAAATCATCTTTCGGACTTTCCTTATTCAAGTCCCTGAAGTCGATACAGATTCAAAATTTTCCATCTTTTTTCATCACAGGGATAATGTTCACCACCCATTGTGGATACAACACGACTCTAATGAACTTAGCCTTATGTAATTTATCAACTTCTTCTTTTATCCTTAAGGCCATTTGGGGGTGGAATCTTCTTGATCTTTGTTTAACGGGCGTTGCCCCTGGTTTAAGTACCAATCTATGTTCCACCAGGGCGGGGTCAAGGCCCGGCGTGTCCTCGTAGGACCAGGCAAATGAATCACTATACTCCCTCAAAATCTTGACTAGCTCCTCTTCAACCAGTAGAGGGAGATTAGCAGAGATAATTATAAGCCTGAGATCCTCCTTAGTTCCAAGGTTAATTTCTTTCGTGGGTTCTACCACTGCTGACGACGGTTCATCAAATCTCTTTAAACCCTGTGCATACAAATCGGCAGTGTCATCCACGTCGCTATCCTCATCATCGATTGGGTCCTTCTCATCTATGATTTCATAAACACCTAATCCATCATCGCTCCAAACCCCGTCTAGCTCTTCATCATCCTCCAAGACGATGGCTATCTCTACAAACTCAGGGCATTTAAGGAGGGAGTGACAATGTTGAATGAGATCTTGAAGGAATCTACCAGGAACGGTTTTAGAGTGACGTGTTACTGGACGTGTGGCAAGTGTGGAAGGGTTAGAGACACTGGAACAAGACCCTACTTCACTAGACTCAACCAACTCTACTTCTCTAAGCTCAACAAGTCCTACATCTAACTTAGAAGATAGAAAATCTATAGGAAGGAAAACAGGGGCCTCGTGCCCCTGGGAAGAATACGGACAAAACATAGCATAATCCTCCATTGAAATCTCTGTTTTAAAATTGGCATTTTTTTTTAGATCGGAGGAAATCACGCAACAGGAGGGGTTAGAGGAGGAAGGAGGAGGAAGTTGAAGGGGGAAGAGAGATGGGAAAAGAACATCAAAGAATGGATCAGATGATGAAAATCACATTTGAGAGAGATCATAGGAGGGAGTAAACATAGTTGAAAAATCAATCGGTGGGCAGCGCCCACATGCATACGGTACAAACAAAACTTCCAAGGGTCTTTCCGTAAAAAATGGATCGACCATGATTGGAGGTGAACGGGGAATGGATTCCAATTGTTGAAAAAGGGAGGCGAGGCAGGATAGTGACCAAGAAAAAGCAATGAGGGAGCTCCCCTCTTCCCGCGGCCTCCAGTGAACTGGCTCTGTCGGAGAGCATTTCACAAGCTGCATCTCCAATTTCTTCAGACGAACTTCTTCTTCAGAAAACATCTTTTCAAAACTGTTACAATAATCTTCCATATCACCCACCAGCCCCTTCAGCGGTGGCGGCGAGTCAACAACGGCACATGCGGCATCAGCTTTCTCATCAGAATAGGGTGGCCTCTTCAGGGTACCTGGCTGTAACGGGCCCTTCACAAGATGCTGACGGTAGTCCTACGTCAGTGGCTCGGAATCTCCCAGAATAGACAACGCTGACCCTCGGTAGCCAAGACCTCATCTGCTCATCTTCCTGACCCTTGGGTTGGGCGTAGTCCGCCCCAGTAACTGGGCTCCGAGACCCATGCCTCGCTGGTAACCTAGCTTCAAAACCATGTTCCAGCCCTTGGAATCTCGTATCTTGGACTTGACTTTGACATTAATAGGTATAGTGGCGGGATTGCGCGACGCATATGCCCAAGGAAAATCCAAGTCCATCACAAAAAGGACCGGCATATTGCTCTGCCAGAGAGTCGGCAAAATCTTGTTAAAAATAGCTTCAACAGTTTGCACCGTGGAAATACTCTTAACCTTGACCACCCGCCCATGTAATGAAAATTTGAGGCATTGGTGGGCGGTAGAAGGTACAGCATGAAGACTGTCGATCCATGGTCGACCCAGGATGGCTTTAAACATCGGATCAATGTCCAACACATAAAATTCCACAGCCATTGTGAGACGCCCAAGCTCGGCCTGAACAGTCACGACCCCATGGCACACTCTCCTGGAGTTGTCATAAGCAGCAATAGTAATTGGGGTTGGCCTTAGCATATCTTCAGAAATATTGCATGCACGTAGAGTGCTCAAGGGACAAACATTTATCGATGCTCCCGTGTCCACTAGAGCTGCATCGACCTCCACCTTATTCAATGTGATTGAAATGCAAAGTGGCATCTGGCGTGCCTCAGGGGGTGGTAATTCTGATTCTGAAAAAGAAATGGACGGCCCCTTTATAATTGTGGCCAACGCCGATGGTAAACTCTCCACTGCCATATCCTCACTGACCATAACTTTTTGAAGAAAAGTTTTCAGAGCATCTTGGTGCAGCGTGGACCTATTAATCAACTCCAATATTGAAATCTTGGCCGGCGTCCGGTCCAAGTGTTGTAGTAGATCATATCTTCTGCCAGGTAGGGGGTCGGCTTCTTCTTGCTACTGTGGATGAGGAAACTGGAAGGTTGGGTGCAGGTGCACCAGTAGAGGGATAGCTTCTATGAAATAAACACCTGCTCTGAAGGGTAAAGTTTTGTGCCGGCAGGTGGACTCGCGACTGGCCCAATGGGGTAAATGGAAGGAACAACGGTGGGAAAGGTGATGGTGGAGGCGGGTCTGATAGGCCCTGGCGGAAGGATGATAGGTGAAGGGTTAGGTGAGGGGGTGACAACGGGAGGCATGACAGGCGAGGGTGCAAGGATTGGTGAAATGGTGGGCAAAGTGGTAGGTGCAATGGGGAATCTGGAGGGAGTGGCGAATGTAGCAGAGGTCAAAATGGTGGACGAGATGACGGAGGGGACAGAAGGGGAAGAGGAGCTGGTGTATGTATGGTGGAGGGCCAAAAGATGGGCGGGAGTCTCATCATCATAAGACCACCCAGCGTTGGGAGCTGGGCGGTGAACAATATTTACCTGAGCCAGTGCCGACGACTGCTGTTGAGGAGCGGGCGGGTGGTTCTGTAAGGTTTCGCACAGCACCTACGGGCGACGCAGCGGATAACAAAAATTTAATTTTGCCCGATCTCGGTGTTATGGAAAGCTTAATCTGTGCTCTAATCGGTGTTTCTAAGACCCTAATCACGGGTTGCGTGTTTCACCTTGCGCGGAACGACGCTGTCCGCTAAGCCCGATGCAGAGAAACCGAGTCGCACAACAGTACGGCCTCTAGAGACGATCCACACGGACCCTTGCGCAGCGACGGTACCTCCCCGGCACGACCTTCCCCAGCTCTATCACCTTCTGGAGAGAGAGAGAGCAAGAGGGAGAAAGGGGGAGGCTAATCCTCCTCTTAGGCTTAATGCTTGATTAGTCTAAGAGTTGGAAGAGATGAAGGCTCGAATGAGCTTCACGTAGGTGCCATATATATAGAAGTTGGACCCTTTTCTAAAGACATCAAAAGGACCAAAATTATATATATGACCTTTCCATTATTATACATATGTTTTAAGCCCCATTTACACTCATTTCCAAAAGGAATTAAAGGGAACTAATACATACACTTGTATAATAATAATCCGTCACCCAAGAATCCATTGTGTGTGATCCTCTAGGCCCATAGTCACTCTAGTTTAAGGCCCATTAACTTCTAATTGTTAATTAGAAGTAAATTAAACATATTATTCGCTTCTACAAGAGCCGAATAATAGTTTAATTCATTCCGAACCTTCGATCACGTTGGGTCAAGCAAATCCGCGTGATCCTAGATGACGCCGGGTTTAAACCAGCATGTCTGGTACCTGTAAGTCCACAGTTACCGCATCGATATAATCCCTCGCTCCTTCTATGAGTCTGGTACGATCGAGGGTACGGTATCTGTCAAACCCCATGATCGTGCCATTTGACTATGACCTCCTTAAAGTGTATGACGTCCGTTCTAAACGAACTCACACGACCCTGGCCAGGGATTTAACGGAGCGTCAATGTCATGACCCATTAACTGTCTGATATATACCCGACAGTGAGCGATCCCCTCTTGACCATTGATGATCTTCACACGTATCCTGGAGTGGTTAATGACTCGGCAACTCATGACTTATGGTTAAAGTCACTTAGCTAAGTAATTAAACCATTCCAGTCCTCGTGTAAGATCCGATCAATGTCTCAGGTCAAAGGACCAACGATGCTACTGTGACCGTTGGATCTTCAGTTGACATTAGGTATAATCAACCATCTGAAGATCCAATAGCGGATCAGTTCAGTGCACATCCTCCAAGGACCTACACCTACACATATGTGTTGGTGCCCCGCACCAATGACCATGAGACTGGTCACTGACACATCATGTGTACTGGTTTAATAGGTAATCAAAGTCCCCGAGTGATTACCCTCCAACCAGGAACAGTTTAAGGTATGTGTTCATGTAAAGTAAGTCTCATGTTCGAGATCTCATCTCGAGCTGACTTTACAACCACATATCCTAGGGACAACGTAAAGTAACATAATCGCATATTTACGCTCAAACACCACTTTATTAATAATGAACAAGATCGTACAACTATTGGGCCTACCCGACCTGAAATTGACCTGTAGCACACCAACACTAACAATCTCCCACTTGAACTACAGCCAATTACCCACAACTTTGAGGCCCATCTTATCCCGATGACGCTCAAATACAGTCTGTGTCAAAGGCTTAGTCAGTGGATCTGCTATGTTATCTTCTGATGGTACACGCTCTACTGTCACATCTCCACGATCAACAATCTCCCGAATAAGGTGAAAGCGCCTGAGAAAATACTTTGACCTTTGGTGAGATCTCGGTTCCTTCGCCTGGGCGATGGCCCCATTATTATCACAAAATAATGGGATGGGAGGTGTTATCTCGGGAACTACGCCAAGTTCCAAAATGAATTTCTTCATCCAGACGGCTTCTTCAACTGACTGTCCCTCCATTCAACATGAATACAAATTCAGACATGGATTTGCAGTTATCTGTACCTGACTGGAAACTAGAATCTGTGTAAGCTCTAAGCTATAGGTTCTCTCCTCCATAAAGTAGAAAAAGATCCTTAGTCCTTCGCAGGTACTTAAGGATGCCCTTTACTACCTTCCAGTGCTCTTCGCCTGGATTTGCCTGATATCTACTGACAATGCTTAAAGTATTGACAACATCAGGCCGTGTACATAGCATTGCATACATGATTGACCCTATCGCCGAAGCATAGGATACCTTATTCTTGTGTGCTACCTCCTCAGAAGTTTTAGGACTCATCCCCTTGGATAAGTAAATTCCATGTCTCATGGGAATGAGACCTCTCTTGAAATTTTCCATCCTAAACCTTTTGAGGATAGTGTCTATGTACATGGATTGGGATAATCCTAGCATCCTTTTAGATCTATCTCGATAGATCCTTATGCCCAGCACATAGGATGCTTCTCCCAAATCCTTCATGGAGAAGGTCTTGGACAACCAAGACTTAGTTGATGTCAACATCGCTACATCATTCCCAATGAGTAAGATGTCATCAACATAAAGGACCAAGAAGGTCACTGAGCTCCCACTGACCTTCTTGTAAACACAGGGTTCATCTTCATTCCGAATGAAGTCGAAAGATTTGACAGCCTCGTCAAATCTTAAGTTCCAGCTTCTAGATGCCTGCTTTAATCCATAAATGGACCTTTGAAGTTTGCATACCTTATTCGGATGTGGCTTGGAGGTGAATCCCTCAGGCTGTACCATGTACACCTCTTCTGACAGGTTTCCATTAAGAAAAGCTGTCTTCACATCTATTTGCCAGATCTCATAATCCAGGTATGCAGCAATGGCAAGGAGGATTCTGATTGACTTAACCATGGCTACCGGCGAAAACATCTCGTCATAGTCAATGCCTTGCCTTTGACGATATCCTTTCGCCACTAGTCCAGCCTTGTATGTGTCAACCTGTCCATCTGCACCGATTTTCCTTTTGAAAATCCATTTGCAGCCGATAGAGACCTTCCCTTCGGGTACATCAACTAAGTTCCAAATTTTATTGGTGTACATGGACTGGATTTCTGAATCCATTGCCTCTTGCCATTTCTCGGAGTCTACACTATGGATCGCCTCCTGGTACGACTGAGGATCATCATCCTCATCGATACATACCTTAGAGGACCCCTCTGAGACATGTTCAACATATCTCTCAGATTCTCTCGGTAGTCTACCAGATCTCCGTAGTGTCAGTGTTTCACCTTGAATAGGATCAACTGATACCGTCTCATCTAACGAGTTTGTGTCTATGGGTTGTGGTTCTTGGACCTCGTCCAATTCTATCTGGCTCCCACTGTTTTTCTGGAGTAGATATTCTCTTTCCAGAAATACAGCTCTCTTGGCCACTAAGACCCTTTGCTCAGAAGGGTGATAGAAATAATATCCAAACGTCTCCTTTGGATATCCCACAAACCTACACTTATCGGTTCTCGACTCAAGCTTATCACTCTCGTTCTTCTTTACATGAGCAGGACACCCCCAAATTTTAATGTGATTAAAATTTGGTTTCCTGCCCTTCCATATCTCATATGGTATAGAAGGAACTGATTTACTTGAGATCATATTCAATAAATAAGCCGCAGTCTCTAACGCATAGCCCCAGAGAGACAAGGGTAGTCCTGACATAGACATCATGGATCGGACCATGTCTAACAAGGTCCTGTTTCTCCTCTCGGATACACCATTATGCTGTGGTGTATACGGTGGAGTCCACTGAGAAACTATTCCATGGTCTTTAAGATAAGAAGTGAATTCATGGCTTAAGTATTCACCTCCTCGATCCGATCGAAGAGCCTTAATACTTTTGCCAGTCTGTTTCTCTACTTCATTCTTGTATTCCTTAAACTTCTCAAAGGCTTGTGACTTATGTCTCATTAAATACACATAGCCATATCTAGAGAAGTCATCAATAAAAGAAATGAAATAGAGATAACCTCCTTTTGCTTCTATGGACATGGGTCCACACACATCCGAGTGTATGAGCTCGAGAAGGTCAACAGCCCTCTCACCATGTCCACCAAAAGGAGCCTTGGTCATTTTCCCCATGAGACACGACTCACAGGTATCAAATGGCTTGTATTCGAACGAATTCAAATACCCATTTGAGTGTAAGTGAGAGACTCTTTTCTCACCTACATGACCAAGTCTGCAATGCCATAGATATGCAGAATTCACTTCATCAGCATTGAAAATTTGCATAACATTAGAACGTGTATCTAATACATAAAGACCATTGACTAATGAACCATCGGCTATAATCAAACCATTATTCATTACAGAGCACCCAGTGCTATTAAAAGTCAATGTATATCCAATGTTATACAAGCCAGAGATTGAAATAATGTTCTTAATAATATTAGGAACATAATAACAGTCATTCAGCTCCAGAATGACTCCTGAAGGTAAACTGAGGCGTGCAGTCCCGACATCTTTGGCAGAAACCAAAGCTCCATTTCCCATCCTCAGTTCAATCTCCTTTTTGCCCAATCGCCTTCTATTTGCCAGCACCTGCATAGAATTGCAGATATGAGATGCACATCCAGTATCCAATACCCATGATGTGGATTCCATATATGACAAATTAAGGTCTATGACAAAAATACCTTCATTTAGAATTACCTTGCAATTCCTTTTCCAATGCCCAGTTTCCCCGCATCGAAAACATTTGTCTTCCTTTTCATTCTTCTTGCCCTTCCCTTTGTCAACTTTGGCGAGTTGCTTACCCGTGGCCTTTTTCTTTCCTTTCCCTTTGTTACTTGTAGTGGATATCTGGGTGGCCTTCCTTTTCTTATTGGCCCGGCCAATAATCATTACAGAAGAAGATGGTTTATCTTTCTGCATAGTTCCTTCAGCACTCTTTAACATGTTGAGCAGCTCCGGGAGAGTTACATCAATTCTATTCATGTTAAAGTTTATGATGAAGGAAGAAAAGGAATCGGGCAATGACTGGAGTATAAGATCAATGCACAGTTCAAGATCCAACTTGAACCCCAGTGCATTGAGTCTATCTATCCACTCCATCATTTTCAGTACATGAGCCTGTACTGAAGAACCCTCAGACATCCGTGTCCTGAAAAGCCTTTTGGAGATGTCATACCTCTCGATCCTACCCTGCTCCCCGAAGAGCTGGCGTAGATTGAGAAGTATACTTCTACAATCAGTCTTTTCAAATTGCCTCTGTAGCTCGGGAGCCATAGAGGCCAACATGTAACATTGGGCAAGGGAGGAGTCCTCAGACCACTTGGCATAAGCCAGTAACTCGCCCTCGTCGGCATCAGGAGTTGGCTCAGAATGAACCGTGTCCAACACGTACGCAATCTTTTCGGCGGTAAGGACTATGCGTAGATTACGCAGCCAATCCGAGTAATTTGGTCCAGTTAATCTATTTGCATCCAAGATGCCACGGAGGGGGTTGGACGACGACATTATAATCTGGATAAGAAATAAAAGACAACTTAGCATGCGCTCAAATCCTAACTTAGATGTGGTTTTCTATCTTAGTTAGTCCCACTATTTTTCGATCGAACTATATAACTCTCAGTATACAGAATGAGAGATCAGCGAGATCAACATAGTGGGTCGGAATCCCAACGAGACTGATGTATGACCTTGTGGAAAGCACAACAAACCATACAGCATCTCAAGGGCAGTCAACAAGCACTTGCATCTAATGTAATATCCGATATTCGGCCCCCGAGAATTCATCCCCTTGTGGAAAGTACAACAAATGATATTCTCGGTTAGATCTAACCATCATTACTACATAGCAATAAGTTCATGACCCGACCCTTGTGGAAAGCACAACAAGGCCACGTTCAATTCCTCACCCCATCGAGGCCGAGCCTTGGAGTTTAATCCCGCCCCCAAACTCATGGACCTTGTGGAAAGCACAACAAATCCATGAAATGAAGACGTTCATTCACTCCATAATGATGGAGGGCCACGATGACTCCTAGAGCCACGCTTACCAGATCTAAAATTTAATCGCGAGGGAATTTAATTTTATCTTGATCTCACCCTAGGTGGTAATATAAATATATCCAATATATTTACCGTACCTAGTAGTTTGCACAAAATAAATGCATCCAATGCAAAAATAAACGCAAGTGATCATGGACTTTAACCCTAATGTAACTAAGACATCCTGCCCGCTTCCGAAGTAGCTGGATCGTCCTCGTCGGGTGTGCTCCATACTTTCAAACTCCGACGCCGCATTAATTATAACTTTTACACGGCACGCAGGCCGGAAAAAATTAAATTACATGTGACTCAAATTCCAGCAGCCCTTAGGGCGAGTACAATAATGGAGGAAGATAGAAGTACATTGGAATTTTAACAGAGAGAGAAAGGAGGTTCGCAGACCCCAATTAATTACATTAATCCAAGTCCATGATCACTTACCAACCCATTCAAATAAAATCAATCAAGGGTTATTTTCTGAAAATAATCCTTACTTTTTGAATTTAAAAATGGGATGTGCAAACAAAAATAGGCTAGCTTTGTTTAATTTTAAAAATCAAAGCATGATTAACTAAAATTAAACACACAAGCAGGCCAATACAAGGTAAATAAAGTAAAGCACGTAAAGAACCATCATTTTCTACAGGGGCATCTAATTGAGATAATTAATTAAATTTAAATTTAAATTTAATTATCCAATAATTAAATTTAAATTTAAAATTTAAACATGCCAATAATTTAAATTTAAATTCAAACTAATTATCCAATAATTTGGTTTGAAAATAAATTTAAATAATGCAATTATTCTCAATTAGTAATTTTCTAAAATTCAAAATTTGAATTTAATAATTATCTAATAATTAAAATTCAAATAATTGAATTTTCCACATTTAACTTCAATAAAATTTAAAATTTGAATTTTCTAATTATCTAATAATTAAAAATTCAAAAACTTAAATTTTACTGAAGTAACTTCAATTATTACCATTTTATCTCAAGATAAAAAGTAATTATCTCACCTTGGTAAATTCAAATAGGTTAAATAAAATTTACCATTCGACATTTACTATTGAGATAATACTATTTAACTTATGAAATAAAATTCTATTTAATTTACTGAGCATTTTAATATATATATCTAATATATATATTATCAATACTGCATTAAAGTAAATTAAAAACAAAGTAATTTTTTTTAAAATAAAAAAAATCCCGGCGGCACCAATGGGCGCGGCCACCCACGCGGGACGCGTGGGCGGTCGCGCCCACGCCCGCGCCCGCCCGCCCCTCCCGCGGGTCAGCGCCCGCTGCCCACGCGGCGCACGCAGCCAGCGCACTGCGCCCAGGGCGCAATGCGCCCACTCCGGGGCTAAAAAAATTTTTTTTTTATTTTTTTTAAAAACATTTGCTCTCCTGATGCCCAGCATCCAGGAAAAATAGAAATGCCCAGCACTCCTGTCTCTAAATAACAATTGAAGATTTAAGAATGCCCCAAAACACTGTTCTTAACGGCGATAAAAACACCGACCAGAGCGCGAACCTGGCTCTGATACCACTGTAAGGTTTCGCACAGCACCTACGGGCGACGCAACGGATAACAAAAATTTAATTTTGCCCGATCCCGATGTTATGGAAAGCTTAATCTGTGCTCTAATCGATGTTTCTAAGACCCTAATCACGGGTTGCGTGTTTCACCTTGCGCGGAACGACGCTATCCGCTAAGCCCGATGCAGAGAAACCGAGCCGCACAACAGTACGGCCTCTAGAGACGATCCACACAGACCCTTGCGCAGCGATGGTACCTCCCCGGCACGACCTTCCCCAGCTCTATCACCTTCTGGAGAGAGAGAGAGCAAGAGGGAGAAAGGGGGAGGCTAATCCTCCTCTTAGGCTTAATGCTTGATTAGCCTAAGAGTTGGAAGAGATGAAGGCTCGAATGAGCTTCACGTAGGTGCCATATATATAGAAGTTGGACCCTTTTCTAAAGACATCAAAAGGACCAAAATTGTATATATGACCTTTCCATTATTATACATATGTTTTAAGCCCCATTTACACTCCTTTCCAAAAGGAATTAAAGGGAACTAATACATACACTTGTATAATAATAATCCGTCACCTAAGAATCTATTGTGTGTGATCCTCTAGGCCCATAGTCACTCTAGTTTAAGGCCCATTAACTTCTAATTGTTAATTAGAAGTAAATTAAACATATTATTCGCTTCTACAAGAGCCGAATAATAGTTTAATTCATTCCGAACCTTCGATCACGTTGGGTCAAGCAAATCCGCGTGATCCTAGATGACGCCGGGTTTAAACTAGCATGTCTAGTACCTGTAAGTCCACAGTTACCGCATCGATATAATCCCTCGCTCCTTCTATGAGTCTGGTACGATCGAGGGTACGGTATCTGTCAAATCCCATGATCGTGCCATTTGACTATGACCTCCTTAAAGTGTATGACGTCCGTTCTAAACGAACTCACACGACCCTGGCCAGGGATTTAACGGAGCGTCAATGTTATGACCCATTAACTGTCTGATATATACCCGACAGTGAGCGATCCCCTCTTGACCATTGATGATCTTCACACGTATCCTGGAGTGGTTAATGACTCGGTAACTCATGACTTATGGTTAAAGTCACTTAGCTAAGTAATTAAACCATTCCAGTCCTCGTGTAAGATCCGATTAATGTCTCAGGTCAAAGGACCAACGATGCTACTGTGACCGTTAGATCTTCAGTTGACATTAGGTATAATCAACCATCTGAAGATCCAATAGCGGATCAGTTCAGTGCACATCCTCCAAGGACATACACCTACACATATGTGTTGGTGCCCCACACCAAAGACCATGAGACTGGTCACTGACACATCATGTGTACTGGTTTAATAGGTAATCAAAGTCCCCGAGTGATTACCCTCCAACCAGGAACAGTTTAAGGTATGTGTTCATGTAAAGTAAGTCTCATGTTCGAGATCTCATCTCGAGCTGACTTTACAACCACATATCCTAGGGACAACGTAAAGTAACATAATCGCATATTTACGCTCAAACACCACTTTATTAATAATGAACAAGATCGTACAACTATTGGGCCTACCCGACCTGAAATTGACCTGTAGCACACCAACACTAACAGGTTCGGCATTGGATTCTGATGAATCCCTAACTCTGGTGCATACTGCTACTGCTACTGGGGTTGCGGTTGCTGAGGTTGCTGCTGCTGCGGCCTCGACGCTTGTCTTCTTCTTTCTTTCATATCTTCAATCAACTTATGCATCTGGGCCCAATCAATTCTCTGCCCTTCATGCATGTCGTAAACAAGATCACAGAACTGATAGCACCTTTCTATAGTGTGCCCGAGCTGCCGATGATATATGCAATATCTGGACTGGTCGGCGGCCGAATTCCAATTCGGGCGTTCTAGAGGGAGTTGAAGATCACCAATGTACATCAAAGCCGAGAAAATATCTGGGAGAGTTTCAGGAAGTGGTGGGTAGTGGGCTCTCTTGGGACCCGGTCGGGCAGGTGCATATCCATTTGGTGGAGGGACATTATGGTACTATGGTGGCTATTGTGGTTGTTATGGTGGTGGTGGTTGTTGTGGTGGACGAGGAGCGGGAAATGATGGTTGGGTAACTGGTGCAGCCATGAACTGGGGGTTGTGGGGAGGTTGCTGGAAGAGTGGTGGAGCGGATTGGTTGGGAAAGTGGACAGCCTGCACCTGCTCGTTTGTCTAGACTCTTTCAGTGACTGGGCCCTGAGGTTTTCTGGTTGTTTTGGGCTTCTGGGCCTCAAACAAGGAATGAATGGGGGAGTCCTTAAACTAGGTCTGGATAAACTGGGCCCTACTATACAACTGGTGCATATTGGAAATATCATTCATTGCAAAGATATTCCAGAATGTGGGGCTGGCATTGGAGATTAACAGCTTTACATTCTCTTCTTCCGGAATCTACCCGGGCACACGGGAGGCCATCTGCCTCCATCTGTTAGCATAAGTAGCGAAATCTTCATCGGCCACTAAATCAGTAAAAGAATATTCCGGGCCCACCCGGTCTTGGAACCTCTGAATAAACCTTTCTTTTACAACTTTAAAACTCTCTGCCTCCTGCAACGGCAGAGTGTAGAACCACTCCAATGCTATCCCGTCCAACGAGTGGCGAAAAAGATATGCCATGAGGCGGTCGTCATGTTGAAACTGCGCCGACTCGTACAAGAACTCCCTTATATGAATGAAGGGGTTGCCATTCCCATCATACTTGCGATACATGGGGAGCTCCGACTGGGGAGGAAAATGAATATCACAGAAATTGGGAACAGGGATGTTAGCAAGGGATTGTGGGCCGACCCGTTTATGAAGGAGGTCAATTTGTTGCTGCATGGTAGCCCACTTATCAAGAAGTTCCCGTTCCCGGGATGGAAGAGGCAAAAGTGGGAGAGCAGACCCGGCGTATGGGGCCGAAGGATAGACCGATGGAGGGGGAAGCCCGTAAGACGGATAGTGGGCCAAGAAAGGGCACATATCCACATGAGCTAGCTGGGCAGCCCCCGATTGAAGACGAACAAAGTCAGCCGGGGCCACAAGAGCCTGCGGCGCTGGAGAAGTGGTTATATAAGGATCTGAATAAGAAGACGAGGGGATCTGGGTCTTCTCCTTATCAGAAATCTGATGAGTCAAGCTAGAAGCTTGGCCCACTTCCATACTAGGAAATCGGAGGGTCTGGGGATGGACAGGAGTAAGATCAATGGGCGCAGTAGAAGTAGCCCCTAACCCAACAATTGGAGATGAAGTGGCGGTAGCAGACACGCCATGAGGAGAAACAGAAGACGGGGGCGTCCGAACCCTGTAAAGCTTGACGGAGGATGTGAAGCTGAGTTGGATCTGACTGGGCCATCATATGAAGGATTTGATTGGCCGAGTTCTGAGAGGAGGAATCAGAATGGGAGGGTTGAGCACCCTCAATAACAACAGATGGGAGAGGAGGGGCGGTCCCCTCTCTCCCCTGCACAGCGGTGACCCTAGGCGGGTCCTCTAACAATCCCTGAGGGAGGGAATCCTCACGGGCCTGAGAGAAATCATAAGAAGACATAGTGGAAGGGGAATCAAACAAGGGATTGTGGTAAGAAATGAATAAGGAATTGCCCCTAGGAGAAGATCCCGAGAGTGTGAAGCAACTCCACATGCAACGAACACCCTGAAACTAGAGGACAACACCCAAGAAACACCTAACTAGAGATGGCTAACAAACATGCACAATCAAAGAGGAGATGAGAGGCAACCAATTAACAACCAAGTTATGATGATGCGCGAAAGTTCCTTTATGTTCCCCTTTTAGAACCTTAATGAATTGAATTAAATGAGATTCTCTCAACAATAAGGTTCCTGATAGGAGTGGAATGGGGACTTGGTTGACTCTAAGTGTACTCTATCTCTCACGGATGCAACCTAGACTCGGGGTGGCGAGGTGCAACCTGCTCGGTGTCCGTGTGGGAATCCACGGCTCACGGGGGCTTACGGAGGTCCCAGGTAAGGTCACCTAGTCAGCTCCAAGGAGTATGGAGACGAGAGGATCCCCTACCAAGGTAGGAATGCAACTAGTATGATAGAACAGATGAATCCTATGTGCACCGGAGTGCATGCAAAGTCTAGCCTAAAGCTAAAAATCAATGATCAAACAATATGACAATATGTGGCAATAACCATGCAAAAATGAATAACAAGCAGGGGAGATGGAAAGCACCAAAACAATCATGAAATGATATAAAATAATGCACACAACATCAACCTCGGGTGCACTGTAGCAGCATAAACGGTCTGATGGGAGACCGCTCAGGGAGCATAGACGGCCCTCGGAAGGACCGCTAACGGACAGGGAGCAGCAAAATAAAGAACGCTAAAGGGAAATGAACAGGAACAACGAGAATTGGAGCGTACCTGAACAACTGGGCGGTCTAACAGCAGGCCGTGAAACATGTGAGACGGCCCTGACAGGACCGTGTAACAATAGCAAATCGACAGAGATATGAATAGCAGGGACGTACCTGAGGCAGACGTGGGCGGTCTATCGACCAACCGCCTGATAATGTAAACGGCCTTACAGAAGACCGCGTGCAATCCCAAGAACAGAAAATAGCAACAATCGAACTTGGAAACCCCAAGTGGACTAACGACTTATCAAACCACACAAAGAAGAGCAGGTCAGTAAAATGAGAATCACGATGGGCATTAGGCATCCCACCGTGATCGCCAAAAAAGGGGGTGTGTTGACAAGTTTACCTTTCCCTCTTTCCCTTTCTTTCTTTCTTTCTTTTCCCTTCTTTCTAAATCAAGATATGCAAATAAAATGCAAACTGGGGAAAGGGATGAGTGGATCGTGATCGCCACCAAGGCACAAAGTGTAAAAGGGAAGCACTACGTACCTTGGAAAGGGGAGAAGATGAGGCACTCGCCAAGATGCAGCGCTGGTATAAGGTTCACGGTACAGTGTGGACCGCTCAGGAACGTACACGGCCGCCCAACAGGCTACTTACAGCGCTGGAGAGAGAACATGGGACAAAGACCGACTGGCGCCTAAACGGTCCGTGGTGAGCCGCAAGAAGGAGATAAACGATCTGTATGAGACCGTTTGCCCTCTCCAACGGATGGAGATGAACCGTGTAGAATTGGCAGACTTCAAGTTGTGGAACCGGATCCTCCACCCCTTCCGGCCGGCCAAAGGGGATGGGCCTCGTGCTATGCTTCTGTTGACCTGCAAAACAAAGCAAAGAACAAGAAAATAGAACCCAAATTAGCCCATGGATGCATAGTATCTATAACAAGAATAGAAGAACCCACATATAACCGGAATGGGGAATACCTGGGGGTTGTTTTTTAACCACTATGGGGTGTAGAAAACAATAGGAGGGGTATTAGAATGGAGATGACAGTGAAAAACGTGGATGAAAATGGAAGGAAAATGAGCATGCAATGGATGAAAGAATGACTTAGACACTTAGACCAAAACACCAAATAAACACTACTCCCTAAATCGGAGGCACAAATGGACGTCGAGAGCCTCCCTCCCTGGATATAGTTCGCTCAAAAATCCAACAGCACTTTGACGTAGATGCTAGATCTCCCCCCTTTCAAGCTTGGGCTAAGGGTTCTATTTATAGACCCCAGAAAGTCCAACCTCGAATTAGGGTTTTTCAGTGGGAACTAGGCCGGGATTATTAAAGATAATTCGTAGATAATACTCCCATCTCACGCCAGGATCAAACGGGGTCTCATTTGGTTGAGAAACCGCAGAGAAAATAGCGGAGCAAGTTGGAGGTTTAACCACGGATGGAGAGAGAAAACCCAGTCAGCCCAAGGATCTCGGCCTGGTACGCGGTCGAACGATAGACCGCCCACCACTGTATACGGTCCAATGATAGATCGCTTACAGGTGTCGGTGGTAAATAAAATAAAAAGATAAATAACTCATTTATCCTCAAGAAACAGACCGGTTGACCCGACGTAGGACGCTCAAGATGAACACGATCTACTTTGCACCACCCAATGATATACACGGCCCATTTCTAGACCGTGTATCATGTGTCGGTGATAAATCAATAAAAATAGGATAATTAGATATTTATCTGAACAGCCAACTCGCTTAGGACTCTGGCACATAAACGGTCTGATGAAACATCATCCAACCTGTATAAACGGCCCAATGATAGACCGTTCACATGGTTGTCGGGGGAAATTCAGAAAAATCCAATTAATCCAGAGATAAAATATTGTGGGAAAAAGAGAGACATAAGCAGTCTTCAAAACGACCGTCCAAGAACTACATAGTCCTTCGATAGACCGTGTATGTGCTGGGGAGTGGAAATTAATAAAGTGGGATAAATGAGCCCATTTACCCCAGAGACCGAGTGAGATCAAGGCCCATTAAAACTCTGAATTCAAGAGTAAGCCTTGCCAGGGAGGAAGTACCCATAAAATAAGTCCAAAGACGTGCCTGAAAATGGCCCAATGAGTAACGGACAACTCGAGGCATCAAAAATGATGGTAAGAAGAATCACCCAACTCAAAGGCAAAAAACGGGTGTCAATAGCATGCACTATTTTTGAACCCAATTCTGAATCTGTGAAATTTATTGGCAAGAGACTAAATAACATCTATATGGTAGATTTATATGATGTAGCACACACCAATCTATGTCTCACTGTCAATAAGGATGACTTAGCCTACCTGTGGCATCGTATGTTAGGACATGCCATGTAGCGACCCAAGATTCGGATATAGGGAAAGCAACCCCATACCATTCGAATCCTGGCCCGCCGCCCACGAGCTGGGACTCAGAAGGGCTAAAAAGGAGTGTGGAGGTACAAAGAAATAGGAAATAAGGCAGGATAATTCAATAATTAACAGAAATAAACAACAACTACAACAGAGTCTAGTCCAATAGAAAGTACAGTCTAAGGTAGAAGAATGTACCCGACGGCAAGTGAACACTCGGCCCGGCAAGCTGGCGACTAGGAACCTTTGTACAGTACCCTCGAACCTCTAGGAAGAACTGCCGCACCTGAAACGCAGGGGTGAGCCTCCTGTCACAGGCTCAGTAGGGATCCCGCAGAACCCCAACTGTAAACAACGGCAGTAACGGAAAGCAGCAACAATAAGAACAACAGTAACAGCAGGAACAGCAAACTAGTAGCCGGTAAAAACTTGGCGCTACAACTACTACTTCGGTACACAAAAACATGCATCCCGATCTCACAGCCGGGGGACCACCCGAACACGAACCACCAGACTACGACCGCCCTAGTTACGCTACCAGGAAAACGACACGACGCCACTGCCGGGGAGGCTTGACCTCACAGACAAAGGCCCACACCAAAACCACGAGGTCTAGAAACACTGTCACGACCTCGCTGTCGTGAACTCAATGCCGTCTAGGGGAAACCCTCGGTGACACTCACAAGAAACCCTAGACCTCGGCTACGGAGAAACACCCGAGACTATGCATGAAACCCCATCTCGTAGACGGGAAACGAAAACCCGCAACACGACAACTCACGTCACGTGACGGAAGTATCGCCCACCAGAAGCAAGGCCAGATGCGTCCACTGACAACTTAGTCCGTAGCCTCAGGTGTCTCACTACGACGCCCCAAGAGGAGACAGAGACACCGTACAATAATTAGGAACATAGAATAAGGACTAGCTGGGGTCGTGCTCGTCAGCGCGTGTCCTCTGCCCTCAACTATGTGTGCACACACAGACCATCTACTCTAGGTCTGGTCCTCTAGCTGGTTTTCCCCCCAGCCGGACTCAAGCTGCAAAGGCAAGGGGCCCTACGGTAACCAGCCTAAAAACTGTCTCACTCAGGTCACGCTCTCTACCACTCCCAAATGGGTTCGCACACGCATGCGTAGGAAAGCTATGACTAGTGGGGGCTCACTAAACGTGAACACTAAAAACCACTCACTCACCCATCGCGAGTAACACGGAGTAACAGGCGGCTCGAAGCCACCAAACTCTAGATGGTCCACAAGACCTAATAAACCCAACGGTCCTTGAGTCACACGACTCGGGTCAAGACCGTTGTATGCGACATCACAACGCCGTCAATCGGGCCTAATCCTTAGGTCTGAAACTACAGTAACATGATTATCAAGGCAGCTCACAAGCCACTGCAATAAACCTTCATCCGAGGGACACACGAAGAACCTCCAGCCCCAGGCTGGTTAACTGGACTCACAGTCCAGGGCCATAAGCATGGCCCACTCGGAAACCACCTTCTGAAGAAACCCACACCGTACGGGCGCGGCCCACCGCACTCATGCCGACTCACGGCGACTCAATCTAGCGAGAACACGAAAGTCAGAACACGTGGGGTCTCCCGGACCCACCAAACCTACGGGTAAGCTAACCGAGGTAAAACAGTACCTCCGGAGTCCAGAGGCCCAGCGTAGAAAAACCTCGATTCTCACGAAAGCGCCGATCATGAGGGATACCGCCAGACCTTAATCACGGACAATGCCATGCTCCGCACACCGCACACACCGATCATCGAAGCAGGCATAACATAAAAAGCACAAGCCTGGCATCACCTCAGACACCTGGGAAAGCCATTCACGGCACCGCAGACACCACCCCGCTCACGAGAAAACACACTCCTTGCCATGAAAACCGAACCACCGGTCAACGCCCATGCTCGACAGACCAATTAAACGCCAGCTTCACAACCCGCTGATCGATCTCACACCCCGCACTGGGCACAACCATCACTAAGCTTTCACTAGCTCGCACCTGGCAGGCCGAACACTCTCAGAAACACGGCCAACTCCGCTAGAAGACAAAACTCCTCGCAAATCCCGAGATCCCATCGGGGAAAAAGGCACACCTCATAATCGGCCACCCAAGGCCTCGCTTGCACATGGCTCCCATAATTTCCGAGCCCTAACAACCAGCAACTTCTGTCTGAGAAAGGCCAATCACCAGTCACCAGACACTTGCCAACGGAAAACCCTCACCAGCCCAACAGGCACGATACAACTCATGGCGGGCCATCCACTGACTCATGCACAGACCAACACCACAACCGATCTCGAGCCTCACGCCAACTCTACCCTCTCAGGGGAGCACGGCAAAACCAAAAGACAAGATCCTGGAGTCTTCGATCTTCACCTCACTCGACTCCGACTTACAGGGGAATCCTCTCATGTTGGTCACAGACCAGGGGTCACCATCCAACGTCAACGTCCCATCAAGGACCACCACGCATATACGTCGTCCACCATCTTGTCTCATCAAATCCTATCTCATCTCAATCGCTCCAAGTGGACGCCTACCAATCCCAGTTCCGCTCTTATCACAGCACCACGGGACACAACCTGAGCAATTCACAGCACAACTCCAAGGCAACCAATTGCCACTTGCTATTACAGCAACCTGGTCGACAGCGCCACGACTAATACACACGGGTCCCCAGACAACACATATCTTACCATGGTCGACCACTCGGCTAGCCTTACTAGCCGCTCACGGCCACCAATCGGGACCCATAATCTCTCAGAGATCACTTCTCCAAAAACACAACCTCATCCGCGGACACTACAATCTTTGCACTCTGATCTACACGCACAGTCACCACAATGATAACTTGGGATCCTCCATCCCAACAATCCTCTACAACTCCGCAGGCTCTGATCCTCAGCACATCGGGAACCACAACACCAGCTACAAATTCTCACGAACACCACCCAATGGCACACATCCTTCCAGAATAGCGCCAACACCCTTACACATCAAGGTACGGGCAACGCTTCTCACTGGCAACCACCTTGCCAACACACGGGACATGTCTCGCATGGACTTCATGGCACACCGAGGGCCAACCGATCCGGACACATGATGCAAGACCACGAACCTTAGCCAAACACAATCTCCTCCAACCAAGGGAAAAACTTGATATACCTCGACCAACGGAGGGTCTCCATGCTCGACCTGACCTCGAACCGTGCACACGCTGGGAACAACACCTTCCAACACCAAGAAAACCATCACTTTCGTCAGGTCAGCACCTCCGACACACTCGACGAGTGTCATGTCGGACCACAATCACAACATCTCTTGATGCACCACCGCTGCAATTCCTCGAACTGCAACATGCCACGCCAAAAGCCGCAACACGAGCCATAATCGGCAACCGCCAACGCTCATCCTCAAGTCCCGAACTCACCGCGGAACCTTCACATCTCAAGCCAAATCCAAGGGCGAACACAATACATTCGCACACAAGAGCGCGGGAGCAAGAACTTACTGGGACAGCTCTACCTGATCCTGCCTTGAAATCCATAAAATAATCAGGACCGACACATTATTGCTGACGTCATAGAGTGCGGTAAGAAATCAAGCTCGACAAATCAACAGCTCACCAAGAAGATCCTTCGCTCATCCGAGCACATCTCTCGACCAGAGCACCAGCTCTGGCACCTCAAATCACAATCTCAACACCTCAAGGGTTGGATAAACCTCGAGCTAGGGTGGCCAACCCAATAACAACTCCCTCAGAGCATACTCAGGGCCGCTTAACCACGAACAATCCACACCAGCCACCTGATCTCGCTGCAGATTCCTCGAACGCCGCACCGCAGCAACACAGCTGTCGGCAACCTCTGCCCAACGCAGCACCACCGAGGCCACCATCAAAGGGAGAAAGCACTCGACCTCGATCCTCAGACCCCACGCCGGCACTCCGATGAAAAAAATGACAACCACCTTCACAGCGCCAACATCGCGCCTTCAAGCTCTCACGTGAGAAACGAAGCGAAAAATAAGCATGAAATCCTATGACAGTTGTCGACTGTACTGGACCTTACGGACTCTGATCACTGCATGTGGACGCACTAAAATTCGGAGGGGGGATCCGTTCGTTTGTTGGTCGGGGTTAATTCTTCTATTTAGTGCGAGGGCGTGCCAGTCACAAAGTGCCGATTTATTCGGGCTTCGTGGAAGCCCATGGTGCGCTCGATCTGACTAATCAGACAATTGTGTGGTTCGTGTCGGGACCGAAACCCGCCGCGCCATAAAGGTCACGGCGTTATTTACATCCCCCATACGGGGGAACACCCTTGATTGATTGCCGGGAATAAGGGCCCTACGGCCTAAAGAGAATACTAATAATACAGGAGGATAGTGCAAGATGAACTATGCTAGAAACCCATCTCGGGACGTGAATGTTCAGACTATGTCGGCCACTCATGGGCCACTTCATGTTCGGACGAAGCTCCGTGCTTGTAGCATAAAAGACGGTGACAAAACCGCGTGAATGTCTGCCACGAACAAGGCAAGTTTAATGAGAATACGGGATTGGATCCCGGTAGAAATGGGTCAAGTTGATAGACTGTTGGCCGGAGATGATTTCGAACTGTGGCCATGTCGGAAATTCCGTAAACCACGTCCGATACCATAAGGCGTCGTCGGTTTTCTCTTTGCACCCAGTCTGAGGGAGTGAATTATTAAGTGCATAGCCCGAGCTTACTAACGTGCACCCTCACACGCGGATCGACCTGCGCGGTCAGGTCGCGGGGTTCGACCTGCCCGGTCAGGTCGCCAGGGTTTCCGGGGGCAGCGCCCCCGGAACAAAAATTTAATTAAGGCGCGGGTGATGGAGCTCCTTTCATTCATTCTTTTATTAATGGCATTGATCTCTTGTATTTCCCTTTTGAACCTTTCTATTCCCTTTTTTTTACTAGCCATTTATCCCTTTTTTTTGTTAAGGAGGCGCGCCGGATATGGGAAGGAAGGAGGGCGCCGGATAAGGGAGCACATGGGGGGCGCGCCGGTTCAGCCACGCCGTATTAACCAGTTGCAAGGAGATGGGCACGCCGGTTAAGGGGCGCCGGGTTAAGAATGTTAAAAGGGGGGGGGCGCCGGGGTTTAGCCACGCCCTGTTAGCAATTTGCAAGGAGAGGTGAGAGTAGAGGAGCGCGCCGTTTTTAGGCGTGTGGAGGAGTGGGAGGGGCGCGCCGGTTAGATGGATATGAAGGAGTGGGAAGGCCGCGCCATTTTTAGGTGTATGGAGGAGTGGGAGGGGCACGCCGTTTTTAGGTGTATGGAGGGCAAGGGAGAGGCGCGCCGTTTTATCCTTTGGAGAAGAGATAGGGGGATTTTGTGAGGAGGGTTGAGGCGGCGCGGTTGAACAATGGCCACGCCGTTTTAACCCGCACCGGGATAGCTATATGGGGTTGTTTCAGAGCTCTGTTTATTGTGTTTTCTTTTCCTTTCCCCGTAGGTTGATTCAAGGTTTGATTTGCTCGTTCTGTTGATAGATTTAAGCTGGTAGTGAGGAGGTTTTAAGAGCTTTAAGCATTTTAATCGTTTGTTATGATGAAACAGTATGAATGTCTAAGTGTTTTACTCCAGCAGTTGCTCACAAAGTCCTCGTTTTGTTCTTCATCAGTTCAGCTCGTTCACATGTTGTTGGGCGTTCTTAGCCTTGGCAAAAATCGAGCAGCACCTCCCCTAGACTGGGACTTGCTAGAGATAAAGGAGGGTCACCAATCGGATTGCTCCAGGGTAGACCCTCAAAAATCGGAGTAGCCTCACGGCGGTCCGAACCCAAATGTGAGTATGGAACGTTCGAGGGCCAGCCTACAAGAACGACCACAGCTCACGGGTGACGATTTTGTGGAACGGGACAGATGTAGGCCATAGGTGGCCATGAGTGTTCACCCTTCGAATGGGTTCCCTCAGAGTTCATGCCACAGAAGGGCAAGCTTTTGAGGACCCCAGGTAATGTTGAAAACCGGGAGGAAGAAAACAGAAGAAAAGGGGAAGGGATCAGATCAATAGAATACTGTGCATGCTTACAAAGTCACTCTTTTATTCATCCTCAAGGGAAAGGAAAGGAGGGAAGAGAGGTACAAGACGAGATCTACCCCCCCCCCAAAGCACAGGGAAGAATATAACGGAGAAGATAAAAGAAAAAAAAACTAGGTGTTGAGGTGGGGGAAGAAGATACATTGGTGGGGGAGAAGGAGGAACAGAGCACAAGCTCTTCCCCCTCTCTCCCCTCTCACTCTCTCACCCTCTCTCTCTCTCTTTTTTCTTCACCTTGCAGGTGGGAATGGATGGAGCTTCTTCTTCTCTTCGGACGCCGAAGACCCTAGCCGAACCAGCCAGCCTTCCCTTCAGCCTCTCTTCTCTCAACCCTTTCTTCTTCTAGCTCCTTCTATCTGTGAGCTCCTTCTGTCTGTGTCTTCGTCTGTTCTTTCGGCTTCACAATGCTGCCCCTTTTATGTATCAGCCAACCTGGGAGCGCCCTTGCCACTTCCACCTCGTCCGCAACGAAGTCAGGAGTTGACTCGCTATGCTGGACGCTGTTCATTCGTCTCGTACACTGCTGCTCGTCCGAGGATGGGACGCTCAGAGATTTTTCGGAGCTTGCCTTACTGCTGCTGCTCGTGTGCTGTCGAACGAAGGTAGAATCAGAGTCATGGGCATTGAATGTCCTCTGTGCATCTCATTTATGCCGAACAGAGTATCGGCTGGCGGATGGGATGGCCGTTGAGTTAAAACGGCGCGAGGGAAGGTAGTCACGCCGATGAAACGTCACTAGTGGGTGTAAAAAGGCGCGCCGGATTAAGCATTGAAGGGCCACGCCGTTTTAACATTTGAAGGAGAAGCTTTTAAAATGTGCAAGATGGGTCCTTCAATTTTAGCGCGCCGGGTAGCTTGTGCAGATGGTGGCGCCATTTTAAATCAAAGCAAAGGGGAGCTCGTATTAGAGCATGAAGTGGGGCGCGCCGTTTTAAGGGGGGGGGCGCCGTTTTAAGGCGCGCCATTTTAGGGCCACTTCGCGCCGTTTTAAGCACCAAACGGATTCCTTTCATAGTTGCGGCCCTTTATATGAATGTCGGCATTCCGAGAACGCTCCGGTTGCGACGTATGGCCTCCATAATATTCCGTTTGTAGCCTCCGGGACTCGGTCCCAGATTCTATGTGACTTTCGGTGCATGCCGAGACTGTGCCGGAGTTCCCGACTCTTCTCTGATTCAGCTCTCGGCATGGCTGGTCGGAGCCTTGTAGCTGTATCTTCTGCTTAGAGGGCTTCCTTAGCGGGTAGTGGACCACCAAGTGAGTTCTCGTCCTGATCGGGCGAGGAATGAGGTTTATTCGGCATTTCTATCTTCGACTCGCGCTCTAATGTGTAGACGCGAATGTCGCCATCATCATCATCGTCATTTTTTTGGCGTCCACACTGCAATATCTTGAATTCCCATGTACGTCCACAACCACGCTCTGATACCAAGTGTAGTGACCCAAGATCCGGATACCGAGAAAGGAACCCGATACCATTCGAATCCTGGCCCGCCGCCCACGAGCCGGGGATCAGAAGGGCTAAAAAGGAGTGTGAAGGTACAAAGAAATAGGAAATAAGGCAGGATAATTCAACAACTAACAGAAATAAACAACAACTACAACAGAGTCTAGTCCAATAGAAAGGACAGTCTAAGGTAGAAGAATGTACCCGACGGCAAGTGAACACTCGGCCCAGCAAGCTGGCGACTAAGAACCTTCGTACAGTACCCTCGAACCTCTAGGAAGAACCGCCGCACCTGAAACGCAGGGGTGAGCCTCCTATCACTGGCTCAGTAGGGATCCCGCAGAACCCCAACTGTAAACAACGGCAGTAACGGAAAGCAGCAACAACAAGAACAACAGTAACAGCAGGAACAGCAAACCGGTAGCCGGTAAAAACTTGGCGCTACAACTACTACTTCGGTACACAAAAACACGCATCCCGATCTCACAGTCGGGGGACCACCCGATCATGAACCACCAGACTACGACCGCCCTAGTCACGCTACCAGGAAAATGACACGACGCCACTGCTGTGGAGGCTTGTCCTCACAGACAAAGGCCCACACTAAAACCACGCGGTCTAGAAACACTGTCACGACCTTGCTGTCGTGAACTCAACGCCGTCTAGGGGAAACCCTCAGTGACGCTCACCAGAAACCCTAGACCTCGGCTACGGAGAAACACCCGAGACTATGCATGAAACCCCGTCTCGCAGACGGGAAATGAAAACCCATAACACGACAAATCACGTCACGTGACGGGAGTATCGCCCACCAGAAGCAAGGTCGGATGCGTCCACTAACGACTTAGTCCGCAGCCTCAGGTGTCTCACTACGATGCCCCAAGAGGACAAAAAGACACCGTACAATAACCAGGAACATAGAATAAGGACTAGCTGGGGTCGCGCTCGTCAGCGCGTGTCCTCTGCCCTCAACTACGTGTGCACACACAGACCATCTGCTCTAGGTCGGGTCCTCTAGCTGGTTTTCCCCCCAGCCGGACTCAGGCTGCAAAGGCAAGGGGCCCTACGGTAACCAGCCTAAAAACTGTCTCACTCGGGTCACGCTCTCTACCACTCCCAAGTGGGTTCGCACACGCGTGCGTAGAAAAGCTACGACTAGTGGGGGCTCACTAAACGTGAACACTAAAACTCACTCACTCACCCATCGCGAGTAACGCAGAGTAATAGGCGGCTCGAAGCCACCAAACTCTAGATGGTCCACAAGACCTAATAAACCCAATGGTCCTTGAGTCACACGACTCGGGTCAAGACCGTTGTATGCGACAGCACAATGCCGTCAATCGGGCCTAATCCCTTGGTCTGAAACTACGGTAACATGATTACCGAGGCAGCTTACAAGTCACCGTAATAAACATTCATCCAAGGGACGCACGGAAAACCTCCAGCCCCAGGCTGGTTAACTGGACTCACAGTCTAAGGCCATAAGCATGGCCCACTCGGAAACCACCTTCCGAAGAAACCCACACTGTGTGGGGGAGGCCCACCACACTCATGCCGACTCATGGTGACTCAATCAAGCGAGAACACAAAAGCTGAAACACGTGGGGTCTCCCGAACCCACCAAACCTATGGGTAAGCTAACCGAGGTAAAATAGTACCATCGGAGTCCTGAAGAATTACACAGACGCTTCTCCCACGAATCCGTATCGCAAACGGGCACCTTAGGGTAAAGGAACATGAAACACGCCAGCCCGGGAGCTGGATGGGCTGGGCAGCCAACCCCTTTGCCGCCCCGAGGCCTGGGCGGCCACACTGGTGGCCGCCCAGCACCTGGGCTCCCTAATGTATGGGCGGCCACCTCTCTGGGCGCCCAGAGGGCTAGGCGGCCATCGGGCTGGCCGCCCAGTCCAGGGCCATCCTGGGTGAGGACGGCCAGGGTGCTGGCCGCCCAACACCCCTGGGCGGCCATACCAGTGGCCGCCCAGTGACCTGGGTAGCCAGGGTCCTGGTCGCCCAAATTAGGGCGTAGACGGCCACAAGAGTGGCCACCTCCTGCGTCTTCCGAGAGTGGACCGAGCTCCGTCGTGAGCTCGATTCCACGCCCCATTCACCTCCCAGCGAAGGGGAAAACAACGGGAATTCATCCCCGGACATTCCCACAACCGAAAAATCCAATTCAAACCACGATTGGGCCTCGAATCGGCCTAAAACTGCCGCTCACCATAAACATGTGATTTTACCCCCGGCGTGAAATAAACCAACTCTTGACCTCGCCTCGGCCGATAAAATGCGGGGAAAGGAAGTACAAGGGCTAAGGATCCATCCCCCTACCTCCATCAAAGATTCCACGCGTCGAGGACGCCGATCCACGCGAAAACGCCCACGAAACCCCCGTCGGTTCACGGACGTGCCCCCGAGCTTCCTCGCGCCACCACACCTCCATCCTCGCCCCGTCCACGCCACTCCTCACCCCACGAACTTCACCACCTCGCCCTCGTCCATCTCCATCAGCCGCCCGGAGAGAAGATAGGGGGAGAGGAGAGAACGTGAGAGCGAGAAGAGAGAGGGAGAGAGTGAGAGAAATGAGAGGAGAGAGAGGGGGGTATTTATATAGAAACACCAGAAAATCTGGAAAATATTAAAAATAGGTAAAAATACTCCCCACGATCTTCAAAAAATGCACAACGCGATGGTAACGTTCCGGAGTCGGAGAACGCAACGGTTCGCCCTATATGGTGTTCCGAAGGTCCGACAGGTAAAAACACGCGTAAACCGTAAAACTCAATCTGGGACCCACAAAAGCGATCCGAAACCCACAGATCCTGATCCGAAAAATATCCGAAAAACTTGGGGCATTACATGCCAGCTATAGTGTGCTTCATAAATTGAATAAACATTGCATGGTGAAAGGTCTTCCTGAAATTTCTTTCAAATAGGATAATAAAATTTGTGAGGCATGCACCCAATGTAAACAAACCAGAAAGTCATTTAAGTCCAGAACTGAAAACCTATCTTCTAAACCTTATGAGATGATTCACATGGATTTATTTGGACCCATTAGATCAGCTAGCTTATCTGGAAAAAGATATGGTTTTGTGTTAGTTGGTGACTTTTCTAGATTTACTTGGGTATTTTTCTTATCTCACTAGAATGATGCATTTGAGGAATTTCATGAGTTCTTTCATAAAATAAAATAGACATGTGAACAGCCTATTTCTAATATTTTATCTGACCATGGAGGTGAGTTTGTAAACTCACAATTTGATGATTTCTGTAGGGAAAATGGCATCAATCACAGGTTCTCCTCACCAAGGACTCCAGAGCCGAATGGAGTGGTGGAAAGGAGAAATCGAACGCTAGTAGAGATGGCTAGGACTATGCTGGTAGAAGGGAACTTGCCTAGGAAGTTTTGGACTGAGGCCATTAATACTGCATGTTACATCATTAATAGAGCCCTAGTAAGACCCTCTACACAAATGACTCCTTATGAGATTCTTAAGGGTAAGAAACCTTCTCTAACACATTTCAAGGTTTTCGGTTGCAAATGTTTTATTCATGTCAACTCTAAACGAGACCTTGATAAATTTCAACCTAAAAGTGAACCTGAAATTTTTCTAGGTTATTCTAAACTGTCCATAGCTTATAGGATATACAACCTTAATTCTAAAGTTGTTGAGGAATCTCCACATATTGTTTTTGATGAATTTGCAATTAAGACTGAAACTGGCTTATATAGGGACAAAGTTGATGGAGATATCTTGGAAACCAAAGAAGAACAAAATGAAGAATCTGCTGAAGAGGCTGAAGCAGAAAGATCTGATGCTCAGGGGGAGGTAAATGAACATCCAGGTAATCAGGTTACCAATATTAGATTTCTCAGAGATCATCCTTTAGAAAACATAATTGGTAATTTGAATGAACCCCCTAGAACTAGAGAACATTTCAGAATTGAAAATGAATTGAACTCATTTACTTTAGTTTCACAGATAGAACCAAAGAATATAGAAAGTGCCCTACAGGATGAACATTGGATAAATGCCATGCATGATGAACTTAGTCAATTTGATAGGAACAGAGTCTGGCACTTAGTTCCTAAACCCACACATGGCAATGTTATAGGTACTAAATGGGTCTTTCGAAATAAAACTAATGAGCAGAGGAATATAGTCAGAAATAAGGCTAGGCTTGTAGCTCAGGGGTACAATCAAGAGTTTGGCATTGACTTTGAAGAATCTTTTACCCCTGTAGCTAGGTTAGAAGCTATTAGGATTGTTTTGGCAATTACATGCAGTTTAGGAATAACTCTCCAACAGATGGATGTTAAATCTGTATTTTTAAATGGTGAAATAAAAGAGGATGTCTTTGTAAAATAACCCCCTGGATTTGAGTGTCTTGATTTTCCTGACCATATTTATAAGCTTGATAAGGCACTCTATGGATTGAAGCAAGCTCCCCGAGCTTGGTATGACAGACTGAGCAAATTCCTCACAGATAAAGGATTCTCTAGAGGTAAGGTTGACCAGACATTATTCACAAAGGTATGTGATAAAGATATTCTGGTTGTTCAGATCTATGTAGATGATGTAGTGTTCGGGTCAACCAAGTCATCTATGTGTGAGGAGTTTTCTTAATTAATGACTAATGAATTTGAAATGAGTTCAATGGGAGAATTAAAATTCTTTCTTGGATTGCAGGTCTGTCAGACTAAAGAAGGGACATTCATAACCCAAGAGAAGTATATCAAGGATCTACTAAAGAAATTCAAGATGGAAAACCTCAAAGCCATAACTGCACTGATGGGCACATCAACCAGCCTTGATGCTGACCCTGAAGGTAAATTGGTAGAAACCAAACTCTATAGAGGTATGATCAGATCCTTGTTATATCTTACTACATCTCGCCCTGATATTCAATTTTCAGTGTGTTTGTGTGCACGCTTTCAAGCTAGTCCTAAGGAGTCACATATGAAAGCTGTGAAAAGGATCTTTAGATATCTGTCTGGCACCCTAGACTTAGGTTTATGGTATCCTGCTAGGTGTGAGTTAGACCTCATAACTTACACTAATGCAGACTATGCAGGGTGTAGGATAGATAGGAAAAGCACTAGTGGATATTGTCAATATCTAAGTGGTTGTCTAGTATCTTGGACATCTAAGCAACAACATATTGTTGCCTTATCCACTGTTGAGGTAGATTATGTGGCAGCAGGAAACTATGCAGCCCAAGTCCTCTGGATTAAGTACCAGCTTATTGACTATCACATTAACCTAGGTTGTATTACAATTCTTTGTGATAACACAAGTGCTATTTCTCTTACTAAAAATTCAGTTCACCATTCACGGACTAAGCACATTGAGATTAAGCACCATTTTCTAAGAGATGAAGTAAATAAAAAGGAAATTAAATTAGAATTCATTGAGTCAGAAAAATAAATTACTGACCTTTTTACCAAACCTCTTGGTAATGAAAGATTTAAGTTTTTAAGAAGAGAACTTGGTATTTGCGAATTTTCTGCATGAATGTCTGTTTAGATAAATAGCTGTGATAGTTTCATTCTTATGTGCATAAATTGATATATCCAACAGTAAGTGCATCTATTTAGGGGAAGTCAGTGTCAAAAACATTCCTTGTCCATCTCTTTTATGCAACTGTGTGTCTTCCTTGCATCATGTCCATCTTGTTCTCAGTGGTATATAAAATGGTATGATGGTAGAAGGATAAATTAATTTTTGTTTGGAAACCCATACTATGTGTAGAGGCCAGTCCTCCTCCAAGTATCATGAATCAAGAGTCTTTCTGAGTTCTTAACTCCACATGTTGTGTCTAAATATCAATGCATATAAACAGGGGGAGTTTCTTGCATGTTGATAGGGGGAGTTAATAATAATTTTGAGTCAGAACTGATTCATCATATCATGTGATCTCTCTTCATTCCAGATTCAAATTCTGAAAATCCTAACTTTGTTCTCCTGATGATGGAAATTCTTATTAATTCCTTAATGAAATCTCAGTAGCACTCTGTCACTAAGCATTTCTAAGTATCATGTCTTTTTGGTACACTCAAATTTTTTTCATTCATTGAATTCAATCTCTTGGAAAGTCCTTGCAATTCTGTGCCTCTGAAATAATGACACTATGATAATCAGTTCATCATTCTAAGCTACTAAAATCAGAAATCTTTTTTATAAGAATCCTCTATTGTTTCATGAATGAATTGATGGTTTAAACTTAATAAATTTTAGAGTCTAAACACCGAATTCAATGAACTGGTTTGTTTATGATAATTAATATCTCTCAACCATTTCATAACATGTCTGATAAAATCTTCAAATATCTAAAAGTTCTTGGATTAATGATTCCTTGGTTGAGAAATTTGGAATGAGTATTGTTTTTAAATAAGTCTTTCTAAATTCAAAGGGCAGCAAGATTATGAAAATAAGTCAAAATATATACAGGTAGAGCAATGATTGAATGCACTGAGAAATTGGGTACTTCATCAAAGTAATAGAGAAAAACTCATGTCATTAAGTGCTTCAAATTATCTCTGTTCAATGGTCAAAACAGTATGGGTAGTTTCATTGAGTAACTAGGGTTACTGTCGTTTGATAAACGTGTACCCTTATACAAAAAGGTGTAAACTATTTCTAATGTTTTGATATATGAAATAGGATGGTAAATTTTACTGAGTAACTAAGGGTACTGGCGTCTAATCAACGTGTACCCTTATGATAAAAGGCATAGATGATACCTAACTGTTCAAAAGTATGGAAACAAAAAGATAAATAATGTCTCTGCTGTAACCCTAAATTGAAAATTTAGAAATATCAAATTGTTTAAGCTCAATACATATCCTTGTCAATCCTAAAAAAATTCACTGATTTTTGAACAAGTAGGATATAATAAGGCCAACTCTTTCATGTCTAATGTGATTCTGGTTTATTGCTATTAAATGTTTTTATAGACTTATTCAAGAGTCCAGTGGATACACTCTAATCTTTATTACTATTAAACTAGAATTCTATCAAGAATACAGTACATAGAATCTTATATCTGAAGAATTTGAGCTCTATCTGCTTAGCTTAATGAACTATCACTTAGAATGTCAATCAGAATTCTCTTGTTCTTTCCTCCTTCTTGATGCTATCATGTCTTTCTTTATCTCTACCATTTCCTTGTTTGTTGATGGTAAAGGGGGAGAATATAGTTTTTTGATGGTTTGAGATGGGTTTTTGATGAGGTACGCAAAGGGCATAGGGGGAGGGATTTTCTTTGAGAGATTTTTTTTGAGATATCATATTGGCATGGGAAGAGTTTGTTAACTGCAGTAGCTGCATTTTATGCATAATGTGCATATTTCTGCATTTTATGCATAATGTGCATAAAGTTGTTGTTGCCATCAAAATGTATATCAAAGTTTAATGTGTTGCCATCATCAAAAAGGAGGAGAATGTTATGGAGAGATTGTGTGAGATAATGTGTGTCTCATGTTGTGTCTCCTTTAACTTGATTCTCTGAATTTAATTTCTTATTAAGTTTTGATGATCGGCAATAATACATTTTGTCTTCAATTTTTGAATATTGGCAAATTGTGATATTCTGAATCTACTTTTCATTATGGCAACACTGGTAGCATTTTATAGCTTCTCATGCTAGTGTGTATGTGTTTCTCACTAAGGTCGGAGCATGTTCATACATGCTGCATATGAAGGTCGGTGCATGCTCATGGTGCCGCATATGAAGGTCTGTGCATGCTCACAGTGTTGCATATGTAGGTCGGTGCATGTTCATACCTGCAGCATATGAAGGTCGGTGCATGCTCATAGTGATGCATATGCAGGTCGGTGCATGTCTACATGTAAGCGTATAAGGTCGGTGCACATTGTCATTAAGGTCGGTGCACATGTTCGATGTTGCATGTCAAGTCAGTGCACATGAAGAAAATGTTGCATGCAAAGGTCGGTGCACGTTGTCATTGGTACATACTAAGGTCGGTGCACATGCTCATTGTTGCATACAAAGGTCGGTGCACGTTGTCATTAGTACATACTAAGGTCGGTGCACATTGTCATTGTTACATACAAAGGTTGGTGCACGTTGTCATTGCTGCATACACAGGTCGGTGCACATTGTATTTGTGCACACTAAGGTCTGAGCATATGTGCACGAGCTCACATTAAAGTCTGAGCATATGTGCAATCTTAGGTCTGAGCATATAAGTTGAAGGTCGATGCTAGTGCATCAGTGTTTCATGCATAAGGTCTATGATAGCATTGCTCTCTTGCCTAAGGATTGTACATCTATACGTCTGTGCACATACATGGTTTAGCTCGATATGTCTAACTGTGCATCTTATAGGTCTAAGCATATTCATATTTTCTTATCTAAGGTCAGTGCAATTGTAATAAAAGGACTGCATTCAGTATTAAGCATATATTCTCTCAAAAGCTATGACTATAAGGTGTTTGATGAAATGCCTTGCATTCTTGTTGACATGATTAAGTTACTGTGGGACCCAGAATCAAAAATATAAAAGGTTGGAATGTTTATACTCGGCATGATCACGGGGCTCGAGTTCTTAACTAACAGGCACGTGATCCAAGGCTAGTATGGACTGGAGTTTTAGCCACGTAGACAGCACACCTTCAACATCTTGACACGTGGACCTCCAGCGGAGCATTCCTTTTCGAATTTCCCTGAGCGGGAATGTGTTTCCCATGTGCCACATTCTCGCGAGTCTATAAAAGGAGGACAGGTCGCTCAATTAAGAGATGTAGAAAGATATGAAAAGAAGCAGAAAGAAGGAGAGCATAAAAACCTGAGAGAGCGCTAGCAGAGAGAAGGAGAGCGATCGAGGAAGACAGGAATCTGAGAGGAAGTTTGTGAAAGCTAGTTGCAGCGATTTGAAGAAAACAATAGAGTATCAGAGTGTCTGCTATCTGAGTGAGTTGTATCTCAACTAATGGATAAAATCCAGAGTTGAATTACTCAATTGTGAGCTACAGTTGCATTTCTGTTATCATTCTTTATTTCATCTTTTCTTTTCAAATCTCTTGTAAGCTATGTGTCAGCAGAGCAAGCTGTAAAGCTCAGCAGGCGAGGTGTAATCCTCGGATAGAAGCTGTGAAGCTCAGCGGTTGAAGCTGTGAATCAACGGTCAAGCAAGCCGTGAAGCTCAGCTGATTGTAGGGATCTAGTCCCCGAAGCTATGGATCAGCAGATTCAAACTGTGAATCAGCAGTAAGCCTTACTCAGTTGAGTAAGGGGTGGATGTAGATCTCGAGCTCGAGATTGAACCACCTAAAATTACCTTGTTCATTGTGTGTCTGCTTATCTGCTTTTCGCCACTTGACTAGATAAATGCCTAGGAAAGTTCAGTACTAATTTCTCTAGTCTGTCTGCTTATTCGTCTGAGTTTTTTATATATTCGATTGATTGCCATTGACCGTGCCTATTCGCTGAAGTCTGAATCTATTCTAAATTGAGTGGAATTTCTTCATCATAATTCTAATTTATAATAGATAACTCAGTGGTATATAAAAAGACTAAGTCAGAAGGATAGATTACATCTATCTGGAAAATCGATCCTTGTGTGAGGAGATTATCTAATCAACCCTCCACCTGGTACCATACTGAGTTATCAATTCATTGAACTACTGTTTCCATAGATGATGATTCATATTATTTCATTAGTGTGATTTGTAGTAGTTCATTCCTATTATGCATTTCTTTTAATTACTGTGAATCATTCAAAATTTGGGGTAGATCTATTCACCCCCCCTCTAGATCTGTATTCATTCATTTCAACAAGAAAAAATCCCTTGGCGCCCTAGGGGAAGAAGGGGGGATAGACGAGGGAGGAGAACAGAAGATCGAAGAGTGGAAGAGAGCAGATCGGAGATGGGAGCGACCCTGGTGAGCTGTGAGTGATCCTTACTTCTCCCTGCTACCTTCCCACAATGAGATGAGGGCCAAGGGGCGCACAGAGGTTCTCTGCGGACGGTCGTTGTCGCTTGCTGCTTTAGTTTCTCCTCCAACAAAGGACGACCACATCTCTGATCCCCTGGTTCATCTGAATGGTCAGGACGTTGGCCGCCCAACTCTTTCAAATGGCGAAGCATCTGGCTGCCTCCTTGGTTTGATGAGTAGTCCTCTCTTTCTTTTTCCATTTTTATTTTGCTGCATATGTAGTTTGTTTGTTAGCACAGTTCATCATTCACTTTGCATATTAGAACTCCGTTTAACACCCCAAATATAGAGGTTTCAATCCAAAATAAAAGAAAAGATGAGTAGTCAAAAGTCTCGACTATCCCCCTTCCTAACACCCCCTCCAGGTAAACAATGCCACCAATTCTTACATTGTTTTTATTTCTGGGACATTTACTGCACTTCACTAGATCTAATGGTCATTTTCTCTCTTTCTTTGTAATTGTATTTCATGATTTCAGTGCAACGAATCATAGGGCTCTTCGTTTTTGGCCGGCCGAGAATGGAGAATGCGGAACACCATAATCTCTCTCCTTAAAGGCTCCTACGTAATCATCTTCCCTGTAGGAATCGGGTAAAATTCCCTGATGATCACTTTCTAGCATTGCACTATGGTGTTAGAGTTCGGCTTGGTGGAGCTCTACGTTCGTAGTTTGACCTTGTGTCCATCTTCGCCAATCAACGCACGACCACCCCGCCTGGGCCCAATTCTGGCGCCTACACAAGAGAGCTTGAGTGGTGGCACATTGAGCGTAGACATAGATCCTTCGTCAGGTGCTTGAAATAAGCGGCCTTAGAGAAGAAAGCATGCACGAGGGGTTGTGTAATGTCGTCTGACGCTGAAGCCGATGATGCTCCTGCAAAAAAGTTCAACTCGGAGTGGGGTGCTCTAAGAGAACCCTGCAATGCTTAAGTCAATGATTGGTTGAGGAAGAAAGTAGTACTAGAGTTGAGGGAGCACTTGTTACATGCCTTGTGATATTGTTATTTTGTACCTTTTATAGTGCCCATGCATTCAGAGACGTTCACAAGTGGGGGTTTCATCTCGACGGTGTTCGTGGGTTGAGTAGAAGCTGGGTCTTATGTGGACTCAGGTGTAATTATGAAACTTAGAGAGTATGTGGCGATTACGGGGGTGGGCGGAATCTAGAGCGAGATCTGGGATAGGTACGGAAGGAAAGTTGCATCAAATGTTGTCCTGTGGGGATCATCCACCCATTACTGAGTTGAGGTCGAACTTGAATTAGAAAAGCGGCGGTAAGAACTCACGTGGGGGGGAGGGGGGGTTGATTCCAAAAGCATGGTCCACATGTGTTGGCTTTCACTTTTAATCCCTCGCATCTTTTGATAAAGAATTGAAGAGGGGTGATCTCGCGCTGGATCCTGAGCCGCACGATCCCAGATGAGCCTTTGTCGTCGTCACCACGATTAAGGATCTATAAAGCAGGAAACGGATCAGAGGAGCCCAGGGTTGAGACCTCGGGGAAAACCCTCTGATGCTTAAATCAGCAAGCTGATAGAGCGTAGGTGGAAGTGATGTAGGAGAAGAAGTGAGAGGCACGAGATCGCTCTCAACCAGTGGATGTGGTGTTGAGTACTCAGGATCACCTTACCCTTTCTAGAGAGTTTTCTTGGGATTTATATAGTCGCTTGCCCCGTATAGGAGTTTTGGAAGCTTGGGGGACTAAAGGGAGTTACGTCTTTATCGTGGGCTCTTTATGGCCTGAGGACTCTTGCTCTTCCTTATTCCCTCGAGTTCTCTGCTCTGGACGATGGCATAACCTTCACCTGGATAGGCGTTCGGCAGCTGGTTCGAGCGTGGGGCACCCGTTCGGGGCTCTTTCCGGGTGACGGGGGCGTCGTCAGACGGCTTATACTCGGTCCCTGATTGGGGTTCTCCCGAGCGACTGTCACTTGGTCTTCCGAGCCCGAAGGTCGCCTAAGAAGTATTGGGCCGAGCAAATTTTGGGCTTCAAATAAAGTGGACCCGAAAAAAAAGGGGAGCTATCACTTTAGGAGTCTGGCCTGTTTGGGTCGAGAATGGACCTATTTGGGCCGCTCCGGACCATATATCTTTAGGCCGTTGATTTTACCCCTCTCCAAGAATAATGTTTGATGCACACCCTTAAAATGTAACAAACTTATACATCAAGTTTACACTGGTTCACGGAGGACTGATGAGAATTGAAAAGTAATAAAAGATCGGATAATTAAGATCGATGGGAGTTGTGGAGTTATAAGAACTATCAGTCTTATGACCTTTTATTGCTCTCCAAATCTGGTCGGTCTCACACGGATCATTAGAAACACAGTGTGTAAGTTTGCTACATCACAAAAATATGTCCTAAATATTTGCTCTTTGATAAAAGGACGCAGTTACTACGTACGTACATATGTATGTCGGCTAAGCTAATAAGCTCATTGCGGATTTCCTAGTACTACCTTTGTTACTGTCCGCAGGCTTCCAACAGGTTACCTTTGGGCCTTATTAAGGACTGGGGTCTTATTCGGTGTGTGGAGGGTCATACGTGGCGCTGTGGTCCGTCTCAATTCTATATGTTTTGTATGCGTTCTTTTCTTGGTCGAGATTACGGTAACCCATCATGGTCGATAATTTCCGACCCGCTTGTATAGGTAGATAAATTCCACATTTGGTGATTAGCCCCAGCCAGCCACGACCTGAGGACGACTAATGGGAGAAAGAAGGCCTCTTCACCTGAGAAAGGGGTTGGTAAGACCATATATATACCTCTTATCAAAACTCAACCGACCCAACCAGACCGCAAGCAGAGTAAGCCGGTGGTCGGTCACCTGCCGCCTATTAAAAACGTATAGCCACCACCTGCGCCGATCAACTACTAGCGGCGTTACAGTTGATGGGGTTGCATCGGATATCCTATCCAATGTCGTTCTAATATCCATCACTAAATTATTCGATAACGAGGGAATTAATTCTACAGGGTTAGGTAATAAAGATCTGAACCGAACCACATGAATCGGATCGATTATTGAGTCATCAAAGTTTACTTCCCTCGAGAGAGAGAGAGAGCTAACGACTCCACAAATGGTATCGGAATAATAAGGGATAAATCCAACTTATATTATATCCTCTAATATCTATTCCTTGTGTCTAAAAAAAAGTGAGGATATCCCAACTTAATATTATCTTCATTTATGACGTAAAACTGAGGACAAGAAAATTTGTTTGGTATTCGGAATACTCTTGGATTAAACTAAGTGTAACTTATCATTATTTTTGAAGGTAAATCTATGGCTGACTCGTTCCATTGATGTCAGAGAATAAGCTATCCTCTACTCATCACTTAACCTTATTTTCACTGGCTTGTTCAACTGGCCATCAGTCACTTAACAGTATCCTCTCTCTCTCTCTCTCTCACTTGCGCAGGCACACACGCACACACATCCTCTCTCTCTCCATCGACGTAAGATGCCATTTTGTAGCAATAAGTAGGGGTGTCAACAGGTTTATGGGATCCTAAAATCTGATCCGCATCCGAAATTTTTTTGAGATTCGGATCGGATTTTTGATCCAAAATGAGATGCCTTCACGTAATCGGGGCAACACATGTTTGATCCAAAAAACGGAGCAGTCCGGGGCGCATTTCGGGGTAGAACATCGGAGCCCCCTTTTCATGGCAACGGTCTCCCATCCCGGGGCTAGGGTTTTGGGGATTTTGGGGCCACTGTCTCCCATTCCTCAGTGTCGCGACACTCTTCTCACTTCTCAAGGATTTCGGGGCTAGGGTTTTGAGATCCTCGCAGGGCGGCAACGTTCATTGGCGATCTCAGCTCCCCGACGGCGATCCCGTCTCTTCTCAACATCTCACCGTTTAGGGGCCACCGTCTTCCTCAGCATCGCGACACCCTTCTCACTTCTCAGGGATTTCAGGGCTAGGGTTTCTGAGATCCTCGCAGGGCGGCGGTGTTCATCAGCGATCTTGGCTCCCCAACGGCGATCCTGTCTCTTCTCAGCATCTCACCATTTCGGGGTGACCTAGGTTTCTCAGTTTCTCTTAGGGCGGCGGCGTTCATCAGCTATCTCGGCTATGGCGACGGCGTTCTCGGCATCAGCTACCCGCGATGGCAATGTCGGCGACGGCACCCTTTCTCTCTCTGATTTCCCTACCTCCCCCATTTCCAATCCCCACCCCACCTTACACTGAAACCCCGGCCAACGTAACTCATGTCATTCTTGGGAGAGAGAGTTTTTCTCTGTCGAAGAAGATTCATCTTCCCCATCCCAAATGAAGAACACGTAGGACTTGTATCTCCCCACCTCCCACCTTCTAACCTTTGCGCACCTGCGAGTATTGTCATGCTCCATTTCCCCCTTTCCCACGTTCTAGGAAGTGTCTCCCATAAATCATTTATTTTTCCTTCTCTAATAGATAAAAAAATGGTGCATTTGGGTTTCTTTGTTGTGCTTCTCTGATAAGATTTGAACTGCTTTTCTGGAAAAAGTTTATAGTCGACATCCCGTTGACGAGGAGGACATCGACAGTAGAGGTGAATTCATGAGAGGAGCAGTCGGGACGGTGGAGGCAAACCCAAGTGATTTTTTTATTCTAATGTATATCCTTAGTGATGGAAATCAAAGCGTGCTGCCAGGCCAAAGCTGATCGTGGAAGCTGCTGGGCCGTTGATGAACGCGCTACCTTTGGGTAGCGCGACCTGAAGAAGGCACTAGGTTCCCCTAGCGCGATCTCAGACAGAATGCAGTTGCTGACGGTCCAACTATCCGGCACTTGGAACTCCCAAAGTCTTCAATGTGCACCATTTTCCATGAGTGTAATTAATGTTTTAGTGTCGTTTTATCTTCCCATTCCCCCTATATATGTACCCCATCTTGTTTGATTAAGGAATAGAGAAAAAAATGAATGTTTAAAAGAGCTTGAGTATAGCATGGCTATCTCGCCCCCAATCTTTGGAATCCCCTCCCTCCTTCCCTCTCTGGGTGCGATGCCCATGCTCTTCTTCTGATCCTCTACCTTTCACCTTCTCTGGAGGACGACCGAGGTTCTGGATGCACCGGTCCTGCGATGGGATCGGGTGTGAGGCCCCATCCGGGGCTTCATTCTTCCTCCACCGACGAACGCCGCCCTCCACCATCGCCAACGACGCTGCTATGGTCAAGAGGAAGCTCGGTTGCACCGGTTCTGCGATGGGATCGGGTGAGAGGCCCCAGCCAAGCCCCCTCATGGTCCTAGCACGCCCTGCCACGTCCCTTTCTCCCTCGTCGCCCACCCCCGCTTCCACCTTCACCAAGTTATCCTAGCTAGTATTAGGTTAGTTTAATCTATGTTTAGGATCCCTCATGTGTTTGTTTAAGATCCCTCGTGTATTACCCACCCTACAATGTGTTTCCCCCTGTAATTCACTCTCCCGGAGACATCCACGGGCGTCCCAAAATCGAAGATTGTCGTTCTGCTGCTGCCTGAGAACGCGCTAGGACGATATAGCGCGTTCTTAAAGAACGCGCTAGGAGGCTATAGCGCGACCTTGATCAGAAGGAAGAAGACCCTCAAGCCCGTTTCACATCAAGTGGTATCAGAGCAAGTTTTAGACTTGTCTCTACGAGTCTAGTCCTAGGGCATTAGCATTTGAGTCTCCCTTGCATCATATTTTCCATCACTCATTTGCATGACCACCCTAGGGAGATGCCCCAAATACACATGGGCCAATTTGACACTGTCGTCAACAAGATTCATAACTGTATAGATACCCTTACCTCCCGGCTTGAACGGCTTGAAGCAAAAGGGAACCACGGCCCTAGAGCTTGGTCACCTCGGGATGAATTTTGATGGGAAGCCAAAGGACCCATAAACTCATTGGAAGAGATAAGGACTGAGATTAGGAAGATCTTCACTCCCCGACCTTCCCACTCCTACCTTGAGAACCATAACCCGAGGAGCACTCCCACTCCCCCTTTCCCTCCCAGTCAACCCAAGACCTCCCTTAGGACCCAAACTCCACCACCCCAAATGATTCCAATCCCGATCACCACCACCACTCAAACCAAATTGGCCACCACCCAACCCAAAACCCCTCACCCAACCCACCTCCCACTTCCTACACCAATCTTTCCCCAACCTAGGCCTCCTCTACTTCCCCTTCCTATCCCAACCCAAGCCCATGCTTGTTCACCACCCCGGGTGTGTCATACGCTAGCTATCACCAAACCACCCACCATAGATCCCCCTACTCCATTAGCAATAGAAGTTGCTACCCACACACCTACCCAAGTGGAGAAGGATGCTCATCCGAATCCACCTCCCTACATAGAGGAAATCCAAAGGCCAAACAACTCACACACCTCTAGCCTAGCTCCTCTAGAGACACCCAACCTCACCATAGATAAGTCCATACTCCAATGGCTCAAGAAAGGTCTCACCATTCCTAGTTCACAACCATGCCACCTACCCATAGGATATCAATCTCAAATCATTCCCATTCAGCCACATGTCACTTATCAAACTTCCTATTGTGTGGAAGATTTGGGAGACTTAGTGAACTACCTACATTGGCAAATTCACTTGACCAATATGCTAGCCTTGAGGCCGTCCGAAACTAACACCATTAGCCTAGCATATCCCTCCATTGGCTCCATCACTTCCATCTACACTAATGGCCAAGTTACTAGTGAGATCATCCTCCTTCTTCCCATGGAGGAAGAACATATCCTAGTCCACTCCCCAACCATTAAGATCCCAAGTGCTTTGATCGGTCAACCCATTAGCAACCTTGGCCCAATTATTGAGGAGGATGACTCACCATTCGAGGACCTTGAGAGCATAGAGTACCCCTACCAAGGTGACCCTTACCATGATCCCTTTGACCCTTTTCTATGGGAGCCTAGATCTCAATGTAACCCACTCACCTTATTCACCACCCACCTTACCCTACCCTTATCACCCATGATAACCCAAAACCTTCCCTTCCTAGAATTGGGTTACACCAAAGAAGCCTTAACCATAGGCAACATATACAATGGGATTGATAGATGGCCCCACTCCATGATGTCTCCCTTCTTAGATTCCTTTGACTCATACGAATGGAAGCTCAAGGGCCACCCCACACCTATGCACATAGAAGTCATCACTAGGATTGAAATACATGTGCTTAGGCATACCACCCCACTTGACATGATTAGAAAGTCGGGTCCATTCATTCATATCACCCACATGTCAAGAAGAAAACATGAGTGGTCAATATTTGGTTGTAATGGTCCACCACCATTCATCATAAATCTCAAGCATGTTAGGAGCATTCATGGATGTCCGGGTCCCCCGGCACTCATCACACTCACACATGAAAGGGACACCTATGGATGCCCCGGTCCTCCCAAGACATTCAAAGTCTTCGTAACATCAATGCATGATAGGTTTACATGTGGTTGCCCTGGACCACCTTTGCATACCACGCACTACTCACTCACACCGCATCTTAGTACATGGCATATGCATCAAAACATGCATCAAGTAAAAAGCGGTGAGAATTACAAAAAGCGGGCAAAAACTCGTGAGCGCCACTTGAAATTCCACGTTGGCGACTTGATGATGATGATTATTTTGGAGTGGCTCTACTCTAGGGTCACCTCCAATTTGAGGGCACGAGGACTTGGACCTTGCCAAGTTCCGAGTGGCCTTGGCACCCGACTTGCGGGTTGAACTTACCAATGGGTTTTGGGAATCATCCCACTTCCCACGTGGCGGATCCAGCACCCTCTAAGGGTACCGCGGTGGATCCTAGTGAGTGTCTTGAGCCTACACCTATCCTTGTGAGAGACACCCTCGGAGTGCCACCACAAACTAGCCCGAGAGCCCGACGTCAGGACATGGCGGCAATACTAAGCAAAGCAAGATCTCTTCGCCAGCCTAAGGGTGTGTCCGAGCCACTTTGTCGAGTGGAAGCACTGTTCCTCGGCTATGGACATGGGTCGAGTTTGGAGAACAAGGTTCGCCCGGAACTGCGTTTGGGATGCTACTTCCCCGGTGGACCCATACTCGACAGGGTCGAGTTTTCCCCACCCCGGGGGTATGATGGGGACATCCCTTGCCCCTCCACATTTTCTGAAGCTCGGATTGATCGTCGGTGTACGCCATTATGTTCCTCATGTGTTTGTGAGTCGAGTCATGTAATTTTCTTGTTTTTATTTGAGTCTTAAACATGTAATTTTCCCTTTATTGAGTCATGTACCTAGGTTAGAAAGTCATTTTCCTAAGTCTTGAAGTCATTATGTTGGTTTGATAGGTTAATGGGCCCAATTCATTGGGCTAGGCCCAGGGGAGCCCCTCCCTTGGACTGTTTGGTCATTAGTTAGTTTGTCAGGGTCAGTTTGGTCTTAGGAAAAGTGTGGGGTCTATAAATAGCCCCACCCCTCTCTCATTTGTAACAATTATGCTTGAATATTGAATCCAGAAAATTTCCACACCTTCTAGTTCCCTCTCAATATCTCCCTCTCTCTCTCTCTCTTACAAACACTCTCTCTAAGTGGGTTGTGCCCCCTCTCTCTCTCCTCCCCACCCCAATTTCGAAATTCATTCTCTCTCCTCCCCATTCACCCCTCATTAAGGCCCCTTCCCCTTCCCCATGCACTCATTCAATTCCCCCTCCAACCCCTAGGTGGAAACCCCTTCTCCTAGGCACCTTTCCACTCTCCCAAGCAACCCTCCCTCTCCCCAAGACTGAAAGAGCACTTCCCTAGGCCAAATTTCAAATTTCCCTCTCCCTTGGGCTGTGCCCTTTCATCTCCCCACCTCCCTAACCACCCAAGGTCGCACCCCCCCTTCCCCATCCACCAAATAACCCCTTGTTCATGCCCTTCCCCACACCCTCTCCTCCACCTATTCTATCCCTGTTGCAGGTTTCAGAAAAGCAGTGACTTGAAGTAGCAGCCACGACTTCCCCTAAAGGCTCCCGGTGGCATATATTTTATTGCTGGAATCGTCTCCAAGTCTTCTTTCCAACGGTGATACTCCTGCCTACATCCGAGTTCGGAGCTGTCCGGAGGAACGTCATCTTCAATGACTGCGCAATTTGTCCCAGACTGAAGGCCAGAGCGATCTTGGAAGCCGTTCAGCGGCCAACCTTGGAGGAATTCGATCACGCTTCCTTCTACAAAATTCTTCTGAAGGAACGACGCCAATCGCCGGCCCGAGCTATTTGTTCTGAATTTCTTCGCCGGAGTGTGCAGTCTGCCCCCTGCAGGTCCAGGTTCGACCTGTCTTCACTTCTCCGGCCACCATTCTCCTCTCCGACCTCGGATTGTGGCCCTGTCAATTTTTGCTCGAAGCTACTCCGACCACGATAGCGTCACCGCCAGTTTCGTTCGATTTGGAGTTTGGGAGCGACCGCAGTGCCTTCTGCAATCCACTGTATCAGTTATGCATCAGTCAGAGGCAGAGTGTTACTGTCCTGCTCCAGTCGCCGGTCCGATCAGCCCCGAGTTCCAGAGCTTCCCAAAAAATTTAAGCATCATCCTCGGCCAGTTGGGGAACTTTTGGCACCGGTTTCATCAAATTTGGAGCTCAGTTGAGTCCGTGGCAGCATCTTCATCAACAACATGTTCAGCAAAACTGAAGAGTGGCAGAACCGGCGAAGCTTGGAGAGTCGGCGTTCTCTTCATAATTTCCCCACCCCGCTTGGCCGGCTGAAGGCCCCTCCCTGCGTGGAGGTAATCTTGGTTGTAATAAGTCTAACCCCCACCCCAAGAGCCCCCCTCCTGCGAGAGGTGTAGTTCATGTAATAATATTTTCACAGATTTGAAGCGACACCGACGCAGCTTGCGGGCGCAAACCCTTGCCTCCCCGCTCGCCCCCGTCTTCGGCCGGAGTTGGCGTCTTCACGCCGGCTAGGTGAGCCTCGGTCCCCCTTTTCTTGCTGGTCAATATCACTTGCTTAGCTTAGTATTCTTGCTTTGCTGCGTCGGACGGAGAGCGAGGGCCCGGCCCAAATTACCGAACACATGAGTGTCCATCGCGGGCGAGTTGTGAGCGAGCCATTTCAACCTACACCCATGGTGTGACGGCCGCCCGTGAGTGGGCATCCCTGGCCCAATTGGGGTTCTCCCCAAGCTTGCCAAGCACCGGAGCATCATTGTCCCACCCTGGACCCTCTCCATTATCGTTTAGTTGCCCACGGGCACAAGTGTGCACCAAGCGAGTGAGCCGCTCGAGTGGTATCATCGCCAATTTGCTTGCTTGCAACCTTAGGTCCAAGGGTCATATTGTCTTGTGGTCATCACCCCAAGGTGATGTCACATCAAGTGGTATCAGAGCTTAGGGAACCAGCCTGTTCTCACAGACTGGGATCTTGAGCTACTAGGTTCGAGGATGAACCTTCCAAAGTGGAGGGGTTTGATGGAAATCAAAGCGTGTTGCCAGGCCAAAGCTGATCGTGGAAGCTGCTAGGCCGTTGATGAACGCGCTACCTTTGGGTAGCGCGACACAGAATGCAGTTGCTGACGGTCCAACTGCACTTGGAACTCCCAAAGTCTTCAATGTGCACCATTTTCCATGAGTGTAATTAATGTTTTAGTGTCGTTTTATCTTCCCCTTCCCCCTATATATGTACCCCATCTTGTTTGATTAAGGAATAGAGAAAAAAATGAATGTTTAAAAGAGCTTGAGTATAGCATGGCTATCTCGCCCCCAATCTTTGGAATCCCCTCCCTCCTTCCCTCTCTGGGTGCGATGCCCATGCTCTTCTTCTGATCCTCTACCTTTCACCTTCTCTGGAGGACGACCGAGGTTCTGGATGCACCGGTCCTGCGATGGGATCGGGTGTGAGGCCCCATCCGGGGCTTCGTTCTTCCTCCACCGACGAACGCCGCCCTCCACCATCGCCAACGATGCTGCTATGGTCAAGAGGAAGCTCGGTTGCACCGGTCCTGCGATGAGATCGGGTGAGAGGCCCCAGCCAAGCCCCCTCATGGTCCTAGCACGCCCTGCCACGTCCCTTTCTCCCTCGTCGCCCACCCCCGCTTCCACCTTCACCAAGTTATCCTAGCTAGTATTAGGTTAGTTTAATCTATGTTTAGGATCCCTCATGTGTTTGTTTAAGATCCCTCGTGTATTACCCACCCTACAATGTGTTTCCCCCTGTAATTCACTCCCTCGGAGACATCCACGGGCGTCCCAAAACCGAAGATTGTCGTTCTGCTGCTGCCTGAGAACGCGCTAGGATGATATAGCGCGTTCTTAAAGAACGCGCTAGGAGGCTATAGCGCGACCTTGATCAGAAGGAAGAAGACCCTCAAGCCCGTTTCACATCACTTAGTTTCTTACTTTCCTCAGCATACGTATGATCAACCTCCCACATTACATCTAGGCATTTGATCCCACAGGAACACTAGAACAGCCCCATTTGAACGACTTTTCTTGTCTTCCCATTCTTTCGAAGCCCTCTGCCTGTTCTTCGTTTGTGTTACAGAACCAGACTAGGTAATCATCTTCTACTTTCTTAGTTTCTTTTTCCTGTAACCTGTTGCTCTTCCCTCTATGACATATAGTTGTTCTAGTCTGGTTGGTATTGATTCACTGATTCGTGACACGATTCATCTTGCAGCCTCAGCAAATGTAGGAACTAGTGTTCTCCTTTTACCTTTTCATATAAAGAAATGGAAACAAAAATAAAGTGCATTTGACATTCTGATTTGCAGTTTAACAGCATAAGCAATAACATACTAGCATTGCCCTGTTGGATACCTGCTCAGAATCATGTGAGAAGTCTACACCAAGATGGAATTGTAGGTCATTCTGCACCTATTGCTGCATTGTTCTTTGCATATGTCAATCTGAACTCACACAACTCTGCTTGCTGAGGAGAGCATTGTAATTGTTGTACATTCTTCTGACATTTCATTAATGCATTGCCACTTATCAGATATTTATCACTTGATCTGCATAGAAGCTTGCATGTTTATGGCAGAAGTATTGGTCAAATATAAAGTAGTTACTCCTTTTTATGTTTTTGTGGATATTGATGGAAAGAGCACCTATGACAGAAGATGGTATAATTTTTTTTAAAGTAAATCTTTACACTAATAATGGACACAATGGCTTAATTTTGATAGGAACTTACTCTGAATAAGTTAGAATCGAGATAACAGTAAATCATGTTTAATTTTTTTGTATGTACGTATATGTGCGTGTGTATTATGAATGTGTTTATAGACATATAAATCCAATATAAGCATCTGTTATATGTTTTGAAGTCTGCTATTTGTGAACTTGCATGTAAGAGTGTTGGAAACTGGGTTGGAATTTTAGATTTCTTTTCATAATCTATTTTTTCTCAGTTCATGGATCATTCGTTTCCTGAATGCAACTACACGGAAGCCATTTGGACAGGAATCGTCACAAAGATATGACTGCAGTAGAGGAAGTAGGAAAACATATTTCTCCTGATTGGTAGGTGGAGTAGGAGTTGGGGATCAAGGGAGGATGTCAGAGAGTGCTGGAGATGAATAAGCTTTTGATTGAAAATTTGGAGTTATTGGAGTCACAATTTTATCACTCTTTACTCAGTATACTCTAGGCAATAAAACAGATGGGCGCTAACTCACCCTTTGTCAATATCGGAATATGAAAAGCTGAAAAAATAAATGAAACCTGATTTCTTGGATATGGTTCCTTGGTACTAAGGGTAGGCATCCATTGGTTACAATTTTCACATCTTCCAACCGGGACATGATCAATTTCTCACAACTTTTATATGTTTCAAAACATCGGCTGACCTATTCAAGACAACATTTGATCTCTTGGTATCTGTGACTTTGTTTGTTGGTTGTTTTGATACACCCATGATGCAGGTATGTGCACGTGGCTCAAATCAAATGCATTTTTTAGGTTTCAGATACCAATTGTTACTCATGTATATTTTCTTCATTCATTCCACCCATGTCAAGGCATGGTACTTGTTTTAAAATCCATCATTTAAATAATTATTTCATTTTTTTTACTTATTTGCATTTGTTTATTATGGTTCTTTACTTATCATTTGCAAGAGCATGGACCACTCCATGATAGGGCTGCACCCAAGCAGAGCTCTAGAAGTGGACCAATTATGGGTGTCCACTTCATGTGGGCATGCTCTCTATTAATCTGGGAAAAAAAACACAACTTACCTTCATTGTCGGTAAGTGAGTTTTGGATGCAATATATAATGAGTATTTTGTGTTGATTATAACGTTGATTTATGTTGTGTGTACATGTTTGCAGCCATTCCGGCCAGTTGTACGTTTCTCCATTGAGTGCATTGGAGGATGGATGGCAAGTGCAGATACATCATTGCCACATGCCACATGCCACATGCCACATAGGTCTTGTGCCACCTCCCAGTTCTTGTCCAGTGTTCATTATAATTTTTCTCATCATGTTGCTGAATTTCCTATATTCATTTAGTAACCACAGCTCCATTTTCAAAACATCCGATGACTCCAACAAATGCCCCTGGCATGGATTACCGGTCAGCCGATTCTGAACACTTGATGAAGTGAATGTAGACTGGCCAGTCCGATGAGGTCCATCCATAGGCACAAGCACTTAGGTCACATCCGGCAAGATGAGTTTGGACTTCCATCCACAGCAACAAACAATTCTTCTACTAGGTAATTTTCTGTACACCTTAGTGTTCATTTCTTTCTGTCATCTTCGGTATACCGTATTCACCTTGGAACTCAACGACACCTGTTTCCTGTAATCTCGGCATCCAGTTGGAACAAATGTTGGCGACACTGGGATGTGGGATGTAGGATCTCAAGAGAGGATCGCCGATAAGGCCTTCAGCCTCACTTTAGTATGGAGTTAGGTTAAAGGTGTGCTAACTCAACCCGATTAAAGTAGTCTGGAGTTTATCCATTTTTAATTTGATAGAAGGGTAGTTAATCGGGAAGTAAGGATGTGAGCTAACCTACTTTTAATCTAGTATAATTTGATAAATAGTAGGTTAACCCAGTAATAATGAGAGAGAGAAATAACATTAATTATGAGAGAGAGAGAGAGACACATTTAATTGAGCATTTAATGAGGATTGTAGATTAACCCATCTTAACTCACCTCTGGATGTGGGTTTCAAAATCCAGGAATAATCCTGAGTTAGTCCTTAACCTAAACCGATTAACACTAACTCTTTATCAAAGTACAAAAAAATTTATCCCGGAGTTAACTTAGAACTAACCCTGAGATAAACTGATACTAAAGTGAGGCTCAAAGTTTGAGATATTTTAACTTGCTCAGTCATAATTTCTGCAATAAGGCCAACATGACGTGGGAAGGCAATTGCCTCTATGATATCGGATGATGTGATGGCAGTGGTGCGTCCGGTCAAAGAGAAGACGGATGATCCTACCGAGGGAAGAAACAACTTTCAAGGTTATGTAAAGATTACTACTGCAATTAGTGGCATAGTTAGAAATTTTTCTTTGGAGGGAGGGGTGGGGTCGAATCAAACATCTTTTGTCATTAAATTAAATTAATTTATTTGATAGAAAATATATTTTTATATATTATTATAGAGAAGAGAAAATAGTCTCTCAGATCTCGTATCACACTTTTAAGATTTATTGGGTTAAGGAGGAACACCCAGTCACCCGTGGAAGCTTGCAAGTACTAGAAAAGTGACGTCAGAAGGAGCCTTGAACGTTATCTCAAGGAACAACCCTCCGATATTTAAGTTAGAGTCAAACCGAGGAGAAGAATAATAGGAGAGAGAGAGAGAGAGCAAGAGAGAGAGAGAGAGAGCGGACATGCCTATAGACAGTGCTTGATTCTCAAGAGTGCTCGCTGCACTCGGTGAGTGCTTGCTGGGCGATGAATGTGCTCGGAAGGTTGCCTCTTTTCTCTCGCATGTCGGGTTAACTCTAGGTTTGGGTCTCTGTCCGTCTCTGCGGGCGTGTCTCAGTGTGCGTCTCTGCGTGTGTCCGTGTATGTCTGTCCCCCCTTCGTAAGTCCAACGGCCTATTTATAGGTTGCCCAAGAGATGGCACCCATTGCTTAACGAAGAAAGGGGTGAGTCGTGGGATAACGTCCCTTTGATCGTGGGGGGAGTTTTCTATAATACTTCTACCCAATCGAGAATTGTGGTCTCGAGATGAGGATCATGGCGTAGTGCTCTGTTTTAAAACCCGGCCCGGACCTGCCGGTCCGACCGGTTAACCCGCGACCCAATCTCAAAGCCGGGTTAGAATAGTGTCTAAACCGGTTTAGACCGAAAACCCGGTTAAGTCAAGTCAACCCGGTGCAATCCGGCCGACCCGCTAAAACCCGTGTGACCCAACCGGGTCTGACTCTTAGACATATTTTTTATTTATTTATTTATTTATTTTTTATTTTTTAATTTAGTATGAAAAATATAAAAGATGAGGAGTCTTCTAACCCCTCTCTTTAAAGTTATAGATGTATAATCTTTTTGGGACTCTAACTTTCTAACTTTTGGAAGTTGAAAAAAAAATTAGAGAGAGATGAAGAGATGAAGACAAGGAAAAAGATGAAAATTTAGATGAACAAGAAATTTGAATTCACACATCATGAAACTTGTGTCTCATGAGATGTTAATTATAGTTGATAAATGGTCATATGTAATGTTTATTTAATATAAATTTTATTCTTTTTTTTAAACTAGCTTAGTGGTTGTTTAATGCACTTGTTTTAATTTTTATATTTAAGTGTTTGTTTCATATTTCTAACTCAAGGTATCTTAAAATCTTATGATAATTTATAATAATATTATAAACGGTTCTAGTCTTGCAGGTCACGGGTCAACCCGAACGGTTAAACTATTGACCCGTGACCCATTAATTTAACCGGGTCAAGTTTTAAAACATTGACGTAGTGGGTATGACCTCGTCACCGTCAGAGACATGGTCTGTAACTCTGTAATGGTGGGGGGTACCTTTAGTTACTGGAGAGCTATTAGACGTCTGGGGCGTCCGTATTGAAGTCTCCTGTGAGATTGCGAGTCTTCGATATGCTCTTACTGGGCTACCCGTTTTTGGGCTGTCAATAAGGTCACGTTGGTCCAACCAGACCGAGTCGTACCATGCTGATTGTTGGTGGGCCGCAATAGGCCCAACGGATTTCACCCTCCTCAATTATGATAAAGATGAATACTTTATGATAATATAACAAGGTCTAGTGCCTTTTCTAATTAAGGGTTCTTTTATCATGAAAAATGACAAAGCTCACAAAATTGCGTCGCGTGAGATGATATCTCAAAAAAAGTAGACACCCAGATTAATTACACCTCTACAATATCAATAGTAAAAAATAGAGATAAAGTTAAAGTTTAAGGCACTGCTCTTGGCGGTTCGGACGTCACTGCACGCCGAGCCGTCGTCCTCTCCGGTCGCGGGCAGTCCCCGCGGAATATCGGGCGGGGGGAGCTCCCTCTGGGAACTCCCCGCCCCCTCTCTCCTTCTCCGCTCAGGAGGCTTTTACCAGGTGCGTCCCCTAGGACTCGTCCCGGTGCTTTTGTCAGGGGGTTTCCTTCCCTCCCTGGAACTGTCAGGGGAGATCGGAGCTTCTCCGATCTCCTCTGGAATCCCCTCCTCCCGTCCCGGTGTCGTCCCCGTGCCCTCCCCCTGCCACTCTCCTTCCTCCGTCCCCGGGCTCCCCCCCTACCTCCTTTCTATTTCCCGTTCTCTCCCAGTCGACCCTCGTCCCCAGTCCCCCCCTTTCTCCCGGGCCTCCCCACTCCTCTTCCCTCCTCCCGCCGGCCCTCCGATCTCCCACCCCCTCTGCCGTCCCCCCGCCCCACTTCCCTCACATCGTCCCCCCGTGAGCTCCGTTGGCGGTCCCCTTCCTACCCACCTCTCGATTCCCCTCCTCTCCGTCGGTCTTTGCCCTTCTAACCCCTCCTTCGATCCCCCTCCTTCCCCGCCGGTCACTGCCCCCTCCCCCATCGCTTTCCCCCAATTTCTTCGACCCTTCGCCTCTCCCCCGTTCCACTATTCGGCCCTCTCCTCCTCCGCCTGCTGTCCCCCCTTCCCCCATTCCCCTCCACTATACCGCCGACATCTATCTCTTCCTCCCGCCCCCCAGCCCTCCTAGTTATCATTTCCCCATCCTCTGTTCCCGTCCCCCCTTTCCCCGTTCCCTTCTTCTACCTGGCTTGGTTGTTCTCCCGGGCTTGTGGGAGGTTGGGTCTTGTCCGATTGTTGCAGGTTATGGGTTTCCTTCGTCGGTTCCGAAGTGGCTTGGAGATACAGCGCATTCTCCCCGTATCCTATAGGATATCGGCCTCCCGAGCACTCGCTTCTCACCGCATTGTTCAAGAGCGGTATGGCTGCCAAGCGCGCCCCGAGGAAGTCTCCCGTCATCTTCAGCCCCGGCTGGCTCTATCTCGGATTCCCCGGAGTTCTCAATCTTGGGTGGTTATCTCTGGTCTACTATGTTCCTCTCTGTCTCCGTCTTTTGTATGTCGCCCTGGTGGCTTTCGTCTAGTTTGGCTCGTCTGTACGCTTTGGTCTTTTACCTGTCTGTGCACTGTGTATGTTTGGTTTGAATGAATACATCGGCAGATATAGTTTCCAAAAAAAAAATAATACATTAAATTAAAGAGAACTCAACGTAATAAAATAAATAATATAAAGTTAGGGTTCACTAACTTGTTTTGGGAGGCCACTTTGTACATTTTAAGGGAGATCATGGAGAGAGGCTTGGGGGGGGGGGGGGGGCGTCTCCCCCGGTCACTATCATTTTGCCGAAAAAGTTCAAAGTTGGAAGACAACATTTCTGAAGACCAGAGGAAAAGGTTAAAGAAAACTAGTAGCGTACTGCTTTGAAACACGCTATCATGCATGTTCTCGACATGTTAGGCAAATGATGGAACGGCCTTCTAATGATGTGAGGGGTTATTTTGTGCGCATCTCTCTCCACAAAGCACATGGTCCTAAAGTGTTAATGGGCAATGGAGCATCAACGTACGTACGTACGTACGTAGACCCACTGACCATATACATTGTACATTGGCACCTCGTGAGGAGGTTCTTTTTGTTTTCCTAATTCTGATTTTAACTGAGGCAATTAATTACTTGAATACCGTTGTTGTCTAGCATTTTAACGGGTGAGTGATCGATCGTAGGTTCGATTTCGCTCCTCAAAATATATGCTCTCAATTTATGAAAAATTATGGAGCGTCAGCTTCTAACCTCGATTCTCTAATTCTCTTCCCCGGCCGTATCCCCCCCCCTCCCCATCTTAGACCACTAATTAATTAAGTCATATGAAATAAATGTGCCTAAACAAAAGAGAACATGTCCTCGGCCTCAACAAAATAACATAATGTAACGTAACGCCAGGTTGACCGTGTGAAATGGTGTAGAAAAATGCTCCTCCAGCCCACTTCCCTCCCCCATGCTGCTAAGACGAAGCACTAATTCCCTCGGTCATGGGACTGCATGCCCGAGGGGGAGGGAGGATTATAATAATACTGCTCATACATGCGCACGGAGAGGCTCTCTGATCAGTTGCACATGGGCATGCATGGCTTGGATGGGGAGCACCGTGGGTTGTTTGGCCGTGACTGCCCTCTTCTCTTCCCCGGTGGCAGCTGGCAGCCACATCTGCGAGGGCTCAAATCTATGATATAAATCTCGTCTCTTACGTCCGACCGTACGTGGAAGTGTAAGTCACAAAGTTGTTGTCGAGCTTTTTGAATGCAAATTTACACCCCGTCAGCAAGGGAAATATATATACTACCATCTCGGACAACCTTCTCACCATCTTCTCTAACCAGAGAAGATGTCATATCTTTTCCTTTTTTTTTGGATTTTTTACATATTAGTCCTTACAAATATGACGAATTACTTTTTAGTCCCTACAATGTCTCTATTGTTTAAAAAGTCCTTGAAAATCTTACCGTTAAACTAAAAAGTCTCTATCATTTTTTACTGTCGACGATATTAAACGTAAGGTGAGTTAACTTGACCGTAGTTGGTGAAAAGACCAACCCACCCTCGATTAATCGAGGTTCATGGCCGTAGTAACCCTTTTGCCGCGCCACCCTCCTGTTTAGGGTTCCCCCCGTACACAATCGCCACCCTCCTCTTTCCCTTCCCCCCGTACACAGTTGCCATTGCAGTCGATTTCACTCTTTGGTCGTCGTGACAACAACGATCGCCGGCCACTGCCAGGGTCGATTAGGCACCATCGCCATTGCCCAAACCTGCACGTAACAACCGTGGCGCTTCACGGCACCCCATCTGCCGCCGCAGACGTACGACTGTCCTCGTTCAGACGCCGCATCACCAGAGTCACCACCCCACGTCCAGGTCTGGGCCACACACCTCCGTCTCCACTCCGGTACGCGTCAGGCGCTCCTGCCACCTCACACTCAGTATGATCTGTAAATATAAATGTTTACTCATGCATTTTATATGTTTACAGAGTCGAAATATTAAGGACATCAATTTTTATTTTCTTTCTATATGGTTTAGGGATAATATTGTTGTTATGTCGTTTTTTGCTATAATGTTGTTAGATTATTTAATGCTCTAAAAAGTTTTGTTATTAATTGTACATGTCTGAATTCACGGGTGTAGTTTCTTTATGGTTCTGTCAAAAATTTTTGCTTTAATATTTTTCAGTCACTCAATTCATATTAGTTAAGAATGTTATTATTGTACTCAGATTATTGGGTATGCGTGCTGATTTTGTAATGTGGATAACTGTTCTAGAGAGTTTATTTCTGTCTTCAGATTATTAGATTGTGAAAATGAGGGAACGAGAGCCATCATTAAAGTTGACATATAAGTTTGGTGGTTATTGGAAAACTCTTCAGTCTGGGAGGAGGGCATATGCACTACGTCAGAGCAAGACAGTCGTGGCATATCCTGATTACTACAGTAGATGCATATTAATTGAGGATATGGGACATCTATCTAAGTGGGCAAGTACACATTGTTTAGAATTTCATTATGAATTACCTAATAGCAGACCTATTTAGTATGAGGAAATTATTTCAGATGCTCAATTATATGAGGTGATGAAAGCCCATTTACCCGTAGGGAAGATGACCATATATGTTAGCACATTGGACAGTCGGCCATTAGACTTACAGCCAACCAATATTCCACAGAAAGGTATGGCCAGCTAGTCTACTCAGGCCCATTCCCAGACATTTGTTGACATTGATGAGATGGATGATGATGCTGAGGTTGGTCAACATCCTGAGTTTGTTCATGATGCTGCAGTTGTTCATCGTGACGAGGTTATTCATGATGTCCCTGCCCCTGCCCCTGCCCCTGCCCCTGCCCCTGCCCCTGTAGTAGATGAGGATTATCATATTTTAAAGAAGAGGATATGTTCTGAAGCTGAGCACAGTGACTCAGAATATGTTGCATATGAAGATGAGTACAGCGAATCTGACGAGAGTGTGGCTGATTCTGATGAGGTACACACTGAGGACAGCTATCATTCAAGGCCATGTCCCTCAGATGAATCTGATATTGATGGAGGAGTTTCAGATGATGATGGAGATTTGTTGGAGGCTGATGAAGAGATCCCAGATATATCAGTTGGTTCTCTATTTACAAATAGTCAGGAGTACAGGATTGCTCTACGTCAGCATGCTATTAAAAATCAATTTGAGTTCAAGCAAGTGAAAAATGACAGCATGAGAATTACTGTTGTATGTGCAAATGTTAATTACAAATGGAGAGTGCATGTCTCAAGACTGCAAGATGGAGTTACTTTTGCAGTCAAAACAATACAGGAAAAGCACACATGTTCAGCCACATCTAGGTGTGATAGCAGGATGGCATCCAAATCTTGGATTTCAGCCAGGGTATTAGAAGCAGTGAAGGAGAATCCTGACATACCTCCAAGAAAGTTGCAAGCTGATTTATTAAAGGCTTACAATATTTCAATCCCTTATCACCGCATTTGGCGTACACGAGAGTCGGCAAAGGAGAATGTGTTTGGGAAGGTTGAGGAAACGTACAAGCATTTGCCACAGCTACTGAATGAATTAAAGCAGAGCGACCCTTCTTCAGTTGTACAGTACAAGATTGGATTGGATGGTTGTTTCCAGAGGGTGTTCATTGCCTTAGGGGCATATATTAGTGGTTTCAAAGATGGCTGCCGTCCAGTGCTGGGCATAGATGGATGCCACTTGAAAGGGTATTACACTGGGATCTTGGTGGCTGCAGTTGCTCTTGATGGGAATCATGGTTTGTTCCCAGTTGCCTATGGTGTTGTTGAGGGGGAGAGTATAGACTCGTGGACATGGTTTTTGCACAAGTTGAAAGACGCTATTGGAAATCCGACAGGGATTACATTCATTTCTGATATGGAAAAGGGCATTGAGGTAGCTGTCCCAGATATCTTTCCAGGTGCCGAGCATAGGTAATTAAGTTTCTCCTTTTACAATGTTTGATCTACTGCTAGTTTTATTTTCCATAATGTATGAATTGAGTGACTATATATTTTAATGACATTGACTATAGGTTTTATATTAATGATGAGATTGTAATTTCGAATTGCTTGTAGGTTTTGTATGTGGCACCTTTACAGGAATTTTAAGAAGAAATGGCCAGGCCCAGGTTTCAAGAATACTGCATGGGCAGTAGCAAAATCTTACACTGTTCAAGAATATAAAGCAGCTATATTTGAGATGAAGAAATTAGATCCACGAGCTGCTTCCTATTTAGAAAGTTTGCGTTGTGCCTGGTCAAGATGTCATTTTAATGACAAGGGTAAGCTAAACTACATCACTAACAACGTAGCAGAGTCATTTAATTCATTTGTTGGTGATACGAGAGGCCTACCACTTGTAGACATGTTAGATGGAATTAGGCAGAAAATTATGGTGAAAATGGATCACAGGAGGAGACATGCACGTAGGATCAAAGAAAAGTTTGTGCCACGGGCTGTTGCCTATTTAAATGCAATTGTTAGGAAGTTGAGAAAATATGCAGTCAGATATTCCACTGATTTTATGGCTGAGGTGGAAGGTCCGTATGAGAGGTGTGTTGTTAAATTGGACGAGATGTATTGTTCTTGTCGTCAATGGCAAGTCAGTGGGCTGCCTTGCCAACATGTTGCTGCTGCTGTTGATGCACGTAGGGGCCTCCAAATTAATAATTTTGTTGATAGATGTTATTCAATTGAGACATATAAAGCCACATATGTAAAGTCAATACAACCATTGCCAGGTAAGAGCATGTGGCAGACTGTAGAATCTGTTGAGGTGCTTCCTCCTCGCTGCCAAAGACCCCGAGGTCGCCCTCGGAAGAAGAGGATTAGATATGCTGATGAAAATCAAAAGGCACTTAGGAGATCCCATAAATGCAAAAGACATGGACAATGGGGCCACCATAAAAATACTTGTAAAGAACCCCTCCCAGGACCAGAATCTGCAGTTACAGACATTGGCACTACTTCCACAACTGTGGCACGGAAGTAAGTTTGTATTGCAATTATGATTTGTATTTTGTCTATTTGATTTACTTTGTGCATAATATTGAAAGTTATGTTGTAGGCAAGGCCCAAGAAGACCACCCAGGTTCGTAAGTGGTAGGGCTACTCAGGCTCAAACTAGTGATGGTGGTGAAGGGTCACAAGTTACAACTTCGGTTAGTCCCGGTCAGACCCACGGGAGGGCTAGGAGAGGTACCAGCAGGGGCAGCACTGAAGGAAGCAGTCGGAGGAGAGGTAAGTTAGCACACATGTTAAATTTCTAAATTGAAATAAGAATTAGACTGATATTAATACAAGTATAACTCATGTAGGTCGCACAATTTCGGTGGAGGCACCGGGCTCCAACAGCACTAGCGGAGGAGACATTCGTGTGCACACGGTGATAAATATGGACAGTCAAGCATCCATTAACTTTGATCAGCATTCCTCCATGTTCAACTTCCAATAACTCCCGCCAAATTGTGAGTTTAAAATATACTTTTTAACTTGTAGGTAAAGATTATGTTATTTCTAATAGTTAACATCCTCTCTTTGTCACACCTACAGGACATTGGCTGATGTGAAGAATGTTGTTGCCGACCGGATGTGAAGAATGATATTGAAGAACAATATTTCATATCCGTTTTATGTGTTGTTGTCCTCAATGTAAACTCTTATGGATTGTGAAGTTTTGATGTAACTGATACAAGTATTTGTTTATTTGTTGGTGATATGAATGATATTTGTAGTTTTGTGCTGGGCTTAAACCAGGTTTGAATGATAGATGGTTTGTGTTGGTTTGAAATGAATGATACATGGGTTGTGATGATTTGATATGAATGACACAATGGTTGCAAGGGTAACTAACTGGTGCAGGTGCTGATGGTATATGCAAAAATCCCTAATGAGAATTAGCCAAGAAATAATTATGTGATCTGCAAATAATGCTATTGACAGCAACTGGTGTCATGCCAAAATCCAAACCCTCCATGAGAGGTCGACTGTAATGCCCTGGATTTTTTGGATCCTTGTTCATGGGTCCCGGATCTGGTTTCTTGGAGTGTCCGACTCCGTTGTGTCCTGAATCTTTGTTTCAGATATCTTTTGTGTTCGGATCGGCGCGATCCGGAGTTATTTCGGAGGCCCGGAAGCGTTCCGCGGCTTTTCCGCGTGTGTTTTCCGATTCCCGGTGTGTGTTTCGGTAATTCCTTCGGAACCTCGTTACGGGTGAACCGGGCTGTTCACCAGGGCGCGAGTGGTACCGTTACGATCGGTGTGTTCCGAGCATCGCAGAAACGTGATTTTCTATTTTTCGGTATTTTTGAGAATTTCAGATTTTCTATATAATAACCTCCTTTTTCTCTCTCCCCATCTCATTTCTCTCTTCCCTCCCTCTCTCTTCTCTCACGTTCTCTCCTCTCCCCCTCTCACTCCGGGCGGCCGACGGAGGCGGCGAGGGCGGGGCGGCGTGGCTCGTGGGGCGTGGAGCGACGGGTACGGGACGAGGATCGCGATGGTGAAGGAGGTTCGTGGGATCGTGAACCGACGAGGGTTTAAATGGCGTTTCTTCGTGGATCGGCGTCCATGGTGCGTCGAATCTTCGGTGAAGGTAGGGAGATGGACCCTCAACCCGCGTACTTCATTTCCCGCGAGTTTCGTAGGCCGTGGTGAGCCGAGAGGGCTAAACGGGGTGATTTGAGAAAAATACATATTTTTGGGGAGTGAGCCGAATCTTGTGTTTTGATCGTGTTTTTGGGGTTTAAATGGGTCCCCTCTGCGCTAGGGAGGTTGGGGAACGTTTCCCCCTTTGTTTCCCCATCACCCGGGGGTGATCGGGGCGTGGAATGGATTTCTTCGTGGTTCTCACCGTGTTTCGGGCGCGGACTGAGAACGTGCTACCCTCAGGTAGCGCGTTCTTGAGGGTCGCGCTGCCCCGACGGGGCGTGTTCATCGAAGAAGATGAACAGTAAGGCGGTTCCTGTCGCGCTATGGGGTCTTAGCGCGTTCTGCGTTGTCGCGCTAGGGGGCCCTAGCGCGATCTGCCTTGTCGCGCTAGGGGTTCCTAGCGCGATCATCCTTGTCGCGCTAGGGGTCCCTAGCGCGACCTGTCTGGTCGCGCTAGGAGAGCCTAGCGCGACCTGTCTGGTCGCGCTAGGAGAGCCTAGCGCGTTCCGTCTTGTCGCGCTAGGTGATCCTAGCGCGATCTTCCCTGTTGTCTCGCGCTCCCCTTGGGCCGTGTGTGCCCCGGACACCCCGTGGAGTTCCATGATCGTGTCTTTGGGTGTCCGGGGGTTCCGTTTACCTTGATTTGCGTGCTCGTGAGTGTAAGGGTCCGGGCGATTTGCTAGTGTTCCGATTGGGTTGTGTTGGTCTCCGGTCGACCCGGTTGTGACCAAGTGGTCGACCTTTGGCCTTGTGAATGTCCCGGGCACCCCGTGGGTTTTGTTACCGTGTTTTAGGGTGTCTGGAGGTACCGTGCTACCTCGATAAGCATGCACGTGGGCTTGGTGGGTCCAGGCGACCCCAGGTATTCCGAGCTTCCGTGTTCGTGCCAGATCGTGTCACCGTGTGTCGGTGTGAGTGCGGTGAGGTTTCCTCGCAAGTCGTGGCTTCTCTGGAAGGTGGCTTCCTAGTGGGCCAAGCGTGTGGCCTTGGACGGTGAGTCCAGCTTCCCAGCCTGAGGCTGGGGGTTTCTTAAGTTCCCTCCTCGAGGGATGGGTCTCGGCAGTGATGAACTGCCTCGTGAGTTGTCGCATTGTGGTTTTGGACCTAGGGATTAGGCCAGATTGACGGCTCAGTGTTGTCATGTGCAACGGTCTTGACCTCGAGTCTTGTGACTCAAAGGCCGTTGAGTTGTAGGTCTAGTGGGCTGTCCAGAGTCTGGTGGCGTCGTGCCACCTGTTACTCCGTGTTACTCGTAATGAGTGCGTGCGTGGTTTCTGTGTCCACGTTCTGTGATCCTCCACTAGTCGTAGCTTCCTGCGCACGCGTGTGCGGACCCACCTGGGAGTGGTGGAGAGCGCGACCCGGTTAGACGCGGTTTTTAGGCTGGTTTCCGTCGGCCCCTTGCCTTTGCCACCAGAGTCCGGTGGGGGGGAAAACCAGCTAGAGGACCCGACCTAGAGCAGATGGTCTGTGTGTGCACACGTAGTTGGGGGCTTAGGACACGTGCTGACGAGTGCGACCCCAGCTAGTCCTTGTTGTGGTACTTGTTGCGTGTCTGAGTCTCACGCCCGGGGCGTTGTAGCTAGACACTTGTGACGCGGTGTAAGACGTCAGGGGACGCATCCGGTCGTTCTTCTAGTGGGTGGTACTCCTGTCGAGTATGGAGTGACAGACTGTCAGTCTCTGTGTCTTTGACCTTCGGGTTTTTGGTCGTGTTGACCGGTGAGTTTGGTTGTTTCACCTTGGCGCGTGTGTCGGTTCTTGCATCGTGAGATTAGTGCTAGTGGCTTTACCGAGGTTGGGTCTTGTTGTGCGGTACCCGGGATCGGATGGTCGGGGTTGCACCTTGGACAGCGTGTCCAGGTCGGCTTTGTCCGTGGGACAGGCCTCTACGGCGTGGTTGCCGTGTGTTCTTACTTCGGTAGGTGGTGCTAGCGTGGTTCGGTAGCTTCGACTGCGTGATCGAGGTGTGCCTTCTGGCAGTAGGAGTAGCTGTAGTGCCGAGTTTTTGACCGGCCACCGGTTTGCTGTTCCTGCTGTAGTTGTAGCTTCCTTTCCGCTACCGCCGTTGTTTCCGGTTGGGGTTCCGCGGGATCCCTGCTGAGTCTCTGTTTTGGAGACTCATTCCCTGCTTTTCAGGTGAGGCGGTTCTTCTTCCTCGAGGTTCGAGGGCGCGATGCGGAGGTTCTTAGTTGCCAGCTTGCCGGGCCGATAGTTCACTTGGCACGTGGTACGTTTTACTGCTTTAGACTGTACTTTTTGTTGGACTGGACTCTGTTGTAGTTGTTTATTTATTTCTGTTAATTGTTGAATTATCCTGCTTTATTTCCTATTTCTTTGTGCCTCTACACTCCTTTTAGCCCTTCCGAGCCCTCCCGGCTCGTGGGCGGCGGTGCGAGTCTCGGGTTATCGGGCCTTCCCGGTAATCAGATTCTCGGGTCGTCATAGCTGGTATCAGAGCCAAGTTGTGGCCGTACATGGGAATTCGAGATATTGCAGTGATTAGAGTCCGTAAGGTCCAGTACAGTCAGCAGTTGGCATAGGGTTTCGTGCATGTTTTCCGCTTTATTTCTCGCTTGAGAGTTTGAGTGCGCTGTGCGGCGCTGTGAAGGTGGTTGTTGTTCACGGCTTTCGTGCCGGCGCGGGGTCTGCGGATCGAGGTCGAGAGCCTTCTCCCTCATCGGTGGTGGCCTTGGTTGTGCTGCGTTGGGCAGAGGTTGCTGGCAGGCATGAACTTGTGGCGTGTTGCAGTTCGAGGAATTGCAGCGATGGTGCATCGAGAGATGTTGTGATCATGGTCCGACGTGACACTTGCTGAGTGTGTCGGAGGCGCTGACCTGACGTGGTGATGGTTTTCTTGGTACTGGAAGGTGCTGTTCCCAGCATGCGCGAGGCTCGAGGTCAGGTCGAGTGTGGAGTTTTCCTTCCGTTGGTCGGAGGTGTGATTGGGTTCTCCTTTGGTTGGAGAGAATCGTGTTTGGCTAAGGTTCGTCGTCTTGCATTGCGTGTCCGGATTGGTTGGCCTTGTGTGTCATGAAGTCCGTGCGAGACGTGCTCTTTATCTTGGCAAGGTGGTTGCCTGTGAGAAGCGTTGCCCGTCCCCTGATGTGTAAGGGTGTTGGCGCTGTTCCAGAAGGACGAGTGCCGGCTGGGCGGTGTTTTTGAGATTTGCGGTTGGTGTTGTGGTTCCCGATGTGTGGAGGATCGGAGTCTGCGGGGTTGCAGACGGTTGTCGAGATGGTGGATCTCGAGTTGGCGTTGTGGTGGTCTGTGCGAAGAGTCAACGGACGGCTTGTCGAGGTTTGGAATGTTCCCTTCGGATCTGGTGGAGGACCAGGAAAGAAGGAAGAACCTGAGCAAGCGGAGGTTTCCTGTTGACAAATGTCTAGTGACCAGTGGATGGTCTTTTCAGAGACAGAAGATGCTGGTTGTAAGGGCTCGAGAATGGAGAGAGCCGAGTGCCAGCGAGGCCTTTGGTGGCCGTTTATGAGATGCGTTTTTCCAGATGGGATCTGAGCTTTGTCGAAGTTTGAGTTCTGAGAGAGTTGGTCCCATGCTGTCCTTGGTATTTGGCTTGCCTGGGGTGAGCTGGTGGAAGCTCAGTGATTGGTTGCCCCTGGTGCAGGGTGTGAGATCGATCAGCGGTTGTGAAGCTGGCGTTTGGTTGGTCCGCCGAGCGTGGGCGTTGACCGGTGGATTGGTTCTTGTGGAGAGGATTGTGTTCCCTCGGTGAGCGAGAAGGTGGCAGCGATGCCGTGGGTGGTTTCCGTTGTGTCCGAGGCGATACCAGACTTGTGCCCTTGTGTTATGCCTGCTCTGGTGGCCGGTGTGTGCGCGGTGTGCGGAGCATGGCATTGTTCATGATTATGGTCTGGCTGTATCCCTAATGATCGGTGCTTTTCGAGAATTGAGATTTTTCTGTGTTGGGGCCCTGGCAACGTTGTCAATTAGTGGAGGCGTTCTTCCCCTGTGACTTGGTGCTAGTCCTGAATTTCGAGGACGAAATTTCTTTAAGGGGGGAGGGCTGTAATGCCCCGGATTTTTTGGATCCTTGTTCATGGGTCCCGGATCTGGTTTCTTGGAGTGTCCGACTCCGTTGTGTCCGAATCTTTGTTTCGGACATCTTTTGTGTTCGGATCGGCGCGATCCGGAGTTGTTTCGGAGGCCCGGAAGCGTTCCGCGACTTTTCCGCGTGTGTTTTTCGATTCCCGGTGTGTGTTTCGGTAATTCCTTCGGAACCTCGTTACGGGTGAACCGGGCTGTTCACCAGGGCGCGAGTGGTACCGTTGCGATCGGTGTGTTCCGAGCATCGCAGAAACGTGATTTTCTATTTTTTGGTATTTTTGAGAATTTCTGGATTTTCTATATAATAACCTCCTTTTTCTCTCTCCCCATCTCATTTCTCTCTTCCCTCCCTCTCTCTTCTCTCACGTTCTCTCCTCTCCCCCTCTCACTCCGGGCGGCCGACGGAGGCGGCGAGGGCGGGGCGGCGTGGCTCGTGTGGCGTGGAGCGACGGGTACGGGACGAGGATCGCGATGGTGGAGGAGGTTCGTGGGATCGTGAACCGGCGAGGGTTTAAATGGCGTTTCTTCGTGGATCGGCGTCCATGGCGCGTCGAATCTTCGGTGAAGGTAGGGAGATGGACCCTCAACCCGCGTACTTCATTTCCCGCGAGTTTCGTAGGCCGTGGTGAGCCGAGAGGGCTAAACGGGGTGATTTGAGAAAAATACATATTTTTGGGGAGTGAGCCGAATCTTGTGTTTTGATCGTGTTTTTGGGGTTTAAATGGGTCCCCTCTGTGCTAGGGAGGTTGGGGAACGTTTCCCCCTTTGTTTCCCCATCACCCGGGGGTGATCAGGGCGTGGAATGGATTTCTTCGTGGTTCTCACCGTGTTTCGGGCGCGGACTGAGAACGCGCTACCCTCAGGTAGCGCGTTCTTGAGGGTCGCGCTGCCCCGACGGGGCGTGTTCATCGGAGAAGATGAACAGTAAGGCGGTTCCTGTCGCGCTATGGGGTCCTAGCGCGTTCTGCGTTGTCGCGCTAGGGGGCCCTAGCGCGATCTGCCTTGCCGCGCTAGGGGTTCCTAGCGCGATCATCCTTGTCGCGCTAGGGGTCCCTAGCGCGACCTGTCTGGTCGCGCTAGGAGAGCCTAGCGCGTTTCGTCTTGTCGCGCTAGGTGATCCTAGCGTGATCTTCCCTGTTGTCTCGCGCTCCCCTTGGGCCGTGTGTGCCCCGGACACCCCGTGGAGTTCCGTGACCGTGTCTTTGGGTGTCCGGGGGTCACGTTTACCTTGATTTGCGTGCTCGTGAGTGTAAGGGTCCGGGCGATTTGCTAGTGTTCTGATTGGGTTGTGTTGGTCTCCGGTCGACCCGGTTGTGACCCAGTGGTCGACCTTTGGCCTTGTGAATGTCCCGGGCACCCCGTGGGTTTTGTTACCGTGTTTTAGGGTGTCTGGAGGTACCGTGCTACCTCGATAAGCATGCCCGTGGGCTTGGTGGGTCCAGGCGACCCCAGGTATTCCGAGCTTCCGTGTTCGTGCCAGATCGTGTCACCGTGTGTCGGTGTGAGTGCGGTGAGGTTTCCCCGCAAGTCGTGGCTTCTCTGGAAGGTGGCTTCCTAGTGGGCCAAGCGTGTGGCCTTGGACGGTGAGTCCAGCTTCCCAACCTGAGGCTGGGGGTTTCTTAAGTTCCCTCCTCGAGGGATGGGTCTCGGCAGTGATGAACTGCCTCGTGAGTTGTCGCATTGTGGTTTTGGACCTAGGGATTAGGCCAGATTGACGGCTCAGTGTTGTCATGTGCAACGGTCTTGACCTCGAGTCTTGTGACTCAAAGGCCGTTGAGTTGTAGGTCTAGTGGGCTGTTCAGAGTCTGGTGGCGTCGTGCCACCTGTTACTCCGTGTTACTCGTAATGAGTGCGTGCGTGATTTCTGTGTCCATGTTCTGTGATCCTCCACTAGTCGTAGCTTCCTGCGCACGCGTGTGCGGACCCACCTGGGAGTGGTGGAGTGCGCGACCCGGTTAGACGCGGTTTTTAGGCTGGTTTCCGTCGGCCCCTTGCCTTTGCCACCAGAGTCTGGTGGGGGGGAAAACCAGTTAGAGGACCCGACCTAGAGCAGATGGTCTGTGTGTGCACACGTAGTTGGGGGCTTAGGACACGTGCTGACGAGCGCGACCCCAGCTAGTCCTTGTTGTGGTACTTGTTGCGTGTCTGAGTCTCACGCCCGGGGCGTTGTAGCTAGACACTTGTGACTCGGTGTAAGACGTCAGGGGACGCATCCGGTCGTTCTTCTAGTGGGTGGTACTCCTGTCGAGTATGGAGTGACAGACTGTCAGTCTCTGTGTCTTTGACCTTCGGGTTTTTGGTCGTGTTGACCGGTGAGTTCGGTTGTTTCACCTTGGCGCGTGTGTCGGTTCTTGCGTCGTGAGATTAGTGCTAGTGGCTTTACCGAGGTTGGGTCTTGTTGTGCGGTACCCGCGATCGGATGGTCGGGGTTGCACCTTGGACAGCGTGTCCAGGTCGGCTTTGTCTGGGGGACAGGCCCCTACGGCGTGGTTGCCGTGGGTTCTTACTTCGGTAGGTGGTGCTAGCGTGGTTCGGTAGCTTCGACTGCGTGATCGAGGTGTGCCTTCTGGCAGTAGGAGTAGCTATAGTGCCGAGTTTTTGACCGGCCACCGATTTGTTGTTCCTGCTGTAGTTGTAGCTTCCTTTCCGCTACCACCGTTGTTTCCGGTTGGGGTTCCGCGGGATCCCTGCTGAGTCTCTATTTTGGAGACTCATTCCCTGCTTTTCAGGTGAGGCGGTTCTTCTTCCTCGAGGTTTGAGGGCGCGATGCGGAGGTTCTTAGTTGCCAGCTTGCCGGGCCGAGAGTTCACATGGCACGTGGTACGTTTTACTGCTTTAGACTGTACTTTCTGTTGGATTGGACTATGTTGTAGTTGTTTATTTATTTCTGTTAATTGTTGAATTGTCCTGCTTTATTTCCTATTTCTTTGTGCCTCCACACTCCTTTTAGCCCTTCCGAGCCCTCCCGGCTCGTGGGCAGCGGTGCGAGTCTCGGGTTATCGGGCCTTCCCGGTAATCGGATTCTCGGGTCGTCACATCGACACTTCAAGCAAGAGAGGTCGACACTGTTGGGGATATGGAACCAGAGTACCCAGACGAGGAGGACAAACAGCAGAGGAGGAAGAAGAGAAAAAAAATAATCACACAAGAACACACAGGGATTTTTACGTGGTTCGGAGGCAAGATACCGTCCTACGTCCACGGCCGCAACAGGATTCCACTTGATAATCACATACTTGTTACAATGCAAAGAGACAACCCACCTTTTTATACTAAGAGATTAGGGCGTCATTAGTCAGGGCATTAAGGACAATAATACCCCTGATAAACAGAAAACCTCTTCCGGGATACATCAGACGCGCATGCTCGCCTGTCCCCCCGGATGCTCTCCTAGGACCGAGTATGCCCTTCAGCGACTGTAGATGCTCCCCCACCATCAGTCAGAACAATGCATTGCCAAGACAGGGTCGATGCATTGCCAAGACAAGGTCGACGCATCCAACCCAGACAGCATATGCTCCCCTGGAGCAGCGGTTGCTCCCCTGGCACTGAAGGATGATCCCCTGGAGCAGCGATTGCTCCTCAGAGATAGCGCATGTGCTCGCCATGCTCCCATGACGCTGGTGATGCTGCCCAGAGGCCATAGATGCTCCCCTGAGACTTCATATGCTCCCAGGCGAGAACGCACAAAGACATGACTACATGCTCTCCTGAAGTAGCGATTGCTCCCTTGACGCTGAGAATGCTCCCCTGAGGCAGCGATTGCTCCCCTGGAGATAGCATGTGCACGCCATGCTCCCTTGATGCTTAGAATGCTCCCCTAGAGCAGTGGGTGCGCTCCTAAGTCAGAGTGTGATCCCGTGCAAGGGCGCATGAGTTCTGACTCCACACTCTAACAGACACTTCCTATGTACAGACTTTGCAATGTATAGACTTTACTCAGTTCAGCAAGAAATGTATAGACTTTTGGAATGATGAAAATAATGCATTTTCAATGAAGATGCCCTGCATCTTTTGGAATGATGAAAATAATGACTTTGCAATGTATAGACTTTGCCAATGTATAGACTTGGCATTATGAAGCACAGACTTCACCGATAATCACATACTTCCACTAGATAATCAGGATTCCACTAGATAATCACAGACTTGTTGTTGTTCCAATACAATGAGAGAGCCCATCCTTTTATACTAGGAGATTAGGGCGTCATTAGTCAGGGTATTAAAGACAATAATACCCCGGTTAAACAGAAACCCTCTTCCGGGATACATCAGTCGTGCATGCTCGTCTATCCCCCCGGATGCTCTCCTGGGACCGAGTATGCCCTCCAGCGACTGCAGATGCTCCCCCACCACCAGTCAGGTTAATGCATTGCCAAGACAAGTGTCGACACCTCTTCATGCATTACCAAGACAAGAGTCGACACTTCTTCATGCAGGTCGGCCTGCTCCAAGTGACATCGAAATGCCTTGAGCCCGCAATACATGCTTCCCTGACGCCAGTGATGCTCTCCTGGGATAATGAATGCCCTCCAGAGACAGCATGTGCTTCCCTGCTAGACCCGGATAGCATATGCTCCCCTGGAGTAACGAATGCTTCCCTGGTACTGAAAGGATGCTCCCCTGGAGCAGCGATTGCTCTCCAGCGACTGAAGGATGCTCCCTTGGAGCAGCGAATGCTCCCCTGGAGATGCGATATGCTCGCCATGCTCCCCTGAGCTGAGGAAGCTCCCCTGGAGCAGTGGATGCTCCCCTGGGGCAGCGATTGCTCCCCTGGAGCAGCGAATGCTCGCCATGCTTCCCTGATGCTGTGAATGCTCCCCTGAAGCAATGGATGCGCTCCTGAGGCAGAGTGTGATCCCGTGCAGAGGCGCACGAGTGAAAGAGTTCTGACTCCACACTCTAACAGTTCACATCTCCTCGCAGCTTAGTTCCCAGCATCCAGCCAGCTCCAGCTCTGATATTCCCTCTACAGTCACAGTTCATGCATTCTTCCATCGCCTTCAGTTGATATTTGACATCCACAACATTATATGTAGTATCATCAACCCACTTAAAGAAATCGCAATCCCCGTCAGTATTTGCATACGGACAACAATAGAAATGCTTGCCTTTCGATCTCTCATGATTTAAGACGTAAACCCGACAATTACCCCTTCTACAGTTGCATTCCATCGGTGGCACACGAGATGAGACGACAGCTCCTCGAGACAACTGCATTCCACTAACATTTGATGACTGCATACGACACGAACAAGTTATTATCACTGTAAACATAGATGTGGAGAATAATCTAGCCATCAAAATAGCATACCATTTCAGACATGGGGAGAATAACAAGGGTCGATTTGTCGTGTTGGGCGTGATGGCAAGGGCCGACAGTGGTCGGTGGGCCGTCGGCGATAGGCCGTCAGCGTCGACCGGTGGGGCTTCTACGGCTGGGGCCTTGCGGTGGGGCGTCTGCGGCGGCCGGTGGGGGTAGTCCGCAGCTTGCAACGGCGGTGGGACGTCTGCGGGGGTGAAGGGTTTCACTGGGAAAGGGTCATGAGTAAGGGTAGTTTAGGATTTTCAACTTTTTTTAATGGAAGGATGGAATATTCCATCGAATATCCAATTGTTTTAACGTCGATGAACTACACGGGCCTTTCTGTAAGAGTTACATGATTTTAAGGACTTTTTAAACAATAGAGAGATTGTAGGGACTAAAAAGTAATTCGTCATATTTGTAGGGACTAATATACAAAAAACCCTTTTTTTTATGGGCTCGATCTCCTTTTTCACGGTAGTGCATGGTTTCGTAGCATCATTTGCACCGTCAATGCACCACATCCAAGCAAGCAGATACCACAATTTCCAGTTCTCATAGCAAGACTGACGGATGGAAAGATCCCTTGTCCTATACAGAGTTTTACAAACCGATCCGATACGGGGTGAATTACACATACTGAACCGTGTCACTAGGCAGATGGGATGGCCGACGTGTGGCACGCCACCGGATCTCATTAGACCGCATGGAACCGTGCGTCCTACTGCATATCAGACTGGTTCATCGTGAGACCGGTTTGGTACGTGCAGGCCGTCTGGCTTGTGCTGATTCGGTCTTATAAGCTGGCCATGGGGGGTGGAGGCATCGACTGTAGCGGCGGTGGTGGCGTTCAGCGAGGTTTTTTTGTGTTTCCTTTATTTTTTAGAGAGGAGGAGGGCGGTGGGGGTGACCGGTGGGAGGGCGGAGGGGTGATGGAAGATGGTGGGAGGCCAACAAGGGCAGTGGACGAAGGGATCTGGCCACCACCACCTCTTCTACTCTCCCACCGGCCATATCTGGCTGGTGGGAGGCCAGAGGAGGCGGCAGATGGCCGTGGGAGGGCAGAGGGGATGGTGGAGGGTGGTGAGAGACCGGAGGAGGCGGCGAATAGTAGTGGGAGGCATGCAGTGGGAGGGCGGGATCTGGCCACCGCCGCCTCCTCCATATGTCTAGAGATGTGTCCCAGTTGAAGAAGCACCTGCCAAGAGGAGAAGGTACGGGACACTTTGAGGTTGCTGACTATACACATGTGTCTAGAGATGTGAAACTTGCAATGGTCAGACATCTGCGAGAGAAGAGATGTCGCGACCTAAGATCCGGGTACCGGAAAGGAACCGGCATGACCCGAATCCCGACCCGCTATGCAGGAGCCGCGGGGATCGGAAGGATTATTTTTGATGTTGTGGGGGTGCATGAGAACTTAAAATAAATGAAAAAACTACAATATAAATTAATTAATTTAATAACAAAAATAAAATAATATTTTAAAAATAAATAAATGTGCTATAGAGTCCAGTCCACAAGTACAGTCAACAATAAAAGAAGCATATACTATCACGGGGCATGTCCCATCTCTAGCAAGCTGGCACTAAGAACCGCTGTACTGATCATCTGAACTGTATGGAGGAGCTGCCGCACCTGAAAAATAAGGGGTGAGCCTCAGCTCATTGACTCAGTAGGGGCCAGCGGATCTCAACTACCACACAACGGCAATAAACAACAACAATGATAGCAGCGGGAAGAGAAATAATAACAATAACAGAAGTAACAATAGTAACAAGAACAACACTAACTACGGTAGCCATCAAAATACGGTACTCTAAGCTACTCCTACGTATAGTAGGGAAACCTCAACCCCACCAATGAAACCGTCGATCCAACAGGCAAAACTACAACTATGCTACCGAGAAAACTCATGACACCTCTGTCGTGAAGGCTTGTATGTTGGCGCTCAAAAAAAAAGAAGAAAAAAAAGAAAAAGAATGAAAAAAAGAAAAAAAAATGAAAAGGGGCCAAGCCCAATAAAAAAAAGATGAAGAGAAGAAGGGGAGTGGGCCAGATGAATGGGCTAAGCCCAATACAAAAGAGGCGCAGGGGGGTATACGCGCAAATAAGAGAAAGAGAGGGGAAAAAGAGAAAAGAGAGGATTTAAAAAAAATAGAAGGAAAATCATGGGCACTGTTCATGGAACAATGCCCCGTGTCTGTGTCTCACCTCCCATGTCTCCCTCTCCCCATGTGATTTCTCCCCCTCACACGTGAAGCCTTCACGTTGGCCAGTGCCCGCGATCGGCGGTCCAGAGCGGTGACCAGCCGGCCCCCCTGGCATCCGATGGGCCTTCCTGCCAGCTTGAATGGAGGCTCCTGATCCCCCATGCCATGCATTGATTGCTCGCGCCCCTCCCGTGAACTAGAAGTGGCCATCGCGGCAGCCTACAGCCTCCCGCATACTCCGCCTTATCCCATGCGAAGCAGCCACAGCAGCAGCAGCGACAGAGCAGTAGTAGTGGCCAAGCAGTAGCTACCACGTCTTCAACGGAGCGACAGCAATAGGCGACCACGACATTAGAAAGAAGCCTGAATGCTACCCTTCGAACATGGGTCCCCAGACCCCCTATAAAAGCTAGCCTCCGGTGGAATAAAGCCCCTTCGGGTCCCAAGAAAGAAGGAGAGTTCCCTACGACTTCCCCTCCTTTTGGCACCTCCAGTTGGCGAGAGGCTCTCTTGGCCGGAGAATCCAAGCCCCCGGTGACCTGCAGAGAGAAAAAAAGAGAGAGAGAGGTGAGGGGAAGAGAGCCCCGACCTCTGCTCTCCCCTTTGAAGTCCCGCGATCAATGACACCCAAGAGGGGGGTGAATTGGGTGTTTACCAAAATTAAGAAAACTTTTGGTCTTTTATAAAATATGTGATACAAAACTAGTTAGGAGATCCAAAGCTATTTGAACACAAATTAGATTTAACAAACTTTATATGATAAGATATAGATTATGCAAGATAAACGAAGATAAATCCAGAACAACAATTTAAACTAACGTTTATGTAGAATGGAGATAGAGGAAATGGAGCAAACCACACAAAACAAGCACAATGCACAACGATTTTTAAGGTGGTTCGGATGCAACGACGGCAATCCTATGTCTACCCCTCACCAAACCCGGTGAGGCTTCACTCGGGGATAAATCCCCAAACGGAGACGACGCTCCAACCACACACGTAGGACGACGCCTGCCCACACACATGGGGACGCGCCCCAATACACACACACACACGGAGATGAGGTCTCCAACACGATCCAACAAACAGATCAACAAGACACACACACGCTGCGACAAGTGCAACAAACCACACACTAAAACAACTGGATCTAAGTAGATCCACACACACACACACGCGTAGATCTAGGAAGATCTACGCACACACGAATGGAACATAATGACCACACACGACCACGGATCCACAACGATCCACACACACACGAATGTTTCCAGATTGTGAAGAACACAAATATAAAGCCTAAAACACAACAACAATGAGGCACAGTTTAGAAGACTCCTGATTTGGCTTCCCTTGAGTGTATGATATAGAACTTGGAACGATGCTTCCTGCTTCACTTGAATGGCTTCAGATTAAGCTTGAATGGGCTTGGAGTGGATGTAGAGTTGCTGTACGGAGTACTGTTCACGGCTACAGTACTCTTGCTTCTTCACTTGGATAACCTCCCTTTGATCTCTTCTTGAAACTCTTGCTAGCTTCTTGATAGCCTCCCCCTTGATCTCTCTTTGTTGGTTGCTTGATTCTACACTTCATAGATGCTTGTGAGCTTGAGAAGTACCTTGAATGGCTTGTAGGTGGATGAAGAACTTGCTGCACGATGTACTGTTCACGGAGCTACAGTACCTCTTCTTCCTCCTTGGACAGCCTCCCCTTAGATCTCCCTTCAAGCCCTCTTAGTTGGTTAGGGTTATGGCTTCAATGAGATGTTTTATATCTCTTAAATGGTCCATAGACAAGCCCCAGACCAGATCCACAAATCATGGTGGATTGGGTGTCTTTAGGATTAAACAAATGGGTGGAAAGACCACTCCTCGAGCTTGAAACAAAAGTCAACAAAAGGGGGCCTCGGGGCTGGTGGTCGACCGGTGGAGGGCTGGCGGTCGACCGGAATTTTACAGGTTTCAGTCCGTTGCTTACTGGGAAAAACGGTTGACTGCCCCTGTCTGGGCGGTCGACTGCTGCTGGCGGTCGACCGGTCTTGGACCGGCGGTCGACCGCTGACAGGGGAAGCCCCAGGTTTCTCCCGTTCAGCCCTTTAAACCCTTGAGCAGCTCATTCACGTTTGTGGCATCAAACTCCTTCGACCTTGAGGATTTGTACTGAGTATATGGACATGCAAACACATGGATAATTGATTAGAACTATAGCTCAAACATCCATATGATAAGTCCATAACCTCCATGCAAACCATTGATTATGAAATCAGAATTTGTTCCGGGGGCTCCGCCCCCGGAAACCCCCGCAAGGGGCGCTGCCCCCTTGACCCCCGCGACCTGACCGCGCAGGTCAATCAGCGGGCGAGGGCGCACGATGGCCAGAAGGGTTTCATGTTGAATGTGCATGAATGAGGTGTATACATAAGATACACAAGGTGAGATCGATGCTAAGCATGAGATACACAAGGTAACAGTCTCACCAATGGTTCTTGATAGCAAATGACATATACCACCTTTTTTGGATTGTAGAGAAGCAGGGTGCTTATCCACAAGTTTAGTTCACCAGGTGACTGCCATGTGTTTGATCCTGCAAGCAAGATAGTTAAGGTTAATACCATGCGTGTTCACATTAAAGAGGTTATGAAACCTCTTGCCTCTTGTAAAAACAATTCAATCAAGCATGAATCAAGACCATGTACCATTGCCATTTGCCATCTCAAACATATTTAAACATGAATGTGCAATCAACCATAAGTTTAGTTATCATCACTCAATCACACATTAAGTTTAGTTATCATCAAAACTATAACGCCAACAATCATCAAAACTATAACTTAACAATCACAACAATCATCAAAATCATAACTCAACACCCTTTGTATTCCTCCTTTTTTTCTTGTTTCTCTTGATGTAAGTCGTGCTTGCTCTGTAGTGAAAAAAAAACTCCTTTAAGAGCTCTTCACGCTGCAATTTCCTTTGGCATTCGGTCCTTAGTGTGCCTGATTTCTCGTCCGCTCTTTCTTTCTTTTCTATATACACTGCTGCCTTCTCTTTGGTCATCACTATGATTGTATTGGGAGAGTCCCCTAACTCCCACAGTCCACTTTGGGATCTGGTTAATTCATAACCATCATGCCAAAGGGGTGGGGACTTATAGGGTATGGTCCTTGAATAAGCACGATGTGCTGCCCCTTTTTTGTAGAGTTTCTTTCTTTCTATTTTGTGGAGAAGCACGAGGTGGCATGTGGGAAGGGCTCCGAGTTTATCCACTTCCATGGATATGACTCAGAAGCACAAGCTCAATCGAGCTCCCGTGGGGCCGCTCCCCTTCGCTGCCATGGTTTCTATAACTTCTACACGGTTTTCACTCGCACGATCATGACAGCCCATGGTTCACCGGACTCCCTCGTAGGTTAGCCCTCGGGATTTATGGCCCCAAGTTGGGTGATTCTACGGGTGTTGTCGCTTCCATACGCACCCTTCTATTTCAGGGCTGCCTCGGATTTTATCCATCGATGCGTACCCAATTAAACCCCCCCAAGACTTCGAGCTAAGGGGAGGTGCTGCCCGATTCTCGCCGGGCAATTTGAAAACTGATAGATTGAACAAAAAAGCAAATGGGAAGATGACTGAACTGAAGAATCTATTGTAAATTGATAACCAAAAAATGAAATGGCTAGCAATGATTATAGGAGCTGTTGAAAATAGAACAAGCCAAGTAAAAAGGAATGAATGATGAATATGGAACTAAACTTCATGGTTTAAAAAAAATGAATGATGAGTTTTTTTATATAAAAAGGCATAGGAGGTGACAGAGAGCCACCACTATCTTTATTACTATTGCATAATAATGAAAATTACATGCGGATGCTAGGAAGGCCTAGGTTATCTAAGTGGACGGCACCCCAGACATCCCAAGGTAAATTTTGCCAATTAAAGTAAAAAGAATTACAATGAGAAGAGCAAGCATAGTTGGCGATCCGGTCTGCAGTGTGATTTGCTTCTCTGAGGACATGTGTAAATCGTCCAGCACCACAAAGGGATTTAATTTCCCAGACCATAGTGATGATTTTCCACGGACAGGAGGTAGAATCCGCAAGCACATCAATCAGAATTTTAGAATCACAATCGATGTAATCAGGCATACAATGGAGGGCTTGTGCATATCTGAGGCCATCGACTAAGGCTCTTGCTTCTGCCATCAAACTAGTGCAGTTGCCATAGAAATGGGAGAAGGCAAAGATGACCTTGCCTTCATGGTTCCTGATAATGCCGCGACCGCCAGAAGTGCTGTTAGACTTATGAGCTCCGTCTGTATTCATTTTCAAATAGTGTGGAGGGGGGTGAAGCCAACGACAATGCGCCAGGGTCACTATGGAGGAGGACCAAGATTGATACCAAAAGATGCAAGGAAGGCTGTTTTACTGTAGTTCGCCTCTTGTAGGTGGGCTTGTGAAAAGATGAGCTTGATATGGTCAATGATTTTGGCCTTAATACTCTGCCCATTGCTTTGGAAGCCTTCATATCTGCAGAGATTGCGTACCCTCCAGAGTTCCCACAGTAGTGCACAAATGGCAGCCTGTGTAAATAGTCCATACAGAGAGGAGGGTTTACAGCCCATCATAGTGTGTGTTATATATTGGAAACAAGACATATGGCCTTCAGGTTGTACAATTCCAAAACATCTGAAAAAATCCCATATGAATATCGCCCAGTCACCATAGAGGAAGAGGTGCTCCATGCATTCTTGCTTCGGATTGATACAGCAAACACACTTCGAACAAAGAGGAATATCGAGGCGTGCCACCCTATCATCAGTAGGTAAACAAGAGTACAGAATTCTCCAGACATGGACAGTCTATTTTGTAGGAATAAAGGGGGACCAGAGCCGCTGCCAATTAAGTGAAGAAGAGTTTGGAGTGTGAGTAATTTGTAGATGGATGAGGTAGAGAACAGACCCGAGGAATTTAGGGCCCATATATGCCAATCAGGAGTATTAGAGAAAGCCACTGCTGGGAGCTTATGAAGGACCATGCTGGGGATAAATTCCAGTAGAAGCCGATGTTGGTCGGGCGGTAGATTGCAGATACCATCTTTGATAGAAAGATTGCTGAACTGAAGTTGTTCCTTGATATCATCAGTGAGAAAAGGAGACAAAGGGCAATCTCCCATCCATGTGTCATGCCAGAAACTAGCAGAACCATATCCAATTATGACCCTGCTGTGCTGTAAGATGAGTTGTTTCGCCTTGAGCCAGACACCATGCGAAGGCCCTTTGATAGACGAAAGATTAGTAGCTGCAAGGTGTCGACCCCTGAGATGTTTATCATTAAAGTAGGTAGCCCACAAAGAACCTGTGTGCAAGGCCCTCCATATAGTTTTGACACACATGCTTAGTTGCATAGTCCTGAGTGAAATAATTCCCAGCCCACCATCACTCACCAGTTTGGCAATATAGTCCCATCTTTTCTAGTGCATTTTAGGACCCTCCGCAGTGGATCCCCAGGAGAAATTGGCAAGAGCTATGTCAATAATTTTATGAATGCCCTCATGCACCGGAGTACTAGCCAGAGTGTAGATCGGAATTGATGTCAGCACATGATTAATAAGAGTGAGCTGTCCACCCTGAGATAGGAGGTTGCATTTCCTGCCTTGTAGCTTCTTATTGATGGTGGCTAGGATACCAGAGAAGAAAGTCTTTCTGGATTTGCCAGAAATGAGAGGAATGGCCAGGTATTTCAGGGGAAAGCACTGATGAGTGAAGCCAGTCAAGTTCTCAACTCTGGCTTTCAGGTTTGCAGAAGCTTTAGGGTGCAGGATAAAGCAGCTCTTTGCGACATTGATCTACTGTCCAGAGGCCTGTTCATACACTTTAAGTAAAAACATAAGATTTCTGATGTGCCTAGCATGGCCATTGGCAAATAGAAGGATGTCATCAGCAAATAACAGGTGAGATATATGCGGACATCCCCGAGGGACCGCATAATAGCCAATGCATTGCTCTACAAAAGTAGTAGAGATAGCCCGGCTGAGAGCTTCTTCGACAATGATAAATATAGAGGGCGCCAGGGGATCACCCTATCGGAGTCCTCTTGTAGATTTGAAATAACATGCCATTTCACCATTAACAAGGATGGAAAACCAGCAATTATTAATAAGAGGTTCAAAGGAATGCATTTGAGAATCCGAAGTAGTGGAGAACAGCCAGCAGAAAGTCCCACTCTAGGCGGTCGTAAGATTTAGCCATGTCAATTTTGAAGATCACATTGCTGCCATGAACTTTACGGCTAATATCATGAACCAGCTCCTGGGCCAGATGGATGTTATCCACAATGGATCTCCCTTTAATAAAAGCACCTTGCTCCGGAGAGATAATATTAGGATGCAAACTGGCCAGTCTTCCATTGATGAGTTTGGAGAAAATTTTGAAGATAAAGTTACATGAACTGATGGGTCTGTAATGCGAAACCTCTGAGGGTGCAACCACCTTGGGAATAAAGGCGATGTTCGTCGAGGTAAATGAACGAGGTAAGGTGCATTTGGAGTTATAAAACTCTTGAACAGCAGAGCAGACCTCCGGAGAGATGATATCCCAGGTGGATTGGAAAAAATAGCCAGAGAAGCAATCTGGGCCGGGCGCCCCATCCGGAGACATAGCAAAAACAACTTTCTTAATTTCATCATTAGGAGTTTTAGTGAGCAGCTCATTATCTCTAGCAGATATCAACTGAGGGATACAGTTCAGCAGATTAGCAGGAATAAAATGGTCCTGAGTGGAGAATGCCCGAGAAAAATGATTGACCACCAACTTCTTTATAGACTCTGGTTCAGTAATCATATTATCTTGCTGGTCCCGTAGCTTAGAAATGTGGCTGCGATGGCGGTTGTGGGGAGCTGTAGCATGGAAGAAGCTAGTATTTCGATCTCCCTCGGATAGCCATCTGATGCAGGACTTTTGCCTCCAGAAAATTTCCTCCTGGAGGTAAATATCAGAGAGCGTAGCCTTGGCCTTGTCCAAGGCTACCAAGTTATCTTCTGATGGATCAGAATCAAACTGAACTTGAGCCTTAAGAAGGTGATCCTCAGCATTGGAGCAGTTTTAAAGAACATTCCCAAATACCTCTTTGTTCCACTTCTTCAACATCAGTCTAGTAGCCTTGAGTTTAAGAGAGAGAGTAGTTATAGCAGAAGAGGCAATTGGGCTTGTCTTTCAGGACCTAGCCACCGCTTGGAGAAAATCATCATGTTTAGTCCACATTTGCTGAAATAGGAATCTAGAGATTCGCTTGGATTGGTTCTTGATTTGGACCAGGAGAGGTGCATGGTCTGAGGCCTCCCTAGGTAAGTGCTCCACACTAGTAGGAAAATTAATCTGCCAGGCATGATTAACTAGAACTCTATCAAGTCTAGCCCAGATACCACGACTATCTGACTGGTTATTATACCAGGTAAATTTTGAGCCTTGAAAGCCCAGATCCAATAGACTACAATTATTAACACGGTCTTGAAATTCAGAAAGAGACAATAAATCCGGATCATTACCACCTAACTTCTCATCAGGAGAAAGAATGGCATTAAAATCTCCACCAATGAGCCAAGGATCCACAGTGATAGCAGAAAAGGAAACTAATTTTTGCCAAAGAGTGCGTCTTTCTTGAACATTGCACTTAGCATGGACATAGGTGACAAAGAAATGAGGAATAGAATAGCTGCTCTGTTTCAAGGTAATATGCTGAGAGCTAAACTCAATTGTGCTGAAATCCCATGGGTGCTTCCACAAAACCCATATATGAGCCATGAGAGGATCATTAGCGGCAGTACCATCCATGCCCAGTTTAAGTTTGATAGAATCCAATCTCTCAGATTTGATCTTTGGTTCTATAAGCACCAAAACCTGGATATGATACATTCTTATCAAGAATTTCACCCTTCCCATAGAGACATCATTTGCAATGCCTCTGACATTCCATATAAGAGAAGACGTTAATTCAGATTTTGTGATAGCTGACCAGTGGAGGAACTCCTAACCATAGACTGAGTGATAACACCAGTGCGCTGAGGCATCAAATCAATGAATGATGAGTTCTCTGCACAAGACCATTTGAACAAAAAAAATTCAATCAATGAGAACTGATGCATATTAAGCTTCAATAACAAGCACAATCTATGAGATTGCTGAAATCATAATGGCCAGCAAACTGAACCAAAAGAAAACTTTATAGACTAATGTACAATGAGCATGGGCAAACAATGAGATGATGTGGCAGACCAAATTTTAGAAATATGCTGAAGTATGGGTGAACAAAGTAAAAAGTGAAACAAAGGGGCTTGGGACCCAACCTCCTAGATCAGAACTAAAATTCGACATAGAATCTGAACTAGCACTCTTCATGGGCAGGCCATAAGATAGAAACCTTAGGTAACACGAATTGATGCATATCAAGACCCAATAACAAGCATAGCTTCTGAACTGCAAGAAAAAAAAACATAATGAATAGACCAGAAATAAAGGATGAACATGAGATTCTAACTCCTAGTTTAAAATTGAAATTCCTGCACCAAGAGCATTCGCACCTCTGCAAGCATGTATAAATCATGCATAACCAAGCACAAATGAAGTGGGAGGAACTGGAACCCAGAACTCTCAGACCAAACCTGAACTTCCAAATGGGCAACTATGATTGCATAGCATTTTTAGCATGAGAATTCATGATAGATTCTGTGCATTCCAAAACTGAAATCTTTGCACAATAGCATTTTTTTTTTGCATTGGCATTACATCTGCTATTTGAGAAGCCATCTCATGATTTTATAAGCATGATTGAAATCCTCATGGCATCTTGCATGCGTGAATCAAAGGAAATCTTACTTGCACATTTGCATAGTTCAGAAAACGCATCACTGCATTCCCCATCGACATATGGCACATATTTGACCCCTTGAGTATTTGATGCTCTAAGGAAATCAATCACAACTTCAAAGCCCATGTATGCTTCTGTCTGGGCCACCCTGTGCAGAACTCTACACATGGGTCGTCCTATTTCTCCAAGGGGGTCGACCCCCTTTGAAGCCGGCACAACCACTCTGCTAAGCCCGGCGGGGCTTTTGTTGCTGGGAAGTTCGGTCGACCGATCGAACCAGTTCGGTCGACCGATCTCCCCTGACAAAAACAAAACACAACAAACATACACACACACAATGCATAAGAAGATGGATAGAAATGCATATGCATGGCAGCCCCTGCAAAGGGATCTCTGTGAGCATGACCAAGAAATCCCACTGATTTTCACAAGTAGGTGATTGCACATGCCATGTGATCACTAAACTCCCATGGGCTTTGGGTATGCTTGCCCTATTCATTCCCCATATGGAATCCACATATGCGCATTAGTTTGCATTTTCCCAATATATAATGATTCCTGTACCATATGGAATTTTCTGGAGGTCACATGAAGCAGCTACATGTGACGTCTCTCACTGGTTCACCCCAGGTTCGCACTGCATATGCATATTGGATTGCATCAGAGTCCTCCATTGAAATTGCATGAATTGAAACATTTTTGCCTCCCCCTCATTCATTTCAGAAATGAATACATGGTACCCCTTTTACATGCCTTGATATTAAGCCAAACAAAAGAAAACCTAGGCTGCTGCCATGGGGTAGGTCGACCTGGGTTATACTCAGGTCGACCTGTCCCTCCACCCAGCAGCAAGGTCTGCTAGTATGCATTAAAAAAAAGAGAGAAAAGGCTGGCAGAAAGAAGAGAAATGGAAAAGGGGGGGGATGCCCTGAATGCACTACCAATCCAAGCCTAGCATGCATAATTTTCAGCATTCATATTAGGACTCATATCCCACATGCATAAATTCAGAAGTTTCATTCTGAATGTTGGGACCTAGCACACTACTATGTATATGAGCCCAAGGGGGGAGGAGGGTTCATTTTTCACACAGGGAATCAGAGATGCGCTTACAGTTGAGTTGAAAGAGAGAATTGGTGTGCATGAATGCAGAAGCTCTTTCTGAATGCATCCACCCATAAAAATTTATACGCATGAGTGTATTCAAAGGTCCCATGTGCATAGATGAACCTAGAAGGGTCATATGCATAGGTAGTGTTATGAAACCCCTATCCACTGATGAGTTCAGGGAACCATTTCCTGAGAAAGTCCAGCAGCTCATTTGCATTCTGTTGGATTCCTTTAAATGGGGGCTAAACTCCCTGCATTCTCTTCCTTTTGAAGCTTGTATAGCACACATGGCCTCGTGAATAAATTTCAGATAAATCTCATATGCATTCAATACTCTCTTTTTAAATTGCACATGAATCTCCATCAATGCCTCATATACATACCCATATTGGAGCAGTATGTAATGGCTTCTGCACCCTTGATCTGCCATCCAAAAAAACGATGATGAAATAAACCAAAGAAAAAAAATGAAAGGAAACCAGTAGAGTTTCATGCGCATCTGCGCGTGAACGATCATTTTCATAACTGAATTTCAAAAGAAAGCAAGGTTTCATGTGCATTTGCATATACATGGTCTTCATAACTAAATTTCAAAGATAAATGCAACCCCATGTTCATTGGCATATAAATGATTCCTCACCGAGTCACCCCTTGGGGAGCCGCACGCCACATGCATGTTATGAACCTGTCTGGACCCCGGGCAGGCTTGTCCTCTCCTCTATTGCACAATGCACGTATTGTATTTGCATCTCCATGCATCAGCCCATAAATATAAACAAAAAAAAACCATGCATTTGCACGCTTGAACGCTTATAGGCCATGACCTGCTCGTATATGAAATGGTGTGCGACGGAAACCCAGACTACGTCCGGGTGAAAATCCTCACTATGCGTGAGTTGGGTACTCCGTCACGTACCAAGGGTCATTCTGCTATGTGCATTCGTCGTGTCAAGATCATTCATGTATCCCAACGCCATACCTTGGAATCATTCATAATGAGCAGACTCAAGATCTGTTGAGATTTGCTATCATGGGACCATAAGAAATAAAAGAAAGAAGGAGGTTATCGCCATAAATGGGCGTGGGACCCTCGAGGCCGTCCTTGCTGGGGCCAGCAAGCCCGAACTTATTTAACGCAATCATTCACCTCAAAATAATAATAATAATAATAATAATAATAAATATGCAAATGGAGCATAAACGAAAGGCCCTATCAGCATCTATCCGGGGTTACCTCCCTTTTGACCCAGCATGAGGGGAACATCAAATGCACCCTTGCTAAGGCACGCTCAGCCCTTGAGGATTATCTCACTATGGTGGTAGCCCCACTTTGCACCGGGCCAACACTCCACTGATTTTGAACCGCCTTGACCAGGATTTAACCAAATATCTCCTTTTCTTCAACAGTAAATTTGCCGTGCCCCGGCATACATGTGCTCTGGTTTCAACCGCTATACCTATGACGCTTCCAACACGGACATCCATCTGAACATCAAAGGGTCAATATACGACCAATATGACTCTGAATACCCTCCCGCACTCCAGTATGGGGGATTTTAATGCTTCTCAATATGCCATTTGCTTCATTCATGAAAATTGATGTTTAGGCCATGAGGTTATCTTGGCGATTAATCAAAGGTTTTCCTCTCTCCGAGAGGATGTAATTAATGTTGTGGCCTTTATGGCATGGAGGGTCTCCAGTCCCGACCCGATATCCATAATCGTCTGGTCAGTTAGACGGAGCACACCGCAAGCTTCGGACCACCCCAGTCTCGAAGGCTGAACACATTGTCGCATATGCGACTGGCACACCCTCGCCCCAAATAAATCGATACACAATAAAAGATAAAGCAAAGATAAATAAAAAATCTGAGTGCGTTCACACCGTCCTCGCTGACGGAGGCTAGCCATAGCCTAGACCTACATGGTTAAGAACATGATCTCCACCCTCAGGAGAACTACGGCCTCAATGCCTAGAAAACCTCGGTCTCAAACGGAAAGAGAATCCCGACAACTCTGTCAGAAAGCCACGACCTCACCGTTATAGAAAGCACCGACTAGTGTGCCAAGAGGGTTGCGACAACGTTCTTGGTAAGCTCCCTCAACACGGCATCACTCGACTCTAATATACAAGTCTCATGTGTGAGGCCCACACCTTGTCCTCGAGTGGGGCAGTGAAACACACACGCACACCTCTCCCTGAGAATGGCTAGGGTCCGTACCTCTGCACCCAATGGCATGGTTGTGTCTAGCTACCTGACATAGGGTACGCGCCAGTACACCCATCAACAACGTACACTTGCCCAAGCCAAGGCATCTTACGCTCTAGTCTATCCTCACCTCTACTCTACGAGTGTGGTGCACACTACGTTGTCCTCGCCCGGTTCATCCACAATATGCCCTCAAGGCAGTGCTATGGTAAAACACTAAACTCGTAGTCTCACGGGAAACCATCGGAGTGCCCACAGACGCATTCGAATCCCAGTAGAATATGGCCCCAAGTCGTGACCCAAAGTTAGACAAAAACTAACCAATACTGACCTACACAACTCACCTAGACATGACCCTCAAGTCGGCATATAGGGCCAGCTAAGAACTGAAGAGTACTAACCCCAAGTGACTCACATGGATACATGGAATCCGTGCGAGCATACCCAACCATGTGGGCAAACCCTCCGTGCGAAGCTACATAAGACTCCTCATGGAGAACCAAAACGTGGGCCGACCGCCACCCACACGAGGCCGAGGTGGCCCAATTCTTATGGGTTGTCATAAATATAATATTAACTTATGGGTTCCGGGGTGAAAACCAGGTTAAAGGGTTCAAATGGGCCATCCGGCCCTTGGATCAGTTGACTAACGTAGTTGGTCGGTTGACCAACGCAGAAGATCGATCGACCGACCACCCTGGTCAGTCGATCGACTGGGCAGATCGGTCGATCCGCCCTGCCTGGGTTGGTTGATCGATTTTCCCAGAACGGCTTGTTCAGATTGGGCCCCAATTGGTCGATCCAACTCAGCGGTCGGTCAATCAATTCTAGGGGTTTCACAATGGGAGCCCCACCGTGGGGTCCCGTTCCAAACCCTGCTCCCTCCGTATGAGGGGCAATAGAAGGAGAATCCCTTCCCCAGCCTCCAACCCACCAGGAGGATTTATTTATACCCCGAAAAGCCATTCAAATCAGCGAAATATCTCTCATCATGAAATATGCTCAAACCTTCCTAAAATAGAACAAAACCGGCTCTCGACCTCGCCACGGCCCCAAATCACATGGAAACGAGGGAAAAGCAAGGGGGAATCATTCCCCATCATTCATTCGATCAATACCACAAGATTAACTAAGAAGCACTGCCTAAATCGACGGGAATCGCCAGTGGCCCCAAACATGCATTTTTTCCCAGCAAGAAGAAAACCCACTCTAACTCGCCCAAATCGACATGAAACTGTGGAAAATTAATGCGCAAAGGTTTGGGATCCATCCCCCTACCTCTCACAAAGATTCCACGAGAAGGGGACACTGATCCACGCCAAAAATTGCCAAAACCCCGCGGCCGTTCCTCCTTTCCCTTACGAACACGCCGCACCCGCCACCCGCGATCTCTTCCTCGTTCTCACCACCCGTCACCATCGTCGCCTCACCGCCTCAACCCACCACGTCCATCGTTGGCCGTCGGAGGTGGGAGTGTGAGAGAGGGAAAGAAATAGAGGAGAGAGGGAGATATTGAGAGAATGAGAAGGGGCAGGGGATTAAAGGTTTTTTATAAGTTTTAATTTCGGGGTTTAAAAATCCCAAAAATAGAAAAATTATCAGAAATTAACCCCATGATTCTCAAAAAATACGCAACTTGCCCGCCACGCTATGATGCCCCAAAAAACATTATTATTCATTATTTGGGGATTTGAAGACCTGATGTTTGAAAGTTCTATTTTAATTAGAAAGCACGATCAGGGACCCACAGAAACAATCTCAAAGCCGTGGATACCTAATCCGAAAACCTGCATCATGACAAGAGAGTTGAAATGCAATAGAAGAAGAAAAAGAAGAAAATGATGAAGTGGCGATCAACGGAAGAGCAAGCAGTAGTGACGAGGAAGAATGCATATGGACAGTCAGTGATGAAGAACAACAACCATGGCTTATAATTCATCGTGAGTGTCCATTCTCTATGATAATTCATGTCACATACAACATTTCAAGTGCATATAATTAGGCAATCATGCATATTTTATAGTTAACCTCAACTTCCCGCATAAATTGGGCATTTCACACAAATTGACTTAATTTGGTGTTATTATTTAACAAGGGGGAGTTGAGGGCCATGAGCATTAATTTCACATTGCATAATTATGAGCATTTGTGATTTATATGCACAATATGATAATTTTATGGACTAAATAGAAATTGTGTGTATGTAGAACGCTCAAGGCAATTGACAGATAAGCCAGGGATGAAATGGTCCCAACACCAGAGGAGGGAAGCCCTAGGGCGCCCCCATCCTCTCTTGACCAAGTCAAAGGATAGCCGCCATCTATTTTTGTTGGAGAAAAAGATAAAGGAAGGATTTAAATTGGAGAGAAAATCAAGGAGAGAAAATAGGAGGATCTCCACCCAAATAGGAAAGAAGAGAGGGGTGCCCAAACCTAGAAGAGATGGGGGCGGACAGCCCTCTCTCCCACTCCATCTTATCCCCTCTCAATCCTAGCCATTCATCTCCATCTCACACAATCTCGGCCCTCGGTTGGACCCGTTTCTCCTATAAAAAGGCCATTGAATGGAGAAAAAGGAAGCTACTTTTTTTGAGTAGAATTTCTTCTTCCTTTTCTTCTTCCTCTCACCCTAGTGTGCCCCCTTCATCTTTCTCTTCTTCTTCTTCTCTCTTGCGCCCTCACCCATCTCCCTTTCTTCTTCCCTCCATGCCCTAGCTAGGTCACCCTTCTCTCTCTTACTTCTCATCCCCTAGATCCCTTTAGTTAATTCCCACTCCTTGATACATCCCCCTCTCTTTCTCATCCTAGATCTCTCCTCTTTACTTCTACAATCTCCCTCTGATGGTGGTGTCTACTCCAAGGTGGGGCGGCGATCAAAGGCTCGGCGGCGTGGACAATGGCGTCTTCCTCATCCTCTTGGCTACACGTTCTCTCTTCTCTTCTTGTCATTTAGATTTCACTTGGAGTGTAACTTTCATTTTTCATAGCATTGTAAACATTTATTTTTGAAAGCAATAAAATTAGTTTGAGCAATTTCTTTCTTTCTTGTTCTTCTTCCTCTCTCTCTCTACTTCTATTCAACCCTCCGCACTTCTTTAGTTAGATTCACTTGGTGCAATTTCATTTTCAACGTCAACATTCATCCAACAATTTCTTTTTTCAAGGAACATAAAGTTTTTGTAGAGGCGGGAAACTGGTTCCTAGACCTTGGACCACACTTTTAAATTTATCTATCAGGGAAGACCATCTAGCACCTGTGGAAGCCTACAAACACCAGAGAGAAAGGGCGTCAGAAGGAGCCTAGGGCATTACCCCTGGGGCAACCCTCCGATGCTTAAGTCAGCACTTGGGAAGATGATGAGTAAGGAAAGACGAAAGAGAGAGAGAGAGTTGGAGAATGGTGACGTAGGCCTGGCGGGGCGGGTAGCCTTCCGGGAGGATGCTCACCGTGACCGGCGGGCGCTCCGAGAGTGCTCGCTGGGCGGTAAGGGTCATCAGAAGATGGTTGATGCTATGTGAGGATCTCTCTCGTAGTAGCAAGTTGATTCCCTCCACCTTTCAAAAACTACCCCCAGGCCTCTATCCTGGTGTGTCCCATTTATATGGGTTGTCCTGGTGGCGAGAGCATGTCCCTTGATAGGGAAGAGCGTAAGTCATGGAGTAACGCTTCCCCACGATTGTGGGGAGTTTCCCATTGAGGGTCTATTCCTCCGGAGCCAGGCGGTTCTTCAGCGGGTCTTCCGACGCTTAGGAGGCGTGCTATCCCTTAGTGGGGTAGAAGCCGGCATCGTGGGAGATAACATTCGGTCGCCGGAGGGCCATCCAGCGGCCGTTGCGCCTAGGTTGAAGCCCTTCGTATGCTGGCGAATCCGAGATCCGTTCGTTTTGGGCTGCCCGCTATGGGCTGCGGCTGTCGGGGCCCTTTGGGGCGGGCTACAGACTTTGGGCCGAATCAGACCTGGCAAAAATGGGCCTCACATGGACCGAGCTGGTTTCACCCTCCTCACGAGCCCCCCACTCTCAGATGCCGAGCACTTTTTTTGGGATCTGAGAGACGAGTTCGGGAGGGTGAGTCGAGGGATAATCCCGAGGATGGCTTCCTCGTATCGCTTGGGCCGGTGGGCCCGACCATTGGCTTGGCGCGGAAGGCTCCCCTGGTGGTGGCAGGCGGCGTCTCCGTAATCATGACATGGGCTGCCTTTACCTGGGAGCGCGGGCACGAACGGTCGCTTGAGTTCAGCAATCGTACCCTGATGGTGACAGGGGTCCTTTCTTCTTTTGTATGGTTTCGAAGCGGCCGTCCTACTTCTGGTAGTTATAAGAACCACCGTGGAGCCCCCCCAGGGGACCTTACCTACTCCTCCAGTGCCTGACGTGAATGCTAGATGTCGCTCCTTCTCCAACTTTCTCCCGTCCTCGTGAGGGTTCCCCCCTTCCTCTAATTTTTAGAGGCATGACGCCTCCTCGCAGGAGGATCCTCCGTGCTAGCCCTATGTCCTCCACCGAGGAGGTGGGAGTTGGCCGGGGCAATGCTCCGAGCATGTCGGGTGCTGGTCATAGTCATCCTCGTTCCCCTCCGCAGGTCGCTTATAGGGTGGTTTACGGCATGCGGGAGGTTTTCTAGATCCCTTCTGGGTTTGACATTGTCTTCCTGACCGCCGACGATAGCCTGCGGGGCCGTCCCCTGGGTAATATCAGGGTCCCTATAGAGTCTTTCCGGGCTGGCTTTCGCCTCCCTGTCCACCCCTTCTTCGAGTCAGTCCTCCATCACAATGTTCGGTATCCCGGGGAGCTTTCCCCTAATTCTTGGCATATTTTGTGCTGCTTTGTCTTCGTCTGCAACCAAGCCTCGGTTGCCCCAACCGCTTCCCTCTTTCGACAATTTTACTGCCTCTAGTGTTGTCTTACCGATGTGTCGTTGTTTTACTTTCAGGCCAGGAAGGACAGGAGCATCATCCGTGTTACTTCCCTGGTGTCCAACCTCAAGTGCTGGGCTGAGCGCTTCGTTTTCATCATGAAAGTAGGGGGTAGCGGTCATCTGAGCGATTGGAGTTTTGTCGTGGGGTCTCATCCTTTTAGGGCAGATAGGTTGCTTAAACCTACTGCTGAGGAATCCAGGGCGATTAAAAACCTCCTTCGCTTCCATCTTCTTGATGCCGACACCAGGCTGACCCCAGCGGTGCTTCAGGAGCTGGGGTTGAGCCCCCCATTGCCCCAGGGTACTAACTTCGTCGCTCATCATGCTCCATTAGCTGTTCATCGAACTAACCTTATCCACGCTGTTTGTAGGGGTGCGGGAGTTGTCAGAGTTACGGTACGAGACGGTCGAGTTGCCGCAGTTTGCCCCTCGCCCCATTGATCACATCGAGCCAGGCACCGATCAGGTGACTGTTGCCGCCCCTCGGGAAGCTGTTGTCTTAGCACCGGGGCGTTTGCCGTATCCGGTCCCTACGGCGCTTCTGGCGGAGGGCTTATCTACAGTGCCCGCGGCCAGCGTCGGTTCAAGTGTTCGGAAGAACGCCTCCGAAGGTGCAGCGAGCATGCTCGAGGCAGATTCCGTCATGTCGGGCGGTCTGTGCATCCAGGTGGACCTGGATGAGGTGACGGCATTGGATAGCCTATGCCGCCAAAGAAAGAGGAAGAAGCCGACCGTAGAGACGAGCCGTATGGTGCCTTCTCCCCCTTGGTCCGTGACTCCGCTGGCATCGACACCAGCAGAGGGGCCGGCCCCTGCTGCGCCTGCTCCGGTCCCTGCGGAGGGTGTTTTGGACAAGGGAAAAGCTCCTTATTCGGGCCCGGTTGCTCGCCTCATGCCGCCTGAGGACACCCCCGCCGTTCGCTTCCTATAGCCTAAGGAGGTCACACCGGGGTACGAATGCCGACTGGAGGCATTCGCCCTAATGGACAAGGGCATTTAGGTGCGTGACCGCACCGGGGTGTTGGGTCCAGGGGCCCATGGCAAGCTGTATGACCTGGCGGCGAGGAACTTGAGTTCAGTCGCCAAAGCTTTTATCTTGTGGGGGTACCATTTCACAGGGGTTTCACAATAGCTAGAGGCTGGCGAGGCTACGCAGAAAAAGATGGAGGCCCAGTGCACTGAGCTTTGAGCACCTCAAGCAGCGCAAGAGGCCGAGTGCACCAAGCTCCGGGAGCGGCTTGAGCTACGGGAGTGAGCCCTCTCAAAGGCTGAGCGAGACCGGGACGCTTTCCGTGTTCAGGCCCAAGCATTGGAGGAGTCCCTTCAGGAGGCAACCAAGTGGGCCGAAATGGCTGAGGCTCGGTCATCCAGGCTAGGGGCCTTGGCTGATGCTACCGAAGGTAGGGCCTGTGAGGCAGAGATGCAGTTCGAGAACTTGCGCTATCGCCGTTGGCCTAGAGGCGGTGGAGCGCTATCGCTCATCCTCGGCATACCGAGATGAGTTGAATGCTACGGTAGTTGAGGTTTATGGCTCGGCTCGGGACTGGGGCTTACACGAGGTTGGGAGGCCATTTTTCAGGCGGCGGCTGACAATTTGGGATTCCCGGTGCTGACCTTGCAGCCTACATTGACGCCGTTTGGCCTAGAGGTCAGTGATGGCGAGAAGGAGCCGAGCACAGAGGAGCGGGCAGCTGGGATCAGCACGTCGGTCAGGGAAGAGCTAGTTTTCCTGACTGACGACCCCCCACCTGCGGCCGTTCTTGGGAGCGTGCCTGGGGTCCAGGACCAAGGGTCAGATTATGCTACTGCTGCTGAGGCGAGCCCTTGAGAGAGTGCTCGTCATTTTTCTTTTTCTTCTTTTGTTTTCTTTGTATTGCACTTTCTCTTTTGTGTAATCGGGGTACGTCTTGGTGGTTGACCCCTTACTCTGTAAACCTTCCCAGTTTTGAAATGACATCCGTCCTTTTTCTCGTAAATTCTGGAGTCTCTGGCGTCTGTCACGTAACTTGCTTTAAATTTCTCTGGGGATATGAAGCGACCGCTAGGGACTCGCTTTCTGAGGAGGCACGTTCTTCGGAGTCCATTGCTTTGATTTCCACGAAGTCAGAGAGGCGATAAGACTCCTCCCCTCTTCTGGGGACTCCGTCCCTCTCCTATAAATACCATCCCGTGGTGAGCCATAGGTTCATCCTAAGTTTGCTGAATGGCCAGAAGGAAGTCTCTCAATGTAACGACCCGAGAATCCGATTACCGGGAAGGCCCGATAACTCGAGACTCACACCGCCGCCCACGTGCCGGGAGGGCTCGGAAGGGCTAAAAGGAGTGTGGAGGCACAAAGAAATCAGAAATAAAGCAGGATAATTCAACAATTAATAGAAATAAATAAACAACTACAGCTATAACAGAGTCCAGTCCAACAGAAAGTACAGTCTAAAGTAGTAAAACGTACCACATGCCAAGTGAACACTCGGCCCGGCAAGCTGGGAACTAAGAACCTCCGCCTCGCACCCTCGAACCTCGAGGAAGAACCACCACACCTGAAAAGTAGGGAATGAGTCTCCAAAATAGAGACTCAGCAGGGATCCCGCGGAACCCTAACCGGAAACAACGGCGGTCCCAAAAAGGAAGGCTGCGAGAGCAACCGCAACAGTAAGAACAGTAAACCCGGTGGCCGGTCGAAACACGGCACTACTACTACTCCTACTATACCAGAAACACACCCTGACCTCGTGGTCGAGGCTACCGAATTACACTAGTACCGCTTACTGAAGTAAAAACACACGGCAACCACGCCGTAGAGGCCTGTCCCCCAGACACAGCCGACCTGGACACGCTGTCCGAGGTGCAACCCCGACCATCCGATCGCGGGTACCGCACAACCAGATGCAAATTCGATAAAGCCACTAGCACTAGTTTCACGGCGCAGAAACCGACACACGCGCCATGGCGAAATAACCGAAACTCAACGGTCGACACGACCGAAAACCCGAAGGTCAAAATCACGGAAACTAACAGTATGTCACTCTCGACTCGACAGGAGTACCTCCCACTAGAAGCACAGTCGGTAGCATCCCCTGACATCTTACACCGCACAGCAGGTGAACTGCCTGATGTGGTAGCGCCTACCAAAGGCACGAACACCGTACAAGTAACCACAAACAAGTGACTAGCTGGGGTCACGCCCGTCGACGTGCGTCCACTGTCCCCAACCACGTGTGCACGCACAGACCACGCGTCCTAGGTCTGGCCCTCTGACCGATTTTCCCCTCAGCTGGATTCTGGCTGCGAGACATGGGGCCCGATGGAAACCAGTCTAAAACCGTCCTCAGGGTAAGCCCGTACACCACTCCCTGGTGCGACCGGTACCGCGTACTGGTAGGCAACGACTAGTGGAGGGTCACTGAAGGAGTAGACTCTTAAGTCAACGAAAAATAACGTCCGCATCTGACGACGTACGGGGGCCACCCCACGTACTGGCCCCGTCGCACGGTGACCACAGTCGGAGAAGAAACAGGACTCGCAATCCACGGCCACGCACGCATCCTACGCGAGAGTCGAGAAAACTCAAGTGGCGCTAAGCCACTGGGCTCTGGACAGTCCTCTAGATGCACTACACCCAACGGTCCTTGAGTCACAAGACTCGGGGTCAAGACCGTTGTACGCAACAACACAAGGCCGTCAATCTATTCCAATCTCTAGGTCTAAAACCACGGTAGCACGAGTACCGAGACAACTCATGAATCGCCAAGACCACTCCCTCGGGAAGGGAATGCAAAGGACTAAAGCCACCCATACGGGCCACACGGAAAACACAGAAGCATGATTCCCAAGGCAGCACACAAGCCGCCATGTCGATCTCCCATCCCAGGGCAGCGGGAAACCTCCAGCCCCAGGCCGGATAACTAGACTTGCAGTCCAGGGCCAAACACATGGCCCACACGAGAATCGCCTTCCAAAGAGACCCACGACATGCGGGGGAGACCCCACCACACACACACCGATACACGGTGACTCGATCGAGCGTAACACGAAAACCCGGAACACGTGAGGTCACCCGGACCCACCACACCTACGGGCACGCTAATCGAGGTAACACTGTGCCTCCCGACACCCCAGAAACACGGACACGGAACCCACGGGGTGTCCGGGACACTCACGAGACCTAAAGTCAACCACTAGGTCACAACCGGGTCGACCGGGGTCAAAACCATGCAGACGGGAACCGCCACGTAGTCACGGTCACCTGGGGACCGCGACCATTTCGAAAAACAGAGAACGGCGGGAAAACACCCAAAAATCCACGCCACGCCCCCAAACATCCACGGATGTGAGGGAAAACATGGGGGAAGCTCCCCAGTAGTCCCTAGCATGCATCTATGGCCTCGGATCGGCCTAAAACGCAAAGAAACGCCAGATCGGGCGATCACTCCCCAAAACATGGTTTTCCCCAAAACGCCCCAAACGACCCGCTCGGCTCACCACGGCCTACAAAACTCGCGGGAAATGAAGCGCACGAGCTGGGGGTCCATCTCCCTACCTCCACCGAAGATTTCGCGCACCGTGGACGCCGATCCACGAAGAAACGCCGTTAAAGCCTCGCCGTTCCACGAACCCACGGCCGAGCTTCACCGCGCCTTCACCGCCTCGATCTTCATCCATCCTCGCCCGTACCTCGCCCGCGTCGTCCCCACCTCGCCCACGCTCCACCCCGTCGGTCGCCGGAGAGGAGAGAGAGTGAGAAGAGAGAGGGAGAGAAGAGAGAAATGAGAGGAAGAGAGAGAGAGAGAGAGAGAGAGAGAGAGAGAGAGAGAGAGAGAGGTTTATGTAGGAGAATCAGGAAAATCAAAAAAATCCCAAAAAATAGAAAATCACAACCTCGCGATCCTCGGAACGCACTGATCGCAACGGTACCACACTCGCCTAGGTGAACGGCCCGGTTCACCCGCAACGAAGTTCCGAAGGAATTACCGAAACACACACCGGGAATCAGAAAACACACGCGAAAAATTGCGGAGCTCTTCCGGGCCTCCGAAACAACTCCGGATCGCGCCGATCCGAACCCGAAAGATGTCCGAAACATCATTTCGGATACAATGGAGCCGGATATACCGAAAATGCAGATCCGGGACCCGAGAAGAAGGATCCGAAAAACTCGGGGCATTACAGCCCTCCCCCCTTAAAGGAATTTCATCCTCGAAATTCAGGATCTAGCACGAAGTCCCAGGGGAAGAACACTGAACCAACTGACACGCTGTCAGAGCCTCAGCACAGAAAACCTCGATTCTCATGAAAACAGCAATCCTGAGGGACACAGCCAGACTTACAATCATAAACAACACCTCGCTCCTCGAGCCGAGCACACTGGCCAACAGAGCAGGCATATACCAAAGGACACAGTCCGGCATCACCTCAGACAACGCGAGAATCCACCATGGCGCCGCAGCCACAATCTAGCTCTCCGAGGAATCACAACCCTCGACACAAGCAACAGCCACCGATCCATCTAATGGTTGGCAGACACATCGCACATCAGCTTCGCAGCCAGCTGACAGGTCGCACACCCTCCTCAAGGGAGCAACCAAAATAGAGCCTCCACCAGCTCAAGCAGCCATCTCAACAGACCGCAACCAGCTCATCGGCTCAGCACCAAGAAACACCTCACACATGGCAAGCCGAAAGCCGGACATAACACTGTGCCAACTCTTGTCAGAAGACAAACTTCGACAAAGCCCAGATCCCATCCGGAAAGGCACATCACAGAAACAACCACCAAAGGTCTCGCTGGCACACGGCTCTCGCCACGCTCGAGCCCCAACCACCAGCATCTTCTGTCTGTGAAATGACCACACGTCGACGACCACCAACTGCTCGCTCAGGTTCTTCCTTCTTTCCTGGTCTTCCACCGGGTCCGAAGGAAACATTCCGAACCTTGGCAAGCCATCCGTCGACTCTCACACAGATCGAAGCCGCATCTTGAGCCGCACTCCTCTTGGACTCCACATCCGAGCTCGAATAACGTGCCAACTCGACCCTCTCGGGGAGCACGACGAAGCCAAATGACAAGATCCAGGTGTCTTCAGTCATCACTGTAGACACGCCATTCCTGACGTCTCCTGAGAAAGTCTTATATTACTATACAACGTCCCGCGACGGCTTACGCGTTTTGAATCACTTGAGTGTTTCCTTTTCTTGAGTCTTCTTTCGCCCTTTTCGGCATCCGGAATCGTCTCGTCACGGCATTCGGACGGCATCAACACCAGTCAGACGCATCAAGAGGTTCCCGAACCAAGAAGGTGTCTGCCGGGCGGCCGCCGATTGAGGACCCGGGTGGGTCTTAATGGGGGCGTCCAGGCCCCTGGACGCCCCCATATTTTCAATTTAATTTAATTTATTTTATTTTCTCAGGGCCCAAAACCAAATAAAAAAAATATATATTAATGGAGGCGTCCAGGACCGTGGACGCCTCCATAAAAACAAAAATAAAAAATGTGTGTAAAATGCCAGTTGGCATAAAAAACAAACAAATAAATAAAAAAATATATATATTGTGGAGGTGTCCAGGCCCCTGGACGCCTCCATAAAAACAAATATAAAAAAAAAATCAAAATGCCAGCCCTAGCATAAAAAGACAAAACAAAAATAAAAATAATATATTATGGAGGCGTCTAGGCCCCTGGACGCCTCCATCAACTCCCTCACGGGCGCCGCTCACCGAACGACGGTTTGTCGTGTGTGAAAAAAATCTAAATTATAGAGACGTCCAGCCACCTGGACGCGCCCATTTCTGAATCACGAGGCGCCGCTCACAAAACCACGCGTTGTGTCAAACCGCGTGCGACCGTCGTCGATTTTCGGTGGACCTGTTGGAGGCGTCCGGGCCCTGGACGCCTCCACAAAAGTATTCCAAAAAAATATATAAAAATAGAATAAAATATTAATTCGGCCCTGATGGAGGTGTCCAGGGTCCTGGACGCCTCCACCCTCCGTAGCTCTATAAATAGAGGCCCACCCCCTCAGTTCTGGGAGAGCTTCGAAGTGATCCGATAGGCTGCCAGAGCCCAGAGGCTACGGAGTCATTTTCTAACCCCTGGGTTCTTTTGTAGGTGGAGGTTCTGCCGGCTTCTCGGGTACTCACGCTCGCGAGAGGAAGGTCGTCTTCATCCACCGCGCTTCCACGTCGTCCCCACGCTGCCGAAGCTCCGCCGGATTTCACCATCGGCACATCCAATAAGCCAATTCTTTCCTTTTCTTCGTAGTTCTTTTTGCATTCATCATCTTGCATCCCCTATCCCCCTTCATAAGGGCGCCTTTTCTCATACACTTCTTACATCCATCATCTCATTTTCCTCCTACTCGAGTCCGAGAGGGGTTTAAAAGATAACACCAACCAGGTGTGTGTCTTGTCATCATTTCGTTATTTTTTATCGCAAGGATTTGAATACTACACCTCCATCTTTCTAATCCACTTGTCATTTGTTTGTCGTTGTTCTGCAAGGGTAGCCGAGGAAAGCCCTCTCCGTCGGCCGACCGGAGGGAGAGGAAGAAGCAACCCGCCATCTCCCGCTCTTGAGGTAGGCGCGATCACTTTCTTATTTTGGGGTCTTTCGGCCCCTGGCGATCACATCTTGTTTTCGAGGCCGCGGCGAGTCACTTCCCCAATGGCCGTTTAAATTTCCGTTCTTATATTCTCTTTATATTCTGTTATATTCTGCTCATATTCTCGAGGCCGCGGCGAGTCACTTCCCCAATGGCCGTTTAAATTCACGTTCTTATACGTTATATTCTTATCTGTTTATGTTCTCGAGGCTGCGGCGAGTCACTTCCCCAATGGCCGTTTAAATTCCCGCTCTTTGTATTCTCTTTATATTCTGTCATCTTATTATCTGCTCATATTCTCGAGGCCGCGGTGAGTCACTTCCCCAATGGCTGTTTCAATTCTTGTTATTTAATTTCTGCACCATTCCCGTACCCCGAGGCCGCGGCGAGTCACTTCCCGCTATGACCGTTTAACCCCCATATCTTGCTATATCACATTCGTCCCGCTCGCCCCGCCGGAGCAATCTCCCGTGGTGGTCCCTTCTCTTTTCTCTTATTTCTGTGTTGCAGCCAAACAAAAAGAAGGAGCCCGCGCGCTCCGCGTCCTCTTCTCCGCTTCCCCGAACCGCGTGACGTCGCTCACAGATTGACGATCACGGTGGGACCTCTACTGCTTCCTTTTGGCTACCCTTGCAAGTTCGGCACCATCCGTGCCTCTCCACCTTGGCGCCCGCGCGCGCCCCCGTTGTGCTCACGGCAGCACTGTCAGTTTTGATTGGTTGTTTGTTTATTATATGTCTGTTATTTCTGTTGTTTTCCCACTCCATATCTCTGTCAGCATTTCATTGCATGCATCCATCCCTCTTTTCTATCCTTTTTTTTTATTTTTTTGAGGATCACCCTTTCCCGGTGAAGGAAGGACTCTCCGTTTGAGAATTCCTCTCAACGGACTAGAATCTCCTACACTGGGACCTCCGTAAGTCCCCGACATCGAAGAATCTCCTCTTCGTTCACTGGGCTGGTTGTACCATTGAAGTTCCCCAGAGTTAGTCATTTCATTCGTGGTGAGACGAGAGACCCTAGCTGACACGGCGGTGAAACAAAAATAAACTAGGGTCCCCATTTTGTGTGAACTTCGGATCTCGCTAAAAACACAAAAATCATCAAAATCAAAACACAAAAAAGGCGTAAAGGCATCCACTTGTTTGATAATCTGTGCTACCTGCTTGCTAGTGTATGTTCTTGCGTTCTGGGAAAACTGTGAGCATGGCTCACGAGTCTTTTGAGGAAAACCACCCTAGTCGTGGTTTGTCAGCCGACCCGCGAGTCTATGCTATGGACTCGGGTCCTTCTCATGAGCTCTCGCATGAGGTGCAGGTTATTGCCGGGGACACGTCCCCACCACAGGATATCTCTTCCTTACTGGGCGTCCTCGCCAACACGGAACTTACCTCTTAACAGCTCCTGGCCTTCCAGGCCATTCTGAAGGGGAAATCTATTTCCCCCACGCCCCAGGAATCAACTCCGGCCATCGCACCTCTCCAAGAGTCCGTGCAGGCCATTCCATATCCTTCATTGGCGCAAGCCATCCAGTCTCCCTCGCTTCAAGGATAAGCGAGCCAACAACCACCCTCATTCCAGTTCCCGTCACAATCTCAAACTCCCGTTGTTCCCCACACACCGCTTCAGCCAGGGCCAACTATCGGCAGTCCGACAGCTCCCTCTCATTCCGGGTTCCCCCCTCAAGTCTCCGGGAGACAGTTTCTCCCCCAGTGGCAAGTGCCACCTTCACCTCCAGAGGAGCTCTCCCAATCGCTCCTCAATAGGTTCAATCGTATGGACGAGCAGTTTCAAAATCTGAGAAGGATGGTGGACGTGAAAGCCACCCCGGAGGTTGCTTTGCCAATCCTTCCCGTCATTCATCTTCCTCCCTCCGAAATGCCCACGTACCGCAGATACAATGGTACCGGCAACCCCTTCATTCACCTCAAGGACTTCATGTATGAGTCCTCCTATTGGCAAAATGATCAAAGGTCCCTAGCATACCTCTTTCGGAGATCATTGGATGGTCCCGCGCTTGAGTGGTTCTATTCCTTGGAGCCCCGCGAGGCTGAGAATTTTGAAATAGTCCAGAGAAGGTTCTTGCAGAAATATAGGGATAGGGTCGGTCCCTCACTCTCCATTACCGACCTAGTGGCCGAAAAGATGAAACCCGACGAGGATTTTGTCCGATATGCTGATAGATGGAGGTCTCTGGCGGAAAGAATAAGGGATACCCTCTTTGAGCCCGAACAAGTGAAGATGATTGTGTCTAATGCAACCCCACAGTTCAGACACGTCTTGGCCATGAATAAACTTACTACAATGGAGGAACTCTATGAAAGGGCCCGGTACATCCAAACCCAGTTAAAAGACTCCCCCATTATGAACATGTTTGAGTCGTCGAAGCCCAAAGTGGTCAGAAAGACAGGCGCTGGTGTCCCGGGCGGAGCCACAGAAGGGGTCGTGACAAATGAGCAAGTGGGTGCGGTCAACAATGCCAACTATGCGGTCAACCCAAGGCCTCCACAAATGCCCCGACTTCCCCTTCAACCAGGTCCTTTCCCTCTTCGTCCTCCACCCCAAAATAATCCACCCCAAGATAATATGCCTCCATTACGCCAACCCCAGCAACAACAACCACAACCTCAGCAACAACAACCACCGCTTCAGTACAACCAAGTTCCACCCCCGGGGAACTATGGTCCCCAACAGCAACAAAGGAGGCCGCTCGGTCCCAAGAGAGCCTACTATCCACCATTGCCGGAAACCTTAGCAGACATTTTTAATGCCCTCATGGCATCAAACCAACTCGCCCTACCCAGAGAAAGGCCCACGTGGCCCCCCAATGTTGATACCTCCAAATACTGCGTCTACCACAGGCAGCCGGGACACACAGTAGATTACTGCTTCCATTTCAAAGATTACATCCATGATATGAATGATGAACATCAAATAGATTGGGATGAGATAAGACGATACGTCGCGGCTCTCAAGGCTAGGAGACCTCCTCATAGGCCACAGCAGCAGTTACAACAGCAACAGCAACCATAACAGCAACAGCAGGCTCAGCAGGCCCCACAACAACAGCCCGACATGGGCATAATCCAGAATCCATTACCGGAGCACCAACAGCCCAATCATCAGGTTAACCCCATCTCCTCCTTCCCGGAAGTCGGGAGAGAGCAGGTGTGGCACCAGGAAAGTACCTCCATTCTTTCTTCCTCCAACCCCATCGTCATGCAACCCCCTCGCCTTGCCCGGGTAGCACCTCTCTCTCATCAACCCGCGTCAATATCGCCATCACCATTTCCACTACCATTACGCCCTCTCATCCGCACCCCGACCTCCTATGAACCGATACTCTCCACTACGCCTTCACACCCTCTCATCTTCTCTCACTCCCCCACTTTACCATCCACCTCTACCACATTTACCCTTGCGCCTTCTAAACCCCTTATCATCCGTCAACCATACATAACCCCGTCTTTCTCCACCGTATCACCACTAATGCCTTCAAAACCACTCATTAACCATCACCCACCTCAAAATCATTGCCCACTTCAAGCCCTACCCACTCCTACTTCGTCTCCACCGCCACCTTCTAGGCCCCTTATCCTTCATAATCCGCGCAATATCCCCTCTACCTCCACCATGCCACCACCTAACAAACCCCTCATCAGAATCCCTGCTCCCGTCATCACCCCTGCTTCATCAACCATTCCTTCACTACTGCCCCTCAAACCCCTGTTAAAACCCACTGCTACCCCCACAGAGGTACAAAAGCCGCAGGCAATGGTGCTCCGGAGTGGAAGGATTTTCCACAGGGTTTTCCCCCACAACAGTCAGAATCCCGAGCAATCTCAGCCAGAGAAGGATGATGCAGAACAACCAGAAAGAGCTATCCCTGGAACACAGTATGATCTATTGAAACACTTGGACAAGACACCTGCCCGGATCTCCATCCTGGAGCTACTTCAAAGATCCACATCCCACCAGGCCGCCTTGATGGAATATCTTCAAAAGGTCATGGTTAATGAAGACCTCCCCGTGGAGAAGATTTCGACCGTCCTGACCCGAACAGACACACAACCAGCCATCATGTTTCACAACTACGAGCTCGCTCCCAAGGAAGCTCAGAAATATGCATTGTGGATTTCAATAAAAATTAATGGGGTATCCATAAACCCGTGTCTTGTGGACACGGGTGCGTCCATAAATGTGATCTCCATGAGCACTCTTCAGTCATGTGGGGTCAACGAGGAATAAATAAGACCTTCCTCGATCACGGTCACGGCTTATGACAATAGCAAAAGGCCGCCGCAGGGGATGATTATTCTGAAGGCAGAACTAGGCCCCATGTCAATTCCCACAGAATTCCATGTCCTCGACATGGACCCCACATTCAAGGCTATACTGGGTCACCCTTACATCGAAGCCATGGACGCTGTGCCTTCCACCAACCATCAGTGCCTGAAGTTTCCTTACAATGGGAGAATTATTAAAGTGGTCAGTACACCTGTCCTTCACACAGTGGATGCTATCAACACCTCTCTGCCTTCTGTTTGACCGTCTCATCGGCCCATATTGTCACTGCTGGACGTACGTGATCCATCTCATGTTCCACTAGCACCAAAGGAGCCGGTCAGGGCAACCACAACATCATGTCTCCCTTTTCACTCCAAAGGTTGGGAGATTCTGAGGAACATCGGCTATCAACAAGGAAAAGGTCTGGGCACACAGTTATAGGGTATGCTCAAACCGCCAAAGGAAATTAGGCCGAACCGCAGGTTTGGCCTAGCCTTCAAAGGATCGTTCAAGGCAGATTGGAAGCCCCTCACATGGACTCTATCAAACCACTTCAATAGAGGGCCCGTTGTTCAGATGGGAGATTACCCACGAGAAGCATATGGGGGATCACATGCTGTATATTTGGCTGAAAAATGTCCGAGGATCACCAAAAGAGGCAAGATCAAAGATCCGGAATGCGAGTGGGACAAATGGTTCGACATACGGGACATTTCCGTTGCACTGGAAAGGATGTTCTCGTCTCCGCAGCTTGAAGGACCACCATTGATCTCCGAAATACCAGAGAATATTACCATTCTTGCCAAAGTTCCAAACTATCCTCGTCCTCGCCAGAAGGACCCTGTCATCGACGGATCTTCATCCATCCTCAACATTGCCATTGACGGCTCATTAGCCGCCATATTCTCCGTCCACTCGTCTCAGCCTTTGTTGATATCATCTTTCTGGGCCAGACAATTGTCTGATGATCTTCCCAGGACCCCTTCTTTGCTTACATACCTGCGCGGGCTTTTCAACCCGCACCAGGTCTTCAACCACGATCTGCTCTATGAGCCTCACAATCCTCTAGCCATAACCACTTTTCTCTCTCCTCCAATCTCTTTTCACTGCTTTGTCATTAAAAATGAAAACGAAAAAAAAAACGTCAATTTTTAAACTCCCCAACAACACATCTTGGTTGAGGAAACCTCCTACATCTCCCACGGGTGTGTACCGCCTTGCGGACCACCCGTCCAAGGTCCGATGAGCGACCTTTTCTACCCCTCCTCTGAGGGGTCTTCTCTTGTACATTCTACACCATCCTCTTCGTCTTCCTCTTCTTCTGTAAATATTGTCAGTCAATCTAGGAATGATAGGCCAAGGGTAGTACCTAGGAAGAAATCCAAGGGTAGGCAGATCCCTCGTCGATTCCTTCTGGATTTAGCCGCCAGGTGTCTGGCCCTTCTCGCCATCCCCCAGTTGTTAGAAAACCCCATCCAGCTACCCGAAATAGAATGCGAGGGCGACTGTGCATTTGATGAAGGGTATGGAGTCTACGAGATCACAGATGAAGAATGCCCCACTGAAGATGAGGGTGAAGAATATGAGGATGCGGCGGGCGCATACGCTAGTGGAATAAGGAGATTCGACGAGCCGTCAACCGCCGTAGAATAATCCACCAAAGAAGTCAACTTGGGAACTGAGGAAGACCCTAGGATCATCCTCATAAGTGACAACCTACCACCCTCTGAAGAAGAGGCATTAATTAAGGTTCTCAAGGAATATAAGGACACGTTTACATGGAGCTACGAGGATATGCCGGGGCTACATTCAACCTTGGTCGAACACCGTTTAACCCTAAAACCAGGGTCCGTCTCGGTAAAACAAAGGTTAAGGCGTTTCCACCCTCAGATGGCTTTGAAAATGAAAGAAGAGGTCGATAAGCTCCACAAAGCCAGGTTCATTAGAGTCGTTCTTTATCCTCAATGGGTGGCGAACATTGTCCCGGTCATGAAGAAAGATGGGAAAGTCAGGATTTGCATCGACTTCCGGGACCTTAACCGCGCGTGTCCAAAGGATGATTTTCCCTTACCTCACATTGATGTGCTGATTGATAACACGGCAGGCTACGAAACCCTCTCATTCATGGATGGATTTTCAGGATACAATCAAATTCGTTTGGCAGAAGAGGATCAGGAAAAGACATCATTCACTACCCCTTGGGGAACATATTGTTACGTGGTCATGCCGTTCGGATTAAAGAATGCTGGAGCTACTTACCAAAGAGCCATGATGGCCATATTTCATGACATGATGCACATATATCTGGAAGTGTATGTGGATGACTTGTTGGTGAAATCAAGAACCAGGATGGAACACCCAGAAGTTTTGGCTAAGGTCTTGCAAAGGTCAAGAGAGTTCCAATTGAAAATGAACCCAAAGAAGTGTGTGTTTGGTGTGTCGTCGGGTAAATTGCTGGGGTTCATTGTGAGCAAAAGAGGGATCGAGATAGATCCCGACAAAGCTAAGGCCATCAGGGATATGCCGCCTCCCAAGAATTTGAGAGAAGTCCGAGGTTTAATCGGGAGGTTGCAGTTTATTCGTCGGTTTGTGTCCCAACATTCACAAAGGTGTAGACCTCTCTACGAGTTGACCAAGCCAGGAGTAGAATTCCACTGGAATTCTAAATGTCAGAAAGCTTTTGAAGGGTTGAAGGAATATCTGGCTAGTCCACCCGTTCTCATTCCACCCAAACCGGAAAAACCTCTGATCCTTTACGTCTCAGTCTTGGATGACTCCGTGGGAGCCGTCCTCGCACAAGATGATGAAGAAGGCAAGGAACGGGCAACCTATTGCTTGTCCAAACTTCTCAATCCCTGTGAGCAGAAGTACACCGGCATGGAGAAAACCTGTGCTGCCCTCGTTTGGGTAGTGTAGAAATTGAAGCACTATTTCTTGGCTCACGAGGTCCACTTGATTGCTCGAATGAATCCTATCAAATTCCTTCTGGAGAAATCTGTCCTTACGGATAGGCTAGCACGCTGGCAAAGTTTTCTCTCTCAGTTCGACATCACCTACATCCAGCAAAAGGCGATTAAAGGCTATGCCATAGCCGAGCATCTCGCTCATCATCCTCTTCCCAAGTTCGATCCCGTCCAATCAGAGTTTCCAGATGAGGAACTAATGTCCGTCAACCAATCAGATGAGCCAATGTGGACACTATATTTTGATGGAGCTCTGAATTCTCAAGGGAGAGGAATCGGCATCGCCCTCCTATCGCCTGAAGGCCTCACATTCCCATTGGCATACCAACTCAAATTTCTAGTCACCAACAATATAGCTGAATATGAAGCTCTTCTAGCTGGCCTAGAACTCGCTCATTCTTTTCGTATCACTGAGTTGCGAGTCGTAGGTGATAGTCAACTCATCCTTCGCCAGGTGCTCACTAAATATCGCACTCGCGATCCCAAACTCAAGCCATACCAAGAACTCACTGCTGCCTTTGCCAAACTGTTCGCCAAACTGATCTTTGTTCATGTCCCTCGTCATCAGAATATTCTCGCCGATGCTCTCACCTCGTTGACATCATCCATAAGGTTCCCTCTAGGAAGATGGTTTAAGTCCATTTCCATCTATAAACTCCACGCCCCTGTAATCGATGATGCTTCCTACGTAAACATCAAAGACAGGATAGCAAGGAAGATCCTGCAGGAAGATATCCTTGAGAAGAGAGAAATCATGTTGGCAGAGGCCGAAGAGGAACTGGCTGATGAAGAGAAACCATGGTTCTATGAAATTGTCAAATACTGCCAAGATCAGTCTTATCCTGAAGGGGCCACCACAGAGGACAAGAAAGCTATAAGAAGGGTGGCTCAGAAATATACTTTGGTTGGAGGTCTACTCTATAGGAGGAGCCTTACTGGTATTCTGTTAAGATGTCTCGGTGACGATGAGGTTTGGAAATGTGTAGAGGAGACGCACTTGGGTGTGTGCGGTGGCCATGTAAATAGTCAGATGCTCGCCAAGAAGATCATTCGCCAAGGCTTTTATTGGCCCACTATGGAAGAAGATTGTGCTATCTATGTCCGTAGGTGTGTCAAGTGTCAACTTCACGCCGATAAAATCCATTCACCATCTTCCTCACTTCATCCAATATCTTCCCCGTGGCCTTTCTCCATGTGGGCATTCGACATCATTGGTCCCCTAGGTGATCCCAATTCCCTCACCAAGCAGAAATCTTTCATCCTTACTGCGATGGAATACTTCACCAAATGGGCCGAAGCTGAAGCTTACGCGGAAATCAAGGCGTCAACAGTCTGCAAATTCATCATCAAGAACATCCTCGCCAGATTCGGCGTCCCAAGCACGATCGTCACCGACAATGGGCCACAGTTCATTTCTCTGGACCTATAGACCTCTGCAAAAGGTACGCAATTGCATTGCATCATTCATCGCCTTATTACCCACAAGGTAACGGCCAAGCGGAGGCCACCAATAAAACATTGCTCAAAATCATCAAAAAAACCTACGAGTCTAGTAAGTTTTTAGACTGGCCAGAAAAGCTTATCGAAGCTCTATGGGCCTATCGCACTTCAATCCGTACCCCCACCGGGCAGACTCCATTCGCCCTTACTTATGGTATGGAAGCGGTAGTCCCGTACGAGACTCTGATCCCTTCTCTCAGGGTACAATTGGACGAGGAATTTCCCCTCAACGATCGTTGTAATTCACTCCTCGCCCAGTTGAAACTCTTGGATGAGAAGCGGCTGGCCGCTGCCGAACACGCGCGTGTGTATCAAAATAGACTCGCTCGCTTTTACCAAAAGAAAGTCTGATGAGGACATCAAGAGCTTATGAGTTGTATTTTGTGTATTGGCTTGGATTGGTGTGTATTATGGGTTGTATTGGCTTGAAGTGTATGTAATTTTTGATTTCTTTCATTTGGGCCATCCTTGTAAGGCTTATATCAAGCCAATGGGCCATTTGTTATGTCAAGTCCAAGGCTAGGTTGCCATTAGTAGAGTCCATTAAGAGTGTTACTTCATAGTGGGTCATTAAGGCACTTAAGGCCCAAATTGGGTTCCACTCTCTCATGGGCCATCTAAGTGGGAGTGGCCCAAGTCTAGCATGATCTAATGGGAGGCTCTTGGCCCATGAATGGCCTTGGCCCATGGAAGGGGGCGCAAGGTTCCTTGTCTTATTAGGCATGGTAGTTGTGGTTTAGGTGGTGTTTGAATGGATCTAGTCCAAGGTTGAATAAGTATGGTCAAATTAGATTAAACTAATGTATTAAATGTGTGATTCACATTGTATCCCAGCCCTTCAATCCAAACCCCTTGATCCAAGGGTTGAGGTTGAGTTTGGTTGGCATCCTATATAAGGTTGTATTTTTCATATTGAATGAATTAATGAAGAGAAAATAGGCATTTGCCCCCTTGGAGATTTGCGCCCCTCCCCTCTCTCTCCCTGGTTCCTCCACCCCCCTCTCCCCTTTCTAGAGTGTAATCCCTTCCCCCTTGATCCCCTCCAGCATCTGAAGCAACTCCGGTGATCGCCGCCACCATCGTCTCGCCACCGACGCGTCGTTGCCAACGGTTTCGGTGTTCTGTCCACTCAGGACAGGTTCCTCTTCTCCGAATTGCTGCTATCACTCCCTTCATCTTATGAAGCTCAAAATTTCAGGGTTGGTTCCCCTCTAGAACTCTTATCCCCACAAAAAAAATCACATCAACATTCATCCTTTAGCTATTTTTTGATTTTCGTCCAAGTCCAAGTTCCAGATCTGTCCTGGTTCTGTTTACTGTTCATCAGCTCTGAGTTTACCCCATTCGAACAATCTTTTTATTTTTTTTGGGTAGCCCAAATTTATTGGGAGTTTTGTCCACATATATCTACCACCAGGAATTTTCTTAATTTTTGATAAGGTCTCCAGTTATTTTTCAAATTTCGTCCAATTTCCCAAGAACAGTCTACCCACAGTTTCCTAGATCCGACCCAGGTCTAGTAAAAACATCCCAGAAAATCCATTTCTTATCCACTCAAAAAACAAAAAATAGTCCCGGATTCCTCTCTCAGAGACCTTCAACTTTGCTGAAGAAATCATTTCCAGATTCGGAGGTCTTCTCCACGGTCAATGTCGATCTTCAGAGAAGTCAGAACCTGCCCCTGCAGTTCTGGCCAGATTCCAGTAAGCTTGTAAAATACATGATCAGAAATACAGATCTGATTATTTTTTTTGAAGACCCCTACGTCGAAGTATTCTGAGTCAGCTTTCCAACGGCGCTAATCTCGTCACATTCCGACGACGGGGCTGATCGCAGCAGCAGTTTTCTCCGAGTCGCGCGCCTGCAAACAGAACTTTCAGGTTCGTGGCCGAGTTCCCAGCGAGCGTCGTCCGAGGGCCGCCCGGCGTCCGGCGGTCGTTCCAGCAGCTCGCCATCCCAGGGGAACGCTTTCCAGGTGTCTCCACAACAGAGGAGTCATCAGGCTCCACACGACCCCTCCGGTCAATACGTGGGCCCCCACTAGCACGAGTACGCGTGAAGCCGAAGCATTGCCTGAAACCGCCCGTCAACCCGAACTTGGTCCTCCCGGGCCCACTTGTGTCACCCTTTACCTCCCTGCGTGGAGTGGGCTTATTTGTACTGCTGTAAACATAATGTACTAAGTTCCCGGGAGTACGAGCTTTGTCCGGGTGCCGTCTTCGCCACGCCGAGAGCGTGGAGGTATCGCCTTCACCCTTACACTTGGCATTAGCTTAATTCTTTATATGCTTTATATGCCGCTGCTAGAGAGCATGTGTAGGGATACCTAGCTCACCTTCAATTTATAATATCACTGCTGCGAGAGAGAGCAAAGCCGTCCCGTGACCCGATCCGGGCACAAGTGAGAGCCGACCACCCTAGCTCCCAGCCGGTTTCTCAACCGCGCACATCCGACGCTTCCCTCGTTAAGGGACGATCGCGAGCTTGTCGTGTCCGTGGTCCCGTCCCGCATCAATTTGGTATCAGAGCAAGTTGAGTCTAGGGTGTCAAAAAGAAAAAAAAAAGAGTGTCATTTACATCGAGTCATTAGTCGGTTTAAGTCGAGTCTAGGATCATCATATTTTCAAAACAACAAAAAGAGTCATTTTTGGGTCGCATACATCCCTTTACTCGGTATATCAAAAGGTGTTGTCCGAACGTTAGGCTACGCCTATCGGGAAGGCCGCACATTTGCGCGAGTGATCTTCGGATCAATTACCTCCGCCACGTACCGAGTCTTGGTTTACGTCTAGGGTCCTTAGTGTGCATGCATTCCAACTTTGCATTACTTAGGGTCGTGTCTAGTGTCTTGCCCAAATGGCCTTGCATATCCATTCTTAGGGATCCATTCCCGTATTTAGGCAACTATGGCCAAACCATGTCGACCCGTCCAAGGTGATAGGTCCGTGTCCGAGTACATTCGGGCATATCATAAGTATTGGTTGAAACATGGCTTGGGAGAGGAGAGCAAAATGGCCGCATTTCAGTTCCGGAGAGGTTTGCGCCTTCACTTCCAATTGGAATGTCTTATCTGCAATGCATTCTCTCTAGCGGAATCCTATACGGTCGCTCTAGTGGTCGAACCATTTGAGTCACACTTCTCTCGGTATGGTGGCTTTCGACAAGCATCCACCTCCCAGCCGCCTACACCATGGCCTTCACCACTCGAGAGAGTTCCAATGTCATCCATCTCTATTTCCGAATTTGATTCGGAGTCCTCTCATTTGGAACCACCAAGGCCCGAGCCACCCGTATTTCTAACGGGTACGCTTTTCATAGCCGAGCCGCTTCTTAGTTGGCTCAAGGATGGCTTGGTCCTACCTCCCTTCCCATCAATGGACCCCACATTACCACTAGTGTCAAGCAACTCATTTCATACCACCTTCCGGTCTCGTCACTATGTGAACACATTGGACGACCTGCTTAAAGGGTTAGACCGGAAGTTGACCTTTACACATTTATTGGCCCGAGGCTTCAACCAACCCGCTAGTCTTAGCTTCACCCATCCGGCCTATGGGTCCATTACATCCGAGTGCATCGGGGGTTGTGTCACCACGGAGATCCTCTTACTCCTCCCCTTACCGGACGAGCCCGAATTCATACCCTTTTGTCCGAGGGAGGAATCCTACTTCTTGCCTACGATCCCCGTCCCACCCGTTACAATTCAAGAAGGTGACTACCCACATCTTCAAACCGTCTACACGTGGGACTGTGACTTGTGGGAACCCACCACAAGGGGTCATACCTTCTTTTACCCTTTTGACCTCTTCACTTTTAGACTTCCCGAGTTACCACCCGTACACCCCTTCTTCAAGGAAGCCCACTTTTATGCCCCTTCCCCTCGAGATGGTCCATCTACATCCACCAACCCCGATCCACCTACACCCGGCCCTTCTAAACCACCCGAGTCGCCCACATTCCAAAGACCATCCACGCATAACCACACCCGACGTATAGGTGTTCCCCATGCCATCCATTCCCAGTTGCCTAACATGCATGCATGGCACATATTCGGGTGTCCTGGTCCGCCGTCACCCATGTACGGGTCGGACTAACATTAGGTGTGTCTAGGGTCATATATGAGTCGGTGTGTTTTCTTTATGTGGTTTGTTTGTGTGATGATTTTGAGTCGATTGTTTGCGTGGTTTGCATTCGTGTGTCTGTGCATGGTGAGTCTGCATGTGTCTTGTGCAAGCTCGTTGTCGGTCTCTTACGAGTAAGAGGCGAGTGGACTCACTTGATGAGTATGGGATCGGTTTTACTTCTATATCCGGATCAGTCACCTATAGGGACTCAGCGGTGATTCCTAGTGAGTCTTCGAGCTGTCTCCTTCCCTTTGAGAGTGCCCCTTCGGAGTGACCACCTTTAGCCATAGCAGTTCGCATATCGAGTATATATGGAATGAGCAGGTGCCGATCACTTGGAGTGGAGCATACCCGCGCTACTTAGCACGGTGACGGATCCGCCGGAGTACTCACGCAGCCATACCCCTACTCGACGGGGTCGAGTTCCTCCCACCCGGGGAGAATTGATGAGGACATCAAGAGCTTATGAGTTGTATTTTGTGTATTGGCTTGGATTGGTGTGTATTATGGGTTGTATTGGCTTGAAGTGTATGTAATTTTTGATTTCTTTCATTTGGGCCATCCTTGTAAGGCTTATATCAAGCCAATGGGTCATTTTTTATGTCAAGTCCAAGGCTAGGTTGCCATTAGTAGAGTCCATTAAGAGTGTTACTTCATAGTGGGTCATTAAGGCACTTAAGGCCCAAATTGGGTTCCACTCTCTCATGGGCCATCTAAGTGGGAGTGGCCCAAGTCTAGCATGATCTAATGGGAGGCTCTTGGCCCATGAATGGCCTTGGCCCATGGAAGGGGGCGCAAGGTTCCTTGTCTTATTAGGCATGGTAGTTGTGGTTTAGGTGGTGTTTGAATGGATCTAGTCCAAGGTTGAATAAGTATGGTCAAATTAGATTAAACTAATGTATTAAATATGTGATTCACATTGTATCCCAGCCCTTCAATCCAAACCCCTAGATCCAAGGGTTGAGGTTGAGTTTGGTTGGCATCCTATATAAGGTTGTATTTTTCATATTGAATGAATTAATGAAGAGAAAATAGGCATTTGCCCCCTTGGAGATTGGTGCCCCTCCCCTCTCTCTCCCTGGTTCCTCCACCCCCCTCTCCCCTTTCTAGAGTGTAATCCCTTCCCCCTTGATCCCCTCCAGCATCTGAAGCAACTCCGGTGATCGCCACCGCCATCGTCTCGCCGCCGACGCGTCGTTGCCAACGATTTCGGTGTTCTGTCCACTCAGGACAGGTTCCTCTTCTCCGAATTGCTGCTATCACTCCCTTCATCTTCTGAAGCTCAAAATTTCAGGGTTGGTTCCCCTCTAGAACTCTTATCTCCACAAAACAAATCACGTCAAAATTCATCCTTTAGCTATTTTTTGATTTTCATCCAAGTCCAAGTTCCAGATCTGTCCTGGTTCTGTTTACTGTTCATCAGCTCTGAGTTTACCCCATTCGAACTATCTTTTTATTTTTTTTGGGTCGCCCAAATTTATTGGAAGTTCTGTCCACCTATATCTACCACCAGGAATTTTCTTAATTTTTTATAATGTCTCTAGGTATTTTTCAAATTTCGTCCAAGTTCCCAAGAACAGTCTACCCACAGTTTCCCAGATCCGACCCAGGTCTAGTAAAAACATCCCAGAAAATCCATTTCTTATCCAATCAAAAAACCAAAAATAGTCCCGAATTCCTCTCTCAGATACCTTCAACTTTACTGAAGACATCATTTCCAGATTCGGAGGTCTTCTCCCCGATCAACGTCGATCTTCAGAGAAGTCAGAACCTGCCCCTGCAGTTCTGGCCAGATTCCAGCAAGCTTGTAAAATATATGATCAGAAATACAGATCTGATTATTTTTTTTGAAGACTCCTACGTCGAAGTATTCTGAGTCAGCTTTCCAACGGCGCTAATCTCGTCACATTCCGACGACGGGGCTGATCACAGCAGCAGTTTTCTCCGAGTCGTGCGCCTGCAAACAGAACTTTCAGGTTCGTGGCCGAGTTCCCAGCGAGCGTCGTCCGAGGGCCGCCCGGCGTCTGGCGGTCGTTCCAGCAGCTCGCCATCCCAGGGGAACGCTTTCCAGATGTCTCCACAACAGAGGAGTCATCAGGCCCCACACGACCCCTCCGGTCAATATGTGGGCCCCCACTAGCACGAGTACGCGTGAAGCCGAAGCATTGCCCGAAACCGCCCGTCAACCCGAACTTGGTCCTCCCGGGCCCACTTGTGTCGCCCTTTACCTCCCTGCGTGGAGTGGGCTTATTTGTACTGCTGTAAACATAATGTACTAAGTTCCCGGGAGTATGAGCTTTGGCCGGGTGCCGTCTTCGCCACGCCGAGAGCGTGGAGGTATCGCCTTCACCCTTACACTTGGCATTAGCTTAATTCTTTATATGCTTTATATGCCGCTGCTAGAGAGCATGTGTAGGGATACCTAGCTCGCCTTCAATTTATAATATCACTGCTGCGAGAGAGAGCAAAGCCGTCCCGTGACCCGATCCGGGCACAAGTGAGAGCCGACCACCCTAGCTCCCAGCCGGTTTCTCAACCGCGCACATCCGACGCTTCCCTCGTTAAGGGACGATCGCGAGCTTGTCGTGTCCGTGGTCCCGTCCCGCATCAAAGTCGTTGAGAGAAAATTTAAAGTCGGTGAGATGGTCGTAAAAAGAATTTTTGTCAAACCTGGAGGTCCGCGTTCTAAGCTCCAACCCAATTGGGAAGGACCATTTGTAATTCAAGCCGTGTACCCTGGCAACGCCTACAAGCTAGTCAACGCCGAAGGGACCGAGTTATCCCACCCTTGGAATGAGCTTTATCTTAAGAAATACTACCCTTAGCACAAAACAAAAAAAATGATGAAAAGATTAAAAAAAAACATCAAAAACAAAGAAATACCAAAAACCACTAAAAACATGGAAGATTCAAAATGCCGATGCCTGGCAGTCACCATGTAGTTAACTCCCTGCATCTAACCTTCATGTTAGGATAGGGCCCATTGAGGCTTGGTAGGCACCGGGTCTTGGTTTGCCAGAACCGTGGAGATCCCTGTCCGGCCACGTCGGCCTATGCTCGCTCGAAGGAAGCCAACATGTGCTCACTTATGTATTTTATTCAAAAGTCGGTAGCATCACCTACGGTGGAGCATCACCCAGAAGATCTCTGGAAGCTGTAATCTTTATTCTTTTCTCTTCGACCAAATGAGACAGTCGGCGCCCTTAAAACGCTGAGCATGAGAAACCGAAACTCAAACCCCAAAGGCAAGAGTAGGATCCATTTCCTCGAGCATCGATCAGAGCACGAGAAGAGGGCAGTGTCCCCACAGGCATACGAAAAGGGAACCCACAAACGTCAAACGACTGTATCTCCCTCGCAAAAAGAAATACAAAATCAAAATCAAGAGAAAAGCCTGGTCGTGACCGTGCCTGTTGCGATAAACGGAACCCCTCAAAGCAAAAGTCTGAATCCACAAAAGGGGCCGTGGAATGTAAATGCTCAAGATTTGGTCCGAAGTTGTCCGAAAGGAAAGAGTTGATGGGCCCTTATTTGCTCGCCGGGTTAACGGCTTTGCCGATCCTCTCAGGAGGTTTATCCCCTACGCTCTTCCTTCTCCCCCTAAAGATGAACGTTCGATGGAGTTTCTGAAGGGTGAAAACTGCCTAGGGTCTGCGACCTTATTTTAATATACACATTTGGTTGCCTACTTTGAAAAGCAAAAGCTATCACCGCGAAGGAGTCTCTGCGTTTCTGGCTGGTCAAGACCCCTGTTTACCACCTTGATGTCTTCTTGCTTAATCTCGGGCTTAGGCCAATGCAAGCGCGTCACCTATGGGTGCGACGGCGTCTGATTCCGGGTCAGCGCCGCGCGGTTGGTCGTTAGGGTTCCAGGGTGTTCCATCATATACCATCTAGAGTTGTGAGGAAATAGACCCGGGTCGGGCAAATCTTTTACCTCAAACACCTTTTGGGTGAATCCCTGTGGTCGGAAGCGACTGGGAGCCTAAGCATGGCATGACGGTATTGTCATCAGGATAAGTCTTAGCCGGCGGGATCATCATTCGAGGGGTCTAGAGGCCCAAATCAACCTAGATGTGCACTTAGGATACCTGGGAGGTTAGTAAGAAACCCCTGTTCTCACGAAGGTTAGGTGCCATTTGGGTGCTTGCCGGGCCTTAGCAATAAAAAAATTGAGATGATAAAACAAAAAAAAATGGAAAAGAGAAAATGTACATATTTGCAAGCAAAAAAAATCTTTTTTATAAAAAAATGCCAAATATAAAAAAAAAGAAAACAAATCAATTTTGCATGATTATATTTGCGTACAGTATCTCACTTTAATATCGCTTGCATTCGTGTGCTTGCCTGTCGCATTTATCATCACCACTTCTTTCCCTTGCCTTCGTTAAAATAAAGGCTTGGCCCCTTGACCAGTTATCAAGGACAGTCACAGTGACCATTTACTTATTGAGCAAGGGGCCAAGTCAGAACAGAAATTCTGATTTGTTTGTTTCAGTGATGTGTGCAGGGATTCAGGCAACAGAAGCAAAGGTGAAAACCAAACAAACCAAACCTTGTGTTTTATTCCAAAAAACTAAAAAAATTACATCAAGTTCCGCCCTCTCTCTCTGCATTACTCGTCCCACTACTCTCCGGGCAAAACACTCTCAAAGGTGCTACCCAACTACGAAAAGCGGTACTCTTACCGCTCTGTACTCTTCTTCCTATTCCCGCATCCCGGCGTTGATCTACGGAAGTAGCAGAGAAACTACCAACACAAAAGCCACGCTCTCGTGCTCTTCGGTAGCGCTCCTCACCATCTCTCAGCCACTGTTCAGCAAGACCAAGGCTGATTCGGAGTTCGAATAGTTGGGCCTCCATGGCCCTTCGTTCCTCCCTTTCAGTCAATCTGTTGGCTCTTTCTCTCTCTGCGTCTCTTTCTCTCTCTGCACGTTCTCTCTCGCGGTCTTCCCTCTCCAACTGGAGAGTGATCCTCAGTTCTACGGCATCCCTAGAGGAGTCGTCATCAGAATGACGCCGCAGTTCCCTCTCCAGTTCTGCTATCCTAGCCTCCTTCTGCGCAGCCTTGGCAAGCGCTTCTTCCGTCTCCTTTTCCTGCCAAGTGTACCATCTCAGATACGCGATAAGGCATAAACCAAGAGAACTCAACACTGAAACTCTTACCTGTATAGAGAGCATCCCTTCTGCCTCCGCAGTACGCTGCGTGGCGTGAGCAAGTTGCTCATGAAGCGAGTCAAGTTCTGAGGTGGGAATCCACAAGCTGGAAGAGGCACCACCTACTCCCATCGCTGGGGAGGCCGCGCCAATCTGGGCATGCTACGACCATGTGAATTAGCAGCCAACATCAGGAATCTGAGGATTTAATTACGAACGCGCACTGTACACCTACTAAGGCGCTCGTAGCTCCGCGGGCATCGCCCAACTGTTGCTCCATCTGTGCCAAGCGAGTTCGTAAATTCGCTATCATGGTATCACGGATATCCTGCAGCCATACGAGTCAGCATTTCCACCGGAAAACCAAAAAAAAGAAAAGGGAGAAAGAAGAAAAGAGAAAAAGGGGAAACCTACCTCCGCAAGTCCCCGGGGTTGGAGCCGCTCTGCGTATTTTGTCCTATATAGACGCAAGTAGTCTTCGCTATCCCGCGCCTGCGATTCTATAATTGTGCCACCCCGTTGCCAGTCTTCACACTGTTCGGGTAACCGCACGCGCCAGTCAATGCAGGTCGCCGGTCCCCGCGTCTTTCTCCCGACACGAGGTGGCGCAGCCGTATCCACCCATTCCTGAGCCAATCCTAAAGTTCTCATAACCAATCATAGCCGAAGCGGCTCGATTTCATTCAGGCAGTGCATCCACAGTTCCCGTCCGAACCGGGCATGACTTGCTAGAACCCACGGCTGGTCGGCATCGACCATGTCTGAGTAGGGTCTCCAGTTTACCATCGCTACAGGGAACTCCTGTAGCTCCCGCCTTAGCACCATCAGTTGGTAGGTTAGGGGTGCCGCACTCATGATGGGTTCCCACCGCCTGGCTAACGGCACCATCGCGGGTCGCCAATGTCGAGCTCTCCCCATAGGGAGGTAATAATAGCTCCACAGCTGCTCGGCGCAGGTCATCAGAACCTTGCAAAAACACAAAAAAATACAAAACAAGCAAAACCAAATACCTGAATGAATGGTGTGAAACCACTCACAGTCATCTCACGGTCCGCTTCTTGGAACAGACCTGCAAACAAGTGCGCCAGCATGGCGGCTCCCCAGGCATAGTACCATACTCTTTCAAGGTCTGATAGCAGCTCCAGGAAGCGACATTGGATACCGTCCCCTTTCGAGCTCAGTACCAATCTCTCCAAAAGGAAGAGGGGAAATCTCCTCAAATCTATGTTGCATCTTTCCCAGTCGCCGAAATCTGTGCAGTACACGGCACGGCATCCTATTTCCATCCTTTCCATGAACTCTTCTGAGGATTCATCATCCTGCCGATGAGTGTCGGTGAGCCCTAATACATCCATGAGGGACGCCCTAGCTACCGACCTGTTTTTCCGACCATCTAGGTCTAAACCCAGTAACTTTTGGGCACCTTCTCGGTAGTCCGCGTAAGTGACTCCGGTCACTGCCTCGCCATCCACCTTGAGACTCGTAATTCGGACCACATCTTCCAGGCTGGGCACCATATGCCCCCAGGGCATCAGGAATGCCCGACTCACTGGGTCCCATCTCTCACACAAGGCTTGGATCAGAACCAGGTCAGGCTTGATCGGCTCGATCCGAAGGAAGGTACCAAATCCCATCATGTCTAGCCTCACCTTCTGAAAATCTGGGAGGCCCCTGTACGCTGCTACTACCAACTCCCATAAGATTTGTGATTTCATCACAACCTACACATACAAGGAATGGAGGTGAGGTTTGGTCAGAAGAAAGGAAGAAAGAATGAGAAGAGGGGTAGGAAAACTTGGCTTACGAGTTGTGATTGAGCCCTTTCACTGAAGTGCCCTTCGAGGTCCGAAAGCCTCCTGGAACTACTACCACTGGATCTGCTTCTCTTCGAGGAGTGGGAAGATTCACCCTCCATCCAACTCTCGGAATTTTGAACTCCTCCTCTCCCGTGAGAACTTGTGCTCCTCGAGTTAGCTCTCGATATACTTGGGAAGATAAAAGGGACAAGAATTTATAGAAATGGAAGGAGTGCGGGCCAAGATTGCCTCCATCACCTGTTAATGATAGCCCTCACAATGAGGAACCTGCCATGCGGTCCCGTATATCACTTCACCGCTCGTACATGGTGATTGATTGGACGAAGAATATGACGACTAGCCCCCTATGTTGTCTAGGGAAACCCTATCATGTTTTGGAGGACGTCCGTAAAATTTGACACAACATCCGGGAAAAGGGGCTAGGGCCGTCGTTATTAACTCCGACGACAGATTCCTGTGGAAATGGTCGCAACAAGACGCGATTCTCCGCTCGGGGCAGAGTCTCAGCAGACCCATCACATGGGAACAGTGCAAAGGAGAAGAAGTGTAGGGAAGAAGGAACACACAAGAGAACAAACAAGCAGCAGAAAATCAAATCATTCCATTCATAATTCTACATAAGCTGTCACAAACACTACAATCATAGAGAGGTGGCGGGTCCACTAGCTCGCCAGCTCTTGCCATTATTTCCATGCTCGTCCCTCTAGACGTCCCTATCCTCTCCCCCGAGGTGAGGGTCCCTCAGAAGTCTCCGGGATCCTCGTGCAGCAGCACCTGCCTCGCCTCTTGGCGCCTGCTCCACAGCAGTGACTCGCTGCTCCTCCCCTGGCGTGGGGAAGAAGCCACTAGCGGCAAAGCGACCGGACTGACGGAGTCGCTCCCCGAACTCTCACGCTCTCTCGTAGCGCGTCTCCATCCCTCCTAGCCTCTGTACGACGGCCTGAAGGCCCAGTTGGAGCTCCCTCACTTGGGCCTCCAAGGCCCTCCTCTCGGTCTGATCCCGCTGTCGCTCGGACCTTCTCTCGGCTTTCTCTCTCTCTGCCTCTCTCCTCATCATCTGCAGAAGAACCCTTAACTCCAGGATGTCTGGAGAAGGCCTCTCCTCACCACGATGCCGCAGCTCCGTTACAGTCGCCACCCAGGCATCACGCTCCTCTTCCGCCCGGGTCGCCCAAGCCACCGCACCGGCAAGTTGCTCCCGGAGGGAGGCAATCTAGAGAAAAGGGGCCGAGGAACTGGAAGATGCACCACCAATCATCCCCGCCGCCGCTATCTGCTGGGCACGCTGGAACAAAATAAACAACGGCCGTCTGTGAAACTCCAAAATCTGAAGTTAAAAGTGCGGCACGTAACTTACCAGGAGCGACAGCTCATGTTGAGCGACGGCCAGGTGCCGCCTAGTCTCTGATAGTTGGGCGCGCGAGCCGCCGATGCCACACGTGTCCCCAGCTTGGGGAAGCCCCGCGTAACTCTCTCTCTGCCGCCGCAGGAAGTCGGCACTGTCCTGCACCAGTACACCCCCTTGCTGTCCAGGGAGACATACGGGCCAGTCCTCGAGCCTCGCCTTGCCGCGACTCTCCCTCCTGACGCGGCTCGGCTCGTCCGCACTCGCCCACTCATCGGCCAGGCCCAGGGTCCTTGCCATGTCCTGCACCAAGAAAGGGGTCCCACATCAGTCAAAAAGAACGCGTCCCCTGTCTAGGACGCATCCATCATTTAAGTGCAACACTCGCCGAACCCTTTCCCCCCTTGCACGGTTTGCTTCAAAACTCAAAATGGATCAAAGAGAGGGAAAACCAAGCACCTACCAGACCGTGTTCACCTCCCTCCGTGACATCGGGCCCCTCAGGGGCCCGAACCGGCCCTTCCTCCTCCATAGACGCCGTTCCGTGCTCTGGCGCGTCCCTCCTCGGGCGAGGAGTTCCTCGTCCCTCTCCACCTTCACCATGATCGGGCCCACCGAACTCCATCAATCAAAAGAGGAGGAAGACGAAAAAGGGGCAAGCGAGTTTCGGCGGAAGGCGGGCTTGTTTGCGGGTAAGGCACGGGAGAAGAAAGGCCACCCGATGCTTTAAATTTGAATTCAGGGACTAAGACGCGTCCTCGCGCCTGGACGCGCCCAAAAGGGGGAGAAAGGAAATAGAATCCCCCATGCAAAGCTAGTTCCCCGCTGTTCAGGCAAGGTCTCGTGGAGCGTGTCTCGAAGGACAACTCAGTGTAAAGAAGAAAGTGTGGGAGAGAGAAAAGTACACACAACACAAGAAAGTCATTTTCATTTTATATAATAGCCGAAAGTACATCATACAATGAGAAGGGTGACGTGTACAAGCAACTCTCTAACTCTCACCATCACCTTCCTGGTCATCTCTCTCCTCCCTCCTCTGCCGGGGATCCCTAGGGGGCCTCTGCAAACCCTGAGAAGCCGTGCTCGCCTCGCCCTGCGGTGGCACTCCAGCCTCGAAGGCGCGACGACGCTCCTCGGCCGAAGAAACCAGATAGCTGCCCATGGAAAAAGAACCAGACTGATGAAGTCGCGCCCCACGTTCCTTCGCCCTCTGGTACCGCTCCTCGCTCTCCCGAAGCCTCCCCTCCGCCGTGCCGAGACTCAATCGGAGCTCCAGCATCTGGGCCTCTAGAGCCCTCCTCTCGGTCTGATCCCGATGTCGCTCCTCCCTCTCTCTCTCTCTATCCCTCTCCCTCTCTCTCTCCACGCTCTCCCTATCCCTCTCCCTCTCCTCTCTCTCCCTCATCGCCTCTCTCCTCGACAGCTCGAGGGCGATCCGCAGATCCACTACGTCGCGAGGGAGCTCCTCAGCCTCCCGTCGACGCTCCTCCTCCAGCTCTGCAATCCGGGCGTCACGCTCCGCCACCCGAGCGTCGCGCTCCTGCTCGGCACGAACAGCACGCGCCAGGGCCTCTCGGATCTCGGCCACTTGTCAAAGCACGCGTGCACCGTAAGAGAACAACAGTGATAGAAGGAAAGCAGCCAGAAGAGAGTCAAGGTCAGGCAAGCACTCACTCGAGCCTCGCGGTCACGCTCGGCCTCCTCAGCCCGAGCCACCGCATACGCCAGCTGCTCCTGGAGGGCAGAAACCTCCGGAGGAGGGCCCCGCGAACTGGAACTCTCTCCACCAGCCGTCCCGGCTGCCGCTGTCTGGTGGGCCCGCTGAAACACGGGGTAAACGTCAGTCAAAGGCTAAGCATCAAAAATCCAGGTCGCAAAAAAAAAATGCATCACATAAACTCACCAGGATCTCCAAATCCTGTCGGATGGCCACCAACTGTCGCCTGGCGTCCGCCAATTGGGCCCGCAGGTCGGCGATCATGGTATCACGAGCATCCTACATTGCACGTAAGTTAGTACCACATGCATATACATATAGAAAGGTTAAGCAGTTTCATTTCACTTACCCCTGCCATACCACCCAAGGAGAGGCGGTCCCCGTACGTAGCTCGGTACCGTCTCATGTAGTCTGTGCTGTCCTGTACATGGGACACCACTGGGACCCCGCCCTGCTACTAGTCCTGGTACTGTGCTGGGAAGCGCGTACGCCAGTCCACAATCTTCGCCTTCCCCTTGGTCTTCCGCCCGATGCGAGCCGGCTCTTCTACATCAACCCACTCCTGGGCTAGCCCCAACGTCCTCATAACCAGCCTCAGCCGAAGCGGCTCGATCTCGTTCAGGCAATGGACCCACACGTCCCGCCTGAAACGAGGAAGACTCGCTACAACCTAAGGCTGGCCAGCGTTGCCCATGCCCAGGTAGGGTCTCCACACCACCTGTATCACCATACATACATCATGTTAGTTACCATTCAGTCACATGCATAAGAAAATATAAAAAACCATACGCATCATACCATGGCCTCGGGATACTCGCTCAACTCCCGACGAAGTGATGCCAGCTGGTAGCCGTGGGGTGCTGCAACCACGACCGGCCTCCACCGCCGCGCCAGTGGCACGGCCCTCCTGTTCCCATGTCTAGCCCTCCCCATCGGGAAATAGTAATAGCTCCACACCTGCATCCATCATACATCATTAGTACAATAATTGCATATTTAACTGTGGGAATGCATAAATAAAATGTTTACCTGGAGAAAAGGTGCGAAGCCACTGACTGTCGTCTCCTTCTCCGAAGTCTGGGAGAGATCAGCAATCAAATGGGCAAGCAGAGCCGCCCCCCACGCGTAGTGCCCCACTCTGTCAAGATCCGCCAAGATCCCGAGGAAACGGCAGTGGATGCCATCCCCCTTCGTCCCCAGCAGAAAGCAGCACGAGTGTCCCCCTCTAGTCGAGCTAAGAACTCCGCTCCAGTCTCGCTAACCCGCTGGCGCGGGTCGACGAATCCGAGCGCCTCCATGATCTCCACTCGGCCGACTACCCTGCTGTCTCTATCAGTCACGCTCGTCTCTAACCACAGCAGGTCCAGGGCACTCTCTCGGTAGTCGGGGTAGGTGACCCCGCTCACCGCCTCTCCTTCAACCCGTAACCCGGTGATCCGAGCCACGTCCTTGAGTGTCGGCACCATGTGCCCCCAGGGCATCAGAAATGCCCGGCTCGGCGCGTGCCACCGCTCCCTCAATACCTAAATAAGAGGAAGGTCGAGCCGGAAGGGCTCGATCCTAAGGAAAGCTCCAAAGCCCATGGCGTCCACACGCGCCCTCTGGAAGTCCGGCAGCCCACGGTATGCTGCCACCACTAGGGACCAGCTGATCCGTCCTTTCATCACACCCTGCACACCACAAAACTAATAAAAAATACATCAGCATCATGAATAATATTAAACAATAACACTGTATATACTACTTATTCATCTTATTTTATTTTTATTTTAAAAAATATTTATGTTTTTTTTTGGAGGCGTCCAACACCTTGGACGCCTCCATTTCATTTTCTATATTTTAATTTTAGAAAAACCAAAAAAAAAACAAAAAAAACAAAAAAAAATAAAATATATATATATATTATCATGGAGGCGTCCCATGGCCTGGACGCCTCCTTTTTTTTTAATTCTTTTTTATTATTTACAAAAAAATTATAAATAAAAAAAAGGAACAAAAAAAAGAAAATGTGGAGGCGTCCAGGCCCCTGGACGCCTCCTTCCCTCACACCCGGCGTTCATCACACAGCCTCTCGTCCGCCCTTTTAACCCAGTGAACCAATAGAATGGAGGTCTAAGGGGCTTACCGGATCGTGCTCGTCCTCTGCCGCGTCGCCAGCGTCCACTGCAGCCTCCAAGGCCAAAGGAAGAGCCTCCTCACCCGCGGCAATCTCCTCCGCCGCAGCAGCCTCCTCGGCATCATCCCTCAGCCTCCTCGGACGACGAGCCCGTCGTTTCCACTTCTCTGGACCCTGGCTCGATCCTCCTCGCTCCATTGGGACTAAGAATGGGTCGTCTGGGGTGATTGGGTCGTCAGAATGAACAGTACAAATGAGCAGGGGGTGAGGCCCCCCCCAATATATATAAGAAACACTTTTATTGGGGCGTCCAGGCGCCTGGACGCCCCCACCTTTTTTATTTTTTTTCAAAATTCAAAAATTTAGGGGCGTCCAGGCGCCTGGACGCCCCCAAAACAAAAAAACCAAAAAAACTAATAAATAAAAAGTTGGGGCGTCCAGGACCCTGGACGCCCCCAAATCAAAAAATTTTAAAAAATCAAAAATAAAAAATTAGGGGCGTCCAGGCCCCTGGACGCCCCCATAATAAAAATTTTCAAAAAAAAAGTATATATATATAATAAAAGTAAAAAAGATAAGAGTATGTATATAATCCAAACAAAAGAAAAAACACAAAGAAAAAGAAAAACCACAAAAAACAATAATAATTAACGGAACTGGTCCAAAACTGCCAAATACCAGATTTTATTTCGTCAGAAAAGCAGAGTGAACTACATCAGGGGCTTAGGCGCCTTAGGCCTTAACTTCCCCAGTTCGGTTACATAAGCCCTCCACGGCTCGCATTCTTCCACCACGTGCGCTAAGGCATTTCCCACAACACTTGTCTTCTAGGGAGCTTTAATGGCCTTCGCTTCCTTCGCGTCCGCTTCAGTGCCCAACTCCCTTTTCTTCAAAGGAACGATGCCAGTCGGTGGCGGGAACGAATGGCGTGGAATGCCAACCTGGAGGCAGCATCGATGCGCGTTATAAAGGATGAACTCGGTCGCGCCGATCAATTGAAGATCAACTTCGGGAGAAGGCCTCATGAGGAGATCTAGCGAAAGCAAACATGCCGGTGCGCAAGTAAAGAAACCTTGTGTCACGGTGCGGAAGTGAGACTGCCAGTCTTCACGTTTCTTCAGCCACGGAACGCGGTTTACTACAGTACCACCGAAGCCTAACACGTCGGCTATGTGGTGAAGCGGGCTTTGTTGGAAGAGCTTCGAAGCAGTTGGCATTCCCTCGCGGTGGTCGAATTTGAAGTGCAAATCAAGCCAGCAATTCAAGACAAGTGCACAACCAAAAAGAGGCTTACCCATGCTCGAGGCAGTAAGGCCGCTGTAAAGATAGGCAAGGACGGCGGGTCCCACCCTCTTTCCACTCCAGATCCCGCGAATGGCACTTAGTTGATCCTCCTCCACTATGTTGTCGGTATGAGGAAACAAGAGAGCACCCGCCAGACAGATAGTGAACCCCTTCATGATTCCCTCCAAATAGTCATCGTCTGGTGACCCTCTCAGGGCGTCCATGACCCACTCCGCGAGCTTTTAGAGATCGATCCCCTTTTGAGTACAGACCTTTCGGGCTGCGTCGGGCGGCATGAAGCTTCCAAGGACGCTTTCAGAAGTCCCCCGTGTCAGCATCCGCATAGCCTTCACCCTCCCGTCACTCTTGAATTTCTTCAATCCGAGCAGAAGTTCCACCTCCTCGAGGAGGATGGTAACCTCGAAGGTCGGGAAGATAAAAGTGTGGGTCTGGGGATGCCAGATCTCCACTAGTGCGCCCGTAGCCGCCCAGTCCATACGAATCTTCTCGTAATGCTTGGCGTGAATAAGGAGCCCCTGCAGATGCCACTTCGAGAGTATGGCCCTCATGCCAATGGAGATATTGGAAGTTAGCTTTGAAAGCCATGGCAGTTTGGAAAACTTCCTCGGGCCTGGGAAGAGTGGATATGGCTGGAAGAGGAAAGAAAGAAGAAATGAAGGAAGTAAGAAGAAGGTTCACATGGAAAATTTGAAATGAATCAGCTTACCATATGCGACATGATCGTCCCACTCAGATGACCCTCGAGGTCGGAGAGTCGCCTGATCTCGCTGCTAGGCCTGCTCCTCTTCATAACGCGGGAAGACTCTCCTTCCATCCTGAAAATCTCTAGATTCTCCTCTCTTTCCTCTCCTGAGCTTCCAAAACCCACCTTAGTGCATCTGAATGAACTAGCCTAAGGGGAGTTCTTATAGGAAGGGAAGATCGCTACAGGACAGAACATGTCACATCAGCGGTCAATGTCGGGATTTTGGCTAGATCTCCTTCCCATTGTGGTGCGATTCTACTATGATTCTACTACTTTCTGATGTTATTAATCCATGCTGGCCTGTGCAGGTTTTACTAACGGACGTCTTTGTCCAGTCTCCTGTCCCACCTTTCAATAGTTGGTCCCACCATGTCATGCACGATAGTATACGATACCTACGCTACTAGAACATGTCAAGGACCTTGCGACCCGAACAAATCTGGGATTTGAGTTCCCCTTCAACAAAAACGGTGATGATCCCGGAAGAATTTGGGTTGTATGGATAGGCCGTTAACTTGTGGTAGCATGGGAACGACGGTTCCATTAAGTGAGTTGGTGCGCGGATAAACGGGCCCCAGCCCAGTGTCGGCTCACCGGATCGGTATCCTGACCCGTTCTTAACAAGTTGACAATATTATCCTTGGCTATCTTCTATTTTAGTTTGTTTTAAATTTTTATTTTAACCCAGCATGCATTCATATAGGACTTTGATTTATTGCGGAAGACCATTCAAGTGATTCGATTGCGAAGGCCGTTGTGCTTCAATTCCTACAAATATGAGATATTCCACTCCGAATGAAATACTGAGTTTCCTTGAAACGGCTCTACGCTGCTCTTCCAAAGGAGACCCTTGTTTGGACAGACCCTCAGATATTCCTTTTTACCTTGCTTGACCCACCTTGGCCGTAGCACTTCCACATTGGCTGGTAACCGCTCCCCAAAGGTGAAACCTCCGGTTTATGACCCAGGTACTTCCACACCGAGAAGTTGGTCTCCTTTTCGTGCCTGAGCGCACATCTCACCCTCCCTTATTTGATCTCCGTCCAAGCAATCGTCAATATTTGAAAGACCTTCTTCAAGGTCGCCTCATTGAAACTTCAGGAAAGATTCCAAACAGTAACGTCAAAAGCGTGTCTCATCACACCTTGGCATCAACTTATCAGTCCACTCCCACTTCATTTCACTCCACTTCGATACCATTCCATTACGTGTCACTCCCTTGCAAAGCAGACGCCAAGGCGGGGCAGCTGTAGACACGCCATTCCTGACGTCTCCTGAGAAAGTCTCATATTACTATACAACGCCCCGCGACGGCTTACGCGTTTTGAATCACTTGAGTGTTTCCTTTTCTTGAGTCTTCTTCCGCCCTTTTCGGCATCCGAAATCGTCTCGTCACGGCATTCGGACGGCATCAACACCAGTCAGACGCATCAAGAGGTTCCCGAACCAAGAAGGTGTCTGCCGGGCGACCGCCGATTGAGGACCCGGGTGGGTCTTAATGGGGGCGTCCAGGCCCCTGGACGCCCCCATATTTTCAATTTAATTTAATTTATTTTATTTTCTCAGGGCCCAAAACCAAATAAAAAAATATATATATTAATGGAGGCGTCCAGGACCGTGGACTCCTCCATAAAAACAAAAATAAAAAATGTGTGTGTAAAATGCCAGTTGGCATAAAAAACAAATAAATAAATAAAAATATATATATATTGTGGAGGCGTCCAGGCCCCTGGACGCCTCCATAAAAACAAATATAAAAAAAAATTCAAAATGCCAGCCCTAGCATAAAAAGACAAAACAAAAATAAAAATAATATATTATGGAGGCATCCAGGCCCCTGGACGCCTCCATCAACTCCCTCACGGGCGCCGCTCACTGAACGACGGTTTGTCGTGTGTGAAAAAAATCTAAATTATAGAGACGTCCAGCCACCTGGACGCGCCCATTTCTGAATCACGAGGCGCCGCTCACAAAACCACGCGTTGTGCCAAACCGCATGCGACCGTCGTCGGTTTTCGGTGGACCTGTTGGAGGCGTCCGGGCCCCTGGACGCCTCCACAAAAGTATTCCAAAAAAATATATAAAAATAGAATAAAATAATAATTCGGCCCTGATGGAGGTGTCTAGGGTCCTGGATGCCTCCACCCTCCGTAGCTCTATAAATAGAGGCCCACCCCCTCAGTTCTGGGAGAGCTTCGAAGTGATCCGATAGGCTGCCGGAGCCCAGAGGCTACGGAGTCATTTTCTAACCCGTGGGTTCTTTTGTAGGTGGAGGTTCTGCCGGCTTCTCGGGTGCTCACGCTCGCGAGAGGAAGGTCGTCTTCATCCACCGTGCTTCCACGTCGTCCCCACGGTGCCGGAGCTCCGCCGGATTTCACCATCGGCACATCCAATAAGCCAATTCTTTCCTTTTCTTCGTAGTTCTTTTTGCATTCATCATCTTGCATCCCCTATCCCCCTTCATAAGGGCGCCTTTTCTCATACACTTCTTACATCCATCATCTCATTTTCCTCCTACTCGAGTCCGAGAGGGGTTTAAAAGATAACACCAACCAGGTGTGTGTCTTGCCATCATTTCGCTATTTTTTATCGCAAGGATTTGAATACTACACCTCCATCTTTCTAATCCACTTGTCATTTGTTTGTCGTTGTTCTGTAAGGGTAGCCGAGGAAAGCCCTCTCCGTCGACAGGCCAGAGGGAGAGGAAGAAACAAGCCGCCATCTCCCGCTCTTGAGGTAGGCGTGATCACTTTCTTATTTTGGGGTCTTTCGGCCCCTGGCGATCACATCTTGTTTTCGAGGCCGCGGCGAGTCACTTCCCCAATGGCCGTTTAAATTTCCGTTCTTATATTCTCTTTATATTCTGTTATATTCTGCTCATATTCTCGAGGCCGCGACGAGTCACTTCCCCAATGGCCGTTTAAATTCACGTTCTTATACGTTATATTCTTATCTGTTTATGTTCTCGAGGCCGCGGCGAGTCACTTCCCCAATGGCCGTTTAAATTCCCACTCTTTGTATTTTCTTTATATTCTGTCATCTTATTATCTGCTCATATTCTCGAGGCCGCGGCGAGTCACTTCCCCAATGGCCGTTTCAATTCTTGTTATTTAATTTCTGCACCATTCCCGTACCCCGAGGCCGCGGCGAGTCACTTCCCGCTATGGCCGTTTAACCCCCATATCTTGCTATATCACATTTGTCCCGCTCGCCCCGCCGGAGCAATCTCCCGTGGTGGCCCCTTCTCTTTTCTCTTATTTCTGTGTTGCAGCCAAACAAAAAGAAGGAGCCCGCGCGCTCCGCGTCCTCTTCTCCGCTTCCCCGAACCGCGTGACGTCGCTCACAATCACCTCACTAGACTCAGACTCACAGGGGAACCATCCCATGCTGGTCACCAAACCAGGGATAACCATTGCGACACCAACGTCCTATCAAGGACCACCAATCCGACGCTAATCTCACACAAGGCCTCCGCCCACAGGCGTCATTCTTCCATCTGGTCTCATCAAATCTTTCGATTAATCCAAGTGGACATCTGCCAATCCCGATTCCGCCCTTACCACAGAGCCACAGGACACCACCTGAACAATGCTCACGGGTCCCCAAAGAAACAAACATCTCACCATGGTCGGCTACGAGACTAGCCTTACCAGTCACTCGCAGCTACCAACAGGAACCCACAGCCTGCCAGAGATCACTTCTCCAAGAACGATCTCATTCGAGGACACGACTGGGAACACAAGTCGGGCACCAAGCCACCGACTCTGACCAACACGTCCTCGACCTCCGTCAGGCGACATCCTCAACAACCCCCTCCAGGTCTAACACCGACGCCTGACACGGCTTCCATTACAGGAATAGGGTACTCATGCGGTGCACTAGCCAGCACTTTTCCCAACACTCCATCCTACCAGTGCCAAGAACCAGAATGCCTCGAGTAACGGCACGGTAACAACACGTCTCACACCGAGGAACCAATCCTTCAATGCTCAATGCAAACTCAGAAATCCGCCCGTAGCAACCAACGCTACGATCCTGAACCAATGGGTCACAAGCCCACCACGCTTCCGCTGCGCACTCAGATCCGCGCGCACAGCCGAGAAAGCAAACACCGCCCAACCAGCACTCGTCCTTCCGAAACAGCGCCAGCACACCCTCACACGACAAGGGAATGGGCTCAACTTCTCACAGGCAACCACCTTGCCAAGACAAGGAGCACGTCTCGCACAGACTTCATGGCACACAAGGCCAACCAATCCGGGCACACAATGCAAGATGACGAACCTTAGGCCAACACAATCTCTCCAACCAAAGGAGAAACCAGCGCACTTCTGACCAACGGAAGAACTCCACGCTCGACCTGACCTCGAACCTCGCGCATGCTGGAAACAGCACCATCCAGCACCAAGGAAAATCATCGCTTCCGTCAGGTCAGCGCCTCCGAGACACTCGGCGAGTGTCACGTCGGACCATAATCACAGCATCTCTCGATGCACCACTGCTGCAATTCCTCAAACTACAACACACCACACCAAGAGCCGCAACACGAGCCATAACGACAACCACCGACGCTCATCCTCGAGTCCCGAACTCACCGTGGAGCCTTCACATCTCAAGCCAACTCCAGGGCGAACACAACCCATTCGCACATAAGGGCGCAGGAGCAAGACTTACCGAGACATCTCTGCCAAATCCTGCCTCAAAATCCGCAGAACAATTCGGAACCGACACGTCATTTATGACGCCACAGAGCACGACAAGGACATCAGGCTCGACGAAACAGCAGCTCACCGAGAAGATATTCCGCACACCCGAGCACACTTCTCGATTAGAACACCCCAGGGGCTGGACAAACCTCAAGCTGGAGTGGCCAAAACTGACAACAGCTCCCTCAGAGCACGCTCACGGCCACTTAACCACGAAAAATCCTCTCCAGCCACCTGACCACGCCGCAGATTCCTCGAACGCAGCATCGTGAGCTCGCGCCTGCCAGCAACCTCTGCCCAACGCAGCACAACCAAGGCCATCACCGATGAGGGAGAAAGCTCTCGACCTCAATCCTTAGGCCCCATGCTGGCACGAAAGCTATGGATAGCAACCACCTTCACAGCGCCACACAGCGCACTCAAGCTCTCAAGCGAGAAACTAGGCGGAAAGCGAACACAAAACCCTAAGCCAGCTGCCGACTGTACTGGACCTAATGGACTCTGATTACTGCAATATCTCGAATTCATATTTACGTCCACAACCACCGCTCTGATACCAGCTGTAACGACCCGAGAATTCGATTACCGGGAAGGCCCGATAACCCGAGACTCGCACCGCCGCCCACGAGCCAGGAGGGCTCAGAAGGGATAAAAGGAGTGTGGAGGCACAAAGAAATAGGAAATAAAGCAGGACAATTAAACAATTAACAGAAATAAATAAACAACTACAACTATAACAGAGTCCAGTCCAACAGAAAGTACAGTCTAAAGCAGTAAAACGTACCACATGCCAAGTGAACACTCAGCCCGGCAAGCTGGCAACTGAGAACCTCCGCTCCGCACCCTCGAACCTCGAGGAAGAACCACCACACCTGAAAAGTAGGGAATGAGTCTCCAAAACAGAGACTCAGCAGGGATCCCGCGGAACCTCAACCGGAAACAACAGCGGTACCGAAAAGGAAGGCTGCGAGAGCAACCACAATAGTAGGAACAGTAAACCCGGTGGCCAGTCGAAACACGGAACTACTACTACTCCTACTGTACCAGAAACACACCCTGACCTCACGGTCGAGGCTACCGAACTACACTAGTACCACTTACCGAAGTAAAAACACACGGCAACCACGCCGTAGAGGCCTGTCCCCCGGACACAGCCGACCTAGACACGTTGTCCGAGGTGCAACCCCGACCATCCGATCGCGGATACCGCACAACCACACGCAACTTCGGTAAAGCCACTAGCACTAGTTTCACGGCGCAGAAACCGACACGCGCCATGGCGAAACAACCGAAACTCAACGGTCGACACGACTGAAAACCTGAAGGTCAAAGTCACGGAAACTAACAGTATGTCACTCCCGACTCGACAGGAGTACCTCCCACTAGAAGCACAGTAGGTAGCATCCCCTGACGTCTTACACCGCACCGCAGGTGAACTGCCTGACGTGGTAGCGCCTACCAAAGGCACGAACACCGTACAAGTAACCACAAACAAGTGACTAGCTGGGGTCACGCCCGTCGACGTGCGTCCACTGTCCCCAACCACGTGTGCACACACAGACCACGCGTCCTAGGTCTGGCCCTCTGACCGATTTTTCCCTCAGCCGGACTCTGGCTGCAAGATGTGGGGCCCGACGGAAACCAGTCTAAAACCGTCCTCAGGGTAAGCCCGTACACCACTCCCTTGTGCGACCGGTACCGCGTACTGGTAGGCTACGACTAGTGGAGGGTCACTGAAGGAGTTGACTCTCAAGTCAATGGAAAATAACGTCCGCATCCGACGACATACGGGGACCACCCCACGTACCGGCCCTGTCGCACGGTGACCACAATTGGAGAAGAAACAGGACTCGCAGTCCACGGCCACGCACGCACCCTACGCGAGAGTCGAGAAAACTCAAGTGGCGCTAAGCCACTAGGCTCTGGACAGTCCTCTAGACGCACTACACCCAATGGTCCTTGAGTCACAAGACTCGTGGTCAAGACCGTTGTACGCAACAACACAAGGCCGTCAATCTAGTCCAATCTCTAGGTCTAAAACCACGGTAGCACGAGTACCGAGACAACTCACGAACAGTCAAGACCACTCCCTCGGGAAGGGAACGCAAAGGACTAAAGCCACCCACACGGGCCACACGGAAAACACAGAAGCACGATTCCCAAGGTAGCACACAAGCCGCCATGTCGATCTCCCATCCCAGGGCAGCGGGAAACCTCCAGCCCCAGGCCGGATAACTGGACTTGCAATCCAGGGCCAAACACATGGCCCACACGGGAATCGCCTTCCAAAGAGACCCACGACATGCGGGGGAGACCCCACCACACACACACCGATACACGGTGACTCGATCGAGCGTAACACGAAAACCCGGAACACGTGAGGTCACCCGGACCCACCACACCTATGGGCACGCTAATCGAGGTAACACTGCGCCTCCCGACACCCCAGAAACACGGACACAGAACCCACGGGGTGTCCGGGACACTCACGAGACCTAAAGTCAACCACTGGATCACAACCGGGTCGACCGGGGTCAAAACCACGCAGACAGGAACCGCCACGTAGTCACGGTCACCTGGGGACCGCGACCATTTCGGAAAACGGAGAACGGCGGGAAAACGCCCAAAAATCCACGCCACGCCCCCAAACATCCACGGATGAGGGGGAAAATATGGGGGAAGCTCCCCAGTAGTCCCTAGCATGCATCTATGGCCTCGGATCGGCCTAAAACGCAAAGAAACGCCAGATCGGGCGATCACTCCCCAAAACATGGTTTTCCCCAAAACGCCCCAAACGACCCGCTCGGCTCACCACGGCCTACAAAACTCACGGGAAATGAAGCGCACGAGCTGGGGGTCCATCTCCCTACCTTCACCAAAGATTTCGCGCACCGTGGACGCCGATCCACGAAGAAACGCCGTTAAAGCCTCGCCGTTCCACGAACCCACGGCCGAGCTTCACCGCGCCTCCACCGCCTCGATCTTCATCTATCCTCGCCCGTACCTCGCCCACGCTCCACCCCGTCGGTCGCCGGAGAGGAGAGAGCGTAAGAAGAGAGAGGGAGAGAAGAGAGAAATGAGAGAGAGAGAGAGAGAGAGAGAGAGAGAGAGAGAGAGAGAGAGAGAGAGAGAGAGAGTGGGGTTTATATAGGAGAATCCGGAAAATCAGAAAAATCCCGAAAAATAGAAAATCACACCCTCGCGATCCTCGGAACACACTGATCGCAATGGTACCACACTCGCCTAGGTGAACGGCCCGGTTCACCCGCAACGAGGTTCCGAAGGAATTACCGAAACACACACCGGGAATCGAAAAACACACGCTGAAAAACCGCGGAGCTCTTCCGGGCCTCCGAAACAACTCCGGATCGCGCCGATCCGAACCCGAAAGATGTCCGAAACATCATTTCGGACACAACGGAGCTGGATATACCGGAAACGCAGATCCGGGACCTGAGAAGAAGGATCCGAAAAACCCGGGGCATTACACTCAAGATGTCGTTGTGGACGTCAAAAAAAAAATTATGACGGTGACGATCATACGGCATTCACGTCCACGTGCGAGTCGAAGACGGGAAGGCCGAACAAACCCATACCTCGCCCGGGCAGGACGAGAACTTGCCCGGTGGCCTACTACCCATCAAGGGAGCCCCCTCGAGTAGAAGATACCACCACAATTCTCCAACCGGCCATGCCGAGAGCAGAATCAAAGAAAAGCTGGGAATTCTGGCATAGTCTCAGCATGCATCGAAAGTCACGCAAAGTCTGGGACAGAGTCCCAGAGGCTGTGAACGGAATATTGCAGAGGCCATACATCACAACCGGAACATTCCGGGAATGCCAACATTCATATAAACGGCCGCGACTTCGAAAAGAATCCGTTCGGTGCTTAAAACGGCGCGGAAGGGTCTTAAAGCGGCACGCCTTAAAATGGCACGCCCCACTTTATGCTCTAATACGAGCTCCCCTTGGTTTTGTTAAAACGGCGCCACCCCCCCCCCCTTATGCCTAAAACGGCGCACTCCCGTTGAAGGGCCACCCCTTTGAATTCACTAAAACGGCGCCGTTTTCACCCCTCATTCTCAAAGCCCATAGTAGACTATTCTCTGAAGCGTTTCCCCAGCGCGTAATCAACCCATCCCGTCATCAATGCGGTCCCCTGTTTCCTGCGAACAGCACGTCGACGAACAGCTTAAAATGACTAAACGTCTGCTTCGATCCGTTGGGCAACCAAGCATGTTCTTTAAACAGAAATTCTCGAGCCCTGCACCGCCGAATGGCCATTCCCGGCCGGCCGCCCACTCCCTTGCAGGTCACGGCGATGTTAACGTGGCTGGAGAAGGAGCTCGACAGCGAATCGGCGCGACGTGGGCAAGCGTCCGGCGCGCTCAGCTTCGAACAAATACTTGAGTGCTTCACCCTGTATATATAACAAGCATTTGTTAAGCAGGGGGCGGGCTCGGGTGGCTCTCTGGCGCGCGCAGGAAGAAAGAAAGGTTCCCGAGATGTGTGTGTAAGAGGAGAATAGGGGTGAGAGAGTTTCTTTTTCCCTCCTCCAAGGAGCTTCCATCGAAGAAGGCCGAAGGGTGAACAAGCTCTGTTCTCGTGCCGGAGAAGAAAAGGGAGAGAGAGAGGGGTGAGTGTGGGAGGTGAGTCGGGGGGGGGGGGTTCTGTGTTCGTTTTCCTTCCTCGACAGTATCTTCTTCCTCCCCCCTTCGATGTAGTCCATTTGTATCTTGGGATGAATCTCTTTCTATGCAAAAACTCCTTCCCCGTCGTGTGGATGAATAAAAGAAGAAAAGCCATTTTTTGCAACTCTAGTAGTCTATGTTCCAATATCTACTCTTCCTTTCCTCACTCTCTGATCATCCGGGGCCTTTGAGGTCCGCCTCTTCATGGCGTGACCCTCAAAGGAACCCGGCCAAAGGATGAGCATTCATTGCCCTTGTGGCGAACACTTGCCCCGCTTCAAAGAATCATCGCCCGTGAGTCGTGGTCGCTCTTGTAGGCTGGCCCTCGAGCGCTCCACACTCACATTTGGGTTCAGACCGCCGTGAGGCCACTCCGATATTTTGAGGGTCACCCCGGAGCAATCCGTTTGGTGGCCTTCGCTTCTCTCTGGCAAGCCCCGGTCTGGGGGAGATGCTGCCCAATTTTCGCCAGGGGATTAAGAACACTCAAGAACAAATGAAGAGGCCACCTGTCGCTGCCAAGAACAAGATGTTGGAAGCCTCTGTAAAGCAAGCCGAACACACAGTAACTCTATGAATTAAACTCCCCTGAATGAAACACATAATATCCACGCCGATCCATCTTAATAAACCACTTGAAACTCTTAAGCCTCCTCGTCACCAGCTTAATTTATTAACTGAGTGAGCAAACCAACACCAAACCGGGCTTCGGGTAAAAGAAAGGAAAGACACAGTCAACAGCAATGAAAACAACCCTCGGGAGAGTTTATCCCGGTGCGGGCTAATCCGGCACGGTTACTATTCCGCCACGCCGTTTTAAACCCACACTCAGAAATTCCATTTTTCTCCTATTCCAGCGCAGTTACTATTCCCCCACGCCGTTTTAACCCACACTCGAAACCCCTTTCGATTCTAATCCGGTGCCATCAAATACGGCGCGCATCACTATTCAAACACCATCTTCCCGGCTCCATCAAATACGGCGTGCCCCTTGGTGACCACCTAATCCGACGCCGTCTAAAGCGGCGCGCCCCATGGCCCCCTTCTCGTCATCTTGCATGCTATTCCGGCGCAGGTTAAAACAGCGCGCCCTCCCCTCATTCTGCCTCTTGAGGCATGCCATTCCGGCGCCGTTTAAAACGGCGCGCTCCTCTACTCTCACCTCTTCTTGCAACTTGTTAATACGGCGTGGCAAAAGAAAACCAAAGGAATGAAAAGAAGAAAGAAGACTATTGAAATTGAAGAATAAACAAGAGAATAAGGCCTAAATCAATAAACAAAATAGAAAGAATGGAATGGGAATAAACCATTTAATTCAATGATCAGAATAATGACAATAGTATGTCCCTGCTATAATTGAAATTTGCGTTGCAAGGGCACACATTGGTAAGCTCGGGCTACACACTTAACAACTCGCTTCCCCGGACTGTGCGTGAAGAGAAAACCAACGACGCCTTATGGCACCGGACATGGATCTCGGGAACCCCGTTATGGCCATAGTCCGGGACCATCTCGGGCCAATAGTTCGTTAAACTCGACCCGTCCCAACCAGGACCTAATCCCACATTCTCATTAAATTTGCCTTGTTCGCGACAGACATCTGTGCAGTTTTGTTACCGTCTTTTATGCTACAAACACGGACCTTCGTCCGAACACGAAGTGGCCCATGAGTGGCCGACATAGTCTGAACGTTCACGTCCCGATACGAGTTTCTAGCATAGTTCGTCTTTCACTATCCTCCTGCATTATTAGTATTCTCTTTAGGCTGTAGGGCCCCTATTCCTGGCAATCAATCAAGGGTGTTCCTCCGTATGGGGGATGTAAATAATGCCGTGGCCTTTATGGCATGGTGGGTTTTGGTCTCGACACGAATTACACAATCGTCTGATTAGTCAGATCGAGCGCATAATAAATCGTCACCTAGATGACTGGCATGCCCTCGCACTAAATAAATGAATTAACCTCAATCAACAAACGAACCGATTCTTTTCGAATTTTAGTGCGTCGACAAGTCTGGCACGCCCGGTGGGACCGAAATCACCCTTCATCTCTTTGCCGGGACTAAGGGCCCTACGGCCCCTTTCTTGTAATACTAATTGTATGGTTTGCAAATGCAGAGTTGCATTTCGGACACCAGGATAGCCCCCACATTCGGTAAACAGGCCGTCGAGAGCCATGTTCGGAACGGCTACTTGGCCGTCCCCCTCAGCTTTGGGAGCTTCTCTCCCGTGGTAGGCTTCCCCAACTTCCTCGGGGTAGCCTTCACGAACCTGTTGGACGTGGAAGCATCTGACAGGACTGAAAGCAACGCTCTTATCCAGGTGGCCGCCAAAGCTGCTGCCGGCCGATCAATGGCCGAAACTTCCAAGACTGTCCCGATCGGGACGCTGAGCTGCAACGTGCACCATGTGCACCAAACTGCCGGCCCATCTCACCAGGGGTCGGCCTCTCACCAGAGGAGGCTCCGGAGGAGCCATGCCATGACATCACCCCGAGGCCGGTTCTCCAGCACCGGCAAGTCTTCTCTCATCGGGGCTGTCCGAGTGCATCTTACCGGACAACGTTCTGAGGTGATCCCGGATTGTATTGTACCCACCGTACTAGTGCGCAACTCTTTTCAGGCACTAGAGAAGATGAAGGGTAGGATGACGCCCACCATTCCGGCCCCAGCGCCGCAGCAGCAGTTGGCCTCCAGGCCCACCAAAGCTAACCAAGTTTGGGTTCCCAATGGGGCATGGTTCACCTCACCAGCCCGGGCAGGGCCCAACACCTTCCACCCGGCAAGGGCATAACAAGGAGATTGGGACAGGACATCGGCCCCCATCCGCCAGCCGGCATTAACTACACCGGCCCCATCGGAGAACATCCACCGTCGACACTACCGACGTCACTATCAGGCTGCCCGTGTGGAGCCTGCAACCCACATGCCCGTTGCTGCCAACAGGGCGACATCACCGGCTTCTCCTCTTAATCAAGACTGGGAAGGAGTGGAGCAAGCCATGAGGAACTACTTGCGGGGCCCGGGGAGCACTCCCCTGAGTCGCCAGAGATTACTGGGGTCAGTAGCCTCCGCCTTTGAAGAAGAAGAGACCCGACCGGTGCCCAGCGTCGAGTCAAGAAGCTGCTCTGAGGAGTGCTATCAGTCCCCGCTGAGGGAAGAAGTGAAGTCACGGAGATCGGTCTTTGATAGATTGGTCTTCCCAGGTAAGCCGTCGAGAAGAAAGGCAAGAAGAGGCAGAGACCTGAGGGTCTATACCTGCAACATGGCAGGGGTATCTGGTCGGTACAGGGCTCTACCAACAGAGCCCGAAGAAATGTCCAGGCTTGACACAAGGCCAGGGCCTCTTACCAGAAGAGGGAAAGCGGCAATTGAGCAGACACAAGTCCACACTGGAGGAGCTAACTATGAGGAACCTTCAATGTCCTTGGCTGCCAATGTTATTACAGAAGGCACTGCGGTAGGACCATCCACTTCATTCGAAGAGGCGCCGATCGAATAAGGAGGAGGCACCCCTAGCCTTTCCATGAACGACCCCGCGGTATTGCATATGATGTAGCAGTATCAACGGGAGATCCAATTGTTAAGGAAGCAATTGACTGAAAGAGTTGCTCAGCCCTCGACATCCAGGCAGACTAAAGCATTGCCAGAGACCCCCGGGGGCAACGGTCAGGCCTCGGAAGCTTCTCCGCAAGAGACGGTGTCTCCCCCAATACCTACCTACACTGGTGGCGTACCCCTGCATCAGACACAACATGTCACACCGGCCGCGCCACCGAACCTGCCATTCCAGGGGTCCACTATTGCACCTCAGGCGACAGTGTTAACAGCGCCGCTGGCGCAACCGGCCCATTTCTATCCAAACCCGGTTGACCCGGCAACGGTGAGCAGACTAATGCTCGAACAAATGATAGACATGAAGTTGGCAGAGAGGAGAGATGGTGATCACACGCCATTTGACGTATACCGGGTACCTTACCCGGCACACTATGCTGCCAAGAGGCTTCCGGTCGGCATCACCAAGCCGCCGAAGTCTGAGAAATTTAATGGGCAAGGGTCTCCCAGGGAGCACATTACCTATTATGTGAATGTTATGGGGTATCTATTCGCCGATGAAGCTTATCTTCTCAAGTTCTTCGGCTTGACACTTACCGGGCTCGCTTTCGAATGGTACTCGAGCTTGCCCGCCGGGTCCATTGCAGACTGGCCCGATATGCAGAAGAAATTCAAGGAAAGGTTCTACATAGCTGAGCGGGAGGTAACCGTGGCAGAGCTTTCTGCCACAAGACAGAGAAATGATGAGTCGGCACTCGACTACATAAAGAGGTGGAGGAACCTCAGCATGAGGTGCAAACGCCCCCCGCATCAGGAGGACGCAGTGCAGATCTATAAACAGAATCTGAAGAAGGAAATCCTTGAGAGGATGATAGGTGCTGAGGTAAGGTCATTTGACCATCTGAATAACATAGTGGCAGAGATCGAGGCATTCCTTGCTCGATACTCTTCCACCCCAGCTGCAGCAAGCTAGAGGGCTAGGCAGGTCGAGAAAAGACCAATACCGCCGGAAGTTCACACACTGGACTTCGAAGCTTTCGAGAAGCAAAGAGAGAAAGCCAAAGAGACAGCCGACCCTCCTCCGCCCAGGTCCACTGAACGGCGGGAAGGTCCCTCCATGCGGGAGAAGATGAGGAATAAATTGTATTCTTTTCCTAGAGACAAAGCCCGGGTCCTGTTTGAATGGGCCACCAGGTACAACAAGATCACATTACCAGATCCGAAGAGGCCTGGTGACTTGAAGAAAAAGGATGATCCTCGCTTTTGCCCATACCGTCAGATGCTTGGGCATACCATTGAGGATTGTTACATCTTCAAGGACGTCATTGAGTCCTTAATCAAGAAGGGAGAGCTGGACATGGGGGAGCTCAGAGTGGATCCTCCGCACCCGCACGAGATGCCGAACATCGGCACCACTGTCAACATGGTATCTTTATACCAGCAGCTACCTGAAGAATGGGCGGAGGCCAGTACACAGACTACTTATCAAGCCTTCGTTTGTAATGTTTGGGACTCTCGGTCGGATATTCCTTCCGTCGGACTAGGACCTTCATTACGGGACCTCCGTAAGCCCCCGCGAGCCTGGGATTCCCACTGGGATGCTGGGTAGGTGGTACCACCAAAGCCTGAACCTGTGTACGTGATCGAATCGCTTGGATTATCGTGTTGTGAGTCACGGCTCAACTTGGACACCCTGAGGTTTGCGCGGACCGACAGGGACCGTTTGGCTCACTGGGCGGCCCATTAAGAACCGTGCAACTCTGGCTAAGTGCCACTTACCTTGGTCGATTAACCTTGTTCTATCTTTGACCAAATCACATTTGGATCGACCCGATAAGCCCTAGGCTGACCAAGTGGACAATGGGCTGGACCTGGTTCAGTTCTGCCCCACTTATGATAGCCCGGAGCCCATTTGGGTAGATTTCTATTTCCTTGTGCTAAGTTCTGTCGAACGGACTAATTTGAACCGCCCACGTCATAGAGCGGATCTTATTGGACCGTCCACCCGTTGAGTGGCCCCATAAGGCCCGTTTATTTTGTTCTTGGGCTCCCAGCTCTGCTAGCCTTGAGCGGTCCATTATTGACCATCCAATTCTTTGAACGGCTCAACATGGACCGTGTACCCTTGACTTCGATGAGGCTGATCCTCAGCCCATTTCTGTCCTGAATGGTCCAGTATCGACCGTGTATGGTTTGAGCGGGCCAGTGTGAATCGCTTATCATCCAGAAGTGATTTTTCGTGATTATTCGTGTTTGAACCCAAGGACCTGATTGGTTCTTGATAACTTGAATTTTTGGTCCAAATATCTCTTCAACTTATCCTTGGGATCCTCCGAGGTAAGTTATACCTTGACATTATTGGCCATTTAACTTGATTAATGTCTAGACATAACTTGGGATCTTGGATCCAAGAAATCAATGCCAACACATCATAAGGGCCCGGTCTGGTCTTGGGAGGAGCGCCCGAAAAATATTTGTGCCCCGGGGAGTTTGAATGACATGGTGAGGCATTGCACCGAGTGCATGACTAGCGTGATGTCTACGACAGTAATATAGTACTTGAAGTTTTCTTGACTTGGTTAGTTCTTGCTTGATTGGCCAATTTCTAGTTATATCTTTATCTTGCCTTCGTTCGATTATCTTGTTGTCATATTATCATTTCATTTCATTCTTTATTTTTTGCGCTTAAAAATGCAATTTAATTGGTTAATCACTTAAATATGCCTGTTATTACCTACTGAGCGTTCGCTCACCCAGTTGTTTCCCCCTTTTCAGGTAGGTCAGGAGAGGATTCACAGACTGATGGGGATGGGCAAGAGTGATGACCTTGGAGTGAGCCAGTTTGAAGCCTATGGATCTAGTCGTTGTATTTGTGTCTATTTATGTTGTGAGAGGATTGTAATTTGAATTCAGCAATGTAATAGTGTTAAGTGGATGTTGTCGAAAGATTATTTTAGGGAGTCTATGTGTTTGGAACCTAGATTATGTAAATATTATTTAGTGAATGGAGTTGTGTGTTGTTGATCTCTTAGCTTTAGCACATCATGTCTGTAAATCAACATATTATTATTACTTGTTTCTACTGCCAGTCCTGATATTCCGCGTCGGGCCGTGACAGTTAGGTGGTATCAGAGCCTAGGTTTCTAATATTCCTTGGTTTTCTAAGTTCTAAGATTCTAAGTGATGTCGTAGAACCTACAACCTTGCTATAAGTCTAAGAATCCAACCTAGTGAGAATTGGGTAGAGACTTGGGTTGAGTTAATAAACAAATTCTAAACTATTCCTTCTAAATGATCCTAAAATAATTTATTCTACGTATATGACATTCTAATGGTTGCTGAACGTGTGCAATGGCGAGATATGCAGCGAACAGTTCAAGGACTCACTCAGGCCTTGCAGCAAGTGGCCCAAGGTGGAGCGGCAAATCATGGAGCTGGCGATCTTCACTGGAATTTCCGTGGGATGAATCCCCCACGTTTTGGAGGCTCGACCGACCCCGATGAAGTCGAGCACTGGTTGAAGGAGATTGAGAGGATCTTCAAAGTGATGCAGTGCAGTGACCAGGAGTGTGTTCTTCTAATGACTTTCTAGCTAGAACGTGATGCGAGAACATGGTGGGATGCAGTAAAGGTGACCCTCGGTGATAGGCAAATCTCGTGGAAGGAGTTTGAGGAATTCTTTAACAGTAAATACTTTTCTGACAGAGTCCAAGAAAAGAAATCCGCTGAGTTTACTGCTCTGAAGTAGCAGAGTTTATCTGTGGCAGAGTATGAAGCTCAATTCTCTAGACTTTCTCGTTACGCCACTCACTTGATTTCCACAGAAAAGATGAAGGCGAAGCGTTTTCTCAACGGGCTAAAGTTACATTATATTAATCAATTGGCGCCAATGGAAATTCAGACATATGCGGAGATGGTAAGGAAAGCTCAAGTTTTGGAAGACACCTTGGAGATGACGGAGAGAATCCGTGGGAAGAATGTTACGAAGGAGCAACCTACTGGATCCGGGAACCCTAAACTCGGCAATGGCAAGAAGAGGCCCAATGGAGGGTCTGGTTCGTGGAAGGGTAAGGTCCCAAAGAATGAAGACAAGAAACCTGGCACGATCGTGCCATTTAAGGGCGTGTGCAAGTTTTGTGACCGTTCAGGTCACAGGATAGAAGAGTGCTAGCACAAGCTGGGTGCCTATCTGCGTTGTGGTAGTAGGGACCATCGTATTCCTGAGTGTCCCCTTTTGTCAGATCAAGCGACTCCGACTAAGCCGCAAGGAAACAAGAAACAGCAGGGCAAGCTCCAGGTCCTACAGGAAGATGATGCAGGAACCACCGAGGAGGGTGGGCTCGTTGAAGGTACTCTTGTTATTCATGATAAGCAAGCATTCGTTCTCTTTGATACCGGTGCCACTCATTCTTTTGTCTCTCGGAAATTTACGAAGTCTTTGGTTGTGAAGCCGGTTTTGATGAATTCTCCATTAGAGATATCAACCCCTATTGGTTCTAGTTCTGCAATTAAGTATTTCTATCCTTCTAGTAAGGTTATGATTAATGAACAGAACTTGCCAGCTAATTTAGTTTGTATGGATATGAAAGACTATGATGTAATTATAGGAGCAGATTGGTTGGCTAAGCATGAGGCCCATGTTCATTGTAGTTCCAGTTCCGTGTCTTTTTCTAGACACCCGGGACTTTCCTTTATAGGGGTTAGGCACCATAAGTCTATGCCACTTATTTCGGCCCTCCGAGCTGATAAGTTGTTAAGAAGAGGATGTCAGGCTTTCCTAGCCTTTGTTTATGTGACCCCTGAGAAGAAGATTGAGATTCAGGACATTCCTATTGTCCGAGATTTTTCAGATATTTTTCCTAAGGAATTGCCAGGACTTCCACCAGAGAGGGAAGTGATCTTTTCTATTGATTTAATTCCTGGCGCGACCCCTGTTTCCAAGGCTCCTTATTGTATGTCTCCTGCGGAGCTGAGGGAATTGAAGCAGCAGTTAATGGAATTACTTGAGAAGGGGTTCATTCGTCCAAGTACATCCCCGTGGGGAGCTCCAGTATTATTTGTCCGGAAGAAGGATGGTTCGATGAGGTTGTGCATCGATTATCGGCAATTGAATCAGCTAACTATCAAGAACAAGTACCCATTGCTGAGAATTGATGAATTATTTGATCAGATAGCAGGAGCTCAGTATTTTTCTAAGATTGATCTCCGATCAGGATATCATCAGTTGCGAATCAAGGGTGAAGATATTTATAAAACGGCATTCCGTAGCAAGTATGGGCATTTTGATTTTGTGGTTATGCCTTTTGGACTAACGAATGCACCCGCATCTTTCATGCAGTTGATGAACAATGTGTTTCGGCCCTATCTTGATCGATGGGTCGTAGTGTTTATTGATGACATCTTGATTTATTCTAAGAGAGAAGAGGAAAAAAAAGGAGGAGCATGCCGAGCATCTGAGGATGGCGTTGTAATTATTGAGAGACCATCAGCTATACGCCAAGTTTAGTAAGTGTGAATTCTTGCTGCAAGAGGTGTCCTTTTTAGGGCATATTATTACAAAGGAAGGTATTTTCGTTGACCCCTCGAAGGTAGAGGCAGTGAAGAATTGGGATAGGCCTGCTAGTGTGACTGAAGTTAGAAGTTTCCTAGGCCTAGCAGGTTATTACCGAAGTTTTATTAAGGATTTCTCCAAGATTGATGTACCTTTAACAAGATTAACATGTAAGGAGAACAAATTTGATTGGTCTGAGGATTGCGAGAGAAGTTTTCAAACCTTGAAGGAATGTCTAACTACTGCCCCTGTGTTGACTTTACCATCAGGAGAAGGAGGTTTCGTGGTGTATACGGATGCTTCAGGCATTGGTCTAGGTTGTGTGCTCATGCAGCATGGGAAAGTGATAGCCTATTCTTCTAGGCAGTTGAGGAAGCATGAAGAGAACTATCATGTTCATGATTTGGAACTTACAGCGGTGGTGTTTGCCTTGAAGATATGGAGGCACTACTTGTATGGAGAGGCATTTACGGTGTTCTCAGATCATAAGAGTCTGAAGTATTTATTTTCTCAAAAGGAACTCAATATGAGGCAGAGGAGATGGCTCGAATATTTAAAGGACTTTGACTTCTCTATAGAATACCATCCTGGAAAAGGGAATGTAGTAGCAGATGCCTTGAGTCGCAAGCCAATAGCTAAATTGTCGCATCTTATGTTACAAGAATGGAGGCTGTTGGAGCAGTTAGCTAGTTTGGATCTCAATGTTGATAAGGATCGGGTTACGATCGCTCAGATTCAACTCAGACCAGAATTGTTAATGGAAATCAAGACCTTGCAAGATAACGACCCAGAGTTGGTAGAGATCAAGATAATTTGAGTAGCAGACCTGATTTCATGATGGCTGACGATGGCAGATTGTTGTTTCAAGGAAGGACCTGTGTACCTGATGTAGCAGAAATCAAGAATAAGATTCTCGAAGAAGCTTATAGATCCAGATACACTATTCATCCTGGAGGTACTAAGATTTTTAAGGATTTGAAAAGATCCTTTTGGTGGCCGAATATGAAGAAGGAAATTACAGAATTCGTGAGTATATGCTTAGTGTGTCAGCAAGTCAAGGCTGAGCATTTCAGACCTGCAGGAAAACTGAAACCACTTGATATATCCCAATGGAAGTGGGAAAGTATTGGTATGGAATTTATTATGGGTCTACCTAGGACTCGCAGTGGATTCGATGCAATATGGGTTATTATTGACAGATTGATGAAGTCTGCTCATTTCTTGTCCATTAAGTCTAAGTGGATGGTAGACGTCTTGGCGGCTCTATATATGAAGGAAGTTGTAAGACTCCATGGTATTCCGGTCAGCATTGTGTCTGATAGAGATCCCAGATTCACCTCATATTTTTGGAAAGGATTGCAAGAATCTTTGGGAACCCGTCTGAATTTCAGTACTACTTTTCATCCACAAATAGACGGACAGACTGAAAGAACCAACCAGATAGTGGAAGATATGCTTAGAGCCTGCATGATTGATTTTGGAGGTGGTTGGAGTGATCACTTGGCTTTGATTGAATTCGCCTACAATAACAGTTATCAGTCTAGCATTTAGATGGCTCCGTTTGAAGCTTTGTATGGAAGAAGCTGTCTATCTCCATTATGTTGGGATGACGTGTTAGGTTAGGTGCAAGTATTCAGAGGGGGGGGGGGTGAATGAATATAGCCTATAAAAACTTTCACCCAATATAAACTTTCGCTCAATTAGAATTTCGCTCACTCAACAGATTAAACACTTAGAACAAAATCTGATCAATTCATCTAATGAACTTGTGATCAAACACTTGGAGCGCCCCTATGCAAACATCTAGCGGAAGCAAACCATAAGCAATCAAACCACAATGCAAGAGGGGTTTTTAGGTGGTTCGGTCCTGCAGACCTACATCCACCCCACACTCAACCCGAGTGTGGCTTCACTAACAGCTGGGCAACACAGCTTGCCAACAGACGCTGATACACAGCTTACCCAGGGGAATAACCTCCCCTCTTCCTCCTACACGGAGGGAACCTCTAGCAACCCACGGTCACTAGAAATCAGAGACTCACGTCTCTCTTCCTCTATACCAAGAGGGAACCCCACTAGTAGCAGCCCCGCTACCAGTGAACCAGCCAGTAGCACTCTGCTACCAGCAATCCACCAGAGGCCTAGCCTCTCTTCCTCCTAGCCCGGAGGGAACCCACAAGCAGCCCCCCTGCTGCTTGCAAACATGAGATCAGATCTCCCTTCTCCTGACCCACCAGGAGGAACCCGACCTCAGTCCAGAGGATCGGAAGAACAAGGATAACCAAATGAAAATGGAAAAAAAAAACACGAAATGAAAATAACTTCAGCAACCAGAAAGCTGAAAAATGAAATGCACAATGTGGCTCTCAACGGAGCTGACTGGCCTGGATCTGATCCACGGTCCAGTAGACAGATCTTCAGTAACTTTCTTCCTTTTTCTCCACAAACTCTCTCTCTCTTTCTTTCTCTTCTGCTCTCCTTTTCTCTCACGCTGTTCTCTCCTTCTTCTCTTCAACTCTTTTTTTCTTCTTCTTCTCTTCTGGCCTATCTCTCTCGAGTTCTCTTTTTGCTCTCAGATGGCCTCTTTTGCTTCACTTCTTCCTTGGAGTGAGATATTCTTTTCTGAAGATGAAGAAGGATTTATATACCAATAACAGGGGCTCCGGAGGATAGGGCAGAGACGCCCTAGAGAGCTTCGATGGGTTGGTCCATGTGGTGAAGTAGCAGGCCCCAGCTTCCACGTGTCTGACTGCTGGCACGTCCTTTGTTATAGGATCACGTGCCCTTTCATAATTGGGGTCTCCTTGTACTGCATCGAAATATTCTAGTAATTTACCACACTTACTGTTTCTGGAAACTGACCGCGTTGACGCACTGGCATCACTGCGTCTACTCTTTGCGTGTACACATTTGAATTTGCCCCACAGCGTCGACCCTGCTGTGGATAGCGTTGACGCGTTGAAGACAGCCAGAGATAAGTCGGCCCTTTCTTGAACTGCTGCGTCGATGCTGCCAGTTGGTGGCGTTGACGCACGGATGAAAATCAGAAGTGTGTATTGGCCTCTCTTCCGCCGCTGCGTCGACGCTACTTGTTGATGGCGTTGACGCACGAACATGTACATTAAGGCCTGTCTTGCCTTGAATATTGGCGTCTCTTAAGCCGCTGCGTCGACGCTGCTCCATTGTGGCGTTGACGCAGTGGAAGATATCGTGAAGGCTTCGTCAACTGATGCGTGGACGCTTTAAGCTCCCAGCGTCGACCCTGTTCCCTTCAGCAACAAGAAAGAAGTCATAAGATTTAAGTATGTACATTGCAGTGTATATACTTCGTTGTATAGACTTGTGAAGGCAAATGCAACGTATAGACTTGGTAAAACAAGGTCCAGTGTAGTCTTGGTAAAGTGAAGTCCAGTGTATAGACTTCAGTTAAGTTCAAGCCTCTAACATTTGAATGTATAGAGTTGAAACCTGACAACCCAATGTGTAGACTTGAAGCTTGAAAGGATGTATAGACTTTACATAACACAGTCCGATGAATAGACTTGGAAATTCAACAGAAGACTGTATACACTTGACGAAACAATCCAATGTATAGACTTTAGGCAAGGAGGCCGATGTATATACTCCGAGAAGTGATGCATAGTTCACGCTGTACAGACTTTGTTACCCAAACGAATGAATAGACTTTGCCACAGTCTAATGTATAGACTTGAAGAAACTGAACTGAAGAGTCGACGCATCAGCTCAAGGAGTTGACGCATTACTGTGTGGACAGAGACAAATATGACTGAAGGGTCGACGCATCAGCATGGGTGGGTCGACGCACTACTGTTCATACTAACTAAGCAGAGTGTAGCAATGAATGCTTTATGCATCAGTTAACATGACTGAACATCAAATATGTTAAACTAAACTGAGCAGCAAGATGACTGAACATTTGATAGACTGAGTTATGATCAGAAAATAACTGAATAACAGCATGATGACTCACAGTGATTAACTCACATCAAAAATCAATCATCAAAACCATCATCAAAATCACAGGGGCACAACAATCTCCCCCTTTTTGATGATGGCAACACTTTCAACACATTGAGTCATTCTGATGATGTGAGCAGCAAGCAAGATGACTCAAATTATTCTCCCCCTTTGACTTCATCAAAAAGAAAATAATTTGAGAAATTAAAGCATGTATAAAAATTCAGTCAATTTCTCCCTTTTGTAAGAACACAATACTCCCCCTTTAAGAGTTTCAGCAAAAAGTCATTAGTTAGAGATGATCAAAGGAAGCCAGCATGCAATGATTGAATAAAAAAAAACTCCCCCTTTTTGGCAAACAATCTCCCTCATTTGGTATAGTCAAGATGAACCATGGAAAGAGGTATGAATGCAGATGCAGATACCAGAAATATGAATGTCAGAGCACAATTCTTCTCCTTCTATACAGTATGATGCATATGACAAGGAGGCTCCCCCTTAATAAATGGAACCTTATGAAATGAATGAGAAGGAGACCACAGGGGCAAACAAGGAGAAGTTCAGGTCAATGAGCCAAGGACAATGAGCAAAGGAATTTCAGATAAGCTTCAAACAGAAGGAATTCAATCAGATTTTCAAGGAAATGTCATTCTCATAAATCCAAATCAGAATATTTCAAAGTTTTCCATTATAAGGGCTTGTGAATGATTTTTATTGATCAGCATGGTTTAAACATGATGTATGCAGAGTTTATCAATAAAATTCTGTATTGATATCTAAAACCATGGTTTAATAAAAATGAACCAAACCCTCATATTTATCTTGATTAATCTCCCTTTCTCTTACACAATCAAATTTATTGACTTCTTTCAGAATTACATGCATCAGTATTGAAATCAAGCAATTATGAAGTCATATGATTTTGTCTAGGGTTGTAGCAATTTGATTTTAGCATCAATATTCAGATATTTCAATTTGTTCAACATTTTTTCATGCTACAAATTTTATGAGCACTCTAGTTCAGTGCACACCTTGTAACTAGAGGATATACCTTGATTAGAGGCCAATATCCCTAAGCACTTAGTGTGACTAACTGTCATACTTTATATGAGCAGAGATAGCATTTACACATCATGACACACTGTAAATCATTTCTTGATGAGTGAGTTATATTTCTCAGTGTGCGTGCCATTGCTCTACCTGATTTTCAATGAGATTTTATTCTGCAGAGTTGACTAAGACACCTCATGACACAGTCCTTTGGACATAGTTTCTCAGTGACCAAAGTCATTGCTCTGACAACAATTACCCTTTAGACAATTCAGACAAATTCATTTGCTTCAAAATAATAACAACTTTATGTACTTAACCAAATAAAGCCATGAATTCAAAAATGCAGATTTTAGAAGATTTTACAAGACACAGCATGAAACAGATGGTTAAGGTTTATTAAACAAGCTTCAGATATTTTTAAGAGATTTTAAAGCTAAACTCATTGAATACATTAAACTTAAATCACATGAGTTATTTCAGTCATTCATAAAAACGTATAATAGAAGATTTCTAGTTCAAGAATTTTTCAGATTTATGATTGAGATAGTCCCATTGAAATCTTCATGACAGACTGATAGATTTCTGAAGCCAAATGATACCAATTGATAGGAGAGATTTTGAAGCTCAATGTTTTCAACAATATGTTCAAGGTCTGTCAACAAAATCAATAAGGAAGGATATGCAATGAATTCTCACATGAGTATACATTTGACAACCTATATGCAATGCATTGACTCCCCCTCACAATATGCATTCAGTTCAGATTTTCAGAAATTTCAGAGTGCATGATCAGAAAAAAATTCAACTGGCAGATGATGAATGAATATGCAAGAACATATTTAATATGCATGCACTAGATGAAACTAAGAACAGGATATGCAAGAATACATCAAACCAGATATGCAATGAGTTTCAAAATGGGAAATACAGAGAGATTACCTGAAAAGTGTGAGAATGGGGTTTTTCATTCTTGAGTGCCTTGGATCATTACCCCTTTATTCCATCCAAGGCACACCTGCTAGGCACCTTCCTATTTTCCACTAGTAGGAACCCAAGTGGTCTTGGGTCTTGCATAGTAATTAGCCCCTTTTGGGACTGCCTGCATCTTTTTCTGTGCCAAATAGTCATCAGAGTTCATAATAAAACAGTTATGCATTGAGTGCCCAGACAGCCCACAATAGTGGCATGAACTAGCAGGTTTCATGTTCCTCTTATGTATACTAGCATGAACTTGAGCATTATAAGAGTGAGCATGAGGGTTTATGTTATTATTATGAAATTTTTTTTTCATGACCAGCTACCCTACAAGCAGCAACTTGGTGGCCTGGTCTTCTGCAATTTGAGCAAACAGGAATTCTTTTAGAAACAAGTTTGTTCCTACAAACATCTTTGGAATTTCTATTCCTACCCTAGACATGCCAGCAGTCCTTGACTGCATGGCCATGCTTCCCACAATGGGAGCAGAAAGGGGACTTTCTTCTAAAAGAACTTGCCCAACATTCAGTGGCCTTGTGCCCAAGCTTGTTACAATTAAAACATTCGACATGCTGGTTCAGAGAAGCAGTTTTGTTTATATTAAAAGCATGTTGGTTAGCATAAGATTTAGCATTATGTGAGAGTGGTTTTTTCTTTCCATTTGCAAACCAACAGTGAGCAAGGGTGTGGCCTAATCTACCACAATGAGAGCATTCACTTTTCTTTGAATGAACAACATGTTTTTTATCATGATATTTCCTAGCATTCAAATCATCCAGTTCGTTTAATTCACACTCATGCATCAAATGGCCAATTCTATGGCAGTAATAACATGACATTTTGTAGCAACCCTAATAAATGAATAATTGAAATGAATTAAAACATATATATTACAGAAGTAATATATATAAAAGGAATAGGGTTAATTTGACGAAATAAAATAAATTAAAAATAACGCCTCTTATTAGGGCGTTAATTCAAAAAGAAACGCCTCTATCAAAGGCGTGACTAAAGAAAGGACGCCCACACGTGCGGTCGTCAACTCACGCGACCAAATGGGTAAGTAAAAGAAACGCCTCTATCTTGGGCGTGTTTTAAAACAAGAAACGCCCTTTTTCAAGGCGCTTTTTAAGAAACGCCCTTATGCAAGGCGTCAATTAAAGAATACACGCCCTGACCTAAGGCGTTAATTCAGTTCGTGAACCGATCGAACCCAGAACTTATCCAAGGAAAGATTAACCTAATCTAGTAAGTGTCTATTAGAGTAAGGACTCTATTAAGGATATATTACCCTCAATCAAACACTACTCTTGTTAGGACTTCAAAATCCTATAAATAACATGTTCGATCGAACCCTAAAACCCATTTGATCGAACGTCTGCTGCTAGGTACGTGAAGAACATATGTTCTTCTATTTTCTTCTTCTGTTCTTTTTTTTTTATGAACGTAGCATGAGAAGAATTAATATTCTTCGTTTCCTCTCCAGGTTGACGGAAGAACGATTGTTCTTCTTCTATTAAGTTGCAGTTGAAGCTTCAAAGCCCTTTCATCTCCTTCATCCAGATCATAAGGTAGGATTTTCTCAAGTTACTGTAGCCCAAATAATTTAAGACAAGACTTATATACGTATTGACATGACATGCATACGGTTTAATATGGTTTTATTATGTTTCTGCAATATTTTGAAAGAGACGCCCCTGTCCAGGGCGCTAATTTACAAGACACGACCATGTCCAAGTCGTCAATTTCATATTTACCCTGTACACAGGCGTTAATTTCATGTAAATCTTCGGAACGGATTATCCATGCAATTACATGAAATCAATCAATAATTGTTAACGGTTAAAAGTCAATAAGCATGAAACATCAAATCCAATATACTGCATCTGAATTACTGCCAATTTTCTGTCATGACTATATGATTGTTATCCTTGATTATCGTGCAAATCTTGCTAATTCCTGATATTTCTTGAATTCACGACCTAGACTAGGTCGTTTTTCCCTGTGGTAACGCCCCATCACAGGGCGTGAATTAAAAATAAACGCCCCTTACTAGGGCGCGTATCTGTTAAAATCCTGGAATATATATTCTGAGAAAATAAGAATTTAATGATTAACGCCCCTGCCAAGGGCGCGTTTTTGATAATTTCTGAAAATAAATATGTTCTGAAAATTATTGTAAATAAAAGACGCCTGCTACAGTAGTCGTCAACTCTTGAAGAAACGCCCCTGACGAAGGCGCGTTTTAGATAAATTATTGAAATTATTGAAAATTCTGCAAAAACGGACCATATGTAAACGCCCTTCTGTTAGGCGTTAATTACTTGAGAAACGACTTGACCTAAGTCGTTATTTTACTGTAAACTGATTTTTCCTCTGATTTGCTAACCGATGGTTTTATATATCATAATATATATACATATCGGCACTATTCTCCACTCCGTGAGTATAGTCCCACTTTTCACGGTGTTTTATCGATCACACTCAATTCTCATTGACATACAAGCTCTCCATTGGACATTCCGTTCCTTTGGACTAGCGAGTTAGTCATAGAGACCTCCGTAAGACTCCTCGTAGCCTTGGATTCCCTCAAGGCCGACTGAGCTGGTTGTACCCTAAAAACCCATTACACTATTGATGCCATGTCACTCTAAAGAAACATGGTATACCGGCTCTTATGATTATACAAAGAGTATATCATAAGAAATTCTTGATGGGATGATGATATCATGCCATATCGTGTCATTCTTGTAAACCCCAATTCTATGATAAGAATGAGGGTATCTTACTTTGATATGCTGTTCATGTGGACCTCAATTCTATATAAAGAATGTCCATATTGATTTGTCATGGTACCTAAGTTAAGGGAACCATATTCTACCTAGTTTTATCGATATCGTGATTATACCGTTATTATCGCCATTCTATGTCCTTTGTCATATTTTGGACTCTATTCTATCAAAGTTGTCATACGTGTCTACAAGCTTGATTATTGAAATTCTATGTTGGCTATAAACAAGAGTGGATGTCAAAACACATGATAAATGCCTGCGCTTATAGGGCCCGATCTGGTCCTGGGAGGAGCACCCGAAAGTACTTGTGCCCATGGGAGTTAAAATGATAAGGTATCTGGCATTATACCGAGTACTTGACTTGCTTGATTGGACATTCCACACACATCTTGTACTTGACTCGTACTTGACATGAAATGATATGCGTGGCCCGAAAAAGGGTAATTTACTTGCTTGATACATGATAGCCAAGGTTCTTGACATGACTCGATAATGGTACTTGCTTGAATATCTTGAATAACTTGTATCTTGTTCATGAAAGTTCATCTTATTTCTTTGATATTACATTCTCTCTATCTTGTCGTTTCATGCGAGCATGCATAGCTTTATTGCATCCATGAAAATGTAATTACTTAAACCACTTGCTAGTACTTGAGATATAATTTCCTACTGAGCGTTCGCTCATCCCGTTTGTCCCTTTTTACTTTTCAGGTAAGTCCGACGACGATGGAAGTCAATCGGATGGGAATTGTCAAGAGTGAAGAGATAGAGCTTCTACAAGTGTCGTCTAGTCTTTTCCATAGTTTCTTGAGTCAACTATGTATTCTTTTCCTTTTTATTTAACAGAGTATTGGATTTGTAATAGTCTATCCATTATGGAATAAAGGATTGGGTTATCTTGCTATTTTGCGCATCTCTGTCTTTGTGTCGAATACACGACCACTCTGATTGACATGATTGATATAGACACGTCGCGCATCTCCGGGTATCTTCCGCGCTCGGGGCGTGACAGTCTTTGTGGTATCAGAGCCTAAGGTATTCAATTCCTAGGAAACCCAAGTCCAAGGATAGGTTTCAAAACCTTTAACCAAGTGAGAGTGGGTAGAACCAAGGGTTAAATGATCAATGAGTCCTTTATAAGATCATAGTGATATAATACTAACATAGCTATTGTAATTGTAGGATAATGGCTGCCGAACGTGCTCAATGGCGCAACATGCAGCGTACCCTTCAAGGGATGACCCAAGTGCTACAACAGGTAGCACAAGGTGGTGCTCCACGAGCTGGAAGCTTACACCAAGCATTCAAGAATATGAGTCCCCCGAAGTTCATGGGATCGACCGATCCAGACGATGCCGAGCATCGGGTTCGGGAGATTGAACGTATATTCCGTGTCATGCAATGCACGGATCAGGACAAAGTCTTATTAGCTACTTTCCAGTTAGAAAAGGATGCTAGATGCTGGTGGGAGTCGATTGAAGCTACTATTGACCCAACTCAAGTTACATGGGGTGAATTCGTTGAGTATTTCAACGCCAAATATTTCTCTGATAGGGTCCAGGAAAGGAAGACCGCCGAATTTGCCGCATTAAAGCAAAGATCTTTATCGGTGGCTGATTATGAAGCACAGTTCTCTAGACTGTCTAGATATGCTAAGCATTTAATTGGCACGGAAAAGATGAAAGCCCGTAGATTTCTTAATGGGCTTAGGCCCCACTACATTACTCAACTGGCGCCTATGGATATTCAAGTTTATACTGAAATAGTGCGCCGAGCTCAGTTGCTTGAAGATGCCACGGAACTATCTGATAGGATCCGTGGGAAAGACAGAAAGGAGCAAGTCACAAGTTCGGGTTCTTTTAAACCCAACTTTAAGAAGAGGCCCAATAATGGAGGTTCTTCCTCTCAAGATCAGAAGTTCAAGAAATCCAAGCCTTTCTCTATCACCACTACCCCTTCAAACGTAGTATGCAAGCATTGTGACAAGGCTGGTCACAAAACAGAAGAATGCTGGAGGAAACTAGGAGCATGTCTCCGTTGTGGGAGTCGTGAACATCGGATTCCCGATTGTCCATTAATGAATGACCAAGACGGTGAGGGTAAACGCCCAGTGACAAGGAACGCGCGTCTTCATGCAATCCAAGAGACCGAACCAGAAGAAGAAGGCGGATTGGTGGAAGGTACATTAAAAATTTGTTCCAAATATGCACATGTCTTATTTGATACGGGTGCATCGCATTCCATTATTTCCAAGAAGTTTGCTGACCCATTACCTCTAGAACCAGAATGGATGAAGATAATATTGTCTACTCCTCTCGGAAACGAGACGGATATCACGCATCATTACCAAAACTGTGAGGTGTTGGTTCGAGGAAAGAATTTTCCTATTGATCTTATCTGCTTAGATCTAAAAGAATATGATGTTATACTAGGAGCAGATTGGTTATCTAAGTACCAGGCAACGGTTGATTGCCGTAATAGCAAGATTGTTTTCAAAGAATTTCCAGATCTGACTTATACTAGTCCTAAGAGTCGAAGCAAATCCCCTCTTATTTCGGCTCTTCGAGCAAGCAAGCTCGTCAGGAAAGGATGTGTATCCTTCCTTGCTTTTGTCACTAATAAAGAAGCTAAGGAAACCAAGATAGAAGACGTTCAAGTAGTACGAGAATTCCCAGACGTATTTCCGGAAGAACTGCCGGGATTACCCCCGTAAAGAGATGTGGCCTTTACCATCGACTTAGTCCCTGGTGCTGGTCCGGTTTCAAAGGCACCATATAGAATGTCCCCTGCTGAACTCAAGGAGTTGAAGGAGCAGTTGATGGAACTAATCCGAAAAGGGTTTATTAGACCAAGTACTTCCCCGTGGGGAGCACCAGTCTTATTTGTAAAGAAGAAGGATGGATCCATGAGATTGTGTATTGACTATCGACAGTTGAATCATCTTACTATCAAGAACAAGTATCCACTGCCGAGAATCGATGAATTGTTTGATCAGATTTCAGGATCCAAATATTTCTCCAAGATTGATCTCCGGTCGGGATATCATCAATTAAGGATCAAGGATGATGACATTCACAAGACCGCATTCAGAAGCAGGTATGGCCATTACGAATTTGTTGTTATGCCTTTTGGACTAACAAATGCCCCTGCTGCCTTTATGCAGTTAATGAATAGCATATTCAGGCCTTACTTGGATCAATTCATAGTAGTCTTCATCGATGATATATTGATATATTCTAAGACTAAGGAAGAACATGAAGAGCATTTGAGGATTGCATTGCAAGTCTTGAGGACAAATCAATTATATGCTAAACTCAGCAAATGCGAGTTCTGGCTTGAAGAAGTGGCTTTTCTCGGACATGTCATATCCAAGGACGGTTTATCTGTGGATCCGTCAAAAGTTGAAGCTGTGAGAAACTGGGAGAGACCCACTAATGCAAGCGAGATCAGAGTTTCTTAGGTCTTGCAGGCTATTATCGGCGATTTATCAAAGATTTCTCTAAGATCGCCATACCACTTACAAGATTAACTCGTAAGGAGATCCGATATGAATGGAGTGAGGAATGTGAAAGCAGTTTCCAAACTCTCAAGGATCATCTCACCACAGCTCCGGTCTTAGCCCTACCAATTGAAGGAGAGAAATTCGAGGTCTACACTGATGCTTCTGGCATTGGCCTCGGATGTGTTCTAATGCAACATGGGAAGGTCATAGCATACTCTTCTCGTCAACTGAAGAAGCATGAGGAGAATTACCCCGTCCATGACTTGGAATTGGCCGCGGTAGTATTTGCCCTAAAGATATGGAGACACTATCTCTATGGGGTACAGTTTACTGTATACTCCGATCACAAAAGTCTCAAATATCTATTTTCACAAAAGGAGCTGAACATGAGACAAAGACGCTGGCTAGAATATCTCAAGGACTTCGACTTCCGTATACAATACCATCCCGGAAAGGGTAATTATGTGGCTGATGCCCTTAGTCGAAAGCCGAGAGCAAGGATAGCCAATTGTATGATACAAGAATGGAGGTTACTTGAACAATTCTCCGAGCTCAATATAAGCTTGGACACGGAATCCAAATTTGTCACACTATCTCATGTAAGCATACAGTCAGATTTGTTATCTGAGATACAAACACTTCAGGATAATGATCCTATGTTAGTAGAAATCAAAGGCAGATTAGAAGGACAATCTGATTTTCAACTAACTTCTGATGGAAGGTTATCGTTCAAAGATAGAACTTGTATACCCGATTGTCCGGAATTAAAGAAGAAGATCTTAGATGAAGCTCACCGATCAAGATACACTATTCATCCTGGATCAACTAAAATGTACCAAGATGTAAAGAGGAACTTTTGGTGGCCCAATATGAAAAGAGAAATAGCGGACTATGTATCACGCTGTCTCACATGCCAACAGGTCAAGGCGGAACACCAAAAGCCTGCGGGAAAACTACATCCTCTAGATATTCCTAAGTGGAAATGGGAGGATATTGGTATGGACTTCATCATGGGTTTGTCTAAATCTAAAGGAGGACATGATGGAATCTGGGTTATCATTGATCGATTGACTAAATCGGCACATTTCTTGCCAATCAAAAGCCGATGGTCGATTGATGTGCTAGCTGCACTATACATTAAAGAAATAGTCAGGATACATGGAATTCCTGTCTCAATCGTGTCTGATAGGGATCCCCGTTTTACTTCTCATTTTTGGAAGGGATTACAACATTCGTTGGGGACAAGGCTCAACTTTAGTACTGCTTTCCACCCACAAACGGATGGTCAGACCGAGCGAACTAATCAAGTTGTTGAAGATATGCTGAGAGCATGCATTATTGACTTTGGAGGAAGCTGGCATGACCACTTACCTTTAGTTGAATTTGCATATAATAATAGCTACCAAGCTAGTATCCAAATGGCACCTTTCGAAGCCTTATACGGAAGGAGTTGCCGATCTCCCATATGTTGGAACGAAGTTGGAGAAAAACAACTATTAGGTCCAGACATGGTAAGGGATACAACCGAGAAGATACAAGTAATCAGAGAAAGATTACAAGTTGCTCAGACAAGGCAAAAGGCTTATGCTGATACCAGGAGAAGAGATCTTGAATTCCAGGTTGGAGATCATGTATTTCTTAAAATATCCCCTGGACGTGGCATACGAAGATTTGGTGTTAAGGGCAAGCTTACGCCAAGATTCATCGGACCATTTGAGGTACTCGAAAGAGTTGGCGAGGTTGCTTATCGCATCGCGTTGCCTCCTCAGTTGTCCGAGGTACACAATGTATTTCACATATCTATGTTGAAGAAGTATGTGCACGATCCGTCACATATTATTGAGCATGGAGATCTGGTGATCCAGAAAGATCTCACATATGAACAAAGGCCTTTAAAGATATTAGAGCGAGAAATATGAGCTCTAAGGAATAAGGTTATTCCCATGATCAAGGTGCAATGGAATAAGAATCCTGAACGCGAAGCGACATGGGAGACCGAGGAATCTATGAAGAAACGATTTCCCGAGTTATTCTAAGAGGTATATGTCCTACACTCTCCGCGTGTATAATTATATATATATTGAATTTGGGGACCAAATTCTTTTTAAGTGGGGGAGGGTGTAGCAACCCTAATAAATGAATAATTGAAATGAATTAAAACATATATATTACAGAAGTAATATATATAAAAGGAATAGGGTTAATTTGACGAAATAAAACAAATTAAAAATAACGCCTCTTATTAGGGCGTTAATTCAAAAAGAAACGTCTCTATCAAAGGCGTGACTAAAGAAAGGACGCCCACACGTGCGGTCGTCAACTCACGCGACCAAATGGGTAAGTAAAAGAAACGCTTCTATCTTGGGCGTGTTTTAAAACAAGAAACGCCCTTTTTCAAGGCGCTTTTTAAGAAACGCCCTTATGCAAGGCGTCAATTAAAGAATACACGCCCTGACCTAAGGCGTTAATTCAGTTCGTGAACCGATCGAACCCAGAACTTATCCAAGGAAAGATTAACCTAATCTAGTAAGTGTCTATTAGAGTAAGGACTCTATTAAGGATATATTACCCTCAATCAAACACTACTCTTGTTAGGACTTCAAAATCCTATAAATAACATGTTCGATCGAACCCTAAAACCCATTTGATCGAACGTCTGCTGCTAGGTACGTGAAGAACATATGTTCTTCTATTTTCTTCTTCTGTTCTTTTTTTTTTATGAACGTAGCATGAGAAGAATTAATATTCTTCGTTTCCTCTCCAGGTTGACGGAAGAACGATTGTTCTTCTTCTATTAAGTTGCAGTTGAAGCTTCAAAGCCCTTTCATCTCCTTCATCCAGATCATAAGGTAGGATTTTCTCAAGTTACTGTAGCCCAAATAATTTAAGACAAGACTTATATACGTATTGACATGACATGCATACGGTTTAATATGGTTTTATTATGTTTCTGCAATATTTTGAAAGAGACGCCCCTGTCCAGGGCGCTAATTTACAAGACACGACCATGTCCAAGTCGTCAATTTCATATTTACCCTGTACACAGGCGTTAATTTCATGTAAATCTTCGGAACGGATTATCCATGCAATTACATGAAATCAATCAATAATTGTTAACGGTTAAAAGTCAATAAGCATGAAACATCAAATCCAATATACTGCATCTGAATTACTGCCAATTTTTCTGTCATGACTATATGATTGTTATCCTTGATTATCGTGCAAATCTTGCTAATTCCTGATATTTCTTGAATTCACGACCTAGACTAGGTCGTTTTTCCCTGTGGTAACGCCCCATCACAGGGCGTGAATTAAAAATAAACGCCCCTTACTAGGGCGCGTATCTGTTAAAATCCTGGAATATATATTCTGAGAAAATAAGAATTTAATGATTAACGCCCCTGCCAAGGGCGCGTTTTTGATAATTTCTGAAAATAAATATGTTCTGAAAATTATTGTAAATAAAAGACGCCTGCTACAGTAGTCGTCAACTCTTGAAGAAACGCCCCTGACGAAGGCGCGTTTTAGATAAATTATTGAAATTATTGAAAATTCTGCAAAAACGGACCATATGTAAACTCCCTTCTGTTAGGCGTTAATTACTTGAGAAACGACTTGACCTAAGTCGTTATTTTACTGTAAACTGATTTTTCCTCTGATTTGCTAACCGATGGTTTTATATATCATAATATATATACATATCGGCACTATTCTCCACTCCGTGAGTATAGTCCCACTTTTCACGGTGTTTTATCGATCACACTCAATTCTCATTGACATACAAGCTCTCCATTGGACATTCCGTTCCTTTGGACTAGCGAGTTAGTCATAGAGACCTCCGTAAGACTCCTCGTAGCCTTGGATTCCCTCAAGGCCGACTGAGCTGGTTGTACCCTAAAAACCCATTACACTATTGATGCCATGTCACTCTAAAGAAACATGGTATACCGGCTCTTATGATTATACAAAGAGTATATCATAAGAAATTCTTGATGGGATGATGATATCATGCCATATCGTGTCATTCTTGTAAACCCCAATTCTATGATAAGAATGAGGGTATCTTACTTTGATATGCTGTTCATGTGGACCTCAATTCTATATAAAGAATGTCCATATTGATTTGTCATGGTACCTAAGTTAAGGGAACCATATTCTACCTAGTTTTATCGATATCGTGATTATACCGTTATTATCGCCATTCTATGTCCTTTGTCATATTTTGGACTCTATTCTATCAAAGTTGTCATACGTGTCTACAAGCTTGATTATTGAAATTCTATGTTGGCTATAAACAAGAGTGGATGTCAAAACACATGATAAATGCCTGCGCTTATAGGGCCCGATCTGGTCCTGGGAGGAGCACCCGAAAGTACTTGTGCCCATGGGAGTTAAAATGATAAGGTATCTGGCATTATACCGAGTACTTGACTTGCTTGATTGGACATTCCACACACATCTTGTACTTGACTCGTACTTGACATGAAATGATATGCGTGGCCCGAAAAAGGGTAATTTACTTGCTTGATACATGATAGCCAAGGTTCTTGACATGACTCGATAATGGTACTTGCTTGAATATCTTGAATAACTTGTATCTTGTTCATGAAAGTTCATCTTATTTCTTTGATATTACATTCTCTCTATCTTGTCGTTTCATGCGAGCATGCATAGCTTTATTGCATCCATGAAAATGTAATTACTTAAACCACTTGCTAGTACTTGAGATATAATTTCCTACTGAGCGTTCGCTCATCCCGTTTGTCCCTTTTTACTTTTCAGGTAAGTCCGACGACGATGGAAGTCAATCGGATGGGAATTGTCAAGAGTGAAGAGATAGAGCTTCTACAAGTGTCGTCTAGTCTTTTCCATAGTTTCTTGAGTCAACTATGTATTCTTTTCCTTTTTATTTAACAGAGTATTGGATTTGTAATAGTCTATCCATTATGGAATAAAGGATTGGGTTATCTTGCTATTTTGCGCATCTCTGTCTTTGTGTCGAATACACGACCACTCTGATTGACATGATTGATATAGACACGTCGCGCATCTCCGGGTATCTTCCGCGCTCGGGGCGTGACACATTTTCTTTTTCTGAACCTCATGATTTCTGACATGAGTTTTCCTGACATGCATTTTACTGGCATTCATGTCATCTTTTCCTTTCAGTTTGCATTTATGCATTTGATGACCAGCTTCATGACACTTAAGGCATGACATGAGTTTCCTGTTAGCATGAGATTTAAAAATAGGATGCATGTAAGTAGTAGAAGCCATTTTGTTCTTTCCTTTTTGTTTTTCAGTTGGCTTCAGAATTCTTTGAGCAGCAAATTGAAGCACTGAAGGATTGGCTGAACTAACAGAGGCAACATTTAAAACAGCTGAAGTTTGGATCTTATTTTTAAAACTCTTTTTCTTTGTTGGGTTATAGCCCAACCCTTCTTTTTGAAAATTGACTTTAACACCTAGTAGTTTATCTAGATTTTCTTGACCATCAACAAATTTGGACAAGGAATTTTTCAAGTCATGAATTTCATTTTCCAAAGAGACAATCAACAATTCAGAGTTGGCAATTTCTTCATCACTATTTGCAAGTTTATCATTAAGTCTTGAATTCACAATCTTAAGATTCTCAACTTCAATTTTAAGATTATTTGAGCTCTCTGAATTGTCCAATAACACACTCTTTCCTTTTTCAAACACAAGAAGCCTCTCAGCCATACTACTGTTCAACATTTTCAGTTTTTCAATTTCTTCCTTGAACTTGTCATTCTGAGTCAGTTCCTTTATTAAGATCTGATCTTCACAAGGTGGTTCAAATTGTTGATTAGCTTCAGATTTTTCAGTTAGCAGTTTATTTTCTCGTTCAAGGTTTCTAACTTTCTGAACATTTTCTTCAATGATTTTCCTGAGAGAGTCATTTTTAGATTTAAGTTCATTCAGTTCTGAGTTAACAGATACTTGATTCTCAAGCTCACGAATCTCAGATATAGAAGCATCATTTGTTTGTTTCAATTTTAAACAATTTTGACATGAAGAGGAATTTGCACTGTTTAACCTAGTACCCTTTTTCAGTTTCTTATGTTCCCTTTTTAATTTTTTATATAATCCCAACAAGTCAGCATAAGTATTTTCCCAATCATCCACAGTATAATGTTGGAAAGGGTTTACCTGATCATCATTGTCCTCTTCATCACTCTGATTGTTGCTGTGATCAGTCCCATTGGCCATCATACAGGTGTCCTTCTTTGACTGGAAAGCTATCTTCAGTTTGTCCAGGATTTCGGCGGCTGACCTGCAATGATAAAAACACGAGTGTAAGGCCTTGTCAGTGGCAGCCTTCATAATTTCCATAGCCTTCATGTTTTGATCACACATGTATCTATCACTGTCAGTCCATTTGGACGTTTTCTTTGGCTGTATGTGTGGACCATGCGAAATCAACTTCCACAGATCCGGATCAAGTTGTTTAACATAGGTACGCAGACCTCTAAGCCACAACTTAAATCCAGAGCCACTAAAGATCGGTGGATGCTTCATTGAAATCAGTTCAGGAGTAAAACCAAGCAATAAAACCCGATCAGAAATGCACCTATTATACCAGCAGGATCCCCTACAGATCGTTGAATCTGGAGAAATAGGGAACCGCTCTGATACCAATTGTTAGGTTAGGTGCAAGTATTCAGAGGGGGGGGGGTGAATGAATATAGCCTATAAAAACTTTCACCCAATATAAACTTTCGCTCAATTAGAATTTCGCTCACTCAACAGATTAAACACTTAGAACAAAATCTGATCAATTCATCTAATGAACCTGTGATCAAACACTTGGAGCGCCCCTATGCAAACATCTAGCGGAAGCAAACCATAAGCAATCAAACCACAATGCAAGAGGGGTTTTTAGGTGGTTCGGTCCTGCAGACCTACATTCACCCCACACTCAACCCGAGTGTGGCTTCACTAACAGCTGGGCAACACAGCTTGCCAACAGACGCTGATACACAGCTTACCCAGGGGAACAACCTCCCCTCTTCCTCCTACACGGAGGGAACCTCTAGCAACCCACGGTCACTAGAAACCAGAGACTCACGTCTCTCTTCCTCTATACCAAGAGGGAACCCCACTAGTAGCAGCCCCGCTACCAGTGAACCAGCCAGTAGCACTCTGCTACCAGCAATCCACCAGAGGCCTAGCCTCTCTTCCTCCTAGCCCGGAGGGAACCCACAAGCAGCCCCCCTGCTGCTTGCAAACCGGAGATCAGATCTCCCTTCTCCTGACCCACCAGGAGGAACCCGACCTCAGTCCAGAGGATCGGAAGAACAAGGATAACCAAATGAAAATGGAAAAACAAAAAATATGAAATGAAAATAACTTCAGCAACCAGAAAGTTGAAAAATGAAATACCCAATGTGGCTTTCAACGGAGCTGACTGGCCTGGATCTGATCCACGGTCCAGTAGACAGATCTTCAGTAACTTTCTTCCTTTTTCTCCACAAACTCTCTCTCTCTCTCTATCTCTCTTTCTTTCTCTTCTGCTCTCCTTTTCTCTCACGCTGTTCTCTCCTTCTTCTCTTCAACTCTTTTTTTCTTCTTCTTCTCTTCTGGCCTATCTCTCTCGAGTTCTCTTTCTGCTCTCAGATGGCCTCTTTTGTTTCACTTCTTCCTTGGAGTGAGATATTCTTTTCTGAAGACGAAGAAGGATTTATATACCAATAACAGGGGCTCCGGAGGATAGGGCAGAGACGCCCTAGAGAGCTTCGATGGGTTGGTCCACGTGGTGAAGTAGCAGGCCCCAGCTTCCACGTGTCTGACTGTTGGCACGTCCTTTGTTATAGGATCACGTGCCCTTTCATAATTGGGGTCTCCTTGTACTGCATCGAAATATTTTAGTAATTTACCACACTTACTGTTTCTGGAGACTGACCGCGTTGACGCACTGGCATCACTGCGTCTACTCTTTGCTTGTACACATTTGAATTTACCCCACTGCGTCGACCCTGCTGTGGATAGCGTTGACGCGTTGAAGATAGCCAGAGATAAGTCGCCCCTTTCTTGAACTGCTGCGTCGACGCTACCAGTTGGTGGCGTTGACGCACGGATGAAAATCAGAAGTGTGTATTGGCCTCTCTTCCGCCGCTGCGTCGACGCTGCTTGTTGATGGCGTTGACGCACGAACATGTACATTAAGGCCTGTCTTGCCTTGAATATTGGCGTCTCTTAAGCCGCTGCGTCGACGCTGCTCCATTGTGGCATTGACGCAGTGGAAGATATTGTGAAGTTCGTCAACTGATGCTTGGACGCTTTAAGCTCCCAGCGTCGACCCTGTTCCCTTCAGCAACAAGAAAGAAGTCATAAGATTTAAGTATGTACATTGCAGTGTATATACTTTGTTGTATAGACTTGTGAAGGCAAATGCAATGTACAGACTTGGTAAAACAAGGTCCAGTGTAGGCTTGGTAAAGTGAAGTCCAGTGTATAGACTTCAGTTAAGTTCAGGCCTCTAACATTTGAATGTATAGAGTTGAAACCTGACAACCCAATGTGTAGACTTGAAGCTTGAAAGGATGTATAGACTTTACATAACACAGTCCGATGAATAGACTTGGAGATTCAACAGAAGACTGTATACACTTGACGAAACAATCCAATGTATAGACTTTAGGCAAGGAGGCCGATGTATATACTCCGAGAAGTGATGCACAGTTCACGCTGTACAGACTTTGTTACCCAAACGAATGAATAAACTTTGCCACAGTCTAATGTATAGACTTGAAGAAACTGAACTGAAGAGTCGACGCATCAGCTCAAGGAGTTGACGCATTACTGTGTGGACAGAGACAAATATGACTGAAGGGTCGACGCATCAGCACGGGTGGGTCGACCCACTACTGTTCATACTAACTAAGCAGAGTGTAGCAATGAATGCTTTATGCATCAGTTAACATGACTGAAAATCAAATATGTTAAACTAAACTGAGCAGCAAGATGACTGAACATTTGATAGACTGAGTTATGATCAGAAAATAACTGAATAACAGCATGATGACTCACAGTGATTAACTCACATCAAAAATCAATCATCAAAACCATCATCAAAACCACAGGGGCACAACATGACGTAGGTGAGAAGCAATGGCTGGGACCATATCTCATTTCTGAATCATCTAAGAATATCCGTGTTATTAGAGATCGGTTGCTAGTAGCATAATCAAGCCAGAAGAGTTATGCCGACAACAGAAGGAGAGCCTTGGAGTTTCAGGTTGGTGATCATGTGTTTTTGAAGGTTTCTCCCATGAGAGGGATTCACAGGTTTGGTATTCAAGGCAAGTTGAGTCCAAGATATGTGGGTCCATTCAAAGTTCTAGAAAGAGTGGGGGAGGTGGCTTACCGTTTAGCACTACCACCTCAGTTATCAGGAGTACACAATATCTTCCATGTGTCTATGCTACGAAAATATGTGTATGACCCCACTCATGTTATTCGGCATGTGGAATTGGAATTGAAGGAAGATTTGACTTATGAAGAAAGACCTATTAAGATTCTGGATCGTAAGCAGCAGCATCTCAGAAGTCGTTCTATACCCATTGTTAAAGTTCAGTGGAGTCGGCGTAGAACCGAAGAAGCTACTTGGGAATCCGAAGAAACCATGCAGAAGCAATATCCCGACTTATTCTAGGTGAGTTATCTCGCTCCCCATTCTATTAAGTGCAGTGAATTTGGAGGATCAAATTCCTTTAAGTGGGGGAGGGTGTAGCATCCCGATTTATTAAAGAATAAAAATTTTGAAAAACTTAATAAGAGATTCCTTAAGAAATAAGATAAGTCAAAATTCGATGATTTTTTTAAAAATCTGAAAAAAATAGAATCTCGTAGTTGATAAAACGCTTAGTAAAATTGTCTTCTATGACTAGCCCAAATAAAAATTGTAACCAAGTCGAATTAACAGATTAAGGCTCAAAACCACACTTAGCCTAATCGGACCTTAAAACGCGAAATTTGAGCCCAATACCCGACCATTTAAGTGAAAACCGGATGCAAATGAAAGGCTAAGATTAAATCTTTGTTTCCCCTCTATTTAACCTTCGAAACCCTAACCCTAGGAGTATTTGGCGGCGGAGTAGTGGATAGACTCGGTCTCGCACGAATCTCTCATGTCCACGATGATAGGACTCTATCTTCGCGATTAGGACTCCCTAGACTCAATTGAACCTATAAAAATAACCCTTAGCAACCCTAGAATAGTTTAGTTGCTGTGGCGGCCGGAGAGGAGCTCGATCGAGGGAGAATTCCGGCGATCTTTGGCGGTGTGTACCTAGCGCGTCGACATCCCTCTTCTTCCTTCATCCTTCGAATAAGGTAGGTGATAGCAAGCCAAACCCTAACTGTGATATATCAAAAGAAGCATTGCTCTGTCCTCTTTTGATTGGTCTAGAAAGCCCCAACTTTAATCTAGTATCATGTTAGTATTTCGAGGTTTAGTGGAAGCATGCTAGAACTAGGGTTACCTTTGTCCCATCTTGATTTACGTAGGGATTCCAGGCACTAAACATGAAATTGATCATGCTATCTTGTAAAACTTTTCATGCTCGTTCTTTTGACTATAAAGCCCTAATTTTTATGCTTTATACTGTTTGTATTTAGACATTCTTGCTAACTCTAGCCAACCCCGTTGGCAACGGATAAGACGAAGGGGTGGCGGGCTGGGTTGATTTGCGCGGCCTCACGATAGACCGCCCATCTATGTCAGGCGGCTAGTTCCTGACCGTTCATGTATTGTACTTTTGATCGATTTCGTAGCTTGCGCGGCTTAACCCTAACCGCCCTGTCATTAGGCGACCTGCTCCAGACCGTGCATGTTCCCCAGCGGCACATTACATACCGCTCAACCCTGACATGCCTTCTGACCTGGAAGGAGCTGAACGGCCTATCGTGCGACCGCCGAGGACAGTGAGCGGCTTAGACAGAACCGCCCAATTGTACAGAACTGCTTGTTTTCCTTTTTAGCATGATTTAACTTAGTAGAATTTGGCTAATGATAGGTTAATAACCCATAAGGAAAAGGAACATATGTGAGAACAGACTTCATAATGTTTAATAATTCTTTCATCATAGCCTTAATTTATTTCGATATGTTAATTCAACCATGATTTCATGCTATTAGGATTGTTTGACAGTCGTTCTACTCCGGTAGGATTAACTGACCGCCATACTGATTTCTGATGATTTGATAGCCTCATTCCCTTGTAATGTTTGTGACTCTCGGCCGGATATTTCTTCCGTCGGACTAAGACCTTCATTACGGGACCTCCGTAAGCCCCCGCGAGCCTGGGATTCCCACTAGGACGCCGGGCAGGTTGTACCACCAAAGCCTGAACTTGTGTACGTGATCGAATCGCTTGGATTATCGTGTTGTGAGTCACGGCTCAACTTGGACCCCCTGAGGTTTGCACGGCCCGACAGGGACCATCTGGCTCACTGGGCGGCCCATTAAGAACCGTTCAACTCTGGCCAAGTGTCACTTACCTTGGTCGATTAACCTTGTTCTATCTTCAACCAAATCACGTTTGGATCGACCCGATAAGCCCTAGGCTGACCAAGTGGACAGTGGGCCAGACCTAGTTCAGTTCTGCCCCACTTATGACAGCCCGGAGTCCATTTGGGTAGATTTCTATTTCCTTGTGCTAAGTTCTGTCGAACGGACTAATTTGAACCGCCCACGTCATAGAGTGGATCTTTTTGGACCGTCCACCCGTTGAGCGGCCCCATAAGGCCCGTTTATTTTGTTCTTGGGCTCCCAGCTCTGCTAGCCTTGAGCGGTCCATTATTGACCGTCCAATTCTTTGAATGGCTCGACATGGACCGTGTACCCTTGACTTCGGTGAGGCTGATCCTCAGCCCATTTCTGTCCTGAACGGTCCAGTATCGACCGTGTATGGTTTGACCGGGCCAGTGTGAACCGCTTATCATCCAGAAGTGATTTTCCGTGATTATTCATGTTTTAACCCAAGAACCAGATTGGTTCTTGATAACTTAAATTTTTGGTCCAAATATCTCTTCAACTTATCCTTGAGATCCTCCGAGGTAAGTTATACCTTGACATTATTGGCCATTTAACTTGATTAATGTCTAGACATAACTTGGGATCTTGGATCTAACAAATCAATGCCAACGCATCATAAGGGCCCGGTCTGGTCCTGGGAGGAGCGCCTGAAAAGTACTTGTGCCCCGGGGAGTTTGAATGACATGGTGAGGTATTGCACCGAGTGCATGACTAGCGTGATGTCTACGACAATAATCTAGTACTTGAAGTTTTTTTGACTTGGTTAGTTCTTACTTGATTGGCCAATTTCCAGTTATATCTTGATCTTGCCTTCGTTCGATTATCTTGTTGTCATGTTATCATTTCATTTCATTCTTTATTTTTTACGCTTAAAAATGTAATTTAATTGGTTAATCACTTAAATCTGCCTGTTATTACCTACTGAGCATTCGCTCACCCAGTTGTTTCCCCCTTTTCAGGTAGGTCAAGAGAGGATTCATAGACTGATGGGGATGGGCAAGAGTGATGGCCTTGGAGCGAGCCAGTTTGAAGCCTGTGGATCTAGTCGTAGTATTTGTGTCTATTTATGTTGTGAGAGGATTGTAATTTGAATTCAGCAGTGTAATAGTGTTAAGTGGATGTTGTCGAAAGATTGTTTTAGGGAGTCTATGTGTTTGGAACCTGGATTATGTAAATATTATTTAGTGAATGGAGTTGTGTGTTGTTGATCTCTTAGCTTTAGCACATCATGTCTGTAAATCAACATATTATTATTACTTGTTTCTACTGCCAGTCCCGATATTCCGCGTCAGGACGTGATAGTTAGACCATGAAAACGGTCTATCGGGCGACCGCTAGCAACAAGGCGGTTTCTGAAAGGACGTTTCATCCAATCTGAGCCCGAAAACGTGAATACAAGACATCGATCCAATGGATGCAGGATTAAAACATGGACATAGCATGAAAATTAGGCTATTTACTATCAAAATGTAGGTAACTTAAAAACGCACACTATGGTATGATCAATTTAAAGATTGCATGAAGATTACTCTATGTAAATCGAACGGAAATGAAAAGTGTAAAAAAACCCTAACCACATGCCCTTCATAAAACTAGGAATACGCATGATATTGATCAAAAAAAATAGGCAAAATAGGTTCAAAAGAAAGCCAAGGATGAGATCTATCTATCCATGTTGTTTAATTAGATTGGGCCTGAGAGAAATCTACCTTAATTGAGGAAGAAAGGGGGAGACGCGCTCACCGGAACCCTAACTCGCGCCGTCCTAGAACGCTCAAATTCGCTCGACTCCGGCCATGAAAGTCCGCACCACCTGTTAATAAATAAAAGGAGGCCTAAGGCTGCTAAAGCCCTCTATTTATTGAGCCTATAGGTCGTTCTAGAGATCGAATTGGACTCGAGAATCCAAGGAAGAAAAATCGGTGAAAAATTCAGGATAAAGCCTAATCCGCCGCCACCGCCGCCAATCTATGGGTCTAGGGTTAGGGTTTTCGAAGGAGAAATGGGCCTCTGAGATGGGCCTATCATTTGGGCATGGTTTGGGCTCAATTGATTAAGAATTGGGCTCTAATTTGGTCGTTTAAGGTTAACCTATTAAAACAACGAATTTAGCCATTAATTCCTTAATTCAGCCTAATCAAATTTTTATTGGGGGTCAGCCCAGTTGACATTATTGCTAAACATTTCGTTCTCTATAAGAATATAATTTTTCCATATTTTTAGAAATTAGTCGAAACTTTATCCTACGGGTAAAATTCAATTAATTTAATTTAACCTATTAAATTCAAATCGTCGTAGAAAATTCGATTGCATCTTGGAACATGAAATTTCTTTTATGTTGATTGTAGAAAAATAATTATTTATTTTATTGATATAATTTGGCCATTTTTAAAATAAATAATATTTTTAATTAAGAAAATCATTGATGCCCTTTAAATAGTAAGGAAATAGCTTTTATTCCAATACATATTTCAAATTTTTACTTTTATATTTTATTATTTAACCGGGGTGTTACATCCTCCCCCACTTCAAGGAATTTGGTCCCCAAATTCGTCGAGCGCCATTAACTATTCAAATAGTTAAACTAGGATGATCTTATCTATTCAAAATAGCATGTTAATCATACAACTAATGGAATGCAAAAGGATCTATATATAGTTGAGGAGGGAAAATGATACCTTATATAATTCCTCATTTGGTCTAATTCTCCTTGAGTTTTTGCTTGTGGAAGTAACTTAGGGCAATTAGCCATTATATGATTTTTATTTCCGCAACGAAGACACGCTCCGCTCCTTCGCCAACACTCCTTGATTAGATGACCAAATATGTGACAGTGAAAATATTTCATTTGCGAAAGGTTAATCTTTTTCTTATTATTACTTCGAATTTCTTTACGACGAACACTCCACCTTTTAACGGAACTAGATTTTAGTTTACACGTGGACCCTCTCGCTTTCATGTCAAAAGGAGCTTAGATACCTGTAAAATAATTATAAGGTTAAAATTTTTATTACCCTTACATGTCGTGCTACGCAATCTTATACATATTTTATTACTTAACCCGAAGCACTACCCAATCTCACCAGGTGACAAAAGGGATGACAAGGATTACACGACCTATTACTTAGGGTAACCTATACTTATGGACAAGAACCTAGGACTCAAACAACTGAGGCTCTGATACCACTTATGTCACGCCCCGAACCAGTAGCAGCGGGAAGCGATGCTCGGAACGTGGCAACGAAACAGTCATGATAATTAGAGCATAAAATAAATAAACATAATAAATAATATTCAACACATGGAGGCCATTAATTTGAGAAAAATATAGTTTTATTGCTATTTGGAAATTTAAATACAATGTGGACTCAATAAAAGAAATAAGGAAAAGAAAATAGCAAGACCATTATACTGTCTAGACTAAAGAAATAAAAAGACTCAGGTCTCAAGGCTCCAGGTTCACTCGATCACGCTGACCCGAGCCCAGTTGCAAACGTTCCATCTACCGAGTTACCTGAAAAGGATGGGAAGAAGGGGGGTAAGCAAGAAGCTCAGTAGGAATTACACTCTATCATCAGGCAGAATTTAAGTAATTAATTAATTTTAGGAATGTATAATAATGCGAGAAACTCAATTAAAGCAAACTAAGTAATCAACACGATCAGAAGATGAAAGGAAAGGATCATTGCAAGTCCAGATATCAAGCACCATTGTCAAGAACTTTTCAACAGATGGCCATTTCATGTCAAGTCAAGTCAAGTCATGCAAGCAAGTACTTCATGCTTTCAAGCAAGTATAGCAAGTATCACGAGAGTTGTGGAATGTCGTAGACTCAACACGCTAGATAGTACTCGGTGCCAAATGCCACACCTAGTCATTCACCTCCCAGGGGATCAAGTACTTTTCGTGTGCTCCTCCCAGGACCAGACTGGGCCCTTAAATATGATTGCCTTGGCATTGATTTGTTTGGATCATAGATCCCACGAAATCTAGACATCCACGAATAATAATGGCCAAGAGTTCCAAGATCAAGCTCATGTAACCAAGGTAGAATGTGTAAGAACATTGATTTTCTTGAGATTCCAACAACAAGCTCATTAATCGAGAGGAATAGTCATTTAAAGAAATGACTCTTGAATGGATAAATGTTGACAATGGACCTAACAATAGGTCAAAATTTGAGGTACAATTACCTAGTTAGGCTAGAGTAGCTTACACATATCGAAACCATGAAAACATCAATTTCTGAAAAAACTAGAAAGTGAAACGGTCAGAGAAGGACTGCTAAGATAGGTACACAGTCTAATCAGGACCATCAAAAGGCTACCTGGGTCAAAGATCCAACTAGAGCGAACGAGTAGAAAACGGTCCAAGGTGGGCCATGACGAGGACTAGACGGTCCTGGTTGGGCCGCTTGAAGACTAAACGGTCTAGTATCAACCGTGTACTTACGGAGTCCAAGGACTAAAGTCGACGCACAGCCGGTTAAACACGGTCACACGAAGGTCGTTCAAGCGATCCGGCCGTCATGACCGGGCCGCTCACTAACAGAATGGTCTCAGACAGGCCGCCATCAACAGGACAGTCCCGATTCCGGGATTAGGCAAAATACACGATTCGATCGAGTCAAAAAGGTTCAAGCTTATGGGTACAACCCACCCGATGTCCTAGTGGGAATCTCGGGCTCGCGGGGGCTTACGGAGACCTCGGAACATGAACACCTAGTCCGACTGAAGGAATATCCAACGGAGAGGTAATTTCATGTCCAAGAATTTACTAGCTCACAATCAACGGAAAACTGGATATTCGGTCCAGTTGCCACCACCGGAGTGGCACGACCTTAAAGCCGATCTAATACGATAGCAAGAACAACGAAACTAACATTTATTTCTCTACTCATTTTCAATCATAAGATATCAAGAATGATGATGATCATGGAGTAATAATCATGAAGAAGATTAACTTAGATCATAAATTTCCATTTTTCCTAGTTAACAGTGTGATATTTAATATAGAAGTCCTACCATCAAGTTAAGCAACATGGATTAATAATACATAATACGCCGTAATCAATTGAACAACACAGGGTAGGAAAACGGTCACAGAGCAGACCGCCAGAGACCCTAAACGGTCAAGTGAAAGGCCGCTACGCACTAAAAATCTCTTTTATTTTAAAATTCACTAGCCATAAACGGTCTATCATTGGGCCGCTAAACCATGGCAAACGGTCAATCGGGCGGCCGCTAGACGCATAAACGGTCAATCGAGAGACCGCTAAGCTCGTCCTAGCCCTAACGAGGAAGAAAACGGTCTGTCACGGGACCGCTAGACCATGAAAACGGTCTATCGGGCGACCGCTAGCAACTAGGCAGTTTCTGAAAGGACGTTTCATCCAATCCGAGCCCGAAAATGTGAATACAAGACATCGATCCAATAGATGCAAGATTAAAACATGGACATGGCATAAAAATTAGGCTATTTACTATCAAAATGTAGGTAACTTAAAAACGCACACCAGGGTATGATCAATTTAAAGATTGCATGAAGATTACTCTATGTAAATCGAACAGGAACGAAAAGTGTAAAAAAAACCCTAACCACATGCCCTTCATAAAACTAGGAATACGCATAATATTGATCGAAAAAAATTAGGCAAAATAGGTTCAAAAGAAAGACAAGGATGAGATCTATCTATCCATGTTGTTTAATTAGATTGGGCCTGAGAGAAACCTACCTTAATCGAGGAAGAAAGGGAGAGACGCACTCGCCGGAACCCTAACTCGCGCTGCCCTAGAACGCTCAAATTCGCTCGACTCCGGCCACGAAAGTCCGCACCACCTGTTGAAAAAATAAAAGGAGGCCTAGGGCTGCTAAAGCCCTCTATTTATTGAGCCTATAGGTCGTTCTAGAGATCGAATTGGACTCGAGAGTCCAAGGAAGAAAAATCGGTGAAAAACTCGGGATAAAGCCTAATTCGCCGCCACCGCCGCCAATCTATGGGTCTAGGGTTAGGATTTTTGAAGGAGAAATGGGCTTCTAAGATGGGCCTATCATTTGGGCTTCGTTTGGGCTCAATTGATTAAGAATTGGGCTCTAATTTGGTTGTTTAAGGTTAACCTATTAAAATAACGAATTTAGCTATTAATTCCTTAATTCAACCTAATCAATTTTTTATTAGGGGTCGGCCTAGTTGACATTATTGCTAAACACTTTGTTCTCTATAAGAATATGATTTTTCCATATTTTTAGAAATTAGTCGAAACTTTGGCCTACGGGTAAAATTCAATTAATTTAATTTAACCTCTTAAATTCAAATCATCGTAGAAAATTCGATTGCATCTTGGAACATGAAATTCTTTTTATGTTGATTGTAGAAAAATAATAATTACTTTTTATTGATATAATTTGGCCATTTTCAAAATAAATAATATTTTTAATTAAGAAAATCATTAATGTCCTTTAAATAGCAAGGAAATAGCTTTTATTCCAATACATATTTCAAAATTTTACTTTTATATTTTATTATTTAACTGGGGTGTTGCACGGACAGTGTCCAAGGGCTCCACTCTAGTCCCCTCGACAGATAGGCGGAAACATACTATAAACCATGGGGTATGATGAACACTGGCGTCGTATTGCGCTGGGAGTACTTTTTTTATAAACTGGTGAATATCCACGAATACTCACGAGGCATTCTTGTGAAATTACATGCTTGCTAGTACATTCTCGTTACATGACTTTCTAGTGCATAGCCTTTGTGGTTATAAAAAAGTACATTCTTGTTCATGAAAGGCCAAACTTACATTCTTACTATATACTTCCTCAATCATGTTCTCAATTCTCAGTCTTAATTGTATCATGTTACTTGTGTTACTTATGTTTTACACCTCATATTTTATCGTATTTAGTGTATCTTTACTCTAGCGCTAAAACATTAATCACTTCAATATTACCTTCATGTTGATACGAAGATACCTACTGGGCAAGTGTACTCTACCTACTTTTTCATCTTTTCAGGAAATACTAGTGAATCAGATTCGGATTATGCAAGTAGCTGGTTCGAGAGCGATTGATGGTCTATTGGAATGAGAGAAGCCCTAGTTATCTAGTGTCTAGTCGAGTCATATTGTAATTTTTGATTTCTTGAGTCATATGATGTAAGGATGTCAAAAGGCAATGGTCTTATGTACTTTTTGGTTATTATTATTATGAAATAAAGTTGGAGTTTGAGTAACTACTTGTGCAATTACTTTTATGTGATTGTCTTGCGTTCTGATTTCTTGCTTGCTTGAGGCGTACTAGCTGACTGTCCACGTTCCTGAGATTCCTTCCGCTGTATTAAAAGCTCGGGACGTGATAGTTAAAGTGGCATTAGAGCGTAGGTCTTAGGACTTACTCACATCCTAGGCTAAGTCCAAAGTTTAAGGACCCACACCTATGAAACAAGGAAAGAAATTCCCCACGCAAGAGAGGAATCGGGTAGAACCAAGGATGAGATAGTAATTAGATATTATCTCTATGATTAACCCCACCAATTCCATTGGAATTAACAAATCATTTCTTTTTCTCAGGTACCTTATTCTTACAATGGCTCACCGTGTCGATTGGGGTGGAATGCAATAAACTGTTGTGGGTCTCACCCAGGCACTTCAGAATATGCCCCAAGCTAGCGCGAGAGCGGGTGCTGGTGATCTGCACCGTAACTTCCGAAGTTTAAATCCTCCATGATTTTCTGGTTCCTCCAACCCAGATGAAGTTGAGAACTGGATCGATGAAATGAACAGCATATTCGAGGTCATGTAATTTGCCGACCAAGAGAAGGTTCATCTTACCACGTTCCAACTCAACAAGGATGTGCGTACGTGGTGGAAGTCTATTCCAGCACCGCCTGCAGACGCACCACACACTTGGGAGGGATTTCTCACGCTCTTCCGAGTAAAATATTTCTCCGAACATGTCAAGGAGAGGAAGGCGGTGAAGTTCTCTTCTTTACGGCAAGGCATGATGACGGTGGCGGAGTATGAGTTACAATTCTCTCACCTAGCACCTTATGCTCAGCATTTAGTGAGCACGGATATTCTCAAGGCTAATCATTTCATGGACGGGCTATGACCCATCTTCATTCAACAACTTGGCTCGCAAAATATTTGAACCTATGCAAAGATGGTCCAACGGGCACACTTATGTGAAAGGACCTTGGAGAAGGTCAAGAAACTCAAAGGCAAAGGGGAGGAGCCAAGCCGAAAGTCTGATCGGCGAGGAAGAAGAGAGGAGAAATTTAGCATCACTTACAACTCTCAGGACAATAAGAAGAGATCTCGGAATGGGAGTGGTAGTGGCTACCACAAGAACAAAAAGGTAAAGGAGGAAGACAAGCAAGTCATGGCAGCTAGCACATTCTGTGAGAAATTCAGCCATGCGACCGAGGAATGCTGGAAGCGTCTCAGTGCTTGTTTGCGATGTGGCAGCCGAGAGCACCGCATGCCGGATTGTCCCCTCATGAAGGATCAATCTTCCAGTGGTGGACGCAAGCGACAAGCTCGTCTTAACACTGTTCTAGATGATGAAGAAGTGCCCTAGGATGATGGGCTAATGGAAGGTACCATTCACATCTATTCCCATCCCGCATTCGTGTTATTTGATACTAGTGCTTCTCATTCCTTTATATCTACTACCTTTGCCAAAACCTTGTCAGTTTCATCAGTTCCTCTACCTTTGAACCTAGTTATCACTACACCCTTAGGTCTTGGAACTAAACTTACAACCCACTACCCCGATAGTGAGGTAATGATAGAAGGTCATAATCTTCCTGCAAACCTCGTATGCCTTGACATGGAAGGCTACGATACTATCCTAAGTGTAGATTGGCTTGTAGACGAGGATGCCTATATAAATTGCCGCAATAGGATAATCTCTTTTCAGAAACTAGGTCTTCCAAAATTTTCCTTCATAGGTATCAAATATAGGAAGCATCCTACCATTATTTCATCTCTTCACGCTTGCAAACTCATTTCGCAAGGATGTGAAGCTTTTCTTGCCTCCGTAATCATTACTGAGTCCTAAGAGATCATTTTAGATGATATTCCCATTGTGAATGAGTTTACCAATGTGTTTCCATCGGAGTTACCTGGTTTACCACCTGAAAGGGAAGTAAACTTCTCCATTGAACTCGTTCCCGGAGCAGCACCTGTTTCAATAGCTCCTTACAGGATGTCCCCCACGGAGTTGAAGGAATTAAAGAAGCATCTCCATGAGTTATTAGACAAGGGCTTCATTCGACCTAGCACATCCCCTTGGGGTGCGCCAGTTTTATTTGTCAAGAAGAAGGATGGATCTCTTAGGCTATGCATCGATTACCGGTGACTAAATCAACTCACTGTCAAGAACAAATATCCATTGTCGTGTATCGATGAGCTCTTTGATCAAATTTCGGGAGCAGAATATTTCTCCAAAATAGACCTCAGGTCAGGTTATCATCAGCTCAGGATCAAAGATGAAGATATATACAAGACTGCTTTCCGGAGCCGATATGGGCACTATGAATTTGTTGTAATGCCATTCGGGTTAACCAATGCCCCGACAGCATTTATGCAACTAATGAATAATGTCTTCAGGGCTTATCTCGACCGATTTGTGGTCATCTTCATATATGATATTCTTATAAACTCCAAGACTAAGGAGGAACATGAAGAGCACTTAAGAATAGCCTTACAAACACTAAGAGAGCATCACCTCTATACAAAGCTTAGCAAGTGCGAGTTCTGGATAAAGGAGGTCTCTTTCCTCGGCTATATTATTTCAAAGGAAGGTATCACTGTCGATCCTTCTAAGGTGGAAGTGGTTAAGAATTGGAGCCGGCTGACGACCGTGTCAGAAGTTAGAAGTTTTCTGGGTCTGGCTGGTTATTATAGGCGATTCATCAAGAATTTCTCAAAAATTATTGTACCTTTGACTAGACTCACAAGAAAGGAGAACCCTTTTATATGGTCGAATGATAGTGAAGAAAGTTTCCTAACTCTTAAAGATCACCTTACTATAGCCCCTATTCTGGCACTACCTATTGAAGGTGGCGGCTTTGAAGTCTATACCGATGCATCTGGCATTGGCCTAGGATGCGTTGTTATGCAAAATGGAAAGATGATTTGCTATTCATCAAGGTAGTTGAAGCGTCATGAAGAAAACTACCCTATGCATGATCTGGAACTAGCTGCGATTATATTCGCCTTGAAATTTTAGTGACACTAAAATTTAGTGACACTACCTTTATGGGGAAAAATTCACTATATTTTCATATCACAAAAGTCTGAAATACCTCTTCACCCAAAAGGAATTAAACATGAGACAATGCAGATGGTTGGAGTATCTCAAAGACTTCGACTTTACTATCCAATATCATCCAGGCAAGGCAAATTCTGTAGCTGACACTCTTAGCAAAAGACCAATGGCAACTCTAGCAAGCCTCAGGAAAGGTACGACATATCTTATCGAGGGTTTTGCTTGTTTGAATCTGGATGTTGATAAAGAAGAGGAAGGATGTATGATTGCTAATATAAGGTCACAACCTATATTAATCGAAGATCTAGCCAGATTATAAGACAATGACCCCACATTGATGGAGATCAAGGCTAATATTGATCATAGGCCGGAATTCTCCATTTCAACTAATGAGAGAATATTGTTTAAAGATCAAATTTGTGTTCCGAATCATGTCGACACTAAGAAATTGATCATAGAGGAAGCTCATAAATCAAGGTATGCTATTCACCCTAGTTCTACCAAGATGTACCAAGACTTAAAAAGAAGTTTCTAGTGGCCCAATATGAAAAGAGAAGTAGCGGACTTTGTATCTCGCTGCCTCACATGTCAGCAAGTAAAGGCAGAACATTTAAAGCCCGCTGGTAAACTACATTCCTTGGATATTCCTGAGTGCAAATGGAAAAGTATAAGGATGGATTTCATCACGGGTTTACCTAAGACAAGAGGTGGACATGATGGTATATGGGTGATTATAGACCGATTGACTAAATCTGCACATTTTCTGCCAATCAAAAGTCGATGGTCTGTGGATGTATTAGCAGCACTATACATGAGAGAAATTGTCAAACTACATGGTGTCCCCGTCACCATTATATCTGATCATGACCCTCGGTTAACATCACAATTCTGAAAGGGTCTACAACATTCATTAGGGACCCGACTCAAATTTAGCATTGCGTTCCATCCACAAACTGATGGTCAAACTGAAAGGACTAATCATGTGGTGGAAGATATGCTCATAGCTTGTGCTATTGACTTTGGAGGGAGTTGGCATGACCACTTGCCTCTAGTGGAATTCTCATACTACAATAGCTACCAAGCTAGCATACAAATGGCTCCGTTCGAGGCTCTGTATGGAAGGAGCTATCGCTCACCTATATGTTGGAATGAAGTAGGAGAAAGGTAATTTCTCGACCCCGACATCATCAAGGATACTACCGAGAAGATAAAGCTTATTCTAGAAAGACTCCAGATGGCACAAGACCGGCACAAATCATATGCTGATAATAGAAGGCGCGACCTGGAATTCCAAGTAGGAGACCATGTATTCCTTAAGGTTTCTCCGGGTCGAGATATTTGAAGATTCGGTATCAAAGGCAAGCTCACTTCAAGAGTCATTGGCCCCTTTAAAATTCTCGAAAGGGTTGGTGAAGTTCCATATCGACTAGCTTTGCCCTCTCAATTAGCTGGAGTTCATGATGTATTTCACATATCAATGCTCAAAAAGTATGTCTCTGATCCATTCCATGTCATAACCTATGGCAACATGGAGCTTAAGAAGGACTGGACGTATGAGCAAAGGCCAATCAGAATAGTTGAACGGGAAGTACGACAACTTCAGAATAAAACCATTCCCATGGTTAAAGTCCAATGGACCAAATTATGTCTACATGAAGCAACATGGGAAACCGAAGAAGCCATGCACAAAAGATTTCCAGAGATATTTGAATGTAAGTACACTCTCCTTAGCAAATATTATTACGATGAATTTGGGGACCAAATTCTTTTTAAGTGTGGGAGGGTGTAACGCCTGAGAATTTTCTATGATTTTTTTGGGATTAAAATATAATTATTAAGCATTAAATGGACTAAATGGGATATTAAATGAATTATGATTAATTAAATCTAATTATTAAGGTCCTACACTAATTAAAGAGGATTCGGCCCATTTAAATAAGCCCACTTGGCCTAAATTATAGTTTGGACCATGGCCCATGTTCTAGAAGCTTAAATTTGGTGTATTTACGGAATTAAGAGATAAATAGGTTTATTTAAGGATAAATAGAGGATAAATAACAAAAGAGTTTTAATCAATTCAAAATTCGGTGCTCTAGGATAAAAACGGTCTATCGCGAGACCGCATGATTCCAAAAACGGTCCTCATGTGACCACTATTAACAGGCAGATCCGAACAACGAAGAAAGCTTGAAAAGTTGGGAACCTTGGCATCCTAATCATCTGGGATCAATGCTATCTACTAGCTGGAAGGGTCTAGAACGTGTTAGGGATGATTACAAGCCCTAATTAGGACTCTTGGTTCATTCAAATCCTCAAAACCCTCGTTAAACCCTATAAATAGACCTTAAGTCTCACCTGCATGACCCTTACTTTTAGATCGTGTAGAACTAAGGTAAAGAGGCCAAATTAGAGGTAAGTTCTTTAGAAGAATTTGTTCATGATAGTAAGGTCTAACTCCCCTCTGAATTTCCCATTAAGAGATCAAGCCATCAGGGAGGACAAGGCTTCCAAAGACACTGGTTCGGTGCAAGAAACCCAGGAGATTGTGCGACCAGGCCAGATTGATCAGTGAATTAGAAGCCATAAATGAGATAATTAGATATGGGTTCTTTAGAATTATTTGTTCCTTTTAGTACCCTCTTCTTAACCTCTATGTTTCGTGGTCATAGCTGAAGAAGATCATAAGTTAGAAGGCCACAAAGTTGTTGATTCGGTTCGAGACAAAAAGGAATTAGGGTCAAGTTCCAGCCCAAAATTCGAAGTTTAGAGCTCTCTCTAGAGGTAGGTTATCTCATGAACGGATTAAACTTGATGTTAGAAGTAAAAGTCCTCAATTTCCATTCGTTTTTATGCATGGCACGTGAACTATTTTGTGTTTTATTGAGACTGCGGAAGTTAGTTCATTTTTCATACATGAACTTAGCCCTAATGCAATTAAGATGAAATTCTTGTCTAATTCTTACAACCAATGCATATTCTTAGCCTAATTACCGTTTAACATGTCTTAGCTACGTGGTTATATCGGTTTTTCATGCATAACATGCCTTAGATTAGCATTTTATTTCATTATTTTACAACTTCTATCTGACTGATAGAAAAGTCAATAAAGTGACCGCTGCATCCAACAACGGTCTATCGCAAGACCGTTTATGACACCCTTGCGGCCAGATCTTGACCGCAATCTGGTTCTGAGGATCAGTTCGAACTCAATTTGTATTCCATGTTATTATTTATTATAAATATGCCATGTTTCATTTAATCATGCCCTGATTCATGTTAAGCACCCTGGACATACGTGAGCAAGTTTAAGAATCTTATTTTCATCGTTATGTTAATTTCATGGCAAAATTATTATAGTTTTAAAATTAAATACTCCTCCTATGTTTATGAAACATGATTCATGGTGGTATTTAGAACGCTGTTTTGATCGATGTTTTCACACGATTCACTCTCATCTCTTGAGTCATTTTTCATAAGTACATGGCGTATACTCCGGTGTTCGACCATTAGATACACTTTGCACTTATAGACACATCTCTTGGACTTGTGAACCTCTCCGTCGGATATTCCTTCTGTCGGACTAGGGGATTATGTTTCAAGGCCTCCGTAAGACTCCGCGAGCCTGGGATTCCCACTAGGACGCCGAGCTGGTTGTACCCTTAAAGCCCAAATTATCTAGAGAGCACTTACGTGACCGATATTTTACTTTATGTACCCTGGTTAATTGCGGCCCTCTAGGAGACCGTCACTGTTACTTAGTGGACCTACTCAGACCGTCTTTGTCATAAAACGGTCACCTTGAGACCATTTTTCTTCCAGAATCCCCCAAGTGTCGACTTTCCCTTCGTTCTAGTTGACACAGTTAGTTGCGGCCTTCACTGGACCGCTAGTATTGTTAAAGCGGCCTGACTGTGACCATCTTCTACATGAAACGGACCAGTAAATGACCGTCTCTTTCTGTCAAGTTCATAACCTGAGGATTGACCTAAGGGCTGTTGAAATTCTATTCTTGGATGATCTTAGGATTATCTGGATCCCAAACCTATGTGTAACAAGTTAATGATAAGTCATGGAACTTAATTAATGTACCGTTATGCTGCCGGAATGCCGCCATAGCATAATGTTCTTTTAATTCTTCTTTAAAATCTCATATCAGTTTTGGAACGTTCTATACCTTGGTTACTTGGTCATGAAACCTATTATTTGAACTAATTATGTTATTGGCCATATTTATATTTTCGTGGAAGTAACTTGATTTATAACTTGAAGATGCAAGAGTGGGCACGGACAGTGGCCAAGGCCTCCACTCTAGTCCCCTCGGTAGATAGTTGAAAACATACTATAAACCATGGGGTAAGATGAACATTGGCGTCGCATTGCGCTGGGAGTACTTTTTTTATAAACTAGTGAACTTTGGCCTATGGGAAAAATTCAAATAATTTAATTTAACCTATTAAATTCAAATCATCGTAGAAAATTCGATTGCATCTTGGAACATGAAATTATTTTTATGTTGATTGTAGAAAAATAATTATTTCTTTTTATTGATATAATTTTACCATTTTCAAAATAAATATCATTTTTAATTAAGAAAATCATTGATGTCCTTTAAATAGCAAGGAAATAGATTTTATTCCAATACATATTTCAAAATTTTACTTTTATATTTTATTATTTAACCGAGGTGTTACACGGACGGTGTCCAAGGGCTCCACTCTTGTCCCCACGACAGATAGCCGGAAACATACTATAAACCATGGGGTATGATGAACACTGGCATCGCATTGCGCTGGTGTGGGGATGGGATTTTATTAGGATATTTTGTTATTGATTTCTTTGGTCTATTAATTAGGCGTGCCAGTCACTGGCGTGATAGTTTATTGTGCGCTCGATCTGACTCGGTCGGTCAATTGTGATATTCGTGTCAGGACCCGGAGTCCGTCATACCATAAAGGCTATGACGTTAATTACGTCCTTCCAAAGAAGGACAACCCTTGATTAGTTGCCAAGAAAGGATGCCTCGGGGGTAAAACAAGATAAGACTATTACGCTATCTCCGCCGATGGGATGCGAAACATGCATAGAAAAGCATGCTACGCGGGACATGATAACAGTGTTATGGCGCAAATCTGGCAGCATATCCCCTAGTTTTGGACTATGCCAAAGGGGGAATATAGGTCATCCACCCACGGAATGCCGGGGTGGAAGCCGAAAGGAGAGCCGGGCGTAGCCCGAGATCCAGAAGGATTTGAGTGTCACGGGACAGTGTCCGTTACCACGGTGTTTGTTGATATTTCCCTTTAGAGACCACTGGAGGGGTTGCAATGGCAAGACTCCCAGGGTCAACAGGGTTGGAAGAAAAACCCGACGGTTAATGGCGTAGAATATCGGGGTAAGACCCCGTTAATATAGATCCGTTTAGACATGGATGAAGAACCATGAAACCCTCATGATATTATGGGGACTGATATGATGGTCCATGGAGGCTAGGGTACCAAGTCTGGATTGGTTCCAGGCTCAGTAAAGTTGCTGAGAAGTTAGATGTTCGAGTGATGGCTGATATTAGAGTGAATCGGTGCGACTGGGGTTTCGGCACGAAAGCGAACCGGCGCTGTTGGGATTGAAGGGGGTCGGCGCGACAAGCTCCCCGGCGCGCCCATCACCCGGCGCGAAATTGGCGCCGAGAGGAGGCTGCACCGGGAGTTGTGTGGCGCTGATAAAAGGGTGTTTCTGAGTTTTCAAGTATTATGAGGGGTTTATGAATTCAAAGGGGTCCTTTGTGCTCAATAGGGGTTTCATGAGTTTGTCCATGGTTGTATTTGAGTGGGATAGAGAGTGAGGGTAGGCTCATCCATAGAAATTCTAAGGAGACCACGTGACTATGATGGTTATATTCCCCTCTGACGGTGGTGAGCAGAAGATCATGAGATGGTGTAGCTCAGATCTCTGCCACACAGCTGGGGTTAGATTCATAATCTCAGTGAAAGCGTTGCACTACACGATAAAGTAAAGCTCGCGCACGAATTTTGGCAGCATCTCCCCTCATTTTGGACTATGCCAAAAGGGGAGTATAGGTCATCCACCCACGGAATGCCGGGGTGGAAGCCAAACAAAGAGGCAGGCGTAGCCCAAGATCCAAAAAGGATCTCAATCTTATGGGACGTTATCCACTTATTGTGGGATTTATTGATATCCTCTGTATAGCCAATGGAGAACATACGGCGGTAGAACTCCATGACTTGATGGGGAGGCGGAATGTGGGGGGATTAACCCCGTTGATATAGCTCCCATGGGTGTTGAGAGAAGGATAATGTTTCTCCCTAGAAGGACAGGGTATTATGACCAAGGATGGCATGGCTCAGAAGGGTGTCGGCACGAAGCTATTGGCATGGCCGGCTTTGGCACAAAGGGGGGATGGAGGCCTCGGTGCGACCAATAGCCCAAGAGGTCTCGGCGCGATAGGACGAGAGCAACCGGCGTGGGTAGCACTCGGCGCGAGACTCGCGCCGTGGGAGGGTCGCGCCGGGAGGTTGGGAGGATTTCTGAAACAAGGGTTTTAGTAAGGTTTGAAGGGGTTTCTGAGATGAGGACTTCGGAGGGCTTTTGGGGGGTTCTAATGGGGGTTTATTCAAGGATTTATGGTGAACACTGGAGATGGCTCTGGAGAAAGTAATCCAGGGAGAAGATGGCCTTCCCTTAGGGACCTCACTGGGAGCATGATCACAGACTGATCCTCGTGAATTCCAGTTTGAGTCTATTCCTCCTAGTTTCACAATCGAGAAGCCAGGAGATAGACTGTCTCCGACTCTCGATGTGGAGGTGAGGTTGGGAAGGACTACGGCAAAACACGCTCGTGCAGATAGGATACGCTTGCAGTAGCTATTGAATACATTGAACCTCGGATGCAGAGGAAGAAAGAAAAAGGAAAGGGCGAGCTTCAGCCCCCTTTTATTAACTATTCATCCAAACAGCATACACGCATCTAGCACAGAAGAAAATCCAACTGAGAAAAAATCATACATAGACTCTATCCCTGATAACGGTGCTACATTAGCATTCGATGCTACTGGAGCGAGGATGCTCGAAAATAGACACAAAAGAAGAAAGGGATATTAAAATAAAAGACATGGGGAAAGGGAAACTGTAGCCCCTCAGGGCATCTTGAAACCGATCCCACCTTGACTCTTCCTTCGAATCTCTGCAACTCTCTCTTCTCCTCAGCTTCCTCAGAGGGCTCTCAAACTCCCTTTCCTTTCGATGGCTACTGCTCCCTGTTCCCTCTATTGCCTCTTCTTTTTCTTCTATCTTCTATTCTCTCTTTCTGTCCTCTCTCTTCTGTTGTTGTTGTTGTCTCTTTGTTTTGTTCGAAGGCAGCAACCTTTATAGAAGGGTGGCCTTCTGTTCCCGGCGTGAGCTTCTCGACGTGCCTCAGCACGCATCATCTCGGTGCACCTGGCTTCGTATTGGGCTTGGCCCATCTGTTCAGAACCCGGCGCCGGAAGAGGCTCATCTAATGGGCTTCTTTTCGTTGCTCTGGTGGGCTTCTTGGTATATTCCTCTTGAGGCTTATTTAACACCTTGCGTTCACACCCATGTGTGAGGCAGTGTGAATCCCCTTTTCATGAGAATCAGAATTGTCTGAAGATCCTCTTCAGTAGGCAGATGGTTGCCTGAATGTTGTTATAATTTTATCAGCCCGACTATCTGAATGACAGCAGTGTTGAACAGCGGCCTAGCCAGAGATGGCTTTAGCCGGATAGAGTGTTAGGGGTAGTGGATCTCTTCTATTCTGATTCTCAGAACTTCCAGGGATGGTACAGGAGCCGCACCTTTGATCGACCTTCAGAGCCCTGAGTCTGCTTCGGTCTCTTCTGGTATATTTTAGGTGTCAACAAATGCCCCCCACCCACAGGTGGCGTAAGCGAAGGATGAGTGACACGGGACATGCGGGTGTACATTGCACCACACCTTGTAATTTCTTCAGGTCTACTCCTATTCATTACTCATTATTGTGACTCTGAGTCTTTGTTCTGCTTGTATAATCCCAGTACTTTGTAAGTATCCTCGGACGGATACCAGCATTTTTGATTTGATCCTCTGATTGCAGCACCCCTGGGTGAGTCAAACGGCGCCATTGACGATCTCGGCACGGCCATCTCAGCGCGGAAATAGTCTCGGCGCGCCTTTTCCACTTTGGGCTCTCGGCGCAATGGCGTCGGCGCACCTTTTCTTGGCGTAGCGCTCTCGGCGCCGGAGGATTCTCGGCGCGCCTTAGGGTTTCACCCTATTTAGCGCCGAGAGGGTGAGGAGAAGGCTCATTTTACCCTGAGCCTTCTCTCTCTTCTCTACTCCATCTTCACCGCAGCGGCGGTCGGCGTGAGGGATTTTTGCTCCCCACTTCTTCCATCCTCACCGCGAGGTTTTCCTCTGTTTCTTGTCATTCGGGACTATGTCCCTCTTCATTACGGAGTCACCCCCTCTTGGTGGGTGTTTGTTGTGCATCCCTTGGTTTTGATGATGACAATAGGATATGTTTGATTAATCAAGTTCTATCTTGTTTCATAACAAATACAAGTGGTTTGATTGTTCCTTCAAAGTAATGGACTCATGACTATTTGATGATGACAAACAATGTATTTGATTAACTCAATATAAATCTGATATGTTAAGTAATTTCAGGTCCACTGAAATCCAAGTGGAATCAACAAATCAGAAGAAGTGTCAAAGGCCGCTTGTCGACCAGGGAAGTGGTTATGGTCGACCAACGAACCCAGCCAGAAACACTTCAAGTCATCCGTCTTCTGCATGTGCCTTGGCTGTCGACCAAAGCCCCACTTCTGGTCGACCACAGAACAGACAGAGCATCAGACAGAACTGACGGCCATCTGGAATTTGCCCCTTGTCGACCAGCGACAAGGCTGTGGTCGACCACGGGACGCGAGTGTCAGCCAGAATGAAACCGCCATCAGGACACTGCTCGTTGTCGACCAGGGACAGTGTCATGGTCGACCACGGGTGTTATAGCGTCCAGAACCGAACTCTAACCGAATTCTATTTTGGTTCCTTAAAACCTGCAGATTGTTGTTGAAGGTTGTTGGGTAGTTCAACTGATGAGATTCCGCACGGGAATCAAGGAGAGAATATTGCTTAGAAGCAGTCAAACTTATTGTAGTGATCGGATTTAACCTTCTCCCTGCTTTCTAGCAGATTGACGCTCGATCTGGAATTTGAGCGGGAAGAGCTTCAGGCTTGAAAAAGGATCTGCATAAAAAGCAGAAGGCAACTGATCGCGGAAGCAAGCACACAGGGAGAGCATAGAACAAAACCTAAGAAACACACCTACATCACAGGACGAAGTGGCTCTCCATCAACCAGAAATCTGCAGAAGACTAAAGGCATTCTCATTGCTGCAGAAGGAAGACTGGGCTTGAAGCTGTGCGACCTCCAGCAGCAAAGCAGCTGAAGGCATCCGATTGGAAGTTCTACAGGGAGTTTACTCTTGTTATTTATGTGATTAAGTCCCAGGCTGAATTCTTTACTTTGTTACAAAAGTCTATATTCAGTCCTGTTGCATCATCCCACCTTCTCATCATTTCTATTCATCCTTACACCAAGTGTCAAGCTGTGAGGCAGCAGATTCAAGCTGTGTGTCAGCTGGTACAAGCTGTGTGTCAGCAGGAACAAGCTGTGTGACAGCGGTGTCTTGTGTTTTGGATTGAGATCAGAGGTTCTCATAAGTGAAGCCTTGCTTGAGTTAAGCAAGGGGTGGATGTAAGTCTCGAGAAGAGACTGAACCACCTTAAAAATCCTATCTTGTGGTTTGCTTATGTGTGTGCGTGCTTCTCTATGTGTTTGTTTTCTTCATTGATATCAACATTAGTTCTGTAATTCGTCAATCACCTGCAACTCATTTAGTCAATAGATATTAAATCGAAAAAAGGGGGAAAGATCTATTCACCCCCCCTCTAGATCTATTCAGTCCGTACTCAACACGTGGTATCAGAGCCAGACTCTCCAAAAATGTGGTCTAACAACCAGGAGAGGCCTGCCGGACTGAACTCTAGAAGTCTAATGGCTGAGGGACACTCAGTAACTAGACCACCATATTTTGATGGAAATGATTTCTCATACTGGAAAAATCGTATGCAGGTGTTCTTGAGAGCACAAGATCATGAGATGTGGAGAGTAGTAAGCTGAGGACCCTACGAGCTGCCCGAAGATGAGGATACCTGGACCAGAGAATAGGTCAGAAAATCAACCATCAACTGGGGAGCCATGAACGTAATGCAATGCGCACTACACCCCACGGAGTTCTCACGAGTTTCACAATGTGCAACGGCCAAGGAAATGTGGGATCGACTAGTAGTAATCTATGAAGGTACTTCAGAGGTAAGGGAGTCAAAAGCAAATATGCTAGTTTCAGAATATGAAATGTTTAGAATGAAAACTGACGAAAATATTTCTGAAATGTATGCTAGACTAGTGCAATTAACGAATAGTTTAAAGAGTCTAGGGAAAACCTACAAGGAACAGGAATTAGTGAGGAAGATCCTAAGATCCCTCACTCCTATGTGGCATACCAAGGCCACAGTAATTGAGGACTCAAAGAACCTCACCACTATGACTGTGGATGAACTAGTGGGATCCCTAATGGCCTATGAGGTCAATCTGAAAAGAAAAGAAGATGAGGGCAAGAAAAAGAACCAGCTCGCCCTAAAAACTAAAATTGGCACCTCTGAACTATCTGACACTGATAACTCATCTAGCACAGGTGAGGAAACTGGTGAGCTAGCCATGTTAACAAGAAAATTCAAAAGGTTTCTGCGGAAGGAAGGTAAGGGATTCATGAATCCTAAGGGCATGGTAAGAAAGTCATCTCAGTTTAAGTTTGATAAAAATAAAACTTCATCTAACAAACTTGTCTGCTACAACTGCAGGAAACTAGGACACATAAAGGCTGAATGTCCAGAGACTCCTAAGAAATCAAGCTTCAAGTGGAAAGGCAAGCAACTAAAAGCAATGATAAGCACATGGAGCGAGGAGGAGGAAAGCAGTAAGGAGGAAACAACTTCCGAGGAAGAAGAAGGAAACATCTGTTTGATGGCCAAAGGAGATAGCGATGATCTTGAGGTAATCCCTCCGTTTCAAGATTTTTCTAGCTCAGATTGGGAAGAAGTCTACTCAGACTTACTTGATGCATATGAAAGAATTAGAAAGGAAAATAAGAGTTTGAAGAAAAAGCTTAATCAGGTCAATAATGACAGCAACCCATTTGCCAACAGAACTGAACTAGAATTAGAAATCACCACCTTGAAAAATAAGTTGAAACAATACGAGACAGATGAAGAAAATGTCAAATGGCTGTTAGAAGAAAATGAGTCACTGAAAAACACAATTGATGAGGTAAAATTAAAGACTCAAGAAAGTGAACAGCAAACTAAGGTAACTCAAGAAAGAAACAACTCACTCAAGGAGGAAAACTGTCAACTTCTGGAAGAAATAGAAAGAATCCAGAGTGAACTGAAAAACAAACAGGAAACCTTGGAAAAAATGACTAAAGGTCAAGAAAACTTAAATGCTGTCTTGGGAATAAAAGTAAACTTTCAAAAAGAAGGGTTAGGATACAATCCTACGGCTAAAAAGGAATTCCAAATAAAAACCGTAACTGGGATTGCTGACTCAAAAGGAAAAGGGCCCCTAATCAATCTATACCAAGACAAACAAGAGGATGTAGCTGAATGCTCATCCAAAAGGAATAATGTCACCAAGGAAGAGAGAAACATTAAAGAGAAAACAGTCAATCAACATAAGCTTAAAAATAATAGACAAGAAACTCAAATTCACAGAAATAACCAAACAAACCAAGTACTAAATCAAGTTAAAGGACATAAATCTGGAAAACAAGGTGTCTGGAGACAGGCTGGTCGACAACCGACCCCTCCTATGTCGACCAGAGGATCTGCCAGAACAGGCGCTGGCGTCTGGAGAAGCAGTGGTCGATCACAGACATACCAGATGTCGACCAGAGGAACTGCCAGAACAAGCGCTGGCTTCTGGAAAAGCAATGGTCAACCACAGACACACCAGATGTCGACCATGACCAGACACGCAAACAGAAACCACAGATTTTCTCAGGTGAAACAAAATGAAAATTGGAAATCAAAAAGGTGGATTCAGATTAAAGAAACATTAGAACAAAAGCCACCCAATCTGAACAAGTTCAGAGACGAAAAATTAAACTGCTCTAAGAAAATCTGGGTTCCCAAAGGATTGTTACAGCAATTTCACAATTTTACAAGTTATCTTGGACCCGGGTACCATTGGGGTCCAAAAATTTCTGTGTAATTCATGATGCAGGAATGTCTGGCAGCCATGCACAATAAGTGGTACTTAGATAGTGGTTGCTCAAGACACATGACGGGAGACAAGACCAAGTTCTCCCAACTAAGCTCAAAAGATGGAGGTTATGTGACCTTTGGAGGAAATAACAAAGGTAAGATCATCGGGACAGGTAAAATAGGTAAGAACTCCTCAAACAGTATTGAAAATGTACTGCTGGTAGATGGACTGGAATATAACTTGCTGAGCATCAGTCAGCTTTGCGACAAGGGCCATAAAGTAATATTTGACTCCAAGATCTGCAAGATTATTGAACGCAATTCAGATACAGTCAAGTTTATGGGCCAGAGAGTAAACAATGTCTACATAATAGACTTGGATGATCCAGCCCACTCCAACCTGTGCCTAACCGCCAAGAAAGAGGACCTGACCTGGCTGTGGCACCGAAGGCTAGGGCATGTTAGCTATAGGGTGTTGCATAAACTTGTGAAGAATAAAATGGTTCTTGGTATGCCTGAAATTTCGTTTGCTCAAAATGTCAAAGTATGTGAATCATGTACCCAAGGTAAGCAAACAAGAAAATCATTCAAAGGTAGAACTGAAAGTCAATCTTCTAGACCACTAGAACTTGTGCACATGGACCTTTTTGGCCCAACAAGAACTGCTAGTCTTAGTGGTAAGAGATACGGTTATGTACTAGTTGATGATTTCTCTAGATTCACATGGGTAATATTTCTATCTCATAAAAGTGATGCTTTTTCTGAGTTTCAGGAATTCTACAAAAGAATGAAGCAGGATGGCAAGTCCAAAGTGTGTACAATCATATCTGACCATGGGGGGGAGTTTGAAAATTCTGACTTTGACTTATTCTGCAGAAACAAGGGCATAACCCACAGATTTTCCTCACCAAGGACTCCAGAACAAAATGGAGTTGTGGAGAGAAGGAACCGCACTCTTGTCGAGATGGCTAGAACCATGCTGGTTGAAGCTAAACTTCCAAGGAGATTTTGGGCAGAGGCAGTCAACACAGCATGCTACATTGTAAACCGAGCAATGGTAAGACCGGCTAGTGAAAATACACCATATGAAATGTTCAAAGGTAAGAAACCATCCCTAGCTCATTTTAGAATTTTCGGGTCAAAATGCTTTATTCATAACAATGATAAAAGGGTCTTGGACAAATTTGAACCGAAGAGTGATCCAGGAATATTCTTGGGCTATTCCGACCGATCAAGAGCCTATAGAGTTTTTAACACCAAAGATCAAATTGTTGAAGAATCCCCTCATATTACATTTGATGAAATTAATGATCTTGGCAAAAATGAGCAGGTCAGCAAGGAAGAAGAAGATAGGGAATTTCTAGAAGACAACGAAGAACCAAATGAAGAAGAACAATCTCAGGAAAGAGATCAAGGTATTACTAATGCTCCACCCGAAGGAGAAGGCATCTCAGGTAACAATCTTGAGAACTTAAGACTTCTTAGAGATCATCCCATAGAAAACATCATTGGTGGAATTCATGATCCTAGGAAGACTAGATCTCAGTTAAAAGAAATCAATGAACTAGATCAGCTTGCACTTGTGTCCCAAATAGAGCCCAAATCAGTAGAGGAAGCATTAAAAGATGACTCATGGATAAATGCTATGCATGAAGAACTAAATCAATTTGAAAGAAATCAGGTGTGGAGTCTTGTCCCTAGACCTTCATCTCACCCCGTTATTGGAACCAAGTGGGTCTATAAAAACAAGCTAAGTGAAGAAGGGGTTGTAATGAGAAACAAGGCTCGGCTGGTGGCTAAAGGGTACAACCAGGAATTTGGGGTTGATTTTGAAGAATCATATGCTCCAGTTGCTAGATTAGAAGCCATCAGGATATTGTTAGCCTTTGCAGCATCTCATGGAATCAAACTACAACAAATGGATGTAAAAAGTGCATTTCTAAATGGAATAATAAAAGAAGAAGTCTATGTGGAACAACCCCCTGGATTTGAAAATGATGAACTTGCTAATCATGTTTTCAAATTGCATAAAGCTTTGTATGGATTAAAGCAGGCTCCTCGGGCCTGGTATGAAAGGTTGAGCTCCTTCCTCACCAAGAAGGGATACATAAGAGGTAAAATTGATCAAACATTGTTTTCCAAGACCCAAGGTAAGCATATACTAGTTGTACAAATCTATGTGGATGATATTATGTTTGGGTCTACCGAAGCTTCTTTATGTACTGAATTTGCAAACTTAATGACCAATGAGTTTGAAATGAGTTTAATGGGTGATTTACAGTTTTTTCTTGGATTGCAGATCGTACAATGTAGAGAAGGATACTTCATAAATCAATCCAAGTACATAAAGGAGATGTTGAAGAAGTTTGGCATGGAAAGCTGCAAACCAATCGAGTCACCCATGGGTACAAATGCAACATTGGAAGCTGATGTAAAAGGTAACATGGTAGATGCCAAGAAATACAGAGGTATGATCGGGTCCCTGCTATATTTAACTGCTTCAAGGCCAGATATTCAGTTTAGTGTATGCATGTGTGCTAGATATCAGTCTAGCCCTAGAGAATCACATTTAGGGGCTGTCAAGCGTATCTTTCGATACCTTGCCGGCACCCAAGAATTGGGTTTATGGTATCCTACATACTGCAAACTAGATTTGATTTCATATTCAGATGCTGATTATGCTGGTTGCAAAATTGATAGGAAGAGTACTAGTGGTTATTGTCAAATATTAGGTGGATGTTTAATATCATGGGCTTCTAAAAAGCAGCATTCTGTGGCACTCTCCACTGCTGAGGCTGAGTATGTTGCAGTAGGGAGCTGTGGTACACAGGTTATGTGGATAAAATATCAACTCCAAGACTACAATGTAGATCTTGGATGTGCACCTATTTTCTGTGACAACACTAGTTGTAGCAACCCTAATAAATGAATAATTGAAATGAATTAAAACATATATATTACAGAAGTAATATATATAAAAGGAATAGGGTTAATTGGACGAAACAAAACAAATTAAAAAAATAACGCCTCTTATTAGGGCGTTAATTCAAAAAGAAACGCCTCTATCAAAGGCGTTACTAAAGAAAGGACGCCCACACGTGCGGTCGTCAACTCACGCGACCAAATAGGCAAGTAAAAGAAACGCCTCTATCTTGGGCGTGTTTTAAAACACGAAACGCCCTTTTTCAAGGCGCTTTTTAAGAAACGCCCTTATGCAAGGCGTTAATTCAAGAATACACGCCCTGACCAAAGGCGTTAATTCAGTTCGTGACCCGATCGAACCCAGAACTTATCCAAGCAAAGATTAACCTAATCTAGTAAGTGTCTATTAGAGTAAGGACTCTATTAAGGATATATTACCCTCAATCAAACACTACTCTTGTTAGGACTTCAAAATCCTATAAATAACATGTTCGATCGAACCCTAAAACCCATTTGATCGAACGTCTGCTGCTAGGTACGTGAAGAACATATGTTCTTCTATTTTCTTCTTCTGTTCCTTTTTTTATGAACGTAGCATGAGAAGAATTAATATTCTTCGTTTCCTCTCCAGGTTGACGGAAGAACGATTGTTCTTCTTCTATTAAGTTGCAGTTGAAGCTTCAAAGCCCTTTCATCTCCTTCATCCAGATCATAAGGTAGGTTTTCTCAAGCTACTGTAGCCCAAATGAAATTAATGCAAGATATATATATATATAAGCATGTCATGCATATGATTATTATGGTTTTCATGCGTTTTCTGAAATATTTTGAAAGAAACGCCCTTGATTAGGGCGCTAATTTAAAAGAAACGACCACGCAAGTGGTCGTCAATTTAATATTTGACGCCCTCTACGCAGGCGTTAATTTCATAAGAATCGCATATGATTAATAATTGATCCTGTTTAAAAATTACAATACATATGAAATATTGATTTTTAATATCTTGCATGACTCTGTGAATTCCTGTTAAATTTTACTGCCATGACATGTCTCCTGTCTCTCGAAATATTATTTATTAAAATATCGTAAATCCCTTGAAATTCACGACTTGGACAAAGTCGTTTTCCATATTCTAACGCCCCAGTACAAGGCGTGAACATTAAAAGTAACGCCCCTTTCTAGGGCGTGTATCTGTTAAAAACCTAAAATTCACATATTCTGTAAAATGGAATTGGAAAGTAACGCCCCTACCAAGGGCGCGTTTTTGAAAGTAACGCCCCTTCCAAGGGCGCGTTTTTGATAAATTTCTGAGAATAATTATATCCTGTCAAATATGTAAATGATGAGACGCCTGCCCCTGCAGTCGTCAACTTTTAAGAAACGCCCCCGGTAAAGGCGTGTTTTGATAAATTAATGAAATAATGGAAATTCTGCAAATTGGCAATATATGTAAACGCCCTTCAGTTAGGCGTTAATTACTTGAGACACGACTTGACCTAAGTCGTTATTTTACTGTAAACTGATTTTTCCTCTGATTTGCTAACCGATGGTTTATATATTATACATATATATATATATATCGGCACTATTCTCCACTCCGTGAGTATAGTCCCACGTTTCATGTTGATTTATCGATTACACTCAACTCTCATTGACATACAAGCTCTCCATTGGACATTCCGTTCCTTTGGACTAGCAAGTTAGTCATAGAGACCTCCGTAAGACTCCTCGTAGCCTTGGATTCCCTCAAGGCCGACTGAGCTGGTTGTACCCTAAAAACCCATCACACAGTTTTTGCCATGTCAATCTAAAGAAAACATGGTATACCGGCCCTTATGATTATACAAAGAGTATATCATAAGAAATTCTTGATGGGATGATGATATCATGCCATATCGTGTCATTCTTGTAAACCCCAATTCTATGATAAGAATGAGGGTATCTTGCTTGATCTAATGTTTATGTGGACCTCAATTCTATATAAAGAATGTCCATATTGATTTGTCATGGTACCTAAGTTAAGGGAACCATATTCTACCTAGTTTTATCGAACTCGTGATTATACCGTTATTATCGCCATTCTATGTCCTTTGTCATATTTTGGACTCTATTCTATCAAAGTTGTCATACGTATCTACAAGCTTGATTATTGAAATTCTATATTGGCTATATAAACAAGAGTGGATGTCAAAACACATGATAAATGCCTGCGCATATAGGGCCCGATCTGGTCCTGGGAGGAGCACCCGAAAGTACTTGTGCCCATGGGAGTTAAAATGATAAGGTATCTGGCATTATACCGAGTACTTGACTTGCTTGATTGGACATTCCACACACATCTTGTACTTTAATCGTACTTGACTTTACATGAAATGCGTGGCCCGAAAAAGGGTAGTTTACTTGCTTGAAACATGATAGCCAAAGTTCTTGACATGACTTGTTAAACGTGCTTGCTTGAATATCTTGAATAACTTGTATCTTGTTCATGAAAGTTCATCTTATTTCTTTGATATTACATTCTCTCTATCTTGTCGTTTCATGCGAGCATGCATAGCTTTATTGCATCCATGAAAATGTAATTACTTAAACCACTTGCTAGTACTTGAGATATAATTTCCTACTGAGCGTTCGCTCATCCCGTTTGTCCCTTTTTACTTTTCAGGTAAGTCCGACGACGATGGAAGTCAATCGGATGGGAATGGTCAAGAGTGAAAGTGATAGAGCTTCTACAAGTGTCGTCTAGTCTTTTCCATAGTTTCTTGAGTCAACTATGTATTCTTTTCCTTTTTATTTAACAGAGTATTGGATTTGTAATAGTCTATCCATTATGAAATAAAGGATTGGGTTATCTTGCTATTTTGCGCATTTCTGTCTTTGTGTCGAATACACGACCACTCTGATTGACATGATTGATATAGACACGTCGCGCATCTCCGGGTATCTTCCGCGCTCGGGGCGTGACAGTCTTTGTGGTATCAGAGCCTAAGGTATTCAATTCCTAGGAAACCCAAGTCCAAGGATAGGTTTCAAAACCTTTAACCAAGTGAGAGTGGGTAGAACCAAGGGTTAAATGATCAATGAGTCCTTTATAAGATCATAGTGACATAATACTAACATAGCTATTGTAATTGTAGGATAATGGCTGCCGAACGTGCTCAATGGCGTAACATGCAGCGTACCCTTCAAGGGATGACCCAAGTGCTACAACAGGTAGCACAAGGTGGTGCTCCACGAGCTGGAAGCTTACACCAAGCATTCAAGAATATGAATCCCCCGAAGTTCATGGGATCGACCGATCCAGACGATGCCGAGCATTGGGTTCGGGAGATTGAACGTATATTCCGTGTCATGCAATGCACGGATCAGGACAAAGTCTTATTAGCTACTTTCCAGTTAGAAAAGGATGCTAGATGCTGGTGGGAGTCGATTGAAGCTACTATTGACCCAACTCAAGTTACATGGGGTGAATTCGTTGAATATTTCAACGCCAAATATTTCTCTGATAGGGTCCAGGAAAGGAAGGCCGTCGAATTTGCCGCATTAAAGCAAAGATCTTTATCGGTGGCTGATTATGAAGCACAGTTCTCTAGACTGTCTAGATATGCTAAGCATTTAATTGGCACGGAAAGGATGAAAGCCCGTAGATTTCTTAATGGGCTTAGGCCCCACTACATTACTCAACTGGCGCCTATGGATATTCAAGTTTATACTGAAATAGTGCGCCGAGCTCAGTTGCTTGAAGATGCCACGGAACTATCTGATAGGATCCGTGGGAAAGACAAAAAGGAGCAAGTCACAAGTTCGGGTTCTTTTAAACCCAACTTTAAGAAGAGGCCCAATAATGGAGGTTCTTCCTCTCAAGATCAGAAGTACAAGAAATCCAAGCCTTTCTCTATCACCACTACCCCTTCAAACGTAGTATGCAAGCATTGTGACAAGGCTGGTCACAAAACAGAAGAATGCTGGAGGAAATTAGGAGCATGTCTCCGTTGTGGGAGTCGTGAACATCGGATTCCCGATTGTCCATTAATGAATGACCAAGATGGTGAGGGTAAACGCCCAGTGACAAGGAACGCGCGTCTTCATGCAATCCAAGAGACCGAACCAGAAGAAGAAGGCGGATTGGTGGAAGGTACATTAAAAATTTGTTCCAAATATGCACATGTCTTATTTGATACAGGTGCATCGCATTCCATTATTTCCAAGAAGTTTGCTGACCCATTACCTCTAGAACCAGAATGGATGAAAATAGTGTTGTCTACTCCTCTCGGAAACGAGACGGATATCACGCATCATTACCAAAACTGTGAGGTGTTGGTTCGAGGAAAGAATTTTCCTATTGATCTTATCTGCTTAGATCTAAAAGAATATGATGTTATACTAGGAGCAGATTGGTTATCTAAGTACCAGGCAACGGTTGATTGCCGTAATAGCAAGATTGTTTTCAAAGAATTTCCAGAACTGACTTATACTAGTCCTAAGAGTCGAAGCAAATCCCCTCTTATTTCGGCTCTTCGAGCAAGCAAGCTCGTCAGGAAAGGATGTGTATCCTTCCTTGCTTTTGTCACTAATAAAGAAGCTAAGGAAACCAAGATAGAAGACGTTCAAGTAGTACGAGAATTCCCAGACGTATTTCCGGAAGAATTGCCAGGATTACCCCCGCAAAGAGATGTGGCCTTTACCATCGACTTAGTCCCTGGTGCTGGTCCGGTTTCAAAGGCACCATATAGAATGTCCCCTGCTGAACTCAAGGAGTTGAAGGAGCAGTTGATGGAACTAATCCGAAAAGGGTTTATTAGACCAAGTACTTCCCCGTGGGGAGCACCAGTCTTATTTGTAAAGAAGAAGGATGGATCCATGAGATTGTGTATTGACTATCGACAGTTGAATCATCTTACTATCAAGAACAAGTATCCACTGCCGAGAATCGATGAATTGTTTGATCAGATTTCAGGATCCAAATATTTCTCCAAGATTGATCTCCGGTCGGGATATCATCAATTAAGGATCAAGGATGATGACATTCACAAGACCGCATTCAGAAGCAGGTATGGCCATTACGAATTTGTTGTTATGCCTTTTGGACTAACAAATGCCCCTGCTGCCTTTATGCAGTTAATGAATAGCATATTCAGGCCTTACTTGGATCAATTCATAGTAGTCTTCATCGATGATATATTGATATATTCTAAGACTAAGGAAGAACATGAAGAGCATTTGAGGATTGCATTGCAAGTCTTGAGGACAAATCAATTATATGCTAAACTCAGCAAATGCGAGTTCTGGCTTGAAGAAGTGGCTTTTCTCGGACATGTCATATCCAAGGACGGTTTATCTGTGGATCCGTCAAAAGTTGAAGCTGTGAGAAACTGGGAGAGACCCACTAATGCAAGCGAGATCAGAAGTTTCTTAGGTCTTGCAGGCTATTATCGGCGATTTATCAAAGATTTCTCTAAGATCGCCGTACCACTTACAAGATTAACTCGTAAGGAGATCCGATATGAATGGAGTGAGGAATGTGAAAGCAGTTTCCAAACTCTCAAGGATCATCTCACCACAGCTCCGGTCTTAGCCCTACCAATTGAAGGAGAGAAATTCGAGGTCTACACTGATGCTTCTAGCATTGGCCTCGGATGTGTTCTAATGCAACATGGGAAGGTCATAGCATACTCTTCTCGTCAACTGAAGAAGCATGAGGAGAATTACCCCGTCCATGACTTGGAATTGGCCGCGGTAGTATTTGCCCTAAAGATATGGAGACACTATCTCTATGGGGTACAGTTTACTGTATACTCCGATCACAAAAGTCTCAAATATCTATTTTCACAAAAGGAGCTGAACATGAGACAAAGACGCTGGCTAGAATATCTCAAGGACTTCGACTTCAGTATACAATACCATCCCGGAAAGGGTAATTATGTGGCTGATGCCCTTAGTCGAAAGCCGAGAGCAAGGATAGCCAATTGTATGATACAAGAATGGAGGTTACTTGAACAATTCTCCGAGCTCAATATAAGCTTGGACACGGAATCCAAATTTGTCACACTATCTCATGTAAGCATACAGTCAGATTTGTTATCTGAGATACAAACACTTCAGGATAATGATCCTATGTTAGTAGAAATCAAAGGCAGATTAGAAGGACAATCTGATTTTCAACTAACTTCTGATGGAAGGTTATCGTTCAAAGATAGAACTTGTATACCCGATTGTCCGGAATTAAAGAAGAAGATCTTAGATGAAGCTCACCGATCAAGATACACTATTCATCCTGGATCAACTAAAATGTACCAAGATGTAAAGAGGAACTTTTGGTGGCCCAATATGAAAAGAGAAATAGCGGACTATGTATCACGCTGTCTCACATGCCAACAGGTCAAGGCGGAACACCAAAAGCCTGCGGGAAAACTACATCCTCTAGATATTCCTAAGTGGAAATGGGAGGATATTGGTATGGACTTCATCATGGGTTTGTCTAAATCTAAAGGAGGACATGATGGAATCTGGGTTATCATTGATCGATTGACTAAATCGGCACATTTCTTGCCAATCAAAAGCCGATGGTCGATTGATGTGCTAGCTGCACTATACATTAAAGAAATAGTCAGGATACATGGAATTCCTGTCTCAATCGTGTCTGATAGGGATCCCCGTTTTACTTCTCATTTTTGGAAGGGATTACAACATTCGTTGGGGACAAGGCTCAACTTTAGTACTGCTTTCCACCCACAAACGGATGGTCAGACCGAGCGAACTAATCAAGTTGTTGAAGATATGCTGAGAGCATGCATTATTGACTTTGGAGGAAGCTGGCATGACCACTTACCTTTAGTTGAATTTGCATATAATAATAGCTACCAAGCTAGTATCCAAATGGCACCTTTCGAAGCCTTATACGGAAGGAGTTGCCGATCTCCCATATGTTGGAACGAAGTTGGAGAAAAACAACTATTAGGTCCAGACATGGTAAGGGATACAACCGAGAAGATACAAGTAATCAGAGAAAGATTACAAGTTGCTCAGACAAGGCAAAAGGCTTATGCTGATACCAGGAGAAGAGATCTTGAATTCCAGGTTGGAGATCATGTATTTCTTAAAATATCCCCTGGACGTGGCATACGAAGATTTGGTGTTAAGGGCAAGCTTACGCCAAGATTCATCGGACCATTTGAGGTACTCGAAAGAGTTGGCGAGGTTGCTTATCGCATCGCGTTGCCTCCTCAGTTGTCCGAGGTACACAATGTATTTCACATATCTATGTTGAAGAAGTATGTGCACGATCCGTCACATATTATTGAGCATGGAGATCTGGTGATCCAGAAAGATCTCACATATGAACAAAGGCCTTTAAAGATATTAGATCGAGAAATACGAGCTCTAAGGAATAAGGTTATTCCCATGATCAAGGTGCAATGGAATAAGAATCCTGAACGCGAAGCGACATGGGAGACCGAGGAATCTATGAAGAAACGATTTCCCGAGTTATTCTAAGAGGTATATGTCCTACACTCTCCGCGTGTATAATTATATATATATTGAATTTGGGGACCAAATTCTTTTTAAGTGGGGGAGGGTGTAGCAACCCTAATAAATGAATAATTGAAATGAATTAAAACATATATATTACAGAAGTAATATATATAAAAGGAATAGGGTTAATTGGACGAAACAAAACAAATTAAAAAAATAACGCCTCTTATTAGGGCGTTAATTCAAAAAGAAACGCCTCTATCAAAGGCGTTACTAAAGAAAGGACGCCCACACGTGCGGTCGTCAACTCACGCGACCAAATAGGCAAGTAAAAGAAACGCCTCTATCTTGGGCGTGTTTTAAAACACGAAACGCCCTTTTTCAAGGCGCTTTTTAAGAAACGCCCTTATGCAAGGCGTTAATTCAAGAATACACGCCCTGACCAAAGGCGTTAATTCAGTTCGTGACCCGATCGAACCCAGAACTTATCCAAGCAAAGATTAACCTAATCTAGTAAGTGTCTATTAGAGTAAGGACTCTATTAAGGATATATTACCCTCAATCAAACACTACTCTTGTTAGGACTTCAAAATCCTATAAATAACATGTTCGATCGAACCCTAAAACCCATTTGATCGAACGTCTGCTGCTAGGTACGTGAAGAACATATGTTCTTCTATTTTCTTCTTCTGTTCCTTTTTTTATGAACGTAGCATGAGAAGAATTAATATTCTTCGTTTCCTCTCCAGGTTGACGGAAGAACGATTGTTCTTCTTCTATTAAGTTGCAGTTGAAGCTTCAAAGCCCTTTCATCTCCTTCATCCAGATCATAAGGTAGGTTTTCTCAAGCTACTGTAGCCCAAATAAAATTAATGCAAGATATATATATATATAAGCATGTCATGCATATGATTATTATGGTTTTCATGCGTTTTCTGAAATATTTTGAAAGAAACGCCCTTGATTAGGGCGCTAATTTAAAAGAAACGACCACGCAAGTGGTCGTCAATTTAATATTTGACGCCCTCTACGCAGGCGTTAATTTCATAAGAATCGCATATGATTAATAATTGATCCTGTTTAAAAATTACAATACATATGAAATATTGATTTTTAATATCTTGCATGACTCTGTGAATTCCTGTTAAATTTTACTGCCATGACATGTCTCCTGTCTCTCGAAATATTATTTATTAAAATATCGTAAATCCCTTGAAATTCACGACTTGGACAAAGTCGTTTTCCATATTCTAACGCCCCAGTACAAGGCGTGAACATTAAAAGTAACGCCCCTTTCTAGGGCGTGTATCTGTTAAAAACCTAAAATTCACATATTCTGTAAAATGGAATTGGAAAGTAACGCCCCTACCAAGGGCGCGTTTTTGAAAGTAACGCCCCTTCCAAGGGCGCGTTTTTGATAAATTTCTGAGAATAATTATATCCTGTCAAATATGTAAATGATGAGACGCCTGCCCCTGCAGTCGTCAACTTTTAAGAAACGCCCCCGGTAAAGGCGTGTTTTGATAAATTAATGAAATAATGGAAATTCTGCAAATTGGCAATATATGTAAACGCCCTTCAGTTAGGCGTTAATTACTTGAGACACGACTTGACCTAAGTCGTTATTTTACTGTAAACTGATTTTTCCTCTGATTTGCTAACCGATGGTTTATATATTATACATATATATATATATCGGCACTATTCTCCACTCCGTGAGTATAGTCCCACGTTTCATGTTGATTTATCGATTACACTCAACTCTCATTGACATACAAGCTCTCCATTGGACATTCCGTTCCTTTGGACTAGCAAGTTAGTCATAGAGACCTCCGTAAGACTCCTCGTAGCCTTGGATTCCCTCAAGGCCGACTGAGCTGGTTGTACCCTAAAAACCCATCACACAGTTTTTGCCATGTCAATCTAAAGAAAACATGGTATACCGGCCCTTATGATTATACAAAGAGTATATCATAAGAAATTCTTGATGGGATGATGATATCATGCCATATCGTGTCATTCTTGTAAACCCCAATTCTATGATAAGAATGAGGGTATCTTGCTTGATCTAATGTTTATGTGGACCTCAATTCTATATAAAGAATGTCCATATTGATTTGTCATGGTACCTAAGTTAAGGGAACCATATTCTACCTAGTTTTATCGAACTCGTGATTATACCGTTATTATCGCCATTCTATGTCCTTTGTCATATTTTGGACTCTATTCTATCAAAGTTGTCATACGTATCTACAAGCTTGATTATTGAAATTCTATATTGGCTATATAAACAAGAGTGGATGTCAAAACACATGATAAATGCCTGCGCATATAGGGCCCGATCTGGTCCTAGGAGGAGCACCCGAAAGTACTTGTGCCCATGGGAGTTAAAATGATAAGGTATCTGGCATTATACCGAGTACTTGACTTGCTTGATTGGACATTCCACACACATCTTGTACTTTAATCGTACTTGACTTTACATGAAATGCGTGGCCCGAAAAAGGGTAGTTTACTTGCTTGAAACATGATAGCCAAAGTTCTTGACATGACTTGTTAAACGTGCTTGCTTGAATATCTTGAATAACTTGTATCTTGTTCATGAAAGTTCATCTTATTTCTTTGATATTACATTCTCTCTATCTTGTCGTTTCATGCGAGCATGCATAGCTTTATTGCATCCATGAAAATGTAATTACTTAAACCACTTGCTAGTACTTGAGATATAATTTCCTACTGAGCGTTCGCTCATCCCGTTTGTCCCTTTTTACTTTTCAGGTAAGTCCGACGACGATGGAAGTCAATCGGATGGGAATGGTCAAGAGTGAAAGTGATAGAGCTTCTACAAGTGTCGTCTAGTCTTTTCCATAGTTTCTTGAGTCAACTATGTATTCTTTTCCTTTTTATTTAACAGAGTATTGGATTTGTAATAGTCTATCCATTATGAAATAAAGGATTGGGTTATCTTGCTATTTTGCGCATCTCTGTCTTTGTGTCGAATACACGACCACTCTGATTGACATGATTGATATAGACACGTCGCGCATCTCCGGGTATCTTCCGCGCTCGGGGCGTGACACTAGTGCTATTAATTTGTCTAAAAACCCCATTCAACACTCTAGGACAAAACACATTGAGATCCGTCATCACTTTCTAAGAGATGAGGTCTCCAAAGGAAATTTCATGCTTCATTTTGTAGAAACTGAAAAACAACTGGCAGACATTTTCACAAAACCCCTTAACAATGACAGATTTTCAACTCTAAGAAGGGAGTTAGGAATTTGTAGAATTTCTCCTGAAAATTCTTGAAATAATCATATTCATGTGTTCACTGTATAGATTCTGTCATTTCTGTACTAAGTTATGTCCACTAGGTCTCTAGTACTGGTCAAGTTTTGAGTTTGGAGGTCTAGTGTCGGTTGCTACTTCAGCAAGTTCTGCAGAATCCTGGTTCTACTACGGATTATCTCTTGTGGTCGACCACAGGCAAGGCGCTGGTCGACCAAGGCATCAGGACAGGAAATAGTTGGTTCTGTGACTTCGCAGCTGTCGACCACAGGCGGTCCCATGGTCGACAACAGATTTGTCAGAAAGCAGACCACAGGTGACTACTCATCAGGCAGTTTCTGTGACAGCACAGAGGTCGACCAAAGACAACTCTATGGTCGACAGAGGATCTGAATAAGGGAAAATGGATCTAAAAAGGCTGCTGGCTCTGCTAGGAAATCCTCTGAACTAAGTGAACTTTTGTGCTCAGATTCTTCACTCATTCATCCTTATCCATACTTCCCATCCCTTGTGTCTCTATATCTCTTCATGGCCAACATTTTTTTATCTTCAGCAAGGACTCACAAATTGAGGGGGAGAAAAAGTGTAAACTCATTCCTTGATAAAACATTGAAAAACCTAACCATATCTTTCAATAAAATCACCAAGGTAATCATTAAGAGTAGAGGTTGAGTGTAGTAATGAGAATTTGAACTGTACTACTGCAATAAATTCAAACCATAACTATGACTCTGTCACAAGATTTTGAGGACTTATGATTTTTAGTAATGAGACTGTTTCTCTACCTGTGTCTGTTGGACAGTAAAAATAAACTCAATTATAACATGTATGTACATGGAATACGCCATAATTCTGCCTTCTTGGTAGAGCAATGGATTGAGTTCTGAGAAACTACTGTTCTCCATCTCAAAGCAAAAAAATTGGTTGAACAATAGATGGGAGACAAGTGTGTCATGAAGATCCAATCTAACTCTGCTGCTTTCAAAAATATTGATTGGGCATACTGAGTAACTGGGGATATTGGCGTCTGATAAACGTATATCCTCACGGATAAAAGGTGTGTCCCAGTTATTAGTGGAATGGTTAGGCATGCTAAGTAGCCGGGGTTTCTGACGTGTAAAAAGCGTGTCTCCTCGTGTAGAAAAGCATGTGATAAACCTGACCACAGCTCTCAAATGATTCAAAAAGTTATCACAAAGGCAGAGAAAATGGTTGACCTAAAGCATAGCATGCAAATAAAAGTACAAAACACTGTTCAGCTAGCATAGTTAGTCAAATTATCTCTTGAAATATATTATAAGTTCAAGGAGCCATGTGAAAGAAATTGGATATGGGGAGTCAATTTATTGGTGCAATACTTTCAAATTCATTGAACCACAATACCCACTCTATTTGGTCACAAGGTGGTCTTTGTATAAGGGTGGAAAGGTTCCATAAGTGTTCTATTAAAGAAAGGGAGTACACTTTAACATCTTCCAAAAATTTGAGTTATGCTGATTAAATCCTGACCGCTCGTTTTCTGCATCGTGATGGTTCACTATCCTAGTTTTTTTAAGACCCAGCCCTACTGCCCTACCCTATAAATTGCCACGGCTGGGTCCCTAATTTTCTCTCATCCGCCGACTTGTACCTCTTTCGAATTCTTCCTCTCCAGTTCTCTCTCGCCTCTCTCTCGCATCCCTCCACCATGTCTCCAAAGCACGCTCCGCGGTCTACCAAGAGAACAAGAGAGAAGGCCCCTGCCGAATCCTCGAAGCCGTCCAAGCGTTCCAAGCCGAGGGCCGCGCAAGGTCCGCCATCGGCCCCTCAAAAGTCGACCACGGCCGAGGCGGCTGACTCAGGCAGGAAGGTACCAGCTTCAGAAGAACCCATCGTCCATCCAGTTTCAGGAGTTATCAAGCCACGGACCGTTCTGCCACCAAGGATTGTTGATTTCTCTGATGAGAAGCTGATGGAGATGTTCCCAGAAATACTGCCAATTTTTGAAGCCCAAGAGTGGACAGCGTTTGTCTCGGCACATACTCAGTATTCGCCTCAGCTTGTGCAAGAATTCTACCATAACTTGCAAATAGTGGATGGTCAGGTCTACACCGTAGTTCAAGGCATCGTCATCCGCCTCGACGTCAAACTGCTCCACAAAGCGTTGAAGATTTCCAGACATGGCGCCGTCTTCAATCCTGAGGATTTTGACTTCCGAGATGCATACACCGTCGTCACTAACCAGCCAGCTCCTGAGGTTCTCCCTAAGTATCTGAATGCCAACACCTTCCCTCCTCTTCATAGATTGCTTCATCACATTCTTACCACGATTATCCAACCAAGAGGAGGCGCCAGAGATCAAGTAAGTCGCCTCCATCTATTTTTGCTCCATGGCCTCATCACTTGTCAACCCATTCGCCTCATAACGCTCATCCTAAACACCTTCCAAAACATCCTACATTATCCCCAGCATTCTCTTCCATTTGCTGCCCACATATCTGCCATTCTGGAAGCAGCAAAAATACCATTTCCTCACGCTCCGCGCATTGTAATTCCCAAATGGCACGTCTACAACTTTCACTTCGTGACCACATTTTTGGGGTTTAAGAAGGTAGGAGACCAAATTCAGCGCACTCTACCATCCAAGCGCAAATCCAAGGCTTCATTGCCACCCTCTTCTCCACCACATACACCTATACAGGTTAGCCCTACTGTCACACCTCCACCTGTGGTGCCTCAAGCTACCCCTACTACCACCACTACTGCCCATCCTCCATCTTCCCTTTCTATAGTGCCCTGGCATCCAGGCACTGCTGCCACTCATGCTCAATCCACTTCTGTTCCACCTACCCAAGCTCCATCTCATTCTGTTCCACCTACCCAAGTTCCACCTACCTCCACTCCATCTACTTCTGCTCCACCACCATCCTTCACCTCCAACACTGAGTCTCACGGAGTGCTTCTCCAGATAGCATCTCAGTTGTCCTCTCTCACCACCCAATTCCATTCCTTTCAAGAGAATATGAATGCTGCCACCGGGCGCCTGGAGCAGAAAGTCCAAAGGCTGGAACAACAGATGGAGGCCAGGTTCATCAAGCAAAAGGAACACACTGAGCATGCTAGTTCTCGGTTCAACAGACTAGTTGGCACCTTAGGTCAAGTGTCAGAAGAAATGGGAAACCGCATAGAGTTCACAACCAAGCAGAATGAACAGTATCACAATGCTACTATCTCCGAGATCCAGAAGCTCAGGCTCTCTTATGCCCACATTGTTGACAAGCTGGATCGCATGGAAGAGAACGTGAAGCCAGAGACTTCCTCATCCTCCTCAGAGGGATTGTTTAAATGATCTTCTTTTTGCTGTTGACAAAGGGGGAGATAGGACTTTATGTGTCATTGTGTGTCTAGTTGTGTGTCTAGATGTGTGTCTAGATGTCAAGTTTACTTTGTCTATGTGTCCTTAGTGTCTTTATCCTTTTTGAGTCACTCATGTAATTAGTGCTATAGTTTTTGAAAGGCACATCAAACGAATTGTCTGAATGAAATCTGTGCTATGATAGCCTTGAATGCAATATCAAATGAATTCTATAATCTGTTGTTTGTCACAATGACTCATGGTTGTCATCATCAAAAAGGGGGAGAATGTTGTGCATCCCTTGGTTTTGATGATGACAATAGGATATGTTTGATTAATCAAGTTCTATCTTGTTTCATAACAAATACAAGTGGTTTGATTGTTCCTTCAAAGTAATGGACTCATGACTATTTGATGATGACAAACAATGTATTTGATTAACTCAATATAAATCTGATATGTTAAGTAATTTCAGGTCCACTGAAATCCAAGTGGAATCAACAAATCAGAAGAAGTGTCAAAGGCCGCTTGTCGACCAGGGAAGTGGTTATGGTCGACCAACGAACCCAGCCAGAAACACTTCAAGTCATCCGTCTTCTGCATGTGCCTTGGCTGTCGACCAAAGCCCCACTTCTGGTCGACCACAGAACAGACAGAGCATCAGACAGAACTGACGGCCATCTGGAATTTGCCCCTTGTCGACCAGCGACAAGGCTGTGGTCGACCACGGGACGCGAGTGTCAGCCAGAATGAAACCGCCATCAGGACACTGCTCGTTGTCGACCAGGGACAGTGTCATGGTCGACCACGGGTGTTATAGCGTCCAGAACCGAACTCTAACCGAATTCTGTTTTGGTTCCTTAAAACCTGCAGATTGTTGTTGAAGGTTGTTGGGTAGTTCAACTGATGAGATTCCGCACGGGAATCAAGGAGAGAATATTGCTTAGAAGCAGTCAAACTTATTGTAGTGATCGGATTTAACCTTCTCCCTGCTTTCTAGCAGATTGACGCTCGATCTGGAATTTGAGCGGGAAGAGCTTCAGGCTTGAAAAAGGATCTGCATAAAAAGCAGAAGGCAACTGATCGCGGAAGCAAGCACACAGGGAGAGCATAGAACAGAAGCTAAGAAACACACCTACATCACAGGACGAAGTGGCTCTCCATCAACCAGAAATCTGCAAAAGACTAAAGGCATTCTCATTGCTGCAGAAGGAAGACTGGGCTTGAAGCTGTGCGACCTCCAGCAACAAAGCAGCTGAAGGCATCCGATTGGAAGTTCTACAGGGAGTTTACTCTTGTTATTTATGTGATTAAGTCCCAGGCTGAATTCTTTACTTTGTTACAAAAGTCTATATTCAGTCCTGTTGCATCATCCCACCTTCTCATCATTTCTATTCATCCTTACACCAAGTGTCAAGCTGTGAGGCAGCGGATTCAAGCTGTGTGTCAGCTGGTACAAGCTGTGTGTCAGCAGGAACAAGCTGTGTGACAGCGGTGTCTTGTGTTTTGGATTGAGATCAGAGGTTCTCATAAGTGAAGCCTTGCTTGAGTTAAGCAAGGGGTGGATGTAAGTCTCGGGAAGAGACTGAACCACCTTAAAAATCCTATCTTGTGGTTTGCTTATGTGTGTGCGTGCTTCTCTATGTGTTTGTTTTCTTCATTGATATCAACATTAGTTCTGTAATTCGTCAATCACCTGCAACTCATTTAGTCAATAGATATTAAATCGAAAAAAGGGGGAAAGATCTATTCACCCCCCCTCTAGATCTATTCAGTCCGTACTCAACAGTGTTCTCCTATTTGACTTCTGGGCATACCCCGGATAAGGGGAGGTGCTGTCAAAATTTTTCTTGAAATTTTCTTTTCCATTTTGTCTTCATATTGTCTTATTTTTCGTTGATTTTGCCTGCAGCTGCTGAAATGGCCTCCTCTTCCAGCCGTGTTGCTTCCGGCGCTGCTGATGTCGACGCTTCTTCCCAGGGCCGGGCATCTGGCCCTATTGTGACTTGGAGGAATGTCGGACAACTGGACCGGGGTCTTGGGAGGATCGCCATAGTCGATGAATCCTCTGACTCCGAATCAGACACAGTATCCTCCTCTCGCGTTGTGACCGTCGAGGGAGGGCTGAACTTCATTCGCGATGACGGGTATCGCCCGGACTTCCCGAAGGACCGTCATCTTGCACCATTCATCTGCACTTTCAGTGTCTCGGGGAAGAGAGATGTCATGCTGGCTTAGATGGTGGAACGTGCCATGTTGGTGGACCGGGATAGCTTGAAAGGCTCCGTGTATCGCGGAGACACCATCTATCTTCCGAGAGAGCGGCGCAAGTGGAACGCCGTCTTGGGGGTAACAGAGCTGGAGGCAGAGCAGAAAATGCTGACACGGGCTCCAGAATTCACACCAGCTAGGTGGGACACCACTCCAGGTCGGGTCAACAGAGAGAAACCCAGCTACGGTTTATTCTTGGCGCCCATCAAGTGGGGCTATAGAGACGAGCCATTCGTCCTGAACTGCTTGGCTGTCTAGTTCAAATTCCAGTTGGCTGCTGGGTGGTTTGCCGACACGAAAGTGACCGACGCCCATCTCTTCCGCGTAGGAGCGGTAGAATTCACAGAATATGTTCTGAAGGAGTATGCGCTATTACTGGTCAGGTCCGGGGTGTATCACAGTGTGTATGCGTCCCGTTTCAGGTACCCCATCTCGAAAGGGTTGTGCTGCGGCATGTTCGAAGTGTTCTGCCCATAGTTCAATACTTTCTATACAACGAAGGGCAAAACATATCTGGACTCTGGAGCCTGTCACAGCTGTCGGGTCTGCCGATCAATGGAGAGCCCTATGAGGAGGTATGCCTCCATGACTTCATTTAGGACGAGACAGATGGTGAGGGCCAGTACTATTTTGGCTACTCATACCGGTACTTGATGAAAGCGTACCGCTCCCTCTGCTTGGCGCTGAATAAGAGATCCTCGAAGGGGTATCAGCCCCGAGAGAAGAGCAGCAAATTGAGAGTCCGAGTGGGACATTGGATTCAGTATTTCTTCGGCGGCCCTCTGAAGTACAGTGACTTTCCCCATGTAGCTCCTGTTGCAGGTAAGCCCAGCAAACCACCCAAGTTCAAGTCGGCGCTACCTGCTTCCCTTCGACGGATTAGTCGCGGAGGACCGAATCCCACTGGGGCGGATCCCCTTACGCATTATGCGGCTTACCTCACTTTCTGGTTGTGCACTTTTTCCCTCCCACAGGGAGATGAGACAGTCATTAGGCCGGAGGCAATATACCCGGCTTGTCAGATGGCTTGGGGCATGCGGCTTGCACTATGCCCAGCAGCACTCTGCCTGATCTACAAATCTCTTGAAGATATTCATAGGCATCGGGTCCCCCGCTCTTTTAGAATAGTGGGGCCGTTTTATTTCTTCAATGTCTGGGTGTGCAGTTTGTTCCCAGAGCGGGCTCTCAGGACTCTGCAGACAGTGACATTGTATCCTAGGATGCTGGAATTTGCTAGTGCTGAACCCGGTCCAGTGTCTCATCAGGTTTTCTCCATCCAAGGCCGGCTGACAAGGGTTCTGATGGATTCAACGGGGACCATCTATTTTTGGAATTTGGCCGCACATTCCGCTCCATTGGTGAATCGCCAGTGTGAATGTAAGCTTGAGGCAGTGGAGACTTTCACACATTTCATTTTAGGCAACACCGTGACCCGGCCAATCTTGGAGCCTGAGCTCATTGACTGGGCTTTATCAATTCACCCCAGTGTCTTAGTGTTTAGAAAGGGGGGCGTGGTTCATTTAGAACCCTACTATCCTTTTAGGTTTGGCCGAAATTTCGGCTATGATCAGCACATCTCGCCTTCGGTTGCCCTATTTCCTCTGGATAGCCGGTCGAAGCACGGCTCGACTGTTGTAGCTGAGGGTCGCTCCTGGTGGGACTACTTTCACCACCGAGACGCCAATGTTTTCAAAGTGCTAGTGTCGAACCGCGTTCCCCAGGTCACTCCAGAATATATAAAGTGGTGGAATGCTCGAACAGGCTTTTATCGCAATGCCAGGGTGGCATGCTGGGATGTAGCTGAGCGCACCTTTCTGAGCCAGCAGCCTGGGCCAATTTTTGATATTGAAGAAGCCCATTTGAAGAGGCTGTTCTCCCAACATCCGAAGGAGGTAGAGGCATACATAGCACGCAGGAAAGCCACAAATGAGGAAGCAACTGAATAGCTGGTGCCTGTGCTTGCTGACATAGATGAAGATACTTTCACGCAGAATTTAGAACATCTGTGCCAGATTGGTGGTTCCCGCTTGGAACTTCAGCAGTACCCATTCCCCATTGAGGAGCCTCTCTCCAAAGCAGTTTCATGGAAGTGTGAGGTTGACCGCTTTTGCCCTTACCGGTCGTTTATTAATAGAGAAGACAGAACCCTGACATATTATCAACACACGTCTTGGCTGTTCGTCTTGATGAATATCCATGGACTGACCCTTGACAGTCCCGCAGCAAGTGTTCTAGACAAGCCTTTGTTTGTACCTTTTCATTATGTCGATGGCTGGGGCTTCGACCACCTTGGCTTATATCATTGCATAGCTTCCCATGGTCATGCGGACTTGGCCAACCTAGTCGAAAAGTGCAAGAAGATTGGCGATGTCTGCTGGCTCGTTCGGGAGGCTGCATCCCGAAGCAAGGAGGTGGCTTATCAGTATTGGCCCCTCTCGTCTTTTTACAACGGCCCGACAGGTAAAGTCTTCTTCAGTCGAGATGTAGAGTAGTTTGTTGCTCAGTTCTTTTATAATGGCATGTGCTTCATTTGACATACCGTCCAGATATAAAGCAGCAGGGACTTTATAGGAAGATCATCTCCCAGGCCCAGAAGCTGGAATATTTTGAGGCTCCCGCACCAGTGCCGACCACTACTCCACTGCCACCTGGTAAAAACAGAGCGGCCTCCACGCTGAAAGTTGCAATAGGCCGAGCGAAGAAAGCTCGAAAAACTTCTTCCAAGCAATCTTCGACTGATGCGGCTGAGGCTCCTCTGCCTGAAGTGCCGTCATTTGAGCAGTTTGCCGCTCAGAAAGAGGCCACTCAGCAAGTAGCTGAAGGTGACATAACTTTTCTTCGCGGTCTAAAGGAGTGTTCTCTTCATGACGTCTTCACTCCTTTGATGTCTTCTTTGTTTGACCTCAGCTCAAGGAGCGGTTGGCACCACCACACGTGCTGAGGAGGTCATCCTAGAGATGGGAGACATAGGGTCTTCTATCATAGCCACGGCAGGGGCGACCAAAATAGTTGAAGCCACAGGGGAGAGTCTCCCCGCTGCTGAGGAGGATGTCAGACTCCCTTCTCCCACACCTGCCAGTGAGGCCGAGGGTAAGCCAAGTGACTGCCATCCTTCTGACTCTTCTTTCTTCTTGATCTTTTTGCTCCGCCTTATGTATATGTTTGTTGTAGCGGCAGGAGTGGTTAGCATAGTGGTTGAGACGCCTGCCGTGGATGTTCCTTCACAGCCTGAAGGACATAAGACTGCGCTAAAGAAAGGTGCTATCCCATGGCGGCATGTAATCACCCGCTCGGCCGCCCGCCAGGCGACAGAGGAAGCGGGCCAACCCGAGATCAGCATAAGTATTTCCTCCAGTAGCTCTGCCACCCCTTCTGACGAAGAAATTGACTATTATTCTTCAGAAGGTGACGAACGAGCACCTGCAGCAGCCATCAAAGGGGCAGCGACACCCCTCATACTGTTGAGCGGTCCTTTGATCTTTAGTCTTCCGAGGTTGCCGTGACATCATCTGAGGGAATGTTGCCGGAGGAATTCGCCGGGCTAGACATGGAGGTGGAGATAACCCCTCCTTTTGTTGCTTCATCTGCAGAGTTAGAATCTTCCATAAAGGCACTTGAAGAGATGGATGCTGCAGCCATAGTAAGTTCTGCCCGCCCCTTTGCAGAGCTGCATATCTTTTCATTCTTTTCTGCCATCTTGGTGCTTACTGGAATCTTGTTCTAGGAGCCTGACGCAGCCAATCACCCTCCGGTATCATCTTCTGATGCTATCACGGTTTCGTCGGAGGCTTTGGATATGCTACCACTGGCCACCGTGTCTTCTTCAGAGGCAGTTACCATACTTCGCCCTGTGCCAGTAAGAATACATGCAGCTGCCGAAGTATCATCAATGGAGCCAAGCCCGCTGGGAGAGAGTCTCGCCCTGGTGCCGGCAACAGAATTGAGAGCTGAAGCTGACCCATCAAGGGGTTCTGCCTTTGTCCCGGCTGCCATAATGACTATTGCGCCTGACCCTACAGCTCCATTTGTGCCAGAAATAGAGTTGGAACCTCCGCCTCTTCCAGCACATGTAGAAGAGAGTTCTTCAAGGAGCCCGACGGAGCAAGAGCATGCTGCCGTGGTACCTACTACTTCGGCTCTGGTAGCCATTCCATCTTCCTCTTCCGAACTAGATATTGGCTTATGGACTTCTATAGATAGGGAGGTGACCTTTGAGGTGACTCCGATAGCCTCCCTGGGCTTTACTTCATCGGAGGACTTTGTTTGGCAGTATTTAGAGATGTTGCGCCAGGTTGTGGAGTCTCAGCCGACACTATCTTACCCCCAGTTGAAGGAAGTGGCCGGGCGACTGACAATCGGGCTGTAGGCATTATGCTGTCCTTTGGACACCTAGACCCAGCGGGTGTTGTTCTTGCTAAAATTTTTAAACTTCCAGGACTTTCTTGGGAGGGTGATGAACGACCGGCTAGCGGCCCTCAAGCTGTAGAAAGCTGACTGTCAGGCGGAGCTGACGTCCCTGACCTCCGATCTTCAGAAGAGCAAGGCCCATGTTGAAACTTCAGCTGCTCGGGCACATATTCTACGTAGCCGACGGGAAGAACTCCGGGCTGAATTGGCTACCATTGAAGCTGAGATACCACGGCTGGAGGCTGCAGAAGTCCAAGGCATCGAGGAGACTTCTTTACTGGAGGGCCGAGTCACATCCCTAAAGACTGAGGTGACTTGCGTTCAAGCGGAAGAAATGCAACTCTGTGAACTGGGAGCGGCTCCACATGTTGGGCTCATTGACTTTGTAGATATTTTCAGGCGGTCTTAGCTGATCTGCCTTTGTAATTCATCCCCTCCGAAGGGTCCCTTTTGTATTCATTCCCCTCCTTTTGCAATGAAATACAAGTTTCCTTTACTGTTTTAGGTGTCCACCTTTGCACTTGTATTCTATCATATCTTGTGGCAACTTTGGCGACCTTCTTGGAAGTATACCCATATCTGCGCCGCAGGACAGCATCCACCCTTTCAAGGAAAGGATGGGGGACTCGCTCCACCGCGTGACGGGGTTCCAGAGGTTGCCAGATTGGTGCAGATGTAAGTCTTGCCGATAAGAAATGTCAAAAATACGACTGCTGGCTGATGAGAGGTCCATCCGGGATAGGCTTTTATTACCGGTGGGACAACTGATGGGAGTGCCACTCAGCGGCATAGCATGTACTTTATAGTAATCACATTACTGACCCAAGCGCCCTTTTCGGGTTTTCGCCGAGGCCCGATTTGGGGAAATGTTGGCCGACCTCGTCGATGGTGACAAGGGTCGAAAAGGTAGTTGGTCTTGCTAATGGTGGCAAAGACCGAAAAGGGTAGCGACCGATCTTGCCGATAGTGACAAGGGTCGAAAAGGTAGACGGTCTTACCGATGGTGACAAGGATCGGAAAGGGTAGACGGTCTTGCCGATGGTGACAAGGACCACAAAGGGTAGCGACCAATCTTGTTGATGGTGGCAAGGGTCGAAAAGGTAGAAGGTCTTGCCGATGGTGACAAGGACCGGAAAGGGTAGACAGTCTTGCCGATGGTGACAAGGACCGTAAAGGGTAGCGACCGATCTTGCCGATGGTGACAAGGGTCGAAAAGGTATACGGTCTTGCCGATGGTGACAAGGACCGGAAAGGGTAGCGACCGATCTTGCCGATGGTGACAAGGGTCGAAAAGGTAGACGGTCCTGCCGATGGTGACAAGGACCGGAAAGGGTAGACGGTCTTGCCGATGGTGACAAAGACCGAAAAGGGTAGACGGTCTTGCCAATGGTGACAAGGACCGGAAAAGGTAGCGACCGATCTTGCCAATGGTGACAAGGGTCAAAAAGGTAGATGGTCTTGCCGATGGTGACAAGGACCGGAAAGGGTAGACGGTCTTGCCGATGGTGACAAGGACCGAAAGGGTTGACGGTCTTGCCGATGGTGACAAGGACCGAAAAGGGTAGACGGTCTTGCCGATGGTGACAAGGACCGGAAAGGGTAGCGACCGATCTTGCCGATGGTGACAAGGGTCGAAAAGGTAGACGGTCTTGTCGATGGTGACAAGGATCGGAAAGGGTAGACGGTCTTACCGATGGTGACAAGGACCGAAAAGGGTAGATGGTCTTACCGATGGTGACAAGGACCGTAAAGGGTAGATGGTCTTGTCGATGGTGACAAAGATCGAAAAGGGTAGACGGTCTTGCCGATGGTGACAAGGACCGTAAAGGGTAGCGACCGATCCTACCGATGGTGACAAGGGTCGAAAAGGTAGACGGTCTTGCCGATGGTGACAGGGACCGAAAAGGGTAGACGGTCTTGCCGATGGTGACAAGGACCGTAAAGGGTAACGACCGATCTTGCCGAAGGTGACAAGGGTCGAAAAGGTAGACGGTCTTGCCGATGGTGACAAGGACCGAAAAGGGTAGACGGTCTTACCGATGGTGACAAGGACCGTAAAGGGTAGCGACCGATCTTACCGATGGTGATAAAGGTCGAAAAGGTAGACGGTCCTGCCGATGGTGACAAGGACCGCAAAGGGTAGCGACCGATCTTGTCGATGATGGCAAGGGTCGAAAAGGTAGTTTGGGATGGAATGACGAACGAGGATAACCCCGTTACTACATCATCTTTTCATTTCATCATCATTTTTTATCATCATTTTTTTTCTATTCATTCATTTCATCATTTTTTTTAAAACCACATTACCGACTCAAGCGCCCTTTCGGGTTTTCGCCGGAGTCAGCCCCCTTTTGCTTTTGCACACGTGCCCTTTCAGGTTTTCACGTGGCGGGATACCCGATTTTGCCTGCAACGCCCTTTCGGATTTTCGCCACAGCCAGGTTATAGACATTTTTGCCCTTGTCTCCATTTAGGAACAAAGTCGGCGGGGTATCTCTATTTTTAACCCCATTTCTATTTCTTTTCTCTTTTTTTTTAATTCCCCGGAGGATCCGGAACACAGGAGAGCTTGTTTGCTAGGACGCCGACCGGCCTTGTCGATGATGACAAGGGTCGGATCCTGGTTTGGTTCGTCGACATTGGTTAAATACCGAAGCAAAGGCTATATGGTTCTTGACCGGGACGAAAGGTCCAGGCCAAGGGACAGAGGTCGACCTACCTCACTGATGATGACGAGGGTCGAACCTGGCTTTGTTCATCGATGTGGGTTACACGCTGAAGCAAAGGGTATATTCATTCACAGGGATGAAAGGTCCAAGTTAAGGGTAGAGGTCGACCTATCTCGCCGATGATGACGAGGGTCGAATCCTGTGTAGCAACCCTAATAAATGAATAATTGAAATGAATTAAAACATATATATTACAGAAGTAATATATAAAAGGAATAGGGTTAATTGGACGAAATAAAACAAAATTAAAAATAACGCCTCTTATTAAGGCGTTAATTTATAAAGAAACGCCTCTATCCATGGCGTGAATAAAGAAAGGACGCCCACAGCTGCGGTCGTCAGTTCTCACGCGACCAAATGGGTAAGTAATATAAACGCCCCTATCTTGGGCATGTTTTAAAACACGAAACGCCCTTTGTCAAGGCGCTTTTTAAGAAACGCCCTTATGCAAGGCGTCAATTAAAGAATACACGCCCTTACCAAAGTCGTTAATTCCATTCGGAACCGTTCGAACCCAGAACTTATCCAGGGTAAGTGATAACTATGAGAAAGAGTTCGAATGTGGTAATAACTCAATCTTGGAAATATTACTTCCAATCAAACACTAACTATTGTTGGGATTCCCAAATCCTATAAAATCTCTCGTTTGACAAACCCTAAACCTATTTGATCCAAGCCTCTGCGACGGTAAGTGAAGAACAGAACTATTCTTCTTTCCTTTCTTCTGTTTCGAGTATATGAAGAACTAACGTTCTTCACCTCCTTCTCTTCTTACAGGTTGAAGAAGCCTGGACTTCGTGGAGAACAAGGGTAAGTTCTTCTATCTTCCATCTTCAGCCAAGCATTATAAAGAAATTTCTAACATCTCTTCATATTCCCCTATAGGAAAGCTCTAGTGATCTACCGAAGAACAAAGGTTCTTTGACAGAACAACTCCATCCTCCGCCAAGCCCTGCCTGCTGCTGTTAGAAGCTTCAGAGTCTAGTATTCTCAACCAGATCTTCACGTTTCTCCATCAGATAATCCTCATAAGGTAGGATTTTCTCAAGTCACTGTAGCCCAAACTAAATTGATACAGTACAATAATTATCATGCATATACATGGTTAGGTTTACTATAGTTTCTGAACGACTTTCTGTTAATTTCTTGAAAGAAACGTCCTTAGCAAGGGCGTGACTATGAAATACACGCCCCAGACTAGGGCGCTACTTTACAAGTCACGACCCTGCCAAGGTCGTCAAATTTTGGATTTGACGCCCTGCACACAGGCGTTAATTTCATTTAATCATTAATCACCCATGTTAAGAATTGAGTATCTATGAAATAATGATCCTACAATAATGCATGATCACATGTCTTCAACTTGCTAATTTTATTGTCATGACCATACATTCGTTCTCCATGAATTCTATTATCCTGAAATTATTACTGCCCATGAAAATTCATGGTATCTCTTGAATTCACGACCTAGACTAGGTCGTTTTCCATATGTAAACGCCCCATCATAGGGCGTGAATTAAAAATAAACGCCCCTTACTAGGGCGCGTACCTGTTAAAATCCTGGAATATATATTCTGTGAAAATAAGAATTTAATGATTAACGCCCCTGACAAGGGCGCGTTTTTGATAATTTCTGAAAATAAATATGTTCTGAAAAATATTGTAAATAAAAAGACGCCTGCTACTGTAGTCGTCAACTCTTGAAGAAACGCCCCTGCCGCAGGCGCGTTTTAAATAAATTATCGAATTATTGAAAATTCTGCAAAACGGACCATGTGTAAACGCCCTTCTGATAGGCGTTAATTATTCAATACACGACTTTACTTAAGTCGTTATTTTACTGTAAACTGATTTTATCCTGATTCTATTACCGATGGTTTCATATTATACATATATATATATATATCGGCACTATTCTCCACTCCGTGAGTATAGTCCCACGTTTCATGTTGATTTATCGAACACACTCAACTCTCATTGACATACAAGCTCTCCATTGGACATTCCGTTCCTTTGGACTAGCGAGTTAGTCATAGAGACCTCCGTAAGACTCCTCGTAGCCTTGGATTCCCTCAAGGCCGACTGAGCTGGTTGTACCCTAAAAACCCATTACACGATCCTTGCCATGTCAATCTAAAGAAACATGGTATACCGGCCCTTATGATTATACAAAGAGTATATCATAAGAAATTCTTGATGGGATGATGATATCATGCCATATCGCGTCGTTCTTGTAAACCCCAATTCTATGATAAGAATGAGGGTATCTTGCTTGATCGAATGTTCATGTGGACCTCAATTCTATATAAAGAATGTCCATATTGATTTGTCATGGTACCTAAGTTAAGGGAACCATATTCCACCTAGTTGTATCGACATCGTGATTATACCGTTATTATCGCCAATTTATGTCCTTTGTCATATTTTTGGACTCTATTCTGTCAAAGTTGTCATACATGTCTACAAGCTTGAATATTGAAATTCTATATTGGCTATATAAACAAGAGTGGATGTCAAAAATACATGATAAATGCCTGCGCATATAGGGCCCGATCTGGTCCTAGGAGGAGCACCCGAAAGTACTTGTGCCCATGGGAGTTAAAATGATAAGGTATCTGGCATTATACCGAGTACTTGACTTGCTTGATTGGACATTCCACACACATCTTGTACTTGACTCGTACTTGACATGAAATGAAATGCGTGGCCCGAAAAAGGGTAATTTACTTGCTTGATACATGATAGCCAAAGTTCTTGACATGACTTGTTAAACGTGCTTGCTTGAATACCTTGAAGATACTTGTCATCTTGTTGGAAGTCCATGATTAAGTTCATCTTATTTCCTTGATACTACATTCTATCTATCCTGTCGTTTTATGCAAGCATGCATAGCTTTATTGCATTCATGAAAATGTAATTACTTAAACCTCTTACTAGTACTTGAGATATAATTTCCTACTGAGCGTTCGCTCATTCCGTTTGTCCCTTTTTACTTTTCAGGTAAGTCCGACGATGATGGAAGTCAATCGGATGGGAATGATCAAGAGTGAAAGAGATAGAGATTCTCCAAGTGTCATCTAGTCTTTTCTATAGTTTCTTGAGTCAAATATGTATTCTTTTCCTTTTTATTAAACAGAGTATTGGATTTGTAATAGTCTATCCATTATGAAATAAAGGATTGGGTTATCTTGCTATTTTGCGCATCTCTGTCTTTGTGTCGAATACACGACCACTCTGATTGACATGATTGATATAGACACGTCGCGCATCTCCGGGTATCTTCCGCGCTCGGGGCGTGACAGTCTTTGTGGTATCAGAGCCTAAGGTATTCAATTCCTAGGAAACCCAAGTCCAAGGATAGGTTTCAAAACCTTTAACCAAGTGAGAGTGGGTAGAACCAAGGGTTAAATGATCAATGAGTCCTTTATAAGATCATAGTGATATAATACTAACGTAGCTATCGTAATTGTAGGATAATGGCTGCCGAACGTGCTCAATGGCGCAACATGCAGCGTACCCTTCAAGGGATGACCCAAGTGCTACAACAGGTAGCACAAGGTGGTGCTCCACGAGCTGGAAGCTTACACCAAGCATTCAAGAATATGAATCCCCCGAAGTTCATGGGATCGACCGATCCAGACGATGCCGAGCATTGGGTTCGGGAGATTGAACGTATATTCCGTGTCATGCAATGCACGGATCAGGACAGTCTTATTAGCTACTTTCCAGTTGGAAAAGGATGCTAGATGCTGGTGGGAGTCGATTGAAGCTACTATTGACCCAACTCAAGTTGCATGGGGTGAATTCGTTGAATATTTCAACGCCAAATATTTCTCTGATAGGGTCCAGGAAAAGAAGGCCGTCGAATTTGCTGCATTAAAGCAAAGATCTTTATCGGTGGCTGATTATGAAGCACAGTTCTCTAGACTGTCTAGATATGCTAAGCATTTAATTAGCACGGAAAAGATGAAAGCTCGTAGATTTCTTAATGGGCTTAGGCCTCACTACATTACTCAATTGGCGCCTATGGATATTCAAGTTTATACTGAAATGGTGCGCCGAGCTCAGTTGCTTGAAGATGCCACGGAATTATCTGATAGGATCCGTGGGAAAGACAAAAAGGAGCAAGTCACAAGTTCGGGTTCTTTTAAACCCAACTTTAAGAAGAGGCCCAATAATGGAGGTTCTTCCTCTCAAGATCAGAAGTACAAGAAATCCAAGCCTTTCTCTATCACCACTACCCCTTCAAACGTAGTATGCAAGCATTGTGACAAGGCTGGTCACAAAACAGAAGAATGCTGGAGGAAATTAGGAGCATGTCTCCGTTGTGGGAGTCGTGAACATCGGATTCCCGATTGTCCATTAATGAATGACCAAGCCGGTGAGGGTAAACGTCCAGTGACAAAGAATGCTCATCTTCATGCAATCCAAGAGACCGAACCAGAAGAAGAAGGCGGATTGGTGGAAGGTACATTAAAAATTTGTTCTAAATATGCACATGTTTTATTTGATACGGGTGCATCGCATTCCATTATTTCCAAGAAGTTTGTTGACCCATTACCTCTAGAACCAGAATGGATGAAGTTAATATTGTCTACTCCTCTCGGAAACGAGACGGATATCACACATCATTACCAAAACTGTGAGGTATTGGTTCGAGGAAAGAATTTTCCTATTGATCTTATCTGCTTAGATCTAAAAGAGTATGATGTTATACTAGGATCAGATTGGTTATCCAAATACCAGGCAACGGTTGATTGCCGTGATAGCAAGATTGTTTTCAAGGAATTTTCGGAACTGACTTATACTAGTCCTAAGAGTCGAAGCAAATCCCCTCTTATTTCGGCTCTTCGAGCAAGCAAGCTCGTCAAGAAGGGATGTGTATCCTTCCTTGCTTTTGTCACTATTAAAGAAGCTAAAGAAACCAAGATAGAGGACATTCAGGTAGTGCGAGAATTTCCAGACGTATTTCCGGAAGAATTGCCGGGATTACCCCCTCAAAGAGAAGTGGCCTTCACCATTGACTTAGTCCCTGGTGCCGGTCCTGTTTCAAAGGCACCATATAGAATGTCCCCTGCTGAACTCAAGGAGTTGAAGGAGCAGTTGATGGAACTAATCCGAAAAAGGGTTTATTAGACCAAGTACTTTCCCGTGGGGAGCACCAGTCTTATTTGTAAAGAAGAAGGATGGGTCCATGAGATTGTGTATCGACTATCGACAGTTGAATCATCTTACTATCAAGAACAAGTATCCACTGCCGAGAATCGATGAGTTATTTGATCAGATTTCAGGATCCAAATAATTCTCCAAGATTGATCTCAGGTCGGGATATCATCAATTAAGAATCAAGGACGATGACATTCACAAGACTGCATTCAGAAGCAGGTATGGCCATTACGAAATTGTTGTTATGCCTTTTGGACTAACAAATGCCCCTGCTGCCTTTATGCAGTTAATGAATAGCATATTCAGGCCTTACTTGGATCAATTCATAGTAGTCTTCATTGATGATATATTGATATATTCTAAGACTAAGGAAGAACATGAAGAGCATTTGAGGATTGCATTGCAAGTCTTGAGGACAAATCAATTATATGCTAAACTCAGCAAATGCGAGTTCTGGCTTGAAGAAGTGGCTTTTCTGGGACATGTCATATCCAAGGACGGTTTATCTGTAGATCCGTCAAAGGTTGAAGCTGTAAGAAACTGGGAAAGACCCACTAATGCAAGCGAGATCAGAAGTTTCTTAGGTCTTGCAGGCTACTATCGGCGATTCATCAAAGATTTCTCTAAGATCGCCGTGCCCCTTACAAGGTTAACTCGTAAGGAGATCCGATATGAATGGAGTGAGGAATGTGAAAGCAGTTTCCAAACTCTCAAGGATCATCTCACTACAGCTCCGGTCTTAGCCCTACCAATTGAAGGAGAGAAATTCGAGGTCTACACTGATGCTTCTGGCATTGGCCTCGGATGTGTTCTAATGCAACAAGGGAAGGTCATAGCATACTCTTCTCGTCAACTGAAGAAGCATGAGGAGAATTACCCCGTCCATGACTTGGAACTGGCCGCGGTAGTATTTGCCCTAAAGATATGGAGACACTATCTCTATGGGGTACAGTTCATTGTCTACTCCGATCACAAAAGTCTCAAATATCTATTCTCACAAAAGGAACTTTTGGTGGCCTAATATGAAAAGAGAAATAGCGGACTATGTATCACGCTGTCTCACATGCCAACAGGTCAAGGCGGAACACCAAAAGCCTGCGGGAAAACTACATCCTCTAGATATTCCTAAGTGGAAATGGGAGGATATTGGTATGGACTTCATCATGGGTTTGTCTAAATCTAAAGGAGGACATGATGGAATCTGGGTTATCATTGACCGATTGACTAAATCGGCACATTTCTTGCCAATCAAAAGCCGATGGTCAATTGATGTGCTAGCTGCACTATACATCAAAGAAATAGTCAGGATACATGGAATTCCTGTCTCAATCGTGTCTGATAGAGACCCCCGTTTTACTTCTCATTTTTGGAAGGGATTACAACATTCGTTGGGGACAAGGCTCAACTTTAGTACTGCTTTTCACCCACAAACGGATGGTCAGACCGAGCGAACTAATCAAGTTGTTGAAGATATGCTGAGAGCATGCATTATTGACTTTGGAGGAAGCTGGCATGACCACTTACCTTTAGTTGAATTTGCATATAATAACAGCTACCAAGCTAGTATCCAAATGGCACCTTTCGAAGCCTTATACGGAAGGAGTTGCCGATCTCCCATATGTTGGAACGAAGTTGGAGAAAAACAACTATTAGGTCCAGACATGGTAAGGGATACAACCGAGAAGATACAAGTAATCAGAGAAAGATTACAAGTTGCTCAGACAAGGCAAAAGGCTTATGCTGATACCAGGAAAAGAGATCTTGAATTCCAGGTTGGAGATCATGTATTTCTTAAAATATCCCCTGGACGTGGCATACGAAGATTTGGTGTTAAGGGCAAGCTTACGCCAAGATTCATCGGACCATTTGAGGTACTCGAAAGAGTTGGCGAGGTTGCTTATCGCATCGCGTTGCCTCCTCAGTTGTCCGAGGTACACAATGTATTTCACATATCTATGTTGAAGAAGTATGTGCACGATCCGTCACATATTATTGAGCATGGAGATCTGATGATCCAGAAAGATCTCACATATGAACAGAGGCCCTTGAAGATATTAGATCGAGAAATACGAGCTCTAAGGAATAAGGTTATTCCCATGCTCAAGGTGCAATGGAATAAGAATCCTGAACGCGAAGCGACATGGGAGACCGAGGAATCTATGAAGAAACGATTTCCCGAGTTATTCTAAGAGGTATATGTTCTACGCTCTCCACATGTATAATTATATATATATTGAATTTGGGGACCAAATTCTTTTTAAGTGGGGGAGGGTGTAGCAACCCTAATAAATGAATAATTGAAATGAATTAAAACATATATATTACAGAAGTAATATATAAAAGGAATAGGGTTAATTGGACGAAATAAAACAAAATTAAAAATAACGCCTCTTATTAAGGCGTTAATTTATAAAGAAACGCCTCTATCCATGGCGTGAATAAAGAAAGGACGCCCACAGCTGCGGTCGTCAGTTCTCACGCGACCAAATGGGTAAGTAATATAAACGCCCCTATCTTGGGCGTGTTTTAAAACACGAAACGCCCTTTGTCAAGGCGCTTTTTAAGAAACGCCCTTATGCAAGGCGTCAATTAAAGAATACACGCCCTTACCAAAGTCGTTAATTCCATTCGGAACCGTTCGAACCCAGAACTTATCCAGGGTAAGTGATAACTATGAGAAAGAGTTCGAATGTGGTAATAACTCAATCTTGGAAATATTACTTCCAATCAAACACTAACTATTGTTGGGATTCACAAATCCTATAAAATCTCTCGTTTGACAAACCCTAAACCTATTTGATCCAAGCCTCTGCGACGGTAAGTGAAGAACAGAACTATTCTTCTTTCCTTTCTTCTGTTTCGAGTATATGAAGAACTAACGTTCTTCACCTCCTTCTCTTCTTACAGGTTGAAGAAGCCTGGACTTCGTGGAGAACAAGGGTAAGTTCTTCTATCTTCCATCTTCAGCCAAGCATTATAAAGAAATTTCTAACATCTCTTCATATTCCCCTATAGGAAAGCTCTAGTGATCTACCGAAGGACAAAGGTTCTTTGACAGAACAACTCCATCCTCCGTCAAGCCCTGCCTGCTGCTGTTAGAAGCTTTAGAGTCTAGTATTCTCAACCAGATCTTCACGTTTCTCCATCAGATAATCCTCATAAGGTAGGATTTTCTCAAGTCACTGTAGCCCAAACTAAATTGATACAGTACAATAATTATCATGCATATACATGGTTAGGTTTACTATAGTTTCTGAACGACTTTCTGTTAATTTCTTGAAAGAAACGTCCTTAGCAAGGGCGTGACTATGAAATACACGCCCCAGACTAGGGCGCTACTTTACAAGTCACGACCCTGCCAAGGTCGTCAAATTTTGGATTTGACGCCCTGCACACAGGCGTTAATTTCATTTAATCATTAATCACCCATGTTAAGAATTGAGTATCTATGAAATAATGATCCTACAATAATGCATGATCACATGTCTTCAACTTGCTAATTTTATTGTCATGACCATACATTCGTTCTCCATGAATTCTATTATCCTGAAATTATTACTGCCCATGAAAATTCATGGTATCTCTTGAATTCACGACCTAGACTAGGTCGTTTTCCATATGTAAACGCCCCATCATAGGGCGTGAATTAAAAATAAACGCCCCTTACTAGGGCGCGTACCTGTTAAAATCCTGGAATATATATTCTGTGAAAATAAGAATTTAATGATTAACGCCCCTGACAAGGGCGCGTTTTTGATAATTTCTGAAAATAAATATGTTCTGAAAAATATTGTAAATAAAAAGACGCCTGCTACTGTAGTCGTCAACTCTTGAAGAAACGCCCCTGCCGCAGGCGCGTTTTAAATAAATTATCGAATTATTGAAAATTCTGCAAAACGGACCATGTGTAAACGCCCTTCTGATAGGCGTTAATTATTCAATACACGACTTTACTTAAGTCGTTATTTTACTGTAAACTGATTTTATCCTGATTCTATTACCGATGGTTTCATATTATACATATATATATATATATCGGCACTATTCTCCACTCCGTGAGTATAGTCCCACGTTTCATGTTGATTTATCGAACACACTCAACTCTCATTGACATACAAGCTCTCCATTGGACATTCCGTTCCTTTGGACTAGCGAGTTAGTCATAGAGACCTCCGTAAGACTCCTCGTAGCCTTGGATTCCCTCAAGGCCGACTGAGCTGGTTGTACCCTAAAAACCCATTACACGATCCTTGCCATGTCAATCTAAAGAAACATGGTATACCGGCCCTTATGATTATACAAAGAGTATATCATAAGAAATTCTTGATGGGATGATGATATCATGCCATATCGCGTCGTTCTTGTAAACCCCAATTCTATGATAAGAATGAGGGTATCTTGCTTGATCGAATGTTCATGTGGACCTCAATTCTATATAAAGAATGTCCATATTGATTTGTCATGGTACCTAAGTTAAGGGAACCATATTCCACCTAGTTGTATCGACATCGTGATTATACCGTTATTATCGCCAATTTATGTCCTTTGTCATATTTTTGGACTCTATTCTGTCAAAGTTGTCATACATGTCTACAAGCTTGAATATTGAAATTCTATATTGGCTATATAAACAAGAGTGGATGTCAAAAATACATGATAAATGCCTGCGCATATAGGGCCCGATCTGGTCCTGGGAGGAGCACCCGAAAGTACTTGTGCCCATGGGAGTTAAAATGATAAGGTATCTGGCATTATACCGAGTACTTGACTTGCTTGATTGGACATTCCACACACATCTTGTACTTGACTCGTACTTGACATGAAATGAAATGCGTGGCCCGAAAAAGGGTAATTTACTTGCTTGATACATGATAGCCAAAGTTCTTGACATGACTTGTTAAACGTGCTTGCTTGAATACCTTGAAGATACTTGTCATCTTGTTGGAAGTCCATGATTAAGTTCATCTTATTTCCTTGATACTACATTCTATCTATCCTGTCGTTTTATGCAAGCATGCATAGCTTTATTGCATTCATGAAAATGTAATTACTTAAACCTCTTACTAGTACTTGAGATATAATTTCCTACTGAGCGTTCGCTCATTCCGTTTGTCCCTTTTTACTTTTCAGGTAAGTCCGACGATGATGGAAGTCAATCGGATGGGAATGATCAAGAGTGAAAGAGATAGAGATTCTCCAAGTGTCATCTAGTCTTTTCTATAGTTTCTTGAGTCAAATATGTATTCTTTTCCTTTTTATTAAACAGAGTATTGGATTTGTAATAGTCTATCCATTATGAAATAAAGGATTGGGTTATCTTGCTATTTTGCGCATCTCTGTCTTTGTGTCGAATACACGACCACTCTGATTGACATGAATGATATAGACACGTCGCGCATCTCCGGGTATCTTCCGCGCTCGGGGCGTGACATCCTGGGTTTGTTCATCGGCAGGAGTTACATGTCGATGCAAAGGTATGATTATTGACAAGGACGAAAGGTCCGAGTTATGGGATAGAGGTCGACCGGTCTCGCCGATGATGACGCGGGTCGAACACGGGTTTGTTCATCGACATGGGTTACATGTCGAAGCAAAGGATATATTCAATAACAAGGACGGAAGGTCCAAGTTAAAGGAGTAGAGTTCGACCAATCTTGCCGATGATGACGGGGGTCGAACACAGGTTTGTTAGGGGATCTCCGGTGGGACTTCTGATGGTTATCCCTTGGGAATCTCATTGAGAGGAGGATGAAGAGAAACTTTTGGATTACCACTTTACTGACCTAAGCGCCCTTTTCGGGTTTTCACCGAAGCCAGCCCCCTCTTGCTTTTGCCCACGCGCCCTTTCAGGTTTTCACGTGGCGGGGTACCCGATTTTACCTGCAACGCCCTTTTGGGTTTTCACCACAGCCGGGTTATAGCCATTTTTGCCCTCGTCCCCGTTTAGGAACAAGGCCGGCGGGGTATCTCTATTTTTAACCCCATTTCTATTTCTTTCTCTTTCTTTTGAACTCATGTAGCAGAAGGATGCTGAGAGAGTCGGCTAGAACATGAAGTATCGCGCCGAAAAAGGGGTTTATTCGTTAGCAAGAAGATAATACCAATGCCAAGGGTAGATTTGTGCCGATTCGGGCGTAGGGCCCGCAATGGCAATGATGTATAAAGGCCGACTAGGACACGGAGTCTTGCGCCAAGTAAAGGGGTTTATTCGTTAGCAAGAAGGTAATGCTAACGCAAAGGATAGATTTAAGCCGATTCGGGCGTAGGGCCCGCAATGGCAATGATGTATAAAGGTCGGCTAGGACACGGAGTCTTGTTCCGAACAAGGGGTTTATTCGTTAGCAAGAAGGTAATGCTAACACAAAGGATAGATTTGAGCCGATTCGGGTGTAGGGCCCACAATGGCAATGATGTATAAAGGTCGGCTGGGACACGAAGTCTTGCACCAGAAGTAGGATTTACTCGTCAGCAAGGAGATCATGCTAACGCAAAGGATGGATTTATGCCGATTCGGGTGTAAGGCCCGTAATGGCAAAGATGTATAAAGGTTGGCTAGGACACAAAGTCTTGCGCCAGAAGAAGGGTTTATTCGTTAGCAAGAAGGTAATGCTAACGCAAAGGATAGATTTGTGCCGATTCGGGCATAGGGCCCGCAATGGCAATGATGTAGGTATTATGCGAGTCTGGCCAGGGCAGAATGCCACTAGACCGAGGTAAGTGTAGCTCGATCAGGACAGAACGCCACTAGACCGAGGTAAGTGTAGCTCGACCAGGGCAGAGTGCCACTAGACCAAGTTTGAGGTAGCTCGGTCAGGGCGGAGTGCCACTAGACCAAGGGTGGAGGTAGCTCGGTTAGGGCGGAGTGCCACTGAACCAAGGGTGGAGGTAGCTCGGTCAGGGCGGAGTGCCACTGGACCAAGGGTGGAGGTAGCTTGGTCAGGGCGCAGTGCCACTGGACCAAGGGTGGAGGTAGCTCGGTCAGGGCGGAGTGCCACTGGACCAAGGGTGGAGGTAGCTCGGTCAGGGCGGAGCGCCACGGGACCAAGGGTGAAGGTAGCTCGGTCAGGGCGGAGCGCCACTGGACCCAGTTTGAGGTAGCTCGGTCAGGGCAGAGTGCCACTAGACCGAGTTTGAGGTAAATCATTCGGGGAACGCCGGTTGAACCGTGTGATACAGCCTTAGGTGCCTCCCATTAAGGAGAGAGAATTGGATGACTCCTTTGTGATCTGCAAGGACATACGCACCCCCTTCATATGCTTGGTGAATGACATACGGTCCGACCCAATTTTCAACCAACTTCCCTTTAGGGTTGGAGGCCATCACTTCTCTTCTTTTAACCATCACCAGGTCACCCATTTTGAACTCCCGTCCTTTGACCCGCTTATCAAAAGCACGGGCCATGCGGGCTTGATAGAGTTGAATATTCTGTTGCGCCCGGAGACGCTTTCCTTCAAGCTCAGCGAGCTCTTCTAGTCTTCTTTCTACGTTGGTCTGCTCGTTGCCCACCAATCCATGCTGGATGGCGACCCGTAACGAGGGGACCTCCAGCTCAATTGGCACCACAGCCTCTGACCCATACACGAGGGAGTAGGGTGAGCAGTCGATAGGGGTCTTGTAGACCGTACGGTAAGCTCACAGTGCCTCATACATTCTTTCTTCCCAATCTCTTCTGTTAGTCTTGACAATTTTCGCCAGCAGAGTGCACAGCATCTTGTTAAAGGCCTCTGTAAGTCCATTGGCCTGAGGGTAGTAGGGAGATGATGTTCTCCAATCAATCTTGTATTTGTCAGCTAGCCGATAAACCTTCTGATTTCTAAAGTGGCCGCCGTTGTCGGAGATGATTTGGCTGGGAATCCTGAACCAAAATATTACATTCTGCTGGAAGAATCTCGCAACTAATTCTCCCGTGATTTCTTTTAGTGCTACTGCCTCTACCCATCTGGAGAAGTAATCTGTAGCTGCTAAGATGTATTTGCACCCTGATGAAGATGCTGGTAGTGGCCCCACCACGTCTGTGCCCCACTGGGCAAACGGCCAGCTTGGTAAGGTAGGATGTAGAGGCACTGGAGGTCTTCTTGACACATTGGCGTGCTCTTGACATTTCTGACAAGCCTTGGCGAACTTGCAGCAATCATCAAATATAGTGGGCCAATAATAACCCAATTTCTTTATTTCGATCTTCATTTTCGGACCGGCCTGGTGCGCCCCGGCTGACCCGGCATGGACTTCTTGCATTACCTGCCTGGCTTTCCCTGGAGATAAGCATCGAAGTAATACCTTATTTTGGGCATCTGCCATTATTCGGAACATGTTCCATTCCTCATCTCATAAGAATATTTGATTCTCAGGAGTCTCATTCTCTGTTCTTTCACCTTCGGGAGCTGTTGGTGTTGGAACCAATGCAGGAGGTATTCCCGCCAGTCGGGCTGCTGGACTGCTTCAGCAACTGCTACTTCATTGGCTTGCTCATCGGCTAAAGCTTCTGTCATACTGGGGACCTGCCGCCGGTTGATGACTGTTATGTTCAGGCTCGTATCAGGCGGGACCGCTAAGGAACTCGCCAGCTTTGCGAGGGCGTCAGCTTGAGCATTCTATCCTCGGTTAACATGCTTGACGCTAACGAAGTAGAATCTTGCCATTAGGCGTAGGGCCAGATGGTAGTAAGGGACGAGCTCCTACTTTCGCACCTCGAACTCCCCTTCCAATTGTTTTATAACCAGCATGGAGTCCCCGAACGCTTCTAGCATTTGAATCCCCATGGACAGAGCAATCTGTAGCCCGATTATGAGGGCTTCATATTCTGCTTCATTATTTGTGCAAGGCTTGTTTATTGAGCAGGATGTGTGTATGACTTCCCCTTCAGGAGACTTCAAGACTATGCCTGCTCCTGCGCGGACACTGGCCGATCCCGTCGCTGAGGTGTCAATTCTGGAGGCACCATCAAAATACAGCTACCATAGGGAGGACCGCACCTGGCCGACCTCTAAAGTTTCATCTTCAGGAAGCTCTGGTTCCAGAGGGTAGTCTTCGGGTACTATATGTTCAGTAAAGAAGTCTGTAATAGCTTGGCTCTTGACGGCCCTCTGCGGTACATAGGAGATGTCATACTCCATAAGAATCACCACCCATTTGCCCAGGCGGCCTTTGAGGGCCGGTTGGGACATGATGTATCTAAGCGGATCCTCCCTAGAAATCAGCTTAACTTCGTGCGACAGCATGTAGTGCCGTAGCTTCTTGACTGCGAAGACCAATGCTAGGCAAATCTTCTCGATGTTGGTGTACCTTTCCTCAATTCTGACCATTCTTCGACTGAGATAGTAGAGGGCTTGTTCTTTTCCTTCTTCATTATTCTGGGCTAACATTGCCCCTAGGGAATTGTGTGTGGCTGCTATGTAAAGGATCAGCGGCCGTCCTTTCACTGGCGCACCCAGCACTGGAGGGGTTTTCAGGTAATCCTTCAGTTTATCGAAGGCTATCTGGCATTCTTCGTCCCAGTAGAAGAGAACATCCTTCATAATTAGCTTGTGAAAGGGATGGCATCGCCTCGACAAGTTGGATATAAACCGCCGGACGTATGCGAGGCGGCCCCGAAGGGATCTTAGCTCAGAGAGATTCCTTGGCAAGGGTAACTCCTGAATCGCCTTGATCTTGGCGGGGTCTATTTCAATTCCCCGATACCTGACAATGAAACCCAAGAATTTTTCACTCGAGACTCCGAACGCACACTTCATAGGGTTCATTTTTAATTCGTACTGCCTCAGCCTCTGGAAAATGACTCGGAGGTCTTGCAGATAGTCTTCTTTCTTTTTGGTCTTGACTACCAGGTCATCTATGTAGCACTCGACCTTATGGTTAAGCAACTCATCAAATATTCTAGTCATCGCCCGCTGATAAGTTGCGCCGGCGTTCTTTAATCCGAACGGCATTCTTTTGTAGTGATAAATGCCTTTGGGGGTCCGAAAGGCAGTGTGGATCCGGTCATGTTCCGCGATCCATATCTGGTTGTATCCAGATGACCCATCCATGAATGATAGGGCCTCATGGCCAGTTGTTGCATCTATCATGACCTCCGTTATCGGCACTGGGAAGTCATCTTTAGGGCATGCTTTATTCAGATCCCGGAAGTCAACACATATCCGGATCTATCCGTTCTTCTTCTTCACGGGCACGATGTTAGCTAACCATGTGGTATATTGATTTTCCTCGACGAAACCCACATCAATGAGCTTGTCGACCTCTTTGCATATTTGAGTGATGAGCTCTGGCCTCATACGCCGAGGGGGCTGTTTCACCGACTCTACCCCAGGGTTTATGGTCAGCTCATGCTGTGAGACTGAGGGGCTTAGTCCTGGAATCTCTTTGTAGGTCCAGGCAAAGCAGTCCCGATATTCTTGTAGCAGCTGGATGTACATCCTCTGTTCTTTGGCAAACAGTTGGGTACTGAGGAAGGTTGGCCTGGGGTCATCCTCGTCTCCCAAGTTGACTTCTATCAGTTCATCGACTGTTGCTTGACCTCCATCTTCTATCTCAGGGGGTGCAGGCTGAAGGTCGACAAAGTCTGGTATATCATCTTCGAGGTCGAGGACCTCAAAGCCTTCATCTTGCCTTATCTGAGTTCTGCCAGAAATCTCTTGTTCGGCTGATAATGGCTGCATGCACTGTTCTGCCAACAAGTTTACCTTACTAGCAACTTCAAGGGGCGAGTTGATTACCTCACCCCCTGCTGAGGGGGTTGCAGTCACTAAGGGCTGGTGATTATTTGTCATTAAGTTAGAGTAGCCTTGCAGCTCCTTGGCAAGGGGTGAAGAGATCTCAATCCCTTGAACCACCATGTCTTCAGTGAAGGTAACCATTTCACTTCTAGCAGCATCTGTCTCTTGATCAGGCTAGGGGGAAGCTTCCCCGACTGGTTCGAGAAGTGCCGACATCATGAACAGAGGAGGGCCACTAGAGGGAGGCAGCTCTGCTTCTTCAACATCTTCAGCTTCACTACTGCTAGCTGTGTCAAATTTGGCTTGAAGAGCTGCATCTTTCGGATAGACTTGTTCCCAGCACCGGCAGGGGAATACAGCCTCGGATTCTATATTCATTGGCCGGGCTGGCTGAATGCACTCAACTTCTGTCAGGTGTTCACCAATAGTTGCCCCCAGTGGGTTCTCCTCCATTGGGTAGAAAGTAGAGATGGTATCCACTTCATAGCGTCCGCTATAATAGTATTCTTTGAGGGTGAAGCCCAATCCTGGGTGCGGAGAGACACGCCTCATTTCTTTATCCAGGCTCGGAGGGTACCATAGCTTCTGGAATGCTTCTTTCCTCTTACGAGGCTGGCCAGAAGGGATGTGCTGCTTCTGGAACATCTTGGCCATTCGATTTGTTATAAATGTCAGCCCCTGTATAGGCATTGAGGGGTTTTCTATATCTTCAGGCAGATGACAATCAGTGTCTTCCTATGTAGGGTGCTCTTCAGCTGTGTAAAACAGGCTGCTAGGGCCATCTATCTGTGTCACCTCCCAAGCTTTGAAAGGCTCGACAATAGCATTGTCGAGGCTGAGAATTGGCTTGGTAAGACCTTCGGGGATCCCGATGTGGTCGTGCTGCTGGTCAACCCTGACTTTATTATTTTCGGGGTAGATGGCGGGAGGCGCTATCCGCCTACATCCCTGGTGACAGTGATGTGTGAAACCACCTTGGGATCGATATATCCACGTGGCGGCGGAGGGAACCATTCTACTTTGGAAGTGCCTTTTGTTGTGCTAGAAGAGGTCTTGGCCGCAGGGGCCTTCTGCGACCATTCTGCATATAGAGGGGCATCTACCAAGTGGCATTCGAATACTTCGAATGGGTGGAGATCAGCAAATACTCTTTCCTCTCTCCCATCCATGCTGTATTTGATGCATTGGTGCAGTGTGGAAGGTACCACCATATTCTCATGTAGCCAAGGGCGCCCAAGCAGCGCCTTGTATGAGGTGCGAGAATCGATGACATGAAATTGCACCTTCGTGATAAAGTCCACAAGAGTGAGTGTGAACTCTGCTACTCCTAGCGACACTTCGCACTTCTGATTGAAGCCAGCAATGCGCATATCCCCGACCTTTTGTAGGTGCACGTTGAAGTAGTGCCTCTCATATATCCTGTAGGGCAGGTGAAGGAGGCATCATCCACAACTCCCTTTGGCTAGGGTCTTCTTCACATTCCGGCAACGTTTGAGTTCGGGCCTCTCTCTATAAAGGCCCAATTATCCCTTTTGTGCTATCTTTTTGAGTAATTTTATGTAATTTTCAGTTTATTAGAGTCATGTCCTTAGGTCTTGCATTTATTTTCCTAGGTTTGAGTATCATTAGATTGTGTAATGTGCTATTGGGCCCAATTCTTCGGACTTGGCCCATAAGCCCCCCCTACCCCTTTGGTTATTTGTCATTGAGTCTTTTGTAAGGGACTTATTATAAAATGTGGGTTTCCTATATATAGGGCCCCATTCCCTTCATTTGGAGGTAATGAATGATTCAATACAAAAGATTTCCATTTGAGTGTTCAAACTTAGTTCTAGTGGAGTGAATCCTATAGTTGGGTGAGAAGCCCTAGGGGAGTGATTCCCCACCCCACCTCTCTCTCTATCCCTCTTTCTCTCTCCAAGGTTCGCCCCTTTCTCTCTCTCCTCCTCCCCCTCCCAACTTCCAACCCCCACCTACCCCATTAAAGGCCCTCCACTTCCCATAGCTGCCATTACTCCACCCCCATAGTCCCAAGGTAGAGTCTCTCCCATTCCAACACTATCTTCTCTATTCCCACACAATCTTCCCCATTCCAACATAATCACCCCCTTCCCCACACAATCCCTCAACTTCCAAGGCCATTTCAAATTTGAAATCCCTTCCCTCCAAGCTTTGGCCGCCCCTCCCTCTATCCCCTTTAGCCTAGGTCGCCCCCACCTCTCTCCATTCCTCTCCCCCCTTGCAATCCCCATCCCCTCTTACCTCCAACTGAAGCCTGCGCCCTCCCCCTCTTCCTCCATCTCCCGCCCACCATTAGACCCCCTCCACACCTCCCACAACCCCCCCTCTCACCCTTCATCCACCTCCCCTTCACCACATACTCCAGTCTCCTTCTTCTTTCTAGGCATTGGAAGCTGTCCCTAGGTTGCTGCTTGCAGTTCAGAAGTTACAGGTGAACCAGAAACTTGCAGCGGCCACCACGACTTCATCCGGACGAGTTTGAAGATCCAAGAGCCACCGTTGGAAGCGTCTACCGATCTCCTTCACAACGGCAGTGGTTTCGTCGTCTTCTGATCTGTGTGCTGCTCAGGAGCTCCGTTCTCCCACGACTGCGCATAGCTGTCCTTGCTGAGTACCAGAACCGGATTAGAAGCTTTGCCACAACGAACCTCGGAGGAATCAGCCCACAAGCTCTTCTATAAAGTTCTTCTTCTTCCTGTCTACTTTCAGAATCAAGATACGGAATCCCGTTCGGCATCCGGTAGCAGAAGTTATCATTTTTCTCCCTCAGCTCCGTCGTCCTACTATCCACAGTCTGCATCGACCAGTCGCCATTGTTCTGCATCCCCTAGTCTTCTCCGACATCGGTTGGCTTCCCCATCCATTTTGCTGCGAAGAGGACTCGTCCACGATTCCAACGACTCTGACGGCGCTTGATTCCGAGGTCGGGAGCTGCCGAGGCGTTCTCTGCAATCTGCTGTTAGAAGTCTACAACTGCAGGTCCGAGAATCTGAAGCTCTGTTCAAACCTCCATTCCGATCAGCAGCGGATCCAAAAGAAATTAAAGAAATTTTGAGGCATTCCCTTCCCAGCTACGAAGATTTCCCCACCGGTCTCGTCATCAGCGAAATTTCTGAGCGAGTTCTACAGCAGCAACACCGACTACCTGTCCCTATTCGGAGAGAGCAGACAGAACCGGTGACTTCATCGTTCAATACTTTTAATCCTAGTTTCCCCTCCCCGCTTGGCCGGCTGAAGGCCCCTCCCTGTGTGGAGGTAATTTTGGTTGTAATATCTCTTAACCCCCACACCAAGATCCCCCTCCTGCAAGAGGTGTAGTGTTGTAACTTGTTTGGGCAGGTCAAGCTACCCCGACGCGGCGTGTGGGGATCCACTCGTCTCCCCGCTCGCCCTCGTCTCCGACCGGGACCGGTTTCTTCAAACCGGTCGAGTAAGTGCTCAAACCATCACTCCATTTAGTGCTTGTCTTTCAATATTAGTTCTTAATTCCGCTGGTTATGCGAGTGAGAGCCCGATCCTCAAGCCCCGTTGTCTTGAGTGATCACCGTGGGAGAAGTGCAACCGGTGCCTTTGGCACTTTGTCGGCCCCCTTGAATTGGGCCTCCACACCCATTGGGAATCCCATCTTGGCCTTTCTGGCCCTCTACCAGCAAGGGCCCAACCCCTCAACCTCCCCTTGGCATTGCCAAGTTACCCCGGGCTTGGGTGAGTGTCGATAGAGCGGTGGCCCAATTCGGCCCATTTGAATGCGATTGTGCTTGCTTGCATTAGGTCCGAGGTTGTGTCACATCAATTGGTATCAGAGCAAGTCTTTGACTTGTCTCTATCAAGTCTAAGTCCTAGGACCATTACATTGTGTGTCCAACATCTTTGGCCCCTTGTCTTGCATGTCCACCCGTAGTGGTGCTAGTTACCGATCCGATCCTTCATCTTCAAATCCACCCATGGATGCCCATCCTCAACTCAATCAAGATGCTCCTAGGGAGGAACCTCAAGGTCAAATGAATAGGGTAGATGCTGCCGTTACCAACATTCTTGCCCAACTTGAGTTCCTTACCACTCGAATTGCTCGGATTGAAGAGCATGAGTTCCACCCAAGGAACAATGAGCCTAGAGTCCACCCTCCACATGTTGAGCCTCCTAGGGAAGACCCTCATCCAAGGAATAATGAGCCAAGAGTTCATCTACCACATGGTGAGTTGTATAGGAATGAGTTCCACCCAAGGAACAATGACCCAAGAGTCCACCCTCCACATATTGAGCCTCATAGGGATGAGTTCCATCCTAGGAACCATGGACCAAGAGCCTATCATCCACATGCTGAAATTTATAGGGAGGACTTGGATCATGACCCTTACCATGACCATGAGAGACCCCGACACCATCCCATTTATGAAAGGCGTCCACGGGACGACCCGGATGACCCTCACTTAAGGATGATTAAAGTAGAGGCCCCAAATTTTGATGGTTCCCATGAACCAAGTGTCTACTTAGAGTGGAAAACCGCCATGGACCAATACTTTGAATGGTACCCTATGTCCGACCAAAGGAGGGTAAGGTTGGCCAAAATGCATCTCATCAAATTAGCCAAAACTTATTGGTTAAACCAAGAGGGTCTAAAAAGGATTAGGCGGGGAGAGCCTATTGATACTTGGGAGGGTATGAAGAACCAGCTTAGGAACAAATACCTTCCCCAATCCTACCATCAAATGCTCTTAGATGAATGGCAAAGCCTCACCCAAGAAGGGAAGACCGTGGTTGAATACATTGAGAAGTTTGACTCCTATCTTCTGAAGTGTGGAGTTCATGAGGACCCGGCCGTTACCTTGTCTCGCTTTAGGAATGGACTTCAAAGTCACATCAAGAGAGAGCTTTTTATGAGAGATGTTGATAACCTTGAGATAGCTTATCAAATATCTAGGGATGTAGAAAGATTCTCTAGGATCCCTCGATTTGCTACTCCCCGACCGGTCGATCCCAAAAACATGGGACCACGGCCCATTCCGGTCACTCCCATGAAAGCCCATAATCCAAGTGAGAACACCCCATTAAGGCCTTACAACCCTCCTCCCACCATCACTCCAAACAAACCCACCCCTAGTCACCCCCTCCCACGGAGGGAAGACATTCCCAAAGGCCCAAATGTAGGAACTACTTCGGGTAGCGGGCGTCAACAATGCTTTAGGTGTCAAGGGTTTGGCCACTTTGCGGGGCAATGTCCATCCAAGGGATTATCTAGCTTGCTTATTGAGGAAGAAGCTCCACCCCAAAAGGAACTTGAAGATGTCGTTGAGGACCATGAAGCTTCACTAAATTGGGAAGAGGAGTATGAAGCCCAATACCTAGAGTCGGGTCTAGATCACACCACTCCATCTACCAACTCTCATCTAGGAGTGATTAGATGCACCCTCACAAAACCCCAAGAAGAGGATTGGCGTCGAACTTCAATCTTTCACACCTTTGTCAAAATAGGGAGCCATGTAAGGAAAGTGATCTTGGATAGTGGGAGTTGTGTCAATGCCGTATCACCCGATACCGTCAAGCTTCTTGGGCTAGCTATCACCCCTCACCCAAGTCCATACCGGGTCTCATGGATCAACAACAACTCCATCCCGGTCAACACTCAATGTCTTGTGCCCCTCACCTTCTCTTCATACCATGGTCAAATATGGTGTGACATCATACCCATGGAAGTAGGTAGCATCCTATTAGGAAGACCTTGGCTTTATGATGTAGATGCCACCATCTTGGGTAGGAGCAACAAATGCACCTTTGAACATGAGGGTAAGACTATCCGTCTTAACCCCTCCCCACCTCGTCCCATGACCAAGAGGGACACTCCCCCTCAAGGACAACACCCCACCACCATACAAGTCTCAGGGAACTCCACCCCTCCAACCCCATCCCTCACCCAAACTCCCAAACAAAGTGGGACCTCGGGGTTGGCCAAGGGTCTTCATCTCATCACTAGAAAAGAACTTGAAGAGGAGATAGTTCAAGAGTACCACTATGTGCGGTGGTCATTTGCCTAGGAGAACCCACTTCCACCAATCCACATCCCATAGAAATCCAACAACTCCTAGAAGAATTCCATGATGTGTTCCCAACGGAGCTCCCGGACCAACTCCCTCCCATGCGAGATGTGCAACATGCAATTGATCTAGTCCCGGGGGCCACTCTCCCAAACCTTCCTCATTATCGCCTCAATCTCACGGAACATGCCGAACTTCGGAGGCAAATAGAGGAACTCATTAGGAAGGGCTTCATTCGCATTAGCAAAAGCCCATGTGCCGTCCCGGCCCTTCTAACTCCCAAGAAGGATGGGTCATGGCGAATGTGTGTGGATAGTAGGGCCATTAACAAAATCACCGTCAAGTATAGGTTTCCCATCCCTAGGCTTGATGACATGCTTGATATGTTAGCCGGAGCCACCATTTTCTCTAAAATTGACCTTAAGAGTGGCTATCACCAAGTTAGGATAAGGCCCGGGGATGAGTGGAAAACGGCTTTCAAAACCAAAGATGGTCTCTTTGAATGGTTAGTCATGCCTTTTGGGCTTTCAAATGCCCCAAGTACTTTCATGCGTCTTATGACGGAGGTCCTTAGGCCATTCATTGGGATCTTTCTAGTGGTCTACTTTGATGATATACTCATCTATAGTCAATCCCAAGAGGCCCACCTTGACCACCTTAGGCAAGTTTGTACCATCCTTCGACAAGAGAGCCTATTTGCCAACTTAGGAAAGTGCCACTTCATGACCACCTCCCTCACCTTCCTAGGATTTGTGGTGTCCACCAAAGGCGTCTCCATGGACCCCGACAAGGTCCAAGCTATTATTGATTGGCCGGAACCCCACACCCTTCATGAGGTCCGAAGTTTCCATGGATTGGCAACATTTTATAGGAGGTTTATTCGTGGATTTAGCACTATCACTGGCCCAATCACCGATTATCTCAAGAAGGGGACTTTTGTATGGACCAAATCAGCCTCTAAAGCCTTCCAAGAACTTAAGGAGAAGTTGACCCAAGCCTCGGTCCTATGCCTTCCTGATTTCTCTAAAGTCTTTGAAGTCACATGTGATGCATCCGGGATAGGGATAGGAGCGATTCTTAGTCAAGAGGGACACCCGGTAGCCTACTTTAGTGAGAAGCTATGTGATGCTAGGACGAGATACTCCACTTATGACAAGGAGTTCTATGCCGTGGTGCAGTCCTTCCGACATTGGAGGCACTACTTGTTGCCCAAAGAATTTGTCATCTTCTCCGACCATGAGGCCCTCAAATACCTCAACTCCCAACAAAAGCTAAATGCCCGACATGCCTGATGGGTTGAGTTCATCCAATCCTACACTTTTGTCATCAAACACAAAGCTAGGAGTGAGAACCGAGTGGCGGATGCCCTTAGTAGGAAAGTTTCCTTGTTATCTACTATCCAAGTGGAAGTGAGCGGATTTGATAGGGTCAAGGATGAGTACCCAAGCTGCCCCAACTTTGGGCACATCTATACCCCCTTGATCACCCATTCTAACAAGGAACATGAGGGATTTGTCTTAAAGGATGGGTTCCTCTTCAAGGGACCCAAGCTTTGCATCCCACGGACCTCACTCCGTGACTTCTTGATTTGGGAATTACATGCGGGAGGACTAGCTGGCCATTTTGGAGTCCACAAAACCATTGCCCTAGTTGAGGGATAGTTTTATTGGCCAAGTCTCAAAAGAGATGTAGGCAAGATTGTGGGTCAATGCCGAACATGTGCTTCGGCCAAACAAGTGAAACAAAACACCGGCCTATACACCCCACTCCCCATTCCCGACCGTCCATGGTAAGATTTGAGCATGGACTTTGTGCTAGGACTACCCAAGACTCAAAGAAAGCATGACTCCATCTATGTGGTAGTGGATAGGTTTTCCAAGATGGCCCACTTCATCCCATGCTCCAAGACCTCCGATGCCTCCCATGTGGCCCGATTGTTCTTTGATGAGGTTGTCCGACTCCACGGGCTACCTAAGACCATAGTCTCCGATAGGGATGTCAAATTCACTAGCTACTTTTGGAAAACTCTTTGGCACATGATGGGTACCCTTCTTAAATTCTCCACTGCCTACCACCCCCAAACGGATGGCCAAACAGAAGTTGTTAATCGGAGTCTAGGGAACCTCCTTAGGTGTCTTGTTGAGGATCGCCACGGAAATTGGGATCTCATCTTACCACAAGCGGAATTTGCATATAACAATTCCATCAATAAGTCCATAGGGATGAGTCCATTTGAAGCCGTGCATGGGTACAAGCCAAGAAAGCCTTCCGATCTCATTCCCCTTCCCCAGCATGCTAGAGTGTCCATTTCAGCCGAGTCTTTTGCACAACATATTAGAGAATTGCTTGAAGAAATTCGTAAGCACATCAGCAAAAAGAATGAGGCTTATAAAAGGCTGGCCGACTCTCATCGGCGTCACCAAGAGTACCATGTGGGTGACTTTGTGATGGTAAGGACGGAGAGGCTCTCCCCGGGAGCCAACTCTAAACTGAGGCCACGTGGGGCTGGTCCCTTCTAGGTCTTGAGGCGCATTGGTGCAAATGCCTACGAGTTAGATCTCCCTGAGGAGTATGGAATAAGTCCCACATTCAATGTCGCCGACCTAGTGCCATATAAGGGACCCACGGTGGTACCTAGTGAGGAGATTGAGCCTACTTCTTCCTTTGAGAGAGCACCCACCCGTGAGGGGAGACCACCAACCAAAAGAGCCCAGCGTGAACAAATTGAACAAATATTGGATGTACAAGTCACTACCACTCGGAGCAAGGTATACGAGCGCTATCTCGTCAGGTGGAAGGATCGGCCTCCTTCGAAGGATTCTTGGGTGAGTCGGGAGGATCTCCAGCGGTTGGATCCAGACCTCCTGGAGCAGTACCACAGCCGGATGGACCCCTACTCGACGGAGTCGAGCTCTTCACAGCCCAGGGGATTTGATGGAGGCATCATCCACAACTCCCTTTGGCTAGGGTCTTCTTCACATTCCGGCATCGTTTGAGTTCAGGCCTCTCTCTATAAAGGCCCAATTATCCCTTTTGTGCTATCTTTTTGAGTCATTTGATGTAATTTTCAGTTTATTAGAGTCATGTCCCTAGGTCTTGCATTTATTTTCCTCGGCTTGAGTATCATTAGATTGTGTAATGTGCTATTGGGCCCAATTCTTCGGGCTTGGCCCATAAGCCCCCCTACCCCTTTGGTTATTTGTCATTGAGTCTTTTGTAAGGGACTTATTGTAAAATGTGGGTTTCCTATATATAGGGCCCCATTCCCTTCATTTGGAGGTAATGAATGATTCAATACAAAAGATTTCCATTTGAGTGTTCAAACTTAGTTCTAGTGGAGTGAATCCTATAGTTGGGTGAGAAGCCCTAGGGGAGTGATTCCCCACCCCACCTCTCTCTCTATCCCTCTTTCTCTCTCCAAGGTTCGCCCCTTTCTCTCTCTCCTCCTCCCCCTCCCAACTTCCAACCCCCACCTACCCCATTAAAGGCCCTCCACTTCCCATAGCTGCCATTACTCCACCCCCATAGTCCCAAGGTAGAGTCTCTCCCATTCCAACACTATCTTCTCTATTCCCACACAATCTTCCCCATTCCAACACAATCACCCCCTTCCCCACACAATCCCTCAACTTCCAAGGCCATTTCAAATTTGAAATCCCTTCCCTCCAAGCTTTGGCCGCCCCTCCCTCTATCCCCTTTAGCCTAGGTCGCCCCCACCTCCCTCCATTCCTCTCCCCCCCTTGCAATCCCCATCCCCTCTTACCTCCAACTGAAGCCTGCGCCCTCCCCCTCTTCCTCCATCTCCCCCCCACCATTAGACCCCCTCCACACCTCCCACAACCCCCCCTCTCACCCTTCATCCACCTCCCCTTCACCACATACTCCATTCTCCTTCTTTCTAGGCATTGGAAGCTGTCCCTAGGTTGCTGCTTGCAGTCCAGAAGTTACAGGTGAACCAAAAACTTGCAGCAGCCACCACGACTTGCTCCGGACGAGTTTGAAGACCCAAGAGCCACCGTTGGAAGCGTCTACCGGTCTCCTTCGCAACGGAAGTGGTTTCGTCTTCTTCCAATCTGTGTGCTGCTCAGGAGCTCCATTCTCCCACGATTGCGCATAGCTATCCCTGCTGAGTACCAGAACCGGATTAGAAGCTCTGCCACGACGAACCTCGGAGGAATCAGCCCACAAGATCTTCTAGAAAGTTCTTCTTCTTTCTGTCTACTTTCAGAATCAAGAAGCAGAATCCCGTTCGGCATCCGGTAGCAGAAGTTATCATTTTTCTCCCTCAGCTCCATCATCCTGCTATCCACAGTCTGCATCGATTAGTCGCCATTGTTCTGCATCCCCTAATCTTCTCTGACATCAGTTGGCTTCCCTGTCAGTTTTTCTGCGAAGAGGACTCGTCCACAATTCCAACGACTCTGATGGCGCTTGATTCCGAGGTCAGGAACTGCCAGGGCGTTCTCTGCAATCTGCTGTTAGAAGTCTGCAACTGCAGGTCCGAGAATCTGAAGCTCTGTTCAAACCTCCATACCGATCAGCATCGGCTCCAGAAGAAATTAAATAAATTCTGAGGCATTCCTTTCCCATCTACGAAGATTTCCCCACTGGTCTCGTCATAAGCAAAATTCCTGAGCGAGTTCTACAGCAGCAACACCGACTACCTGTCCCTGTTCGGAGAGAGCAGACAGAACCGGTGACTTCATCGTTCAATACTTTTAATCCTAGTTTCCCCTCCCCGCTTGGCCGGCTGAAGGCCCCTCCCTGTGTGGAGGTAATTTTGGTTGTAATATCCCTTAACCCCCACCCCAAGATCCCCCTCCTGCGAGAGGTGTAGTGTTGTAACTTGTTTGGGCAGGTCAAGCTACCCCGACGCGGCGTGTGGGGATCCACTCGCCTCCCCGCTCGCCCTCGTCTCCGACCGGGACCGGTTTCTTCAAACCGGTCAAGTAAGTGCTCAAACCATCACTCCATTTAGTGCTTGTCTTTCAATATTAGTTCTTAATTCCGCTGGTTATGCGAGTGAGAGCCCGATCCTCAAGCCCCGTTGTCTTGAGTGATCACCGTGGGAGAAGTGCAACCGGTGCCTTTGGCACTTTGTCGGCCCCCTTGAATTGGGCCTCCACACCCATTGGGAATCCCATCTTGGCCTTGCTGGCCGTCTACCAGCAAGGGCCCAACCCCTCAACCTCCCCTTGGCATTGCCAAGTTACCCCAGGCTTGGGTGAGTGTCGATAGAGCGGTGGCCCAATTCGGCCCATTTGAATGCGATTGTGCTTGCTTGCATTAGGTCCGAGGTTGTGTTACATCAGCAGGATGTTGACAGCTGCCCCGGGGTCCACCAGGATTCTGTTCAGCTCCCGGCCATTTAGATGTCCCCTCATATATAGAGGTCTGTTGTGACTGGTGGTGGGGAGCAACATGTCTTCCTGGGTGAAGGTCATGCTGGCCTCCGGCAGTGCCTCAGCTAGGCAGGCTTCATATTCGGCAGGCGTCTGGAGAGCAGTAATGATCGCCTGTCGAGTCTCTTCACTGAGAGAGAGGATTTCCCAGATAGTGAATCTTGTTGGGAGCTTCTTCAATAGTTTGACCACCCGACTTCCAGCTCGAACATTGGATAGCTTCATTTCATCTGCCCACCTGGGCTTGGAAGATCCTTGGACTGTGGACCCTGATGAACCTGCTTCATCGGACTCAGAGGCTACACCCTTTTGCTTGGGATTATCTCCTGGCTGCTCCTCACTGGCTACTGCCGGGCGAGTTTCTACCTCTTCTGACAATTCGGGAGATTGCTGGAGTTGTGGGTGACTGCCCCCGGTTATCGGTTCAACCTCCCAGCATGGCTGCTTCCCTTTTGACATCTTTATGAACTCCAGAAATGAAGGAGCGGGAGTGCCGCCCCCACTTTGGTTGTATAAGTCTGACGGAGGAGGGATTTGAACTCCCCTGACCTCTGGAGGGGGTATCTTGTAGGGTTGCTTTGCTCTGAAGATAATGTTATGGTTGGCGGGCGGCTGACGCCCCCACCTTCGGCCCGACCGGGTTGCATGTGCGACAGTTGCAGCTTCGGCCTGGCTTTCCTTAGTAGCGGGTGTGAAGCAAATCTCTTCTTCATCCTCCTCACCGGGCAAATTGAACAGAGCAGAGAGGGTGTTGCAAGAAAGGATCACACCCGTTGTAGCCTTGTCGGCCCTTCTCTTCCTTCTTTGTCTTCTTTTCTTTTCTTTGGCTGGCGCTTGCCCCCAGAACAGGCTGCCATCCATGTCTGATGCTTTGTCAGCTTCCTCTTCCTGCTTTAGTGAAAGCTGTTCCAGCTCCTGCCATGGGAGATGATCCCGTACCAGCAAAGGTTCTAGCTCGGGCTGTACATACTCATCAAGCCCATTTATGTAGTCCTGTAGCCGCCGGGCTTCTGGACTGATCTTCTTGACTGCCGGCAACGGAGTCTGCCTTCTCCGGTTGTGGGTAGGTATCCGGATAACTGCTGGCGGATTGGTCCACACAGGTGTTGCTACTGGTGAAGGGGGTCGTGGCGTGACGCCACGAATATGTGCCCCCAGTGCCGGGCGAGACAGGCCCTTTTTCTTGGCTCTTGCAGGGACTTGCTGCCATCCCTCCTGTTCTTTTATTGGGGCCAGAAAGCAGGCTTCATATGTACGCTGAGTACTGACTTCTGCGGTCTCCTCAGGCAAGGCTTGATATAGAGAGACCATGTTGACGGCGGCTCTTCTTACGGGCACCTCATGTGGTTGTGGAGGGTCGACCTTGTAGTCCCCCAATTCTATTTCTTCCTTTCTCACCATGCCTTCGATAATATCCTTGAAAACATAACAGTCTTCAATTGGATGCCCCAGCATCTGGTGGTAGGGGCAAAATCTTGGGCTATCTCTTCTCTTTAGGTCCTCTGGCCTCCTTGGCTCAGGCAGGGTGACCTTATCATACTGGGTAACCCAGTCAGACAAGATCCTGGTCTTCTCCTTTGGGAAAGAGTAGGCCTTCTTCATTTTATCCCAGAGGGATGGGCTTTCTTCGCCATCTCTGGTCTTGGCTGGCTGAGGAGCAGCTGTCTTCTTGCCTTTATCTTTTTGCTGTTCAAACGCCTTGATATCAAGGGCGTTTGCTTCTTTCGGTGCCTGGCACCGTTCTGCTGCCTTACCCTTTTGTGCAGTAGGAATATTTGGTGTAGAGGCCGATTTTGCTAAGAAAGCCTCCACTTCGGCCACAATATTGTTCAGACGGTCGAACGACCGGATTTCCATGCCAATCATCTTCTCCATCACCTCTCTCTTGAGGTTCTGTTTGCAGATCTGTACAGCGTCGTCCTGGTGCGGGGGCCGCTTGCATCTCATCCCGAGGTTCTTTCACCTCTTGATGTAGTCGAGAGCGGTCTCATCTGCCCTCTATCTTGTTGAATAGAGTTCAGTCACTGTGACTTCCCTCTCTGTGACGTGGAATCTTTCTTTGAACTTCCTCTACATGTCCGACCAGTCGCTGATCGACCCGGCCGGGAGGCTGGAGTACCATTCAAAGGCGAGCCCTGTGAGTGAGGATCCGAAGAACTTCAATAAATATGACTCGTCAGTGGCCAAGTCACCCATGACGGTCATGTAGTAGGCAACATGTTCCTTCGGGGATCTTCGGGGATCCCTTCCCGTTGAACTTGTCAAACTTTGGCGGCTTGCTAATCCCGGGAGGGAGCTGCTTGGCAGCATGATGCGGTGGGTATGAAACCCTATATGCATCAATCCCAACATAGTCACCTTCAGCCCTTTCAGCGAGCTTCATCTCAATCATCCTTTCTACCATCATCTTGCTCATGATGGTCGGGTCGACCGGTTCTGGGTAGAAGTGCGCCGGCTGCAAGTAGGGGGTGACCAGGGTGGTCGCCTGTGGAGGAGGGCACAACAATGGAGGTGTCTAGTGCACCTGTGGCAGCACTGGTGGAGCCAGCGGCTGTGATGGGCGCTGCTGAGTTGTCGCCAAGTTTGGTTCCGCCTGCAGAGGCGGGGTATAGAGTGGTGGGAAGTCGTTCTTGCTGACGGCTCCCCTTGATGATTCGGCCTGCACATCTGGCTGCTTGGAGGCAGAGGACTGCTCTGTCCTTTCCGTCAATTGCTTCTTCAGCTGTTCTATCTCCTGGCGGTACCTCTGGAGCATCATCAGTACGGCCGGGTCCATAGCTGTTGTGCTGGGGTTGGCCTCTGTCGTCTCGCCAGATGGACCCCCAGGTAGGATGCCAAGCAAGACATCTTCTTCTTCACCTGCCGTTATCACATTCGCTGTGAGAATAACGGCCTTGTCATGCTGTTGGAGGCGAGGCAGGGCTTGCTTTCCTTCGGTCGCCGCCAGCTTCTCTTTTGCGGCCTCCACTCTTCAAGTGCTCGGCCCCGGTCTTCCGGCTAGCCAGGCCAACTCTTGAGGCTCCTCGAGCAATTTTCCATAATGGCCATCTATCCCGGCCATATTGCATGTGAAAATCTGCATCCTTCGCTTCTGTCTGCGAACCCTCCTCTTGACATTCCCCGGGAAGTTAAGCCTTTCAAACACAGAGATCCTTCTCTTTTCCCCTTGGCGGGGAGCAGTTTCATCGGCTTGAACATCAGAGCCGTCTTCATATCCATTGTCATCAACCAATGATGTCATCCTTCTATCTTCTTCTTCTCCCACTGCCATTAATGGACAGTGATCTTCTTCAGCTGCGGCTGCCTGCAACAGCCGTTGTTGGCCCAAAGAGGGGTTGCCTAACCCCCTAAAATAACTTCTGACCATATTGGTCATTTGTTCTTGCCCTCGGCCCGGGTGCAGGGTTGGGGACAGTTGTCGACCTCCCATCGGAGGAATGTAAGCAAACCGAGCCCTCTCGGTAGTCTGCTGTAATCTTCTCCCCACAACGGGGATGTTGGCTTGTCGGGCGTAGGCCCTAAAGATTTCTCGGTGTGGCGGATCCACGATTGTCTCTTCCTTCCTCGGGACAGGGTCCCTCTTCTTGCTCTCCTCTACTCTGGTGAACCTGGGGTGGTACTGCACTGGAGCTTCTTGCTGGATAGGCTGGACCTTTTTGGAGACCAAAACCTGTTTGAATCTTCTTGGCTTGGGAGCCAACCTTCTCTAGCCATGGTGGCCGGCTTCTTCTTCTTCGACTCTTCTTCCAGCAAGAGCCTGATAGGAGTTGTGGACTGGCACGGTAGGGATCACCCGGTCCGGGCTCACTCGAGCCTTACGTCCATCTAGAAAGACGCGGAGGCCACCGACCAGCACAGACTTGCCGGATGCAGAGGGACGTCCGGTCACAACAGCATCAACCTTCCTTCGGGGGTTCCGGTGTCGGCACCTCCCGAAGTTCTTGGCAAGGACGGGGTGGGCCCAGTGAGCAATATGATGCACCATGCAGCTGGCGACTTGAATCGGGCTGGTAGGCGAGCCAGCACAGTGTCGAGCCTTCGAGGCCTCGACCCTCTCTGTAGCCTTCTCTTCTGCGGGCCTTGAGGACCCCGTCTGTAGCATGTCGGCAAAGGCCAACCCCAAGAAGTTGGGGAAGCCTACAGCTGGTGGGAAGGAGTCGAAAACCATGGGCACCGCCAGGTACCCGTGTTCCGCGTGGTCGGCGACGATTGCGGGGCCGAAGCCAACACCGGTGAGTCCGTATGATGTCATCGTTTGCCTGAGACAAACAGACAAACAATCAGTATTCTTGGGGGAAGCCCCCGAAGGTATCGTCTCTTGGCAAAGAGATGAAGGGAGACTCAGGTCCCACCGGGCGTGCCAGAGCTGTGGGGATGGGATTTTATTAGGATATTTTGTTATTGATTTCTTTGGTCTATTAATTAGACGTGCCAGTCACTAGCGTGACAGTTTCTTTTGCGCTCGATCTGACTCGGTTAGTCGATTGTGATATTCGTGTCAGGACCCGGAGTCCGTCATACCATAAAGGCTATGACGTTAATTACGTCCTTCCAAAGAAGGACAACCCTTGATTAGTTGCTAAGAAAGGATGCATCGGGGGCAAAACAAGATAAGACTATTACGCTATCTCCGCCGATGGGATGCGAAACATGCATAGAAAACCATGCTACGCGGGACATGATATGTAGCAACCCTAATAAATGAATAATTGAAATGAATTAAAACATATATATTACAGAAGTAATATATATAAAAGGAATAGGGTTAATTGGACGAAATAAAACAAATTAAAAATAACGCCTCTTATTAAGGCGTTAATTTATAAAGAAACGCCTCTACCCATGGCGTGAATAAGGAAAGGACGCCCACACCTACGGTCGTCAGTTCTCACGCGACCAAATGGGTAAGTAAAAGAAACGCCTCTATCTTGGGCGTGTTTTAAAACAAGAAACGCCCTTTTTCAAGGCGCTTTTTAAGAAACGCCCTTATGCAAGGCGTTAATTCAAGAATACACGCCCTGACCTAAGGCGTTAATTCAGTTCGTGAACCGTTCGAACCCAGAGCTTATCCAAGGAAAGATTAACCTAATCTAGTAAGTGTCTATTAAAGTAAGGACTCTATTAAGGATATATTACCCTCAATCAAACACTACTCTTGTTAGGACTTCCAAAATCCTATAAATAACATGTTCGATCGAACCCTAAAACCCATTTGATCGAACGTCTGCTGCTAGGTACGTGAAGAAAAAAACGGTTCCTCTATTCTTTTATTTTTCTGCTTCTATTACATGAAGAACTAATGTTCTTCATCTGATTCTGTTATAGGTCTGTAAGGTGGCGTACGTGAAAGAACAAGGTATGTTCTTCACCATATACCTGTGAAGATTGATTTCATATCTTCATATTCCTTCCTCTCTTTTCCTACAGGTTGATTGAAGGCTATCATCTCCGTCATATTCATCAACTAAAATCTTCCTTCTTCCTGTCCAAGGTGTTCTTCTCAAGTTATTCACCGGTCATCTCCAAATCTATTTTTAAGGTAGGTTTTCTCAAGTTACTGTAGCCCAAATGAAATTAATGCAAGATATATATATATATATAAGCATGTCATGCATATGATTATTATAGTTTTCATGCGTTTTCTGAATTGTTTGAAAGAAACGCCCTGGAATAGGGCGCTATTTTAAAATAAACGACCATAACAGCGGTCGTCAATTTATTAAGAAACGTCCTGTACACAGGCGTTAATTTTACGAGATCATGACTTAAGCATGATAAGAACGGATTATATATGAAACCTTGATTATTAATGCATGATCCTGTCTCCAAATCTAATGTCCTGCAATTTCTTGAATTCACGGCCTGTACAAGGTCGTTTTCCACGTATTAACGCCTCATCAGAGGGCGTGACTTTAAAAGTAACGCCCCTTGCTTAGGCGCGTATTATCCAGAGTCCTGGTATGTTCTGAAACATAGAGTTAAGCCAGTAACGCCCCTTCTCAGGGCGTGTCTTATATAAGTCCTGCAACTTATTTATATTCTGTCAAATCCGTAATTCATGAGACGCCTGCAGCAGCAGTCGTCAAATATGAAGAAACGACCCTGTCCAGGGCGCTTTTTAGATAGAGTATTGAAATAATGAAATTCTGCGAAACGGAACATATATAAACGCCCTGATACTAGGCGTTAGTTACTTGAAAAACGTCCCGGACAAGGGCGTGTTTTTCATAAATTAATGAGATTATTGAAAATTCTGTAAAATAGAAATATGTTAACGCCCCTATGTTAGGCGTTAATTACTTGAGAAACGACTTGACCTAAGTCGTTATTTTACTATAAACTGATTTTCATCTGATTTGCTAACCGATGGTTTTATATATATCATAATATATATATATCGGCACTATTCTCCACTCCGTGAGTATAGTCCCATGTTTTCATGTTGATTTACCGATCACACTCAACTCTCATTGACATACAAGCTCTCCATTGGACATTCCGTTCCTTTGGACTAGCGAGTTAGTCATAGAGACCTCCGTAAGACTCCTCGTAGCCTTGGATTCCCTCAAGGCCGACTGAGCTGGTTGTACCCTAAAAACCCATTACACGATCCTTGCCATGTCAATCTAAAGAAACATGGTATACCGGCCCTTATGATTATACAAAGAGTATATCATAAGAAATTCTTAATGGGATGATGATATCATGCCATATCGTGTCTTCTTGTAAACCCCAATTCTATGATAAGAATGAGGGTATCTTGCTTGATCTAATGTTCATGTGGACCTCAATTCTATATAAAGAATGTCCATATTGATTTGTCATGGTACCTAAGTTAAGGGAACCATATTCTACCTAGTTTTATCGACATCGTGATTATACCGTTATTATCGCCATTCTATGTCCTTTGTCATATTTTGGACTCTATTCTATCAAAGTTGTCATACGTATCTACAAGCTTGATTATTGAAATTCTATATTGGCTATATAAACAAGAGTGGATGTCAAAACACATGATAAATGCCTGCGCATATAGGGCCCGATCTGGTCCTGGGAGGAGCACCCGAAAGTACTTGTGCCCATGGGAGTTAAAATGATAAGGTATCTGGCATTATACCGAGTACTTGACTTGCTTGATTGGACATTCCACACACATCTTGTACTTGACTCGTACTTGACATGAAATGAAATGCGTGGCCCGAAAAAGGGTAATTTACTTGCTTGATACATGATAGCCAAAGTTCTTGACATGACTTGTTAAATGTACTTGCTTGAATATCTCGAATAAACTTGTTATCTTGTTGGAAGTTCATGACTAAGTTCATCTTATTTTCTTGATATTACATTCTCTCTATCTTGTCGTTTCATGCGAGCATGCATAGCTTTATTGCATCCATGAAAATGTAATTACTTAAACCACTTGCTAGTACTTGAGATATAATTTCCTACTGAGCGTTCGCTCATTCCGTTTGTCCCTTTTTACTTTTCAGGTAAGTCCGACGACGATGGAAGTCAATCGGATGGGAATGGTCAAGAGTGAAAGTGATAGAGCTTCTACAAGTGTCGTCTAGTCTTTTCCATAGTTTCTTGAGTCAACTATGTATTCTTTTCCTTTTTATTTAACAGAGTATTGGATTTGTAATAGTCTATCCCTTATAAAATAAAGGATTGGGTTATCTTGCTATTTTGCGCATCTCTGTCTTTGTGTCGAATACACGACCACTCTGATTGACATGATTGATATAGACACGTCGCGCATCTCCGGGTATCTTCCGCGCTCGGGGCGTGACAGTCTTTGTGGTATCAGAGCCTAAGGTATTCAATTCCTAGGAAACCCAAGTCCAAGGATAGGTTTCAAAACCTTTAACCAAGTGAGAGTGGGTAGAACCAAGGGTTAAATGATCAATGAGTCCTTTATAAAATCATAGTGATATAATACTAACATAGCTATTGTAATTGTAGGATAATGGCTGCCGAACGTGCTCAATGGCGCAACATGCAGCGTACCCTTCAAGGGATGACCCAAGTGCTACAACAGGTAGCACAAGGTGGTGCTCCACGAGCTGGAAGCTTACACCAAGCATTCAAGAATATGAATCCCCCGAAGTTCATGGGATCGACCGATCCAGACGATGCCGAGCATTGGGTTCGGGAGATTGAACGTATATTCCGTGTCATGCAATGCACGGATCAGGACAAAGTCTTATTAGCTACTTTCCAGTTAGAAAAGGATGCTAGATGCTGGTGGGAGTCGATTGAAGCTACTATTGACCCAACTCAAGTTACATGGGGTGAATTCGTTGAATATTTCAACGCCAAATATTTCTCTGATAGGGTCCAGGAAAGAAGGCCGCCGAATTTGCCGCATTAAAGCAAAGATCTTTATCGGTGGCTGATTATGAAGCACAGTTCTCTAGACTGTCTAGATATGCTAAGCATTTAATTAGCACGGAAAAGATGAAAGCCCGTAGATTTCTTAATGGGCTTAGGCCCCACTACATTACTCAACTGGCGCCTATGGATATTCAAGTTTATACTGAAATAGTGCGCCGAGCTCAGTTGCTTGAAGATGCCACGGAACTATCTGATAGGATCCGTGGGAAAGACAAAAAGGAGCAAGTCACAAGTTCGGGTTCTTTTAAACCCAACTTTAAGAAGAGGCCCAATAATGGAGGTTCTTCCTCTCAAGATCAGAAGTACAAGAAATCCAAGCCTTTCTCTATCACCACTACCCCTTCAAACGTAGTATGCAAGCATTGTGACAAGGCTGGTCACAAAACAGAAGAATGCTGGAGGAAATTAGGAGCATGTCTCCGTTGTGGGAGTCGTGAACATCGGATTCCCGATTGTCCATTAATGAATGACCAAGATGGTGAGGGTAAACGCCCAGTGACAAGGAACGCGCGTCTTCATGCAATCCAAGAGACCGAACCAGAAGAAGAAGGCGGATTGGTGGAAGGTACATTAAAAATTTGTTCCAAATATGCACATGTCTTATTTGATACGGGTGCATCGCATTCCATTATTTCCAAGAAGTTTGCTGACCCATTACCTCTAGAACCAGAATGGATGAAAATAGTGTTGTCTACTCCTCTCGGAAACGAGACGGATATCACGCATCATTACCAAAACTGTGAGGTGTTGGTTCGAGGAAAGAATTTTCCTATTGATCTTATCTGCTTAGATCTAAAAGAATATGATGTTATACTAGGAGCAGATTGGTTATCTAAGTACCAGGCAACGGTTGATTGCCGTAATAGCAAGATTGTTTCCAAGGAATTTCCGGAACTGACTTATACTAGTCCTAAGAGTCGAAGCAAATCCCCTCTTATTTCGGCTCTTCGAGCAAGCAAGCTCGTCAGGAAAGGATGTGTATCCTTCCTTGCTTTTGTCACTATTAAAGAAGCTAAAGAAACCGAGATAGAGGACATTCAGGTAGTGCGAGAATTCCCAGACGTATTTCCGGAAGAATTGCCGGGATTACCCCCGCAAAGAGATGTGGCCTTTACCATCGACTTAGTCCCTGGTGCTGGTCCGGTTTCAAAGGCACCATATAGAATGTCCCCTGCTGAACTCAAGGAGTTGAAGGAGCAGTTGATGGAACTAATCCGAAAAGGGTTTATTAGACCAAGTACTTCCCCGTGGGGAGCACCAGTCTTATTTGTAAAGAAGAAGGATGGATCCATGAGATTGTGTATCGACTATCGACAGTTGAATTATCTCACTATCAAGAACAAGTATCCACTGCCGAGAATCGATGAATTGTTTGATCAGATTTCAGGATCCAAATATTTCTCCAAGATTGATCTCCGGTCGGGATATCATCAATTAAGGATCAAGGATGATGACATTCACAAGACCGCATTCAGAAGCAGGTATGGCCATTACGAATTTGTTGTTATGCCTTTTGGACTAACAAATGCCCCTGCTGCCTTTATGCAGTTAATGAATAGCATATTCAGGCCTTACTTGGATCAATTCATAGTAGTCTTCATCGATGATATATTGATATATTCTAAGACTAAGGAAGAACATGAAGAGCATTTGAGGATTGCATTGCAAGTCTTGAGGACAAATCAATTATATGCTAAACTCAGCAAATGCGAGTTCTGGCTTGAAGAAGTGGCTTTTCTCGGACATGTCATATCCAAGGACGGTTTATCTGTGGATCCGTCAAAAGTTGAAGCTGTGAGAAACTGGGAGAGACCCACTAATGCAAGCGAGATCAGAAGTTTCTTAGGTCTTGCAGGCTATTATCGGCGATTTATCAAAGATTTCTCTAAGATCGCCGTACCACTTACAAGATTAACTCGTAAGGAGATCCGATATGAATGGAGTGAGGAATGTGAAAGCAGTTTCCAAACTCTCAAGGATCATCTCACCACAGCTCCGGTCTTAGCCCTACCAATTGAAGGAGAGAAATTCGAGGTCTACACTGATGCTTCTGGCATTGGCCTCGGATGTGTTCTAATGCAACATGGGAAGGTCATAGCATACTCTTCTCGTCAACTGAAGAAGCATGAGGAGAATTACCCCGTCCATGACTTGGAATTGGCCGCGGTAGTATTTGCCCTAAAGATATGGAGACACTATCTCTATGGGGTACAGTTTACTGTATACTCCGATCACAAAAGTCTCAAATATCTATTTTCACAAAAGGAGCTGAACATGAGACAAAGACGTTGGCTAGAATATCTCAAGGACTTCGACTTCAGTATACAATACCATCCCGGAAAGGGTAATTATGTGGCTGATGCCCTTAGTCGAAAGCCGAGAGCAAAGATAGCAAATTGTATGATACAAGAATGGAGGTTACTTGAACAATTCTCCGAGCTCAATATAAGCTTGGACACGGAATCCAAATTTGTCACACTATCTCATGTAAGCATACAGTCAGATTTGTTATCTGAGATACAAACACTTCAGGATGATGATCCTATGTTAGTAGAAATCAAAGGCAGATTAGAAGGACAATCTGATTTTCAACTAACTTCTGATGGAAGATTATCGTTCAAAGATAGAACTTGTATACCCGATTGTCCGGAATTAAAGAAGAAGATCTTAGATGAAGCTCACCGATCAAGATACACTATTCATCCTGGATCAACTAAAATGTACCAAGATGTAAAGAGGAACTTTTGGTGGCCCAATATGAAAAGAGAAATAGCGGACTATGTATCACGCTGTCTCACATGCCAACAGGTCAAGGCGGAACATCAAAAGCCTGCGGGAAAACTACATCCTCTAGATATTCCTAAGTGGAAATGGGAGGATATTGGTATGGACTTCATCATGGGTTTGTCTAAATCTAAAGGAGGACATGATGGAATCTGGGTTATCATTGACCGATTGACTAAATCGGCACATTTCTTGCCAATCAAAAGCCGATGGTCAATTGATGTGCTAGCTGCACTATACATCAAAGAAATAGTCAGGATACATGGAATTCCTGTCTCAATCGTGTCTGATAGAGATCCCCGTTTTACTTCTCATTTTTGGAAGGGATTACAACATTCGTTGGGGACAAGGCTCAACTTTAGTACTGCTTTTCACCCACAAACGGATGGTCAGACCGAGCGAACTAATCAAGTTGTTGAAGATATGCTGAGAGCATGCATTATTGACTTTGGAGGAAGCTGGCATGACCACTTACCTTTAGTTGAATTTGCATATAATAATAGCTATCAAGCTAGTATCCAAATGGCACCTTTCGAAGCCTTATACGGAAGGAGTTGCCGATCTCCCATATGTTGGAACGAAGTTGGAGAGAAACAACTATTAGGTCCAGACATGGTAAGGGATACAACTGAGAAGATACAGGTAATCAGAGAAAGATTACAAGTTGCTCAGACAAGGCAAAAGGCTTATGCTGATACCAGGAGAAGAGATCTTGAATTCCAGGTTGGAGATCATGTATTTCTTAAAATATCCCCTGGACGTGGCATACGAAGATTTGGTGTTAAGGGCAAGCTTACGCCAAGATTCATCGGACCATTTGAGGTACTCGAAAGAGTTGGCGAGGTTGCTTATCGCATCGCGTTGCCTCCTCAGTTGTCCGAGGTACACAATGTATTTCACATATCTATGTTGAAGAAGTATGTGCACGATCCGTCACATATTATTGAGCATGGAGATCTGGTGATCCAGAAAGATCTCACATATGAACAGAGGCCTTTGAAGATATTAGATCGAGAAATACGAGCTCTAAGGAATAAGGTTATTCCCATGATCAAGGTGCAATGGAATAAGAATCCTGAACGCGAAGCGACATGGGAGACCGAGGAATCTATGAAGAAACGATTTCCCGAGTTATTCTAAGAGGTATATGTCCTACACTCTCCGCATGTATAATTATATATATATTGAATTTGGGGACCAAATTCTTTTTAAGTGGGGGAGGGTGTAGCAACCCTAATAAATGAATAATTGAAATAATTAAAACATATATATTACAGAAGTAATATATATAAAAGGAATAGGGTTAATTGGACGAAATAAAACAAATTAAAAATAACGCCTCTTATTAAGGCGTTAATTTATAAAGAAACGCCTCTACCCATGGCGTGAATAAGGAAAGGACGCCCACACCTACGGTCGTCAGTTCTCACGCGACCAAATGGGTAAGTAAAAGAAACGCCTCTATCTTGGGCGTGTTTTAAAACAAGAAACGCCCTTTTTCAAGGCGCTTTTTAAGAAACGCCCTTATGCAAGGCGTTAATTCAAGAATACACGCCCTGACCTAAGGCGTTAATTCAGTTCGTGAACCGTTCGAACCCAGAGCTTATCCAAGGAAAGATTAACCTAATCTAGTAAGTGTCTATTAAAGTAAGGACTCTATTAAGGATATATTACCCTCAATCAAACACTACTCTTGTTAGGACTTCCAAAATCCTATAAATAACATGTTCGATCGAACCCTAAAACCCATTTGATCGAACGTCTGCTGCTAGGTACGTGAAGAAAAAAACGGTTCCTCTATTCTTTTATTTTTCTGCTTCTATTACATGAAGAACTAATGTTCTTCATCTGATTCTGTTATAGGTCTGTAAGGTGGCGTACGTGAAAGAACAAGGTATGTTCTTCACCATATACCTGTGAAGATTGATTTCATATCTTCATATTCCTTCCTCTCTTTTCCTACAGGTTGATTGAAGGCTATCATCTCCGTCATATTCATCAACTAAAATCTTCCTTCTTCCTGTCCAAGGTGTTCTTCTCAAGTTATTCACCGGTCATCTCCAAATCTATTTTTAAGGTAGGTTTTCTCAAGTTACTGTAGCCCAAATGAAATTAATGCAAGATATATATATATATATAAGCATGTCATGCATATGATTATTATAGTTTTCATGCGTTTTCTGAATTGTTTGAAAGAAACGCCCTGGAATAGGGCGCTATTTTAAAATAAACGACCATAACAGCGGTCGTCAATTTATTAAGAAACGTCCTGTACACAGGCGTTAATTTTACGAGATCATGACTTAAGCATGATAAGAACGGATTATATATGAAACCTTGATTATTAATGCATGATCCTGTCTCCAAATCTAATGTCCTGCAATTTCTTGAATTCACGGCCTGTACAAGGTCGTTTTCCACGTATTAACGCCTCATCAGAGGGCGTGACTTTAAAAGTAACGCCCCTTGCTTAGGCGCGTATTATCCAGAGTCCTGGTATGTTCTGAAACATAGAGTTAAGCCAGTAACGCCCCTTCTCAGGGCGTGTCTTATATAAGTCCTGCAACTTATTTATATTCTGTCAAATCCGTAATTCATGAGACGCCTGCAGCAGCAGTCGTCAAATATGAAGAAACGACCCTGTCCAGGGCGCTTTTTAGATAGAGTATTGAAATAATGAAATTCTGCGAAACGGAACATATATAAACGCCCTGATACTAGGCGTTAGTTACTTGAAAAACGTCCCGGACAAGGGCGTGTTTTTCATAAATTAATGAGATTATTGAAAATTCTGTAAAATAGAAATATGTTAACGCCCCTATGTTAGGCGTTAATTACTTGAGAAACGACTTGACCTAAGTCGTTATTTTACTATAAACTGATTTTCATCTGATTTGCTAACCGATGGTTTTATATATATCATAATATATATATATCGGCACTATTCTCCACTCCGTGAGTATAGTCCCATGTTTTCATGTTGATTTACCGATCACACTCAACTCTCATTGACATACAAGCTCTCCATTGGACATTCCGTTCCTTTGGACTAGCGAGTTAGTCATAGAGACCTCCGTAAGACTCCTCGTAGCCTTGGATTCCCTCAAGGCCGACTGAGCTGGTTGTACCCTAAAAACCCATTACACGATCCTTGCCATGTCACTCTAAAGAAACATGGTATACCGGCCCTTATGATTATACAAAGAGTATATCATAAGAAATTCTTAATGGGATGATGATATCATGCCATATCATGTCGTTCTTGTAAACCCCAACTCTATGATAAGAATGAGGGTATCTTGCTTGATATACTGTTCATGTGGACCTCAATTCTATATAAAGAATGTCCATATTGATTTGTCATGGTACCTAAGTTAAGGGAACCATATTCTACCTAGTTTTATCGATATCGTGATTATACCGTTATTATCGCCATTCTATGTCCTTTGTCATATTTTGGACTCTATTCTATCTAAGTTGTCATACGTGTCTACAAGCTTGATTATTGAAATTCTATATTGGCTATATAAACAAGAGTGGATGTCAAAACACATGATAAATGCCTGCGCATATAGGGCCCGATCTGGTCCTGGGAGGAGCACCCGAAAGTACTTGTGCCCATGGGAGTTAAAATGATAAGGTATCTGGCATTATACCGAGTACTTGACTTGCTTGATTGGACATTCCACACACATCTTGTACTTGACTCGTACTTGACATGAAATGAAATGCGTGGCCCGAAAAAGGGTAATTTACTTGCTTGATACATGATAGCCAAAGTTCTTGACATGACTTGTTAAATGTACTTGCTTGAATATCTCGAATAAACTTGTTATCTTGTTGGAAGTTCATGACTAAGTTCATCTTATTTTCTTGATATTACATTCTCTCTATCTTGTCGTTTCATGCGAGCATGCATAGCTTTATTGCATCCATGAAAATGTAATTACTTAAACCACTTGCTAGTACTTGAGATATAATTCCTACTGAGCGTTCGCTCATTCCGTTTGTCCCTTTTTACTTTTCAGGTAAGTCCGACGACGATGGAAGTCAATCGGATGGGAATGGTCAAGAGTGAAAGTGATAGAGCTTCTACAAGTGTCGTCTAGTCTTTTCCATAGTTTCTTGAGTCAACTATGTATTCTTTTCCTTTTTATTTAACAGAGTATTGGATTTGTAATAGTCTATCCCTTATAAAATAAAGGATTGGGTTATCTTGCTATTTTGCGCATCTCTGTCTTTGTGTCGAATACACGACCACTCTGATTGACATGATTGATATAGACACGTCGCGCATCTCCGGGTATCTTCCGCGCTCGGGGCGTGACATGATAACAGTGTTATGGCGCAAATCCGGCAGCATATCCCCTTGTTTTGAACTATGCCAAAGGGGGAATATAGGTCATCCACCCATGGAATGTCGGGGTGGAAGCCGAAAGGAGAGTCGGGCGTAGCCCGAGATCCAGAAGGATTTGAGTGTCACGGGACAGTGTCCGTTACCACGGTGTTTGTTGATATTCCCCTTTAGAGACCACTGGAGGGCTTGCAATGGCAAGACTCCCAGGGTCGGCAGGGTTGGAAGAAAAACCCGACGGTTAATGACGTAGAATATCGGGGTAAGACTCCGTTAATATAGATTCGTTTAGACATGGATGAAGAACCATGAAACCCTCATGATATGATGGGGACTGATATGATGGTCCATGGAGGCTAGGGTACCAAGTCTAGATTGGTTCCAGGCTCAGTAAAGTTGCTGAGAAGTTAGATGTTCGAGTGATGGCTGATATTAGAGTGAATCAGCGCGACTAGGGTTTCGGCACGAAAGCAAACCGGCGCGGCTGGGAATGAAGGGGGTCGGCGCGACAAGCTCCCCGGCGCGCCCATCACCCGGCGAGAGGAGGCTGCGCCGGGAGTTGTGTGGCGCCGATAAAAGGGTGTTTCTGAGTTTTCAAGTATTATGAAGGGTTTATGAATTCAAAGGGGTCCTTTGTGTTCAATAGGGGTTTCATGAGTTTGTCCATGGTTGTATTTGAGTGGGATAGAGAGTGAGGGTAGGCTCATCCATAGAAATTCTAAGGAGACCACGTGACTATGATGGTTATATTCCCCTCTGACGGTGGTGAGCAGAGGATCATGAGATGGTGTAGCTAAGATCTCTGCCGCACAGCTGGGGTTAGATTCATAATCTTAGTGAAAGCGTTGCACTACACGACAAAGTAGAGCTCACAGACGAATTTTGGCAGCCTCTCCCCTCATTTTGGACTATGCCAAAAGGGGAGTATAGGTCATCCACCCACGGAATGTCGGGGTGGAAGCCAAAAAAAGAGGCGGGTGTAGCCCTAGATCCAAAAAGGATCTTAATCTTATGGGACGTTATCCACTTATTGTGGAATTTATTGATATCCCCTGTATAGCCAATGGAGAACATACAGCGGCAGAACTCCATGACTTGATGGGGAGGTGGAATGTGGGGGGATTAACCCCGTTGATATAGCTCCCATGGATGTTGAGAGAAGGATAATGTTTCTCCCTAGAAGGACAGGGTATTATGACCAAGGATGGCATGGCTCAGAAGGGTGTCGGCACGAAGCTATTGGCAAGGCCGGCTTTGGCACAAAGAGGGGATGGAGGCCTCGGCGCGACCAATAGCCCAAGAGGTCTCGGCGCGATGGGACGAGAGCAACCGGCACGGGTAGCACTCGGCGCGAGACTCGCGCCAAGGGTGGGTCGCGCCGGGAGGTTGGGAGGATTTCTGAAACAAGGGTTTTAGTAAGGTTTGAAGGGGTTTCTGAGATGAGGACTTCAGAGGGCTTTTGGGGGGTTCTAATGGGGGTTTATTCAAGGATTTATGGCGAACACTGGAGATGGCTCTGGAGAAAGTAATCCAGGGAGAAGATGGCCTTCCCTCAGGGACCTCATTGGGAGCCTGATCACAGACTAATCCTCATGAATTCCAGTTTGAGTCTATTCCTCCTAGTTTCATAATCGAGAAGCCATGAGATAGACTGTCTCTGGCTCTCGATGTGGAGGTGAGGTTGGGAAGGACTACGGCAAAACACGCTCGTCCAGATGGGATACACTTGCAGTAGCTATTGAATACATTGAACCTCGGATGCAGAGGAAGAAAGAAAAAGGAAAGGGCGAGCTTCAGCCCTCTTTTATTAACTATTCATCCAAACAGCATACACGCATCTAGCTCAGAAGAAAATCCAATTGAAAAAAAATCATACATAGACTCTATCCCTGATAACGGGGCTACATTAGCATTCGATGCTACTGGAGTGAGGATGCTCAAAAATAGACACAAAAGAAGAAAGGGATATTAAAATAAATGACATGGGGAAAGGGAAACTGTAGCCCCTCAGGGCATCTTGAAACCAATCCCACCTTGACTCTTCCTTTGAATCTCTGCAACTCTCTCTTCTCCTCGGCTTCCTCAGAGGGCTCTCGAGCTCCGTTTCCTTTCGGTGGCTACTGCTCCATGTTCCCTCTATTGCCTCTTCTTTTTCTTCTATCTTCTGTTCTCTCTTTTTGTCCTCTCTCTTCTGTTGTTGTTGTTGTCTCTTCGTTTTGTTCGAAGGAAGCAACCTTTATAGAAGGGTGGCCTTCTGTTCCCGGCGTGAGCTTCTCGGCGCACCTCAGCACGCATCATCTCGGCGCGCCTGGCTTCGTATTGGGCTTGGCCCATCTGTTCGGAACCCGGTGCCGGAAGAGGCTCATCTAATGGGCTTCTTTTCATTGCTCTGGTGGGCTTCTTGGTATATTCCTCTTGAGGCTTATTTAACACCTTGCGTTCACGCCCATGTGTGAGGCAGTGTGAATCCCCTTTTCATGAGAATCAGAATTGTCTGAAGATCCTCTTCAGCAGGCAGATGGTTGCCTGAATGTTGTTATAATTTTATCAGCCCGACTATCTGAATGACAACAGTGCTGAACAGCGGCCTATCCAGAGATGGCTTTAGCTAGACAGAGTGTTAGGGGTAGTGGATCTCTTCTATTCTGATTCTCAGAACTTCCAAGGATGGTACAGGAGCCACACCTTTGATCGACCTTCAGAGCCCTGAGTCTGCTTCGGTCTCTTCTGGTATATTTTAGGTGTCAACAGCTGGGAGTACTTTTTTTATAAACTGGTGAATATTCACGATTACTCACGAGGCATTCTTGTGAAATTACATGCTTGCTAGTACATTCTCGTTACATGACTTTCTAGTGCATAGCCTTTGTGGTTATAAAAAAGTACATTCTTGTTCATGAAAGGCCGAACTTACATTCTTGCTATATACTTGCTCAATCATGTTCCCAATTCTCAATCTTAATCATATCATGTTACTTGTGTTACTTAGGCTTTACACCGCATATTTTATTGTATTTCCTGTATCTTTACTCTAGCGCTAGAACATTAATCACTTCAATATTGCCTTCATGTTGATACGAAGATACCTACTAGGCAAGTGTGCTCATACCTACTTTCTCATCTTTTCAGAAAATACTAGTGAATCGGATTCGGATTATGCAAGTAGTGGATCCGAGAGCGACTGATGTTCTATTGGAATGAGAGAAGCCCTAGTTATCTAGTGTATAGTCGAGCCATATTGTAATTTTTGATTTCTTGTGTCATATGATGTAAGGATGTCAAAAGGCAATGGTCTTATGTACTTTTTGGTTATTATTATTATAAAATAAAGTTGGAGTTTGAGTAATTACTTATGCAATTACTTTTATGTGATTGTCTTGCGTTCTGATTTCTTGCTTACTTGAGGCGTACTAGCCGACTGTCCACGTTCCTGAGATTCCTTCCGCTATATTAAAAGCTCGGGGCGTGACATCCCTGGCCAACCTGGGGCTGCCCGCCAACCCACCGTATTACGCGGCATACGCCACAAAGACCGGGCCCACATGCCCGGAAGGCTCTCTCTCGGCTCCCGTGAGCCCCTGCCCTCAGCCCAAGGCCAACTCCAAGGCCCGCCAATCACTCACCCAAGCCAATAGACAACTCGGGGTGTGTCAAGAATTTCCCCGAACACCTTACGAGCAGCAGTGACAACACTATGATGATAAGCCCCCACGGGCCAATCCCAGCATCCCAGAGCACTCCGTCCTTCAAAGGATATCCCCAGACGACAAAAGAAGAACCCCGAGGCCACCCCTCGGGGCCACGGCTCGCCCGGGGGGGGGGGGGGAGGAGCTCACCCCGAGAGCTGTCGTGCCTCGGGGAGGGCAAATCCCCTTGGGGGACGCACCCTCCTCCCAACCCAATGGCTCCACGGCCATTCTCCAGTCATAGTATCTCCCAGTTTCAAACAAGATCGACCGGCGTACCCGTGTGTGGAAGGATTCGACAACAGAGCCTCAAGATCGCACAAAGTCCCACATCAACGTTCTTGTTCCACACGTGCAGACAACCAGTCAACCAATCCAACACCCGTATCCTTTGGTCTTGTTGCGGCCACAATGAGTCAAAGTGGGGCCAAAATAAGCAAAAAGGGACATTTTATACGGTGGGGACCGCCCCCACCCCTCTCTCCCCTGGCTTTGCTCCGCGTAAACACCCCATGGGGGGGTTTAGGCGGACCAAACCGGACCCTCAGGTTGGCCTGCCTAAACCCCTGCTGCAACAAAAAAAAAGCTTTTTTTACACAAAAACCCAACCCAGAGCCCGGTCCGCGCTACCCCCTAGGGGTTTAGGCGGACCAAACTTGCCCCCATGTTTGGTCCGCCTAAACCCCATCCAGAACAAAAATATATATATTTTTCAAAAATCAAAAACCCAGCCTTTCCTCTGCGTAAACCACCCCCTTGGGATGGGTTTAGGCGAACCAAACCCAGCCCCCGGGTTGGTCTGCCTAAACCCTCCCTCCCTCACTCTGCAAACAAAAAAAATGTTATTTGCAAGGGTTTACGTGGACCAAGTTCAACCCTCAACTTTATCCGCCTAAACCCCCCTGACCCTTCATATTCCTCTATAAAAGCCCTCTTGGAAGCTCAAGGGGCATAGATAGATGCAAAGAGGCAACAACATACGATCTAACTGCTGCACCCTCGGACTTCCGCAGGCATCCAGCAAGGATCAGGATGCGAGGAGCTAAGTGTGCACGCGTGGTTGGCTTGTTGATTGGCTCACACACGCCAAGGGTATGTCGCTCGCACTTTCCTCATATGGCGTTTAGCCATCGCACACAACCCCACCTCCGTCACACATAAGGCGCTATGACAATGGAAAACACACCTGCATTTCGGGTCCACCAGCATATGACAACTTACGATGGCCACCCATACGCCATGAGGCCGCACCTACCTCCGTCACGGAACCACGTACCCATCGATCACCCCGAGCTGGCCGCCGACTGCTCTGATCGATGACTTGAGTTAGCCGGACCATGTCCCGGAAGTAACATTCCCAGGACCGGCCCAAACTCCCCAGCATGAAGATACTCACCTCTCAAGACCTGTACCCGACTGCTCTTCCCGAGCCACATCCAGACCTCCTCCAGGCGTCAGCCAGTATCTTCCCCCTGCCATCCAGTCTAGCCCTCCCTCAGCAAATCGGGCATGTCTCTCGCCTTGTGGAGAGTCTCTCCAAAAACACACGGATGCCCGCCTTATTATGCACTTACCCGGGGACTGACTCACGTGTCAGAATTGTCTCGTGGCTTGCACCAGTTGTATCTTGGCCTCTTCGGCCCATTTGTAAAGCCCGCATCGCTCTCATACAATGTGAAACCAGTTGAATACATGTACATGTACCAGGGTCTCAGCTTCTTCCCGCACCTCTAGCGTCTCTCACTCCAGTAAACCAAACCTCCCAGTCAAATGCACCATTATAGATGCAGGACACCCCCGGCCCCCTATCCATGGCTTCAGACATATACAAACTTCTCTTCAGCACGGAACAAAGGTGTTCGGATTCAATCCGATGTAAATAAACACCAAGTGCTTGCGGTCATTGGGGAAAGACGTCCAGTACACGATTCCCCACAATCGTCTGCGCACTCACACCCATGGAACCTTCTCTCTCCACGTGTCATCTGACTTCTCGAGCCCACGTGCCTCATCCTGGCGATGCTTCCCCAGTCAACCTTCGGTTCCACGGGTGATTGTCAAGAAATTGACTACACGCTCGCACCCCAGTCTAGTTACTTTAACCCCAGAGACCTCTCATGCCATTCGACCCCCTCTCAACCTTCCGTAAAAGGTGAGTGCCCGGTACCATCGTGAGAGGCATACAGCTATGAATGAGGATACCCGAGATACATCAAACTCTCGTATTTTCCTTTCCATCTTTATTCCTTCCCTCATCCCGGTCACCGATCCCCGACGCACGCACAACAGTTCCCAAAACATAATGTGCCATAAAACAAAACCTTGGGACTCATAATATAATAGAAAACACGTCACCGTAGAGTTAGAATAAAATATAGCATGAGGGATAGTATAATCATGAACCAAAAAGGGGTGATCTGGCTGCTGTTTAGGGTGAACATCCGTCAGAAAGTAAGTTGCGGTCAACAGAAGGCCGCCTTATATAGGTAGCGGTCAAGGGATGACCGCAGTCTGATGGTAGCGGTCTCTAGGCTGGCCGCTATCATTTTGTCATCTGATAGAAACCTCAACAGTTTGTAGGGCTATTTCTAAGGCTAATAACTACAGAAAACATGTGAAATTGAGGTATAAAGCATAGTAGCATGGATCTAGTGCATGAGAAAGTAAGGTTCCTATCAAACTTATTATTTTTTGGTTAACATGCCATGAACAGCATGGAGAGATAACCAAGTTACGCAGTCCAAAGAAAACATGAAATACTTTGTGTATGATGCATGAAATCAAGGGGAAATAGAGGCCTTTTGTTCTTAACTTGATGCTTAAGCCAACAAGAGATAACCTACCTTTGATTTGATCCCTAGACATCGAATTTGTCACTGGAAGTATGCTCTCGTTCCTACGCGTCTTGCGTGGAACCAGCAACTTCCAGATGCTCTATCTTCCTGACCGCTTGGTCTTTCCTCACGATATTTGGAGGGAGGTTAGAAGACATAAAGGGGAACAATTTACTCTAAAGGCTCAACTTAAAAATACCTCTGATAGGGTCCCTAAACTTCAGATCTTTGCCAGAAGAACATGCTCGTTCCGGTGCGTTTTGCAGAGAAACTGCCACTTCCGATCCCTCTAACTCTCTGGATGCTTGGTCTCCTAACATGCAATTTGGAAGAGAGTTAGAAGATACTAAAGGGAATAATTCTAAAAGACTAATATGAAATAACATCATCTTACCATCGAACTAGGCGAGCCAAAATGAGGGTTCGCGTAGGTCGATTCTGGGCCCTATTTATAGGGAATGACCTAGGGCTGAGGGTTTAGGTCGAATTAGGAGTCCTAAGGGGCATCAATTCGATTCCCCAAGAGTCCTAGACATATTTCCTCATTGCATAGCATCAATCCAGGGCAATTGGGATGGTAAAAATCCCATTTTTCCACGCTTCTATAGATCTCGTTTCTAAAAGAAGGTAGCGGTCACTACGAGACCGCCTTCACTAGGTGGCGGTCTCGCGATAGATCACCACTTATCTGACCGTCGAAATTTGAAATTTAATCAAATTCTAATTCTATTTATCCCCTATTTATCTAATAAAATTAGGGAATTATCCTAATTACGTCTCTAGAGTTGGGCTTGGGCCAAAAGGTCTTAGAAATTGGTCTATGGGCACAATTTAAGTGGGCTTATTTATTTGGTTAATAGTTGGGCTTTTAGGCTAAAGGCCTTAACCATTAAATAAATTAATTAACCTATTATTCATTAAATAGCCCATTAAGCCTTTTAAATGCTTAGTAATTTTATTTTAATTTCTAAAAAATTATAGAAAATTCCAAGGTTGCTACATGCTGAGATGCAGATGTCGAGTTGTTTGTGATGCATGTGCACGTTTTGTTGAGTTCGCAGTGAAAGCGTGGTGAGCTCATAACCCATAGGTCAAGGATCGTAGGGTCGAAGGATTCTGACCAGCTGAGAGAATTGTCTTCTCGATGTGATATAATTTTGGCTGTGTAAGCCTTGATGATGTTGGTTGTCGTGCTATTGATTGAGGCAGTGTGGTTGTGGCATCGGCAGGTTAGAGAGTTGGGGAAATATGATGGCGAATGTGCTGGATGAGTACCCTCTACTTTTGTTGGAAGTTGTGCTCTCACGATGGAATAGTGGTCCTAGAGATGCATTTTCAAGAGGCATTTATGGGTCCTTGTTTGTAAGCTGTGAGCAGCGAGTGCGATTAGCCGAGTGGTCAGCGGTGATGATACCTAGAAGTGACCCAATTTGTTGTTGTGTCCCATGGTTCTGTGGTGAGAGCGGAGCCGGGGATTTGCAGGTGTCCATTATGAGATTGTGTGATGGACTATGCTTGTGACCAGCTTGGGAGGAGTTCCCTATGAGTCTAAGTCTTGACTTATGTGGATCGAGGATTGCGAGGTCTTGTCGGTTAGCTTTGCTATACTCCCCTGAAAGGGTAGAGTTGGTGTGAAGCTCGAATCAGATGTAATATCTGAGTGACGACCAACTTGACAGTGATAATGGTCTGGTGGTGTCATTGGCGTTCTGTTCGCCTGGATAGGAAGTGTTCATGGCACAGAAGTCGATGGGAATGTGGCAGTCAGCTGAGATGACTGTGTTCCTTGTGAAGGGCGTGATATTAATCGGCTAGATGAGAGCTGATGCTTGTTTTGTCTGCCAAGTATGAGATTTCATCGGTGGCATTTTCCTGGCATGAATCGTGCCTCCTTGCTATGTGAGACGGTAGTGATCGTGCCATGATTGGAGGTGCCAGACTTGTGTTTCTTTGTGTGATATGCTCGCTCTGAGAATCGGTATGTATTGAGATTCGGAGCATGATGATTTTTCTTGTGATCAGTGGTCTGGTAGTGTTCCTCGGAATTGTGTTGTTGCGAGTTTGAGGTGTGGCTGGAGCTTTGAGAGCGTTGCCAGTTGTGTGTGTTGTTCTTCCCTGTTCCATGTTGGTTTCCTCAAATTTCGAGGATGAAATTTCTTGAAGGAGGGGAGGACTATAACACCCTGAAATTTTTTGAAGCGCTTTTGACGCGGGACGGGGACCGACACGGACTAAGACTCACAAAAGACTCTAACTCAGGCCAGCAGTAGCACGCTCAAGGGTCGCCAAGTGGCTGACCACCGTGATATCCCACAGAATGAGGGACGTCTCTCAACAGAAACTCCGACCTCGGCCGTCCCAAGGAGGGAAGCGCACGTGTCTAGGCGTATAGTCGACCTCCAAAGACAAGGGGAGTCGAGTCCTAGCTCGGTGCTCGACTAGTGCTAGGGATGGATGCTCTCACTCACGATCCGCGGTGATGGCAATAAGTGGCTAGGCACCTACCCTCTCTCACGCGGCATAATCAATCACATACTAAAAGAGCAAGCAAAAGGAGGAGAGTCGGAGCGCGTACCTCCACGCCTAGGCGTGGGGAAGGAACCCCGGCCGTGAACCAACAACCCCGATACACCAGAGATCAATAAAATACAACCCAATAGTGGCCCACTCCTCGCAGGGAGGTAAAAGGCTACAACCAATACGTTCGGGACTGCCGGACACGGGTTGACGGGCCGCACTCGGTGACGGGTTGGCCGCGAGGAGGTTCGGGTGCAACGCTGCCGAAACCGGTGTCGCGCGCGCCTGAGCGGAGGGGGTCTCACGGGCTGATACGACGCCCGTTTGAAGCACCGTCAGAGAGGACGCGTCGCTGACTGATGGAGGAACGCTCCGGCCAAAGGGGGCGCGCTGGATCCGCCGGTGGTGACCGTGGGCGCTGCTGAAAGTCAGATCAGGTTCTGTGGACACAGAACTGCGCACGCCGTCGGTAAAATCTGGAAATCGGCCTTCTGGTGCCCGAACAAGTCCGGGCCGGTTGGTGGTGACAGCTGATTGGCAGAGGTCGCCCTCGGCCAAATGGCGCTGGCAGACGACGCCGGTGCGAGCCGCAGGAGTCGTTGAAAGTCAGGACTGGTTCGCTGGGCGGACTGGGCAGACACGCTGGCGCAACCCCACGAGATCGACCGCCACGGACGGTGACGATGTCGAAACGCAACGCCGTCGGCGGCGTTGGAAAGTTAACTCGGAGATCCACGAACCCTGAAGAAACCAGCGCAAAAGACGCAGCGTGGAGGCCTGGGGAAAATTCGCAATCAGGGCCTCCCCGCTGGGCGAGCAGAGAAAGTGGTGCTGGCGCAGGTCGGCGGAGAAAATCGGTACGGGCAGTGCCGATCCCCGATTGATGCAAAACCGGCGCCGACGCGAAGCTGATCCGCAGACGTATCTCCAGAAAATAGATCGTGGCAAAACTCGTCCAAGAAGGGGGCGCGAGCTCTGCTACAAGTCGGGGCAGAAATCTGGAATCACGCACACGAACCGTTGAGGAAGAAGATGAGGGTAAGAGGGAACCCCGGAGTCCACCGAGGGCTGAGGCGTCACACCCCGCCGTTCTCCCGTCGCAGGAGCAGAAAGAGAGAGAGAGAGAAGGGCGCAAAAAGCTTTGCACAATACTCACTTGTATTCAAATTCATGTGTAAACTGTAATCGGTACAATGTGAGAACTACTTATAGGGGATGGGAAAACCCTAATCTAACTAGAAGGGGAGGGTGCGCCCAGCTCCAAGGAGAGAAAGGCGGCCCATAATTCAGCAAGCTTAGAAAATAGGAAAGGATTCTAAGTGGGATAAGGAAGGGGTGGAGTTGGGGAAAGGAGGAGAGGGGGAAAGGGGAAGGGAGAGGGGAGCGCCCCCCACCTTCCCTAGTAGAACTAGGAAGGGGGGGGGGGCGGCTGCCTCCTCCTCCTCTAGCTGGGGAGGGGGCCGCCCCCTAACCCTAATGGGCCCTTTTTTAGTGGGCTTCAAACCCCAATAAGCCCCTGACCCCATAACACGATCCATTACCCCACAAAGCAACCCAATTGGCCACTATATGGCCCAATAAGTGCCTAAACAAGAAGATGTCCACGCAGGGACCAAAAGACAAGGCCCACAAGGCCTGAGCAAGTCCAGACTGAGGCCCAACATGGCCTAAACATGATGATGAAAAGATAACTAGAAGGTGCCGCCGTCGCCGAGCCACAAGGAGGTAGCGGTGTGCCGGGTGCTCCGTCGAGGATAGCGCCGTGTGTCCTCACCAATTCTCCCCGGGTGGGAAGAACTCGACCCCGTCGAGTAAGGGTCACGGTCGCTGAGGTACCGCTCCAGCAGGTCCGGATCGATCCGCTCCAGCTCTCCACGTGTAATCCAGGTGTTGTCCGACTCGGGGCGCCCTCTCCAACGCACTAAGAAGCGTTGGTAGGCTCCGCTCCTGGTAGTAGTCACCTGCTCATCCAGTATGCAATCTATATGCTCGCGTTTTTGTAATGGGGCTGGAGGAGGTGGACTCTCAGTAGGTGTATCACTCACAACAGGAGGGTCAGGCCCAAATAACTCACTGGGTATCACCGCGGGATCCCGATAAGCTACCAGATCAGAGACATTGAACGTCGAACTGATCCCGTAGTCGTCTGGTAGCTCGATCTCATACGCGTTCGACCCAATACGCCTCAACACTCTGAATGGTCCTGCACCGCGGTCTTGGAGCTTCTTTACGGCTCCCGAAGGAAACCGTTCCGGTCTAACCCGGACCATGACGTACTCTCCCTCGCGGAACTCACGTGTGCGTCTGTGCGCGTCAGCTAACTCCTTGTAACGTGCGTTGCTGGCCTCTATATGACGACGGACATGGTCATGCAACTGTCTAATATGCTCCGCAAAAGACTCAGCTGACTCAGAGACTCGGGACTGAATGGGGGAGGGAATCAAATCAATCGGCTTTCTAGGTCTTCGACCAGTGACAATCTCAAATGGACTCAACCCTGTAGACCTATTGACCGAATCATTATATGCAAACTCTGCTAATGGTAAGACAAGGTCCCAATCTCCAACTCTATCACGCACTAAACACCTCAGAAGATCCCCTAGACTTCTATTGACTACCTCCGTCTGACCGTCAGTCTGGGGGTGGTATGCGGTGGAGAACTTCAACTGGGTGCCCATCATCCGCCAAAGGGTTTTCCAAAAATAGCTCGTAAAACGCACATCCCTATCAGAAACAATGGTACGCGGCAACCCAAACCTGGACACACAGTGGGTGAAGAACAACCTGGCAACTCTAGAGGCATCCGATGTCTTGGAACAAGGAATAAACAAGGCCATCTTGGAGAAGCGGTCAACCACAACAAAAATAGAATCATGCCGCCGTGCAGTACGGGGCAAACCAAGCACAAAGTCCATGCTGATATCCTGCCAAGGACTATCAGGGACAGGCAGAGGGGTATAAAGGCCAGTGTTCTGTTTCCTCTGCTTCGCTAGGGCACAAATACGACACTGGGCAACTATGCGGGCCACATCCCTCTTCAAACTGGGCCAGCAGAAACGGTGCTCAACAGCCTCTATGGTCTTGTTTCGGCCGAAGTGGCCGGCAAGACCTCCTGCATGAAGCTCCCACGTAAGAAAATCACGAACTGAAGTCCGTGGGATGCACAACCTATCACCTCGAAATAAGTGACCATCCTGAAGGACATACTCGCTAAACTCACGGGACGGTCCTGACTGAAGGGCAGAATAGATGGGACCGAAGTCCGGGCAATCAATGTAGGCCTCCTTCAACTTCTCTAAACCAACCACCTGAACATTCATGGTGGATATCAACATCACCCGCCGACTAAGGGCATCGGCCACCTTGTTCTCAGCACCTGCCTTGTGCTTGAGAACGAATGTAAACTCCTGCAAATATTCCACCCATCTACTATGTCTGGCATTCAACTTCTTTTGGGTGTGGAGAAATCTCAATGCCTCGTGGTCAGAAAAGAGCACGAACTCCTGGTGGAGGAGATAGTGCCTCCAATAGCGCAAAGCCTGGACAACTGCGTAGAATTCCTTGTCATAAGTAGAGTAACGCAGTTTGGCATCATTGAGTTTCTCACTGAAAAAGGCTATAGGGTGGGACTCCTGGCTAAGCACTCCCCCTATGCCTACACCTGAGGCATCACATGTAACCTCAAACACCTTAGAAAAGTCAGGAAGTGTAAGAACGGGTGCCTGGGTCATGCGATCCTTGATAGTCTGGAAGGCTGTGGCAGCAGCCTTCGTCCAGGTAAACTCGCCCTTACGGATGCAATCCGTGATCGGGGCGGTGATAGAACTGAACCCCCTAATGAAACGACGATAGAATGTCGCCAGACCATGAAAGCTCCTAACATCGTGGAGTGAGCGGGGCTCGGGCCACTCCACTATGGCACGGATCTTCTCCGGATCAGCGGAGACTCCGTCACGGGACACAATGAACCCTAAGAAAGAAACCTGGTCAGTCATGAAGCTACACTTCTTAGGGTTGGCAAACAAGCTCTCCCGTCTCAGAACAACACACACCTGCCTAAGGTGGTCTAGGTGTAACTCCCTAGTGCGGCTATAAATCAAGATGTCGTCGAAGTAGACGACCACAAACACTCCAATCATAGGACGCAACACCTGCGTCATCACCCGCATGAAGGTGCTAGGGGCGTTAGTCAGCCCGAAGGGCATGACCAACCACTCGTAAAGACCATCCTTGGTCTTAAATGCAGTCTTCCACTCATCACCTGGTCTGATCCTCACCTGGTGATAGCCACTCCTAAGATCGATCTTCGAGAAAATCGTGGCTCCCGACATCATATCAAGCAAGTCATCCAGCCGGGGAATGGGAAACCTATACTTAACCGTGATTTTATTGATCGCACGGCTATCGATGCACATACGCCATGTGCCATCCTTCTTCGGCGCTAGCAGGGCGGGAACAGCACAGGGACTCTTGCTATCCCGAAGGGAACCCCTACTCATCAACTCATCAACCTGCCTCTGTAGCTCAGCGTGGTCCGCGGGACTCATCCTATAATGTGGAAGATTGGGCAAGGACGAGCCCGGGACAAGATCAATCTCGTGCTGAATGTCACGTAATGGTGGAAGGCCTTCGGGAAGGTCCTCCGGGAAAATATCAGCAAACTCTCGCAACATCTCAGCTAACTGAGGGTCTGTCACTCCCTCGAGACTGGGGACCACCTCACCCGTCTCCCTGACAACCACAGCTAAGAGAGGGACACCACTAGCAACCTCTCTCTCCATCTCTCGGGGACTGATGATCATCAACCTCCTAGTTGGAGGGGCCTCTATGGTGAGGGTGGGAGAGGGGGTGGAAACTGACACCGGAGGTGGTGGTGGTGGTGGGCTGACCTTCCCCTGGTGAGGGGTGGTCGTGGCACTAGGGCCGGCTGGTCCCCTAACAGTAGGGTCCCTAGGTGGGGCTGGGTGGAGGGTGATCCTGTGGCCGTTGTGATCAAATGTGCAAGTGTTTGCACGGCCCTGTAGGGTGGCATCCATGTCAAACAACCACGGCCTCCCTAAAATAATGCTACCTACCTCCATAGGTAGAACATCGCACCAAATTTCATCCTGATAGGTCTGGAACTGAAGGGGCACCAGGCAACGGAGCCTAACAGAAATGGAGGTAGAATCGACCCACGAAACCCTATAGGGGGCAGGGTGGTCAACTGGGGTCAACCCAAGGCGGGTAACAGTGCCAGTAGATATGGCGTTGATGCAACTCCCGCTATCAATGACAATCTTGCAAGCTTTACCCCCAAGCCTGCAGAAGGTGTGAAAAATGGTGGTGCGACGCCAGTCGTCACTCACCTGGGGCTGGGCTAGAATGCACCTAACTACCCCTAACTGTGGGTCACCCTGAAAGTGGCTACCCTGGGCACCATCCTGCTCTCCTTCGAGCAGATCATCGAAGAACTCCTCAACCAAGTCCTGGTCTACCTCATAACTAACAGGAATAGGCTCAGTGGGGGACTCAGTGGAAGTGGGGTCTGCCATGACAAGGGCCTTCCTCTCTCGAGTGGGGCATCTATCAGCAAAGTGGCCAAATCCGCCACACCGGTAACAAGTAGTACGTGCGCCCGCACTGGATGAGGCTCCAGCGGTCATAGGACTCTTGCCCTTGTCATCATGACGGGGCGCGGGGAGTAAAGGCTGAGAATGCGCAGGGTGCGCGGGAGGTGGAAGTGTAGGGCGTGTGGGGGGGTAGGGCGGCTGCTGGCGAGGTGGAGGAAACGGGTCCCTAGGAAGGGGTGGACGAGGCCTGGGACCAGTGGGGTCCTGGCGAAGAGGCTCCGCGGGCCGAGCCGCCGGATATCGACCATACTGGGTGGAAGTGGAGCGAGGGTCAAGACCCCGCTGACTAGGCATCCCCTGACGAAAGGTGGGGCCAAACTCCAACTCAAATTGCTCTAACTCTAGGGCAACCTGGTAAGCCAGCTCTAAAGTGTCTACCTGGCGACGGTAGAGCTCATACTGATACTCGGGCCTCAAACCACGGCGAAAACGCGAAACAGGCATGCCCTTCTCCTCATCAACTCCACATCGCAAATAATACTCGTCAAACTCGGCGATGTACTTGGTCACGGACCGATCGCCCTGACTAAGGGTCTGCCATCGGTCGATGAGCCTCTGGCGGTAAGAAGGAGGGACATACTTCTCGCGGAGCTTACGCCGCATGTCAATCCAGGTTTCTATGGGTGGATCCTGCCTCTGCAACATCAGGCTCTCGACATTCCTCCAGTAGGTCTGGGCTCTCCCCACGAGCTTCATCTTGGCAAATCGGACTTGCCGAAGCTCAGACATCTCAACCCATTCGAAATACCTATCCATGCTATTCTCCCAGTCTATGTAGACTTTTGGGTCAAGGGACCCCTCGAAAGTGGGTGGATCGGCACGGACGGTCCTAAGGATCTTATCATCCTCATCCTGATGTGGTCGACGACCACGGTACTGGCGCCCATTCCCCTCAAAATCATTCTCGGACCCATAGTCATCAAAGTCGGGGGCTCGGGGACGTCGCTCCTGAGCCCGAGGGGCTTGAGCGGCAGCAACTGGAGGGGCTCGATCGGCTCTAGGAGGGTCCTGGTGGGGCACTTCATCAACTCTCCCAATCCGTCCAACAAGGCCCTGGATGGTTAAGTCAGACACTCTGGCACGATCCTCAATGATCTTCAGACGGCCATCTAGATGCTCAGTCAACTCCTTGATGGACTGGTCGGACCTGTCCATACGGGTCATAAGTTGGGTAATCAGATCCTCTAGAGATGGGCGTCCCTGAGGTGGGTGTTGGTCACCCATGGCGTCCGGGCGATGGTAATCCGAACCACCCCGAGTGGGCATGCAAAGGAGACTAAGGGAAGGGTAGGCTGACACCCTAAGACCTAGAGGGACACGAATGCAAAGAGATGCAAGACTCAAACAAGACACGTCCAAAACCTAGACACGACCCTAAGACCCAACCTGTAAGGACAAGTTGGTAACCTGGCTCTGATACCAAATTTGACGCGGGACGGGGACCGACACGGACTAAGACTCACAAAAGACTCTAACTCAGGCCAGCAGTAGCACGCTCAAGGGTCGCCAAGTGGCTGACCACCGTGATATCCCACAGAATGAGGGACGTCTCTCAACAGAAACTCCGACCTCGGCCGTCCCAAGGAGGGAAGCGCACGTGTCTAGGCGTATAGTCGACCTCCAAAGACAAGGGGAGTCGAGTCCTAGCTCGGTGCTCGACTAGTGCTAGGGATGGATGCTCTCACTCACGATCCGCGGTGATGGCAATAAGTGGCTAGGCACCTACCCTCTCTCACGCGGCATAATCAATCACATACTAAAAGAGCAAGCAAAAGGAGGAGAGTCGGAGCGCGTACCTCCACGCCTAGGCGTGGGGAAGGAACCCCGGCCGTGAACCAACAACCCCGATACACCAGAGATCAATAAAATACAACCCAATAGTGGCCCACTCCTCGCAGGGAGGTAAAAGGCTACAACCAATACGTTCGGGACTGCCGGACACGGGTTGACGGGCCGCACTCGGTGACGGGTTGGCCGCGAGGAGGTTCGGGTGCAACGCTGCCGAAACCGGTGTCGCGCGCGCCTGAGCGAGGGGGTCTCACGGGCTGATACGACGCCCGTTTGAAGCACCGTCAGAGAGGACGCGTCGCTGACTGATGGAGGAACGCTCCGGCCAAAGGGGGCGCGCTGGATCCGCCGGTGGTGACCGTGGGCGCTGCTGAAAGTCAGATCAGGTTCTGTGGACACAGAACTGCGCACGCCGTCGGTAAAATCTGGAAATCGGCCTTCTGGTGCCCGAACAAGTCCGGGCCGGTTGGTGGTGACAGCTGATTGGCAGAGGTCGCCCTCGGCCAAATGGCGCTGGCAGACGACGCCGGTGCGAGCCGCAGGAGTCGTTGAAAGTCAGGACTGGTTCGCTGGGCGGACTGGGCAGACATGCTGGCGCAACCCCACGAGATCGACCGCCACGGACGGTGACGATGTCGAAACGCAACGCCGTCGGCGGCGTTCGAAAGTTAACTCGGAGATCCACGAACCCTGAAGAAACCAGCGCAAAAGACGCAGCGTGGAGGCCTGGGGAAAATTCGCAATCAGGGCCTCCCCGCTGGGCGAGCAGAGAAAGTGGTGCTGGCGCAGGTCGGCGGAGAAAATCGGTACGGGCAGTGCCGATCCCCGATTGATGCAAAACCGGCGCCGACGCGAAGCTGATCCGCAGACGTATCTCCAGAAAATAGATCGTGGCAAAACTCGTCCAAGAAGGGGGCGCGAGCTCTGCTACAAGTCGGGGCAGAAATCTGGAATCACGCACACGAACCGTTGAGGAAGAAGATGAGGGTAAGAGGGAACCCCGGAGTCCACCGAGGGCTGAGGCGTCACACCCCGCCGTTCTCCCGTCGCAGGAGCAGAAAGAGAGAGAGAGAGAAGGGCGCAAAAAGCTTTGCACAATACTCACTTGTATTCAAATTCATGTGTAAACTGTAATCGGTACAATGTGAGAACTACTTATAGGGGATGGGAAAACCCTAATCTAACTAGAAGGGGAGGGGTGCGCCCAGCTCCAAGGAGAGAAAGGCGGCCCATAATTCAGCAAGCTTAGAAAATAGGAAAGGATTCTAAGTGGGATAAGGAAGGGGTGGAGTTGGGGAAAGGAGGAGAGGGGGAAAGGGGAAGGGAGAGGGGAGCGCCCCCCACCTTCCCTAGTAGAACTAGGAAGGGGGGGGGCGGCTGCCTCCTCCTCCTCTAGCTGGGGAGGGGGCCGCCCCCTAACCCTAATGGGCCCTTTTTTAGTGGGCTTCAAACCCCAATAAGCCCCTGACCCCATAACACGATCCATTACCCCACAAAGCAACCCAATTGGCCACTATATGGCCCAATAAGTGCCTAAACAAGAAGATGTCCACGCAGGGACCAAAAGACAAGGCCCACAAGGCCTGAGCAAGTCCAGACTGAGGCCCAACATGGCCTAAACATGATGATGAAAAGATAACTAGAAGGTGCCGCCGTCGCCGAGCCACAAGGAGGTAGCGGTGTGCCGGGTGCTCCGTCGAGGATAGCGCCGTGTGTCCTCACCAGCTTTTGTGGGTCCGGCGTGGACTTTGCCCTTTTAATTAGATTTCCGGGCTGTTTTATCTTCGGATCGCCGTGGAGGGTAAACTGTTGATATTTCAGACTCTAGGACGCTACAGGTGCGTTGTGCTCTTTCCGAGGACCGCGGAGGTAATTTTATCTCATTTTTCTGATTTTTCAGAATTTTGAGCCCATAAATAATTTTTGAATATTTGATTTTCTTTTTCCTTTTAACCCTCACCCCCCCTCTCTCATCTCACGTTCTCACTCTCTCTCTCTCCCTCTGTTCTCTCTCTTCTCTTCCCCTCTGCTCCGGCGACCGACGGAGGAGGTGCGGGACAACGTGGAGACGGCGTGGAGGCGACGTGGAACGTGGATGGCACGAGGATTGAGGCGTGGCGCAGCGTGATCTCATTCGCGGATTCGAAGCATTGCCGGGGGATTCGAGTGGCATTTTTCATGTGGAAATGGCATTTTCGACGCGAGAGATCGTCGGTGGAGGTAGGGGGATGGATTCTCTACCCTTGTCCTGCATTCCCTCGTGATTTCATGCCGAACGGAGCGAGTTTGAGCGGGTTTTGCCATTTTTGGGTGAAAAGCATGTTATGGGGTGTGTGAGACAACTTTGCCATTCTAGACGATGTTTTTCGATTCCAATGGTAGATCTTGAACCCTTGACATGCCGAGATGCGATTCCCGTTCATTTGGTTATATTTACTCGCGATTTGAGGCCGGTATGAGGCAGAATGTGCTTGTGATGTGTTTTAGGGTATTTGGATGAAATCACCCGTTTCCTTGTTGTTTTGTAGTTTTTTAGATTCCTTCCAGCTTGTGGAAGGCTTGTAATGGGTTTACCATTGTTTTCCCCGTCGTTTGGAACGATTGGGGCGTGGAACGATCCAGTTTTATGAGGTTTTGCGAACTACAGACCAGAAGCAAGTCGCGGTCGTCCTAGTAACCGCATTCTGATCTCGGTGTTGATAGCGGTCCAGTTGGAACCGCGTTCTATTTTTATGTTGTATGGGCAAGGCAGTTGAGGCCGCGATCTTGCGACTAACTGCTACCTGTAGGTAACAGTTGAGGTGGATCCACGGCATGGGAAGCCGGCCTACTGATAGCGGTCAGCTGATAACCGCTACTTGTAGATAGCAGTTATCACTCAACCGCTACCGGCAAGCCATGTCACCCATTAGATGGCGGTCTTCTGAGAACTGCTACCCGATAGTAGCGGTCGACATGCAACCGTGATCTAGTTTGCGTCGACTCCGCTTTGTGAAGCATCGACGTCACTCACCTCTTTGTGCCCATGTGTTCCCTATTCGTGGTAGGTGGTGGTCTGTTTCTGACCGTGACCTGGCCACTGTTTGGAGGTAGCGGTCTACTAATAACTGCGACCTTCCTTCCCTACCGGTGGCTATCTAGCCTTGACCATTACTTGGTTCTCTTTGCAGATGGCGATCTGACGATGACCACTACTTGATTCTGCTTGTAGGTAGCGGCCTGGTGACAATCGCAACCAGGTTTGTTTCACCTTGTTTTGCCATTTTGGTCCTAGATCGACCCGGTTATGATCCTTTGGTCGACCTTTGACCTTATGAATGTCTTGGATACCTTGTGAGGACCAAGACCATGTTTTTGGGTATACAGAAGAAACATTATTTCTCGATTAGCGTGCCCAAGAGATTTAGAGGGTCCAGATGACCCCATGTGCTCGGGCTTTTCTGTTATGCTAGATCGAGTCATCGTGTGTTTGCGTGAGTGCAGAGGGTTGTCCTCGCACAGCGCAAGATGTTGTGTCCCCTGATTTTGATGATAACAATCCATAATCCATTGTTAAATCCTTATGGTATGACTAACTATTTTGTTTAAGTTCTTGTCTGGACAAGTACAGGTAATGTACTCTCAAAGTGTCGACCTGTCACTTTGACGTGTCGACACGTCTAGAAGAAATTTGTGATTGAACCGTTTCTGTTTAGGTTCTGTTTGGGATCATGTTTCGACACCCTGTGGAAACGTGTCGACACCCTTGGCTCAACACAATGGACTTCGTCTCTGCCTGGCGCACCTGCCCCGACACTTCCAAGTGAAGTCTCGACATAGAGGCTCGAGCAGCACGCGAGTGTGGCGCATGTGTCGACACATGGCCATCGAAGTGTCGTCCTGTTTTGCTTGGAAGCCATATTTCTTCAAGACTCCAACGAGATGTGCCGACACCTTGTCTGAAAGTGTCGATGTTGGAATCTATGCACGGTGTAATTACTCAGATCGCAAGAGTTAGGGCGATGTGAATCGGTATAATAGAGGATCCAGAGGGGGGGTGAATGGATCTCTTCAAATTTCAACCAATTTTAAAATCTAGAGAGCTAATCTGGCAAAATGCTAACATATCTGAAATAAGAAAATTCAATTACCTAGACTAGCGATCAAACACATATCAAGCATATTAGTTTAAAAAACTGTTAAACAGCTATGCTGGCAGAAGGAATTCTTATAGCAAACAAAAGATGTAGACAGTAGAAGAACCAATCACACAACACCAAAACTTTTAGGTGGTTTGGTCCTCTAGACCTACATCCACCTCACACTCAATCCAGAGTGTGGATTACTGCTGACTCACAGCTTGAAATCGCTGGGCCTCAAACCTTGCCTATAAACCACTGCGCATCACAGCTTGCGTCTACTGGGCCTCACAGCTTGCCAACCGCTGGGCATTACAGCTTCGCCGACCGCTGAGCATTACAGCTTAGCTATCCAGAGAAATCCACCTCTACCGCTGGGCCTCACAGCTTGCCAACATCCGCTGATACACAGCTTAGAATAAGGTTTGAATGAAAGAAATCAATCAAATTGAAAGATAGAAAAACAGATAAAGCTCTAAGCATAATGTAGCTCTTCACAGAGCATAACGACACTAGATATGATCTAGTGATCGTGACAAATGGCTTCAATTCTTCTTTTCACTCTTCTACGAACGACACTATGCTTTCTGCAATGTCTTCTCTCCTTCCTCTTTCCTTCTTTTCACTCTCTGAATCTCTCTCTATCAGATGCTCTCTTCTTCACGATGAATCCACCTCTTCTTTTCACTCTTCTAGTCTATCTAGTTCTCACACTTCACGGTCTGCTTATCTCTCTCTCGATCTATGTGTCTCTGTTCACCATCTCTCATCACTGATTTCAAGCGAAAACCCTTTATTTATAGGCTGCTGAGGATGGCCGCATGGGAGGCACGTTCCCGCCCAAATTTCCAGGTAACTTAACTCGCTGGAAGTCCACGTGTCAGAGATCAAATGATGGTGGCTGGCCACGTGGCAGAATCTCCAGTCAATAAGGCATCCTTGGATCATGAGCTTTTGTCTTGATATCACATGACTTTAAGTTCCTGCCAATAATTCAAGAGGCATTTCATCAAACACTGTGCTTACATAATAAAAGGTTAATATGCATTGACCTTTACATGAAGATATGTTATTAAGTGAGAGAAATGATCAATGGTCATGCCCATAACGAAGTTCAGATCAAACAGATCGAACATGCAGGGAATTCTATGAACTTAAGCATGAAATCAATACTGACACTGACCTTGACATTGACCTTATATAAAAGATGTAAGGACTAACACAGACCTCATACACAAGCCACAGTCAACTGGCATAGACCTTATTCAAGCGCCAAAGCCAACTAACACAGACCTTAGATGCAAGACTCTGCATACTAACGTCGACCTTAGTATATACTAACGTCGACCTTAGTTCATGGAGAAAAAAGGATAGCACCGACCATTGCATGCGTTCAGCAAAACATGCACCGACCTTATATATGATTGATGCAAATCGTGCACAGACCTGATATGCTACTAGTGAAGACATGCACCGACCTTAGTCATGTGCGATGCAAAATATGCATGAGACAATGAATTGCACCGACCCTTGCATAACTCTATATGCTGACAAGGTAACTTGCATCGACCTGATTATGTAGACAAGGTACCTAGTTCCGACCCCACTACATGAGCGATGCAACTAGCATCGACCTTACTTATGCAGTCATGGTACTAGCATCGACTTGGCTATATGAGAGATACAGCTAGCATCGACCTTAGACAAACATAGTATGCAGCTAGCACCAACCTTAGACAACCATAGTATGCAGCTAGCGCCAACCTTAGACAACCATAATATGCAGCATGATTAATTGACTAAGTTTGACTGAATACATGCATTGACCTCAGTTCAAATGAGTGTTGACTTTATTGAGGATTTTCAGCCCACTCCATGAATCATTCATCAACATTAAAACATATGAATCATGGAACATGCATTTCATCACCAACATGATTCATAGTGTGTCATTATCAAAACTAGGGTTCCAACATTCTCCCCCTTTTTGATGATGACAACTATGAGTCATGTGTTTTTATTAACAAGATCAACCATTCTCTCCCCCATACTACAGTGTGCATTGTGGTCAAATAACTCATAGCAAAAGACTTCATTTCAATCAACAAGGCTAAACAGGAAGGAAAGCAAGAAAAGTGGAAAGGAGACATGACATGCACATGCAACTAACACTGTGTGCTAACGCTGTGTACATGTGAAGAAAATGTCAAAATTGCATCAGTCAAGACAACCAGACCAGTCTATGACATGACTCACAATATCATTTCTCCCCCTTTGTCATTATCAAAAAGAATAGAGGACGTACATATCAGACAACATTATCCTCTGAATTACTAAACATTTGCAGGAGAAACGATGGAAACTCCAGAACTACCAGCTCTGCGTCCTCTTCTTGTAGCTATAGCTACAGGTGTTCTGCTGAAACTTCCTTGCTCTCTGAGTGGTACAGCTTGAGGGAAGTTTTGAGGAAGCCTAGATATCTTTGTGCCAAGAGCTACAAATTTAAGAGATAGCTTCGAATCTATTACCAGTACTTGGTCATGCAATTTGCTGACAGAAGTGGATACATCTATCACCCAGTAGTGTATCGTGTCAGTTGTACTGTCCAGCTGGGTAGATTGATGTTGAAGAATATCTGTTATGGAAGTAGAGATGTTGGTGGATTGCTCATTGAAAAAATTCCGGAGATTTGTAGTCAAATACTGTACTCTTTCCTGAATAAAATCAAGTTTAGTAAACATGTTCCCCAACTGAGTTATGCACTCTTGAACAACATTTGATACACTAACTACCTTGGCAGACAAAGCTTGTTGTTCATTTAGTATGAGACTTAACTGATTTCTCATTCTCTGCTGTTCTCTCTTAATATCAAAGGCATGAACAAGGGTTTGAGTTATTTTCAGATATGACTCAGTAGAATTTACCCTCAAATTATTCAAGGCAGAGCTTGCCTGATGACAAACATTCAAAAGTGAATACATAAACCTATTTAGCTGTTCATCTGATCTGTACCTGTCTCTTAGATACTTATACCAATTACTGTTTACTATTTGCTCCAGATGAAGTAAGCTAGTGTCCTGCTTATCTACAGCATTCTTTAATTGATCAAGAGAAGTATTCACAATACCAAACTGTGTCATTATCAAATTTACCAGTGTAGGATCAGCTGATGGTGCAACAGAAGTTGAAGCTTCAAACTGTTGTGGAATTTGTTTCTCTTCTGGAGACAATGTTGGTTGAACTCCAAGACTAATGAGAGCTCCAAGAAATGGTCCAAAGACTGGGCCAGCCTATGATGGTTCAGCCTATTCTACTTGTTCCAAAGCAGGTTGTTGCTCTTCCACCTCTTGGTCTACTTGTTGTTCTTCAACTTCAATTTGCTGCTCCTGTGGGCATTCTTGTTCATTATGCTGATGCTGCTCTAGATTTGTCTTAATCTGTTCAATGAGCTGACCGAAGTGCTCGTCAAGCTGCTAAATTATAGTCTAGTGGACAAAGATTGTTGTTCCAGCTCACTTACACTTTGAGCTATCTATGCATCTCTTTCCATTTCTTCCCTTTCTTCTTCTTGCAGAATGTTGTACCTCATGTGGTTTTGATGATGCCAAACACAATGACTCATCATAAGCATGATGTCATATGTGTTGTTGCTGCATTAATGGGATTTTGATGATGTTAACATGATTTGATGATGCCAACACTATGATTTGATAATGTTTACAGTTTAACATGATGCATAAAGGTTTGTGCATAGTCAGATTGTTGACTTTATCAACTGTGTGTTGACTTTACTTTGACTCTTGCAGCATTGTCGTTTTATAAGTCAAAATAAATTTCTGTTGCATAATGATCATTGCATAGTCAGTCTATTGCAGTGAAGGTCGGTGCACATAGTCATTTGTACAGACTAAGGTCGGTGCATGTTTAGAGTGTTGTGCATGTACGTCTGTGCAAGTTGCACTAGATGGTGCACATAGCACTACAAGGTATGTGCACATTTACTTTGTGTATATCAAGGTTGATGAACATTTAGACTTGTGCATATAGAAGGTCTGTGCATGTTGCACTAGGTCGGTGCACATTGTACCATCAGGTCTGTGCACATTTACCCTGTGCTATACAAGGTCAGTGCAAGTCACTGTTAGATGCATATGTTGCATGCATACAAAGGTCAGTTCTAGTTTTGCTCCCCCACACTAGGTCTTTGCATACATCATATAGAGTCTGTGCATGTTGCACTAGGTCGGTGCACAATGCACCATCAGGTCTGTGCACATTTGCCCTGTGCTATACAAGGTCAGTGCAAGTCACTGTTAGATGCATATGTTGCATGCATACAAAGGTCAATTCTTGTTTTGCTTCCACACACTAGGTCTGTGCATACATCGTATAGAGTCTATGCATGTCTTGCTTAGACTGTAGTCAGGTCGGTGCTAGTTACGTTTCTCATGAAGTGAGGTCGGTGCTAGTTGCGTTTCTCATGAAGTGAGGTCGGTGCTAGTTGCGTCGCTCATATAGTGAGGTCGGAGTTAGTTACCTTGATTTTCATAGAGGTCGATGCTAGCTGCATATCATGCATCATAGAGGTCGATGCTAGCTCGAGGTGGTGATGCTTGTCTATACATAAGGTTGATGTTATCTCGATGGGGTCTATGCTAGTTTGTGCATAAGGTCGATGCTAGCACGATAAAGTCAGTGTTGGTCTGTAACTTCTCACGTCTATGCATATGCCTATTATAACTTGTTTATGTCAGTACATTTTATCAAACAACTAATGCCTTTGTTTAATGTACTGCCAGGTCAGCCATATGATTGGAGCATCTTACTGAAAACCTGCGAACCTTTCTCACGTGAAGGTTAAGTACCAGATTGTGGCACGTGATCCAAGGGATCTTTTGGCAGGAATGTGGTGACCACATGCTGATCGCCTGATGCCTACTCTCTATAAAAGGAGACAGTGGAGAAGAGATGAAGAGATAGAGACAGACGGATAGAGTGCTAGAACGGAGAGCGATTCAGGAGAGATCAAGCAGCAGAAGAGAGGCCAGAGAAGAGAAAAGCATTTCGGTGAGAGCCCATGAAATCAAAAAAGAAAGGCAGAAGGCTGCAGAAAGCTGAGAAGAGCCAGAGAGTGAAAAGTGAGCCGCCAGAGAGAAGCAGTAGAAGAAAGGGAGTGAGAGCCAGAGTGAAAGAAAGAAAAAGAAAGAGGAAAAGAGAGTTTAGAGAAGAAGGCCGTGAGAAGAAGGGCGTGTGTGCAGCCAGTGGCGATATTGAAGATCTGTTCACATCTTGACTCGTGGATCAAATCTAGAGTCATTGTGCTCCTTGGAGCTACATTCTGTTTGTCCTTTCCTTTTGTCTTTTTGTTTGTTCTTTTCATTTACCTTAGCGTTTGTCCGATACCCTATTTTGGGATCAGGGTTCCTCTTGAGGATTCAGGAGAAGGGAGACTGTGTCTCCAGTTTGCAAGTGGCGGGGTGTCACTTGTGGGTTCCTTCTGAGCAATCAGAAGAAGGGAGACTTGGGTCTCCGGTTGTGAGTGGCTGGGTGTCACTCACGGGTTCCCCTCCGGTTTGGAGGAAGGGAGGATTGCTCCTCCGGTTGTGAGCAACTGGGTGTTGCTCACGGTTCCTTCTGCGGTAGCAGGAGAAGGGAGAGTTGGACTCTCCGGTCACTGCAGTAGCAGTGGCTAGTGATCTTGTGGGTAGCAAGATTAGGTCGAGGGATTTGTCTCCCTCAGTTCAAGCTGTTTGGCAGCGTCTGTTGCAGACTAAGTCTTCTTCTTGCTTTGGCAAGGGAATCCTCACTTGGTTTGAGTGAGGGGTGGATGTAGGCGGACTGGTGTCTGGCTGAACCACCTAAAAATATACTCTCCCGTGGTTTGCCTTGTGCATTTGCCTCTTGTCTTCTACCTCCTTAACAGGTACTATTGATTGCTCCTTTGAACACTGGCTATTTGTTTTCTTTTACTTCTGTGAGCTGAGTTGTTGCATTTAGCTACGTTGTCCAGCACGATGTGCTCTTGATCATTTGCATCTAATCTGATCCTTCCAAAGGTGTTTCTGTGGTGACCACTCAAGATTAAGTGAGTGGGTTTCATAGCAGTAGTCCTTAGCTCTAGTCTTCTTATTACTGCATTCACATTGTATCTAATGCTTTCTTTGTGCTCGAGAGTGAGCCTCAATAGAACATCCGTTTAGATTGTGTTATTTGGTTTTATTTCCTTTCTCTTCACGGGTTTCATTTCCAGAGAGCATAGTTTTAATTGGGTGTAATTGTTGAAAGATCCATTCACCCCCCCCTCTGGATCCATATCTGAGTGCCATCGTTTCTATCAATTGGTATCAGAGCGGGTCTCTGACTGTCCAGATCCAACGATCTGTAGAGGATCCTGCCATCCTTTGGTGCAATTCCTTTTGGGCTGTGGTTTATCGTCTTGAATTCACTACTTTGAATTGGTTTTGATTTGTGTAATGGCTCATCCTCCAGTATTCTATGGTTCACGTATTAAATTCTGGCTATGTCTCATGCCCAAGCATATTAACTCTATTAATCCTCAACTATGGAAGGTTATCTCTCACGGTCCACATAAAATCCCTAAGGATAAGTCCAAGTGGACTTATGTTCACAAGATGAAAAATGATGATAATGTGAGAGCTCTAAATCTAATGAAGGCTGCAATTAACTCTGATGATTTTCCTTTTATCTCAGGTTGTAGCACTGTAAAGGAAATATTGGATGAACTGCTTCGTATCCACAATGGAGAGGAAGAAGAATGTCTCATGACAAGAAGAAGTGATCATAGCAGTGATCAACAGGAGGAGACATCTTCATAGGTAAGCTCTGAATAAGAGGAAATTACTTTTGAAGATTTGACGGATCTTTATAATGGCTTATTAGATAAATACAAAACTGTCAAATCTGAAAAGAAGAAAATGAATAAGACCATGTCAACTCAAATAAGTTCATTAAGGTCTGAAAATGAACAATTAAAAGTTGAAATAAAGAAGATTGAAAACTCTTGTGGAAAATGCATTTCTGTAAAAAATTTGAATGATGATCTTCAATCTGAATTGAAATTGCAAGAAGAATTAATTGAATCTCTCAAAAATTAAAATGATGAGCTATTGAACAGAAAAATAGAGCTAGAACAGATTGAAGACAAGCTGAATAAAAGGCTGAAATCTGTTAACAAAGATGAGTTGATAGAGGAGAACAAAGACCTGAAAGAACAAAACAAAAATCGCATGGTTTTAAATATTGTTATATCTGAAAGGCTTCTTTCTTTAGAGAAAGGAAAATCTGTTAGCACAGAAGAGTAAGAAAAACTACGTAGTCTGGAACAAGAAATTGAGAAATATAAAACTGCAAATAAGGTGCTAAGTGAGTGTGTTAATTGTAGTGAACAAGAGATTGCCAGTTATGAAATACACATTGTTTCTCTAGAGAATGAAATTCATGATCTGAAAAACTCACTGTCAAAATCTGTCAAAGGTAAAGAGAAGTTGAAAGCTCCCTTGAATGATAAAGCCACTAAATCAAATGAAGGGACATGTCATATTTCTGGGATTAAAAGGGAAATGAGGAACCAGCTATATACCACTTTTATTAGAAGTTCTGAAGTAACTGGAACCTCAAGTCAATCCCCAAAATAGTCTGTTGCAACTAAAATTCAAAGTGAAAGTAAGAAACAGAAAAGCAAAAGTAGTTTACAGCAACCACAGAAAAGAAAATCAAATGTGTCATGTTTTTACTGTGGGAAATATGGCCACATGATGAATGATTGTTTTGTAATGAAGAAAGATGACTTGAATTCTGGTAGAAGGCATACTAGGAATTATCATGATAAGAAATTTCCTTTTGTTTAGAAATAGAAGGTTAACTATTTTCATTGTGGAAAACTAGGCCACATTGCTGCTTTTTATTGGTATGCTCAGGGAAAGAAACTTAGGTCTGAATTTGTTAAATTCCCTGTAAAAAGAAATGATTCTTGTTATAACAAATTTCATGTGAACCATGTTTCTGACAAAAGTAATCTTGGTTCTAGAGGCAAGCACATTGCATGCTTCCACTGTGGAAAATATGGCCATACAGTCAAGGACTGTTGGCATGCTCAGGGAAGGAGATTTAACTCTGAATTTGTTAAATTTCCTATAAATTAAAATGTTTTTAGTAGAAATAAACCTATTTTCAAAGAAAAATCTATTTCATGTTTTGAGTGTAGAAAGCCAGGCCACAAAGTTGCTGATTGCTGGCTGGCAAGGAATAAAAGACAAAATGCTCATGTAGATAACAGAAATCTTCATGCACATAGATTTCATTCTCATGTTAATGTGCACAATAGGAAGAACACAAAACTTGTTATCTCATGTCATTACTATGGTAAGAATGTACATTCTATGGATAACTGTCATATACTGAGATTTGATGATTTCTATGCTCAAAGATTGTTGAGAGCACCCTTTAAAGGTGCAACTATCAGTTCGGGACCCAAGACCTCTTGGGTACTTGATTGTGCGAAATAAAAGCTATTTTACAGGTGTGCCTTGGAAGGAAATAAAAAGGGGGTTCAATAAGTCAAGGCACCTGAGTATGGTAAAACCCCACATCTACACATTACAGGTTTGTTCATTTGAATTTCTCGGAATATTCTTTTAGATAGTTGTATACCATGTGTGATCTGTTAAATTTTCATGTATACATATTCTTAGTCTCTTTGAAATCTGCATCACATTCAGATATTGAACTTTTTGTGCACATATTCATTGAAGATATGTTAAAATTCATTTCTCATCTACATGCATTTATATCTTGACATTTAATTATGTTTCAATTGGTTGCATGATGAGAGGGAGATGAAATAAACTTAAATGCATAGACTCTCATGTCAGCATATAGTTGCTCATATGCATATTCAATTGAATTGTCTTGCACTCTTGAAAAATCTGAATGGCTGGAATTTGATGCCTGCATGTTGTCTCATGCATAAAATGTTTATCTACATACATGACAGGCACACATATTCACATTTGCATATGTTTAGCATATTGTCAATTTAAGATGCACATAGGACTGCATCGTGTATTGCACTATTTTGCATGACCATTATGGTATATCAAATGGTAAGTTACCAAAGGGTAGATGCAATCTATCTGGAAGTTCTTACTATGTGTGAGGTGGTCCTTTGGACTAAATCCTCCGCCAAATACCATGGGTCAAACTGCATATAGAGCAGTCTAAGACACTCATGTGAATAATTCATTTAACTCCCTACATAAATTGTCATTGCATATGCTGCATTCAGAGTTGTCACATATGACATATAGATAGGGGGAGTTTCTGCATTTGTTATCATGCATATGGTGATTTTGAATAGATTACGTTTCATTACATTGAAAATGCCAAAAAGATTGATTGATTGCATACTGTCAGAGGGAGCATATTTCATATTCTTGTGTTCCTCTATGTCTTCTTTGTCATGTCTTACCTAAATCCATTCAAGTGTTTGGTAATCCTTTCAGGAAGATTTTGTCATAGAGTCTGCTAGTCAAGGGGAGATTTTTAACTAGTTTTGAACTGCATGGCTATGTCTTATTCTATCATTATCTGTTCAAAAATTGCCTATTTCGGTCAACCGAAATCATCACTGAATAGCCATCTCCCTAGATGTTTGCCCCCGAGGTTATGATGTGTGGATTAATGAGTTTTGATGATGAATGAATGCAATGTGTGATCATGTTTTTGAGTGAACTGGTTCTGTAGACTTGTGAACTCCAAATCTATTTTATCATGCAATGGTGATTAATAGTTGATACTCAATAGTTCTTGAATGGACAATTCAACAAATGAGCAAGCAATTGAGGACCAAAGGTGAATTCAGGTAAAACGATAAGGTAAATGTTGATATGTGGTTTGATATGGATATTTCACTCCTCCTTCATTCTTCATTCTTGGAATGGCAAATGGAAACGGTTTTGGATAAGCTTTACATAGTTATAATTTCTCGAGTCACTATACTTCCATTAAAAAAGGGTGAAATGTAATGGTTGATTTGTGAGGTCAATGTTGAAGCAAACTTACTTGTACTTGGTGTTTTGCAGGCTGGAAAAACTCCTCACAACCCCTTTTAATCATGCCAAACTATGGTGGAGTTTGTTTTCTTTATTTTCAGCAAAATGGGTCTTTTGGCATTCTGACAGAGCAAGAGTCGACACCTGGTGTCGACATCCTGCTCCTGAACATAATTCTAGAAACAACTCCAGAAGGTGTCGACACCTACCTGAACTGGTTCTGGCTGGCTGCATTTCCAGCAAGCCAGAACACTAGGTGTCAACACCAGGTGTCGGCACCCAGTGTCCAGGCATTCTGGCTGGGGTTTTTGTATACTGCAGGGCACCAGGTGTCGACACATATCCGACGCCGTGCAATAGGACTTTTACTTCCTCGGACCAAATGTCCACCCACTCCCATCCATCTGCCTTGAATTACTCCAGGATTCATGGATCTTGTCTCAGGGGTGTCCCTTGACCGTCCTGGAAGCATAAAACCATCTCTTTGGGCCACAAACCCAAATCAAGCAGTGAGATCTGAAATTTGTTTTCATTTTCTCTAACCCTTGTGAGTGCAGGACGCAAGCAGCTACTCCAAGGCTTCTTCCATGTAGTTCTGAGCGTGAATGTGAAGGGAAGAAGGAAACTTCAAGTCTCCAATCGATCCTCTACTGGAAGCTGCGTGGGGAAATCAAGTTACAACCATTGCTCGTGCAAAAATTGCTTATCTTCCATCAAGAACCGTCCTCAAACTGAAGGAGCATTCAAATACTTTCAAAGGAGAGAAAGGGGGAGCTCTAATCACTGCAAATCTTCTCTACTCTAATCTTCTCAAGTCTTTGCTGATTGAGTTTGAATATGTGTTGTAATCCTTGAACATTTTGAACCGCATTCATGTGTGTGTGCACATCATCGGTGATACGAGCGTGTGTGTGTGTGTGTGGTGGCCAAGACAGGCTGCCGTGTGTGTGTTGGCTGTCGTTACAGTGTGTGTGTGGCTCACTTCATAGTGGAGCATTAATCCTCACGTGTGAGGGGTGGACGTAGGGGACATGTTTGTGTACCCGAACAACCTAAAAATCTTATGCTTCCATTGTGGTTTGTTTCATCGTGCATTGTAACGAGTGGGCTTCACGCTTAGCTGAGTGATCTCTAGTTCTGTCATAGATTTCATACTTTCATCTACGAGTACTCACGAGAGAGATCTTGTTCGGGTGAGGTTGAGTGCTTGTGTGTCTAGAACACCTTCAATTCTGCAGTTTAAAATTTCCAACAAGCATCTCATTGGGTAAATAATTTTTATTTGGCCAATCAATTCACCCCTCCCCTCTTGATTGTCACCTTTCGGGACACAATAATTGGTATCAGAGCTTTGGTCTATGTTTAACTCGACCACACGGTCGAAGAGCTAGATCTCATTAGATGGCAAACAAGGGGATGATGCCCGAAGGGCATTCGATTCAAAGGCCTCCATTCTTTGATGGATCTAACTACCCATATTGGAAAAACATGATGTATGTTTTCCTGCGAGCCCAGGATTATGATGTGTGGCGTGTCATTAGTAAGGGTCCATATGTTCTACCCGACAATGAGGATGCGTGGGAAGAACAAGAGATAAAGAACTATTCTTCAAATTTTAAAGCTATGAATATAATTCGGTGTGCCATTCATCCTAACGAATACTCACAAGTTTCTATGTGTTCCTATGTACAGGAGATGTGGAACAAGCTGCGGTTGATCTATGAAGGAACATCGGAAGTAAAGGAAACCAAGGTGAATCTGTTAGTCCAGGATTATGAGTTGTTCATGATGAAACAAGAGGAGTCCATTTCTAATATGTTTGCAAGATTGACAAAAATCACGAATGGATTAAAGAGTGGTCTTGGTAAAGAGTATTCCAACAAGAAACTCGTCAAAAAAGTACTAAGATCCCTGTCACCACAGTGACATACAAAGGCCACTATAATCGAGGATTCAAAGGATCTTAGCACTTTGACTCTGGGCGAGTTGATAGGCTCCTTGATGACTTACGAAATCAACATCAAAAGGAGCGAGGACGATCACAAGAAGAAGAAGGTAGTCACACCATTGGCCCTGAAGGTGAATCCACAAGATTCAGAGGGTAGTGATGATGATTCCACAGGCAACACCGAGGATAAGGAGCTGGTTGCCATGATCACTAGAAGAGCAAGAAGATTTGTCAAAAGAACAAGGAACTTCGGTGGTTAATTCAGAAAAGGACCAAGAAAGTAAGGTCCTAGCAGAGGTGAGAGTAGCAAGAAAGAAGAAGTCATTTGCTACGAGTGCAAGAAACACGGTCATATGCAGGGTGAGTGCCCCGATCTGATGAAGATGTTCAAGAAAGGAAAGTTCAAGAAGCCAAAGGCCATGGTGGCCACATGGAGTGATGAAGATGAGGAAGAGTCTAGGAATGAAGATGAACTGGATGAGCTGGTTTAGAATTTGTGCTTCATGGAAAATGAAGACGACGTTAATGAGGTAAATTCTGAAACCGAATCTCTTACATGAGAATAATGGCAGATTGCTTATGAATCTTTGTACGAAAAATGCAAAAAATTCAAAGCTGAAAACATAAATCTAAAAAAGAAAATTGATCATTTTGTGCATGCTCCAAAGTCTTGTTAAAACTGTCATGTTTTAAAATCAGAAACTGAAAAGTTGAAACATGAAAATGAGATTCTTATGTCTAAAGCTGAACTAATTGAAGAAGAGAGTTCATGCATGCGTGAGGACCACGCCACTTTTACCAAAATGCATGAAGACTTAAAAAGGGATTTAGAACAAGAAAAGTTGGAAAGAAGTGCATGCATTCGACCCAAAGAAATGACTGAAAACAAGGTTCATTCATTAAAGCATGAAATCAATGAGTTGAAGGATGCTATTGATATCCTTGAAAAAGGAAAAACATCACAATCAGGAACACACTCAACTCATTGGGCTCCCAGAAGTTCATCTCCATCCTCGTCAAAAACACATGTGCATAATTCATTCTTGAATGTAGGTAGGAGGAGAAACAAGGATAGAGCCATTACATGTTTTTATTGTGGAAGGTTAGGCCATGACATGTATGATTGCAGAATTCTAAAATTTGATGATGAAAGTTTTGCTAGAATGAGAAATAAATCATACATATCTCATGTCTCTAACCATCGTGGACCCAAGCTTACTTGGGTACCAAAATCTGCATAAGTACTCTTGTTGTGTTTGCAAGTCTGCTTGAGAGCTCAAAGGAATAAATAGTACTTGGACAGCGGATGCTCTCGGCACATGACGGGAAACAAAGAGATGTTCGCAGACCTGCTTAAAAAGGATGGTAGGACAGTAGCATTCGGTGGAAAAGACAAAGGAAAAATCGTCGGAGAAGGTAAGATAGGTAAGAATCAAACTCGCACTATTGAAAATGTTCTACTTGTAAAGGGGTTGCATCATAATCTCTTGAGCATTAGTCAACTCTGTGACAAAGGATGCAACGTGACCTTTGATTTTACCCACTGCACTGTAGTAGATAGAAAAACTCATGAAATAAAGTTCATAGGTTTCAGGCATAATAATGTATATGTGATAGATTTGGATGATGTCTCTCATGATAATTTGTGCCTAGTTGCAAGGAACAATGATGACGCTTGGATTTGGCATCGCCATCTTGGGCATGCCAGTTTTAATGTTTTGCTTAAATTGTCTAGAAATGATTTGGTGGTTGGTTTGCCTAAGTTGAAGGCTGTTGATGGAGTTTGTGGGGCGTGCAGTAGGGGTAAGCAAACAAGAACATCATTCAAGTGTAAGAATGATGTAACCACATCGAGGCCCCTTGAATTAATCCACATTGATCTTTTTGAACCAAGCAGAACACATAGCTTGGGTGGTAAACTTTATGGTTTTGTAATATTGGATGATTTCTCAAGATTCTATTGGGTATATTTCCTTTCCCATAAAAGTGATGCCCTAATGGAATTTGAAGGATTTTGCAGGCAAGTTCAGAATGAAAAGGGGTGTTGCATCAAGACCGTGCGGAGCGATCATGGAAAGGAATTTGATAATCATGAGTTCAGTAATTTTTGCAAGACTCAGGGTTATATGCACGACTTCTCCGCACCAAGAACCCCTAAACAGAATGGAGTTGTTGAAAAAAGAACATGACATTATTTGAAATGGCCAGAACCATGCTGAATGAGAACAACTTACCAAGGTACTTCTGGGCTAAAGCAGTGAGCACTGCTTGCTACATAATCAACCGTGCCATGGTAAGACCATTATTGAAGAAAACACCCTATGAGCTGTATCGAGGTAAGAAGCCAAATATTTCTTATTTCAGATCTTTTGACTCTATTTACTACATTCATAATAATGGTAAGGTGGACTTGGCAAAATTTGATCCCAAAAGTGACAAAGGAATACTTCTTGGGTACTCTCTTAGCTCAAGAGCCTATCGAGTGTATAACTTAAGAACTCTTGTAGTTGAGGAAAGCCCCCATGTCATTATTGATGAATCATCTCTCAAAAGAACTAATGAAAAATCTATTTTCCAGGATGAAGAGTTGGATGTTGGTGATACCAGGAAGATGGAAGGAAAAACTGAGAAACAAGAAGTAGAAGAACCACAAGAAGATGATGCAAATCAGGAAGATCAAGTTGAACAGCAGCTACCAAGACAATGGACATTTGCAAAGGACCATCCGCCGGAGAATGTGATGGGCAATGTAGATGAAGGAATAAGAACACGAACATCCTTTAGGGAGGTTGAAAATACGGATTACATAACCTTACTTTCCTAGTTTGAACCTAACTCCATAGAAGAGGCCTTGAAAGATGAGTCATGGATCATGGCTATGCAAGAAGAACTACACCAGTTCCAAAGGAATAAAGTGTGGTTCCTCATGCCATGTCCTAGAAACCACTCAGTGATCGGAACAAAGTAGGTTTTTCGAAACAAAACAAACAATCAAAGAGTGATAACTAGGAACAATGCCAGGGTAGTAGCCAAAGGCTATAGACAAGAGCTTCGGATTGACTTTCATGAGTCTTTTGCTCCTGTAGCAAGACTCGAGGCAGTGAGGATTTTATTAGCATTTACATGCTGCAATAACATAAAATTGTTTCAAATGGATGTTAAGAGTGCATTTCTGAATGGCTATATCTAGGAGGACGTATATGTGGAGCAACCACTGGGGTTTGCAGATACGGAGCATCCAGATCACATGTACAAGCTAGACAAAGTCCTTTATGGTCTGAAACAAGCACCTCGAGCATGGTATGAATGGTTGAGTGATTTCCTTATTCAAAATGGATTCAAACGAGGTAATGTTGATCAAACTCTTTTTACATAATTGAATGGTAAGGAAATTCTAATCGTTCAAGTGTATGTAGATGACATCATTTTTGGCTCCACTAAGGATGCTCTAAGTAAAGACTTTGATAAATTGATGCAAAGTGATTTTGAAATGAGTCTTATGGGAGAGCTAACATTTTTCTTGGGATTGCAGGTGACTCAGACGGTTGATGGTTTGTTCATAAACAAGAAAAAATATGCTATGGACCTGCTCAAGAAATTCAATTTGACAACAACGAAACCACAACCAACTCCCATGTCCACATCATTGAAACTTGATCAAGATGACCAAGGTAAATCCGTCAACCAAACCCTTTTCAGGAGCATGATAGGATCCTTGTTATATTTGACTGCCAGCAGGCCAGATATTCAATATGCAGTGTGTTTGTGTGCTAGGTTTCAATCGAGTCCTAAAGAGTCTCACATGTCGGCCGTGAAGCAAATTTTTAGATATATTGCTGGTACTTGTGAATTGGGTTTGTGGTTTCCGCATACTTCAGCTCTTGAATTAATTGGTTATTCTGATGTTGATTACACGGGTTGCAAAATAGACCGAAAGAGCACAAGTGGGTACTGTCAGTTCCTTGGAGGTTGCTTGGTTTCATGGGCCTCCAAGAAACAAAATTCTGTGGCATTATCAATTGTCGAGGCCGAATATGTGGCCGTAGGTAGCTGTGTTGCCCAAGTGCTCTGGATAAATTGATTTTGGCATCACACTAGGAAACACAGCCATTCTATGTGATAACACATCTGCAATAAATCTGTCAAAGAATCCAGTGCATCATTCTCGCACAAAGCATATTGAGGTTAGGCATCACTTTCTGTGTGATCATGTAAGCAAGGGGGATGTTGAAATAAAATTTGTTGATACAAATAATCAAATTGCCGATATCTTCACTAAACCTATCAATGAAGAAAAATTCACTTCTTTTATAAGAGAGTTAGGCATTTGTCGTCTAGAAAGTCAGTGAGTGTCTTGTACTTGTTTTAGTTCGTTTCATGCATTTACATCTGCATTTCACCACTAGATTTTTGTATTTGTAATCTCCTTGGATCATGCATATGCATCATGATTGATATGTGTGTTGTACCTTGCATGCTTGTATGTGAAATCCAAATGCTTGGTGTGTGTGGTTATATACCATATTGAAAAACCCAAACAATTCAACCTCCCTTTGATTTTCTATGACTATATACTCCTTGGAAAATAATGCATTGCCACTAGAAGTTCGGGATGAAACATGTCCAGGAAATCGGTTATGGAGTTAGGCTTTATATGATTAAATTTGGCTCAGAACTACCCCAAATTGACAATTCCACAAAATATCCCTATTGCATTGGTGAATTTATTCCTACAGTCATTTGGGGCTCAAGCCTTGATCATTGGAATCCAAAATCCCTGCTAAAACTTCCATTTTCTTGGACAACACCGGCCCTGAGTGTTGCATTTTCTCTTCGGGCAGAAACGGGCGAACCAAAGTGTCGACACCTACCGGCCGCGTCCTTCTGCGGACCGGTTCGCAAGGGCTTTAAACTCCTTCCAAACCTCTCGAACCTGGTCCTCAACACGCCCTAACGGCCCTCCTCTACCAGTGCCGCACTCCATTCATCCCCAAGTCCTCTTCTTGCTATTCCCTTCACACCTTCAAGCCCTAGAGAGAGTGGACGACGCCACGGCACCCGCGCCCTAACCTTGGACGAGCATCCACGGCCTCTCCTTCGGCCATTTGTCCCCTGGAGCGTGGATGATTTGTGGAGACTCCTCCCATACGCGGTAAGGGCCACATTGTCCCCCCAAATCAACTCATCATCTCTTCCTTCGTCTTCCTACAAGATTGTTTCCCCCATGGCGCCCAAACGACGTGCGCTGGGCAAGGAACCCGCTGTGGAGTCCAGCCGAAAGAGGGAAGCTCGGGCTAAGCGCAAAGAGCACGAAGCCATCCTGGAGAAACCCACTTTCACGCAGTTCAAAATGATGGATCGGAAGGTTCTTCGACCACGAGCAGTTGATTTCAACGATCTACACCGAGGACTCCCTGAACTGCTCCCTTTGGTAAAGAATCAACCGAACCTACTTTCGTTTATGGCTGATCACCGGAAGATATATCATTCCCTTGTCCTTCAGTACTATGGAAATATGTTTATCAAGAACAACAAATACATGACAGTGGTGAATGGACAAATTCTTGGCATCTCACAAGAACAGTTAGCTAATGCCTTTAAGATGCCTAATGCTGGCGAACTTCATGAGGAGGCAATGATTGATGAAGATGTGGCATATGAAATCCTGACCGAGGAAGAAATGCAAGATAGAACCGTCAGTGGCTTAAACGCCAATCATTTTCCCCCGTTGCAGCGCATTCTCCATCATATGGTGACCATTATCTTGCTTCTAAAGGCAGGAGGAAGGGAAAAAGTCACAGACCATCAGATATTTATCATTGCTAATTTGCTGCAAGGGCAGCAGATCAATTTCCCTGCCCTTTTCTATGCTCATATCACTGCTTGTCTTCATAATCGAAATCGAACCCTTCCATATGCCGCCGCCTTAACTGCTATTTTCCGTAAGGTTGCCATTGGTTTGAGCAAGGAGCCATGTCAAACTTTGCGAGAAGGTGATATCTACACCGTTCATTCTGTTTGCAAGAATATGGGCTATGAGAGAGATGCTCGAGGTCATTTGGTTCGGCATCTAAAATTTGTGAAAGACAAAGAACCTACGGTTGATTCTGATAAGGAAGAAGAAGAAGCCGAAGCTCAGCCTGAACAGGGCGGGACCTCTAGCACTCCAGCCGCCTCCACGGATGTTCATGGGATACAATTGACTGTGGAGACCTTGAGTGGTGATGTGGGTGAGCTAAGGGAGACAGTGGATATTCTTACTTAGGATGTGGCCGAATTGAAACTTAATCATACCACATATCTCCAGGCATTCCAGTCCATCAACACCTCCCTTGACTTTCTCAAAACCGCCATGGATGCTCAAACCCAATAGTTTCAAGCCATCACGGATTATATTCGCCGACCTCCTCCTCCGCCATCCTCCGGGTCTGCTTGAGTCTTGTTACTTCCAGTTGGCACATGCTACTTGTAGTCCCGATTCCCCTTGTTTTTTGTTGATGACAAAGGGGGAGAGTTATATAGTTATATGTTATGTTATGTTACTTTCTTGTTATTGTGTGTCGCATGCGTTGGTGGTTGCATGCCTGTATGATCTCATTTTGTTATCAAAGTCTTGAGTTTAGTATGTCATGAGTCTTGTGTCAATGTAGCAGTCATTGCATGGTTATAGTGTTTTGTGTGGTGTTTTGTATTATGATATCAAAAACAATTAACAAGGCATTTTAGTATGGCTGTGGAAATCCTCGTGGTTGTGAATATCATTTCGATCAATTAATATTTATATGTGTGGTTATGCTTGTGATTCATTGCATGAATAACAATTACATGAGATGGATGTTTGCAAAACTCTAGTCACTTTGTTTAAATCGTAGCACATAGTATTGTTGTCATCATCAAAAAGAGAGAGATTGTTTGCCCCCGAGGTTATGATGTGTGGATTAATGAGTTTTGATGATGAATGAATGCAATGTGCGATCATGTTTTTGAGTGAACTGGTTCTATACACTTGTGAACTCCAAATCTATTTTATCATGCAATGGTGATTAATAGTTGATACTCAATGGTTCTTGAATGGACAATTCAACAAATGAGCAAGCAATTGAGGACCAAAGGTGAATTCAGGTAAAACGATAAGGTAAATGTTGACATGTGGTTTTATATTGATATTTCACTCCTCCTTCATTCTTCATTCTTGGAATGGCAAATGGAAATGGTTTTGGATAAGCTTTACATAGTTATAATTTCTCAAGTCACCATACTTCCATTAAAAAAGGGTGAAATGTAATGGTTGATTTGTGAGGTCAATGTTGAAGCAAACTTACTTGTACTTGGTGTTTTGCAGGCTAGAAGAACTCCTCACAACCCCTTTTAATCATGCCAAACTATGGTGGAGTTTTTTTTCTTTATTTTCAGCAAAATGGGTCTTTTGGCATTCTGACAGAGCAAGAGTCGACACCTGGTGTCGACATCCTGCTCCTGGACATAATTCCATAAACAAGTCCAGAAGGTGTCGACACCTACCTGAACTGGTTCTGGCTGGCTACATTTCCAGCAAGCCAGAACACTAGGTGTCGACACCAAGTGTCGACACCCAGTGTCCAGGCATTCTGGCTGGGGTTTTTGTATACTGCAGGGCACCAGGTGTCGACACATATCCGGCGCCGTAAAATAGGTCTTTTGCGTCCTCGGACCAAATGTCCACCCACTCCCGTCCATCCACCTTGAATTACTCCAGGATTCATGGATCTTGTCCCAGGGGTGTCCCTTGACCGTCCTGGAAGCATAAAACCATCTCTTTGGGCCACAAACCCAAATCAAGCAGTGAGATCTGAAATTTGTTTTCATTTTCTCTAACCCTTGTGAGTGCATGACGCAAGCAGCTACTCCAGGGCTTCTTCCACGTAGTTCTGAGCGTGAATGTGAAGGGAAGAAGGAAACTTCACGTCTCCAATCGATCCTCTACTGGAAGCTGCGTGGGGAAATCAAGTTACAACCATTGCTCGTGCAGAAATCGCTTATCTTCCATCAAGAACTGTCCTCAAACTGAAGGAGCATTCAAATACTTTCAAAGGAGAGAAAGGGGGAGCTCTAATCACTGCAAATCTTCTCTACTCTAATCTTCTCGAGCCTTTGCTGATTGAGTTTGAATATGTGTTGTAATCCTTGAACATTTTGAACCGCATTCATGTGTGTGTGCTCGTGATCGGTGATACGAGCGTGTGTGTGTGTGTGTGGTGGCCAAGACAGGCTACCGTGTGTGTGTTGGCTGTCGTTACAGCGTGTGTGTGGCTCACCTCATAGTGGAGCATTAATCCTCACGTGTGAGGGGTGGATGTAGGGGACATGTTTGTGTACCTGAACCACCTAAAAATCTTGTGCTTCCATTATGGTTTGTTTCATCATGCATTGTAACGAGTGGGCTTCACGCTTAGCTAAGTGATCTCTAGTTCTGTCATAGATTTCATACTTTCATCTACGAGTACTCACGAGAGAGATCCTGTTCGGGTGAGGTTGAGTGCTTGTGTGTCTAGAACACCTTCAATTCTGCAGTTTAAAATTTCCAACAAGCATCTCATTAGGTAAATAATTTTTATTTGGCCGATCAATTCACCCCTCCCCTCTTGATTGCCACCTTTCGGGACACAACACTAGACATCCTGCTATCTGTGCTCTTTCAGGAATCTACACTATTATGTGGTCTCATCTGCCTATATCTATTCTGAAATTACTAGAGTTCATCTTCTTCTTGGAAAATTGGTTGACCTTGCTCTCTTGACTATTTTTGTCATATCTCTGAGCTTAACAATTTCTGAAAATCTTGTTCATATGCTATTCCTTGATTATCAGCTCAAACTGAATGACTACAAGATTCTTTTATACATTCTGTATGCACCTTGCTGCTCATATTTTTGTTAAGGGGGAGCTTCACTTCCTGAAAATGGGTACCTTCTTTAAATTTCTATCTGAATGATGCACTCTTGGTCATCTCTACAACATGCATGAACTTCAAGTGTTTTCACATATGATGCATGTTCTAATTGTTGGTTCCATTAATAAATTGACTGTTCCTGAAACCTTCTTGATCTTCCTGTAATTTAGGAAGATTTCAATCCGTATACCTTGATCATAAATCTGAAAAATAGTCCAACAAAGAATCTTCCAAAATACAGGTTTATGAATGTCTAAAAAGTTCAGATTGGTTTAAGTTTAATGTATTCATTAAGTTTGATTTAGAATGCCTTGAAAATATATGAATCAATTTTTAATAAACTTTAATTAACTGTTTCATGTTATATCATGCAAAACCTTCTGAATTCTGAAAACCAAAAAATCATGATTTTCCTTGGTTGAGATACATGTAGTATGTATTGATTTTAAACATCAAAGTTTTCTGAAATGTCTAAGAGTAAATAATAGTCAGAGCAATGACTTTGGTCACTGAGAAACCTTGTCCAAAGGACTGTGTCATAAAGTGCCATAGTTAGCTCTGATTAAAAATGATTGAAAAATAGGCAGAGAAATGGCTTGCACACTGAGAAATATATCTCACTCATCAAAGAAATGAGTTGAGGTATGTCATGAGGTGTCAATGTTAACTCTGTTCATAATGAAGCATGATTGTCAGTCACATTAAATGCTTGGGGATATTGGCGTCTAATCAACGTATATCCTCTAGTCACAAGATGTGTACTGAACTAGATTGCTCTTACAATTTGTTAGCATAAAATTTGGTGACAAAATAAAATTTCTGAAAATTGCTACAACCTTAGACAAAATTAAATGGTTTCATGTTTGTTTAATCTCAATACTACTTCTTGTAATTCCTAAAGGGATCATTGAACTTTGAATGTTTTAGATGAAGGGAGGTTAATCAGGATATAAATATGAGGGCCTGGTTCATTCTTATTAAACCTTGATTTCAGATACGAGTACATGACTTTATAAACAAACTGTGTATACATCATAATTAAACCATGATGTTTAATAAAGTTCCTTCATAAGCCCTTATCATGGAAGACTCTGAAAAATTCTTATCCTTGGATTTATGAAATTGGTATATCTTTAAAAATCTTTTTGAATTACTCACATGTTTGAAGCTCATTTGGAATTCCTTTGCTCAATGCCATTGATCATACACTATTTCGATTTTTTTTACTGATTCTTGATAAAATTCATCATGACCAGAGCTCATTCTTGATTGCCCCTGTGTTTTTTCCTGATATATGCTCATCACTTCTTCCACTTTAATCCCTCTGTTCTGTCAAAGAGGGAGACTCTCTCATTAGCCTGATTTCTGGCATTAAGGGGGAGATTTGCATTGTTTGGCAGCTTTAGTTCATTTGGAAAGGGGGAGATTTGGTCATGACTCAACCATATCATGCATGTTTTGTATTCATCTCTCTACACGCCTGGTACGTGAGCTCGTGGGAGCCCAGATCTGGCATGCTATAAAAGCGATCAAGCACTCGGAATTCAATATCATCGAAGAGAGAAGGGTAAGCCACAAAAAGGGGGAGATTGTTGTACCTCCTGTGGTTTTGATGATGCCAAACACTATGACTCATCATAAGCATGATGTCATATGTGTTGTTGCTGCATTAATGGGATTTTGATGATGTTAACATGATTTGATGATGCCATGATGCCAACACAATGATTTGATAATGTTTACAGTTTAACATGATGCATAAATGTTTATGCATAGTCAGATTTTTGACTTTATCAACTGTGTGTTGACTTTACTTTAACTCTTGCAGCATTGTCATTTTATAAGTCAAGATCAATTTCTGTTGCATAATGATCATTGCATAGTCAGTCTGTTGTAGTGAAGGTCGGTGCACATAGTCATTTGTACAGACTAAGGTTGGTGCATGTTTAGAGTGTTGTGCATGTAGGTCTGTGCAAGTTGCACTAGGATGGTGCACATAGCACTACAAGGTCTGTGCACATTTACTTTGTGTATATCAAGGTTGATGCACATTTAGACTTGTGCATATAGAAGGTCTGTGCATGTTGCACTAGGTCGGTGCACATTTGCCCTGTGCTATACAAGGTCAGTGCAAGTCACTGTTAGATGCATATGTTGCATACATACAAAGGTCAGTTCTAGTTTTGCTTCCACACACTAGGTCTGTGCATACATCGTATAGAGTCTGTGCATGTTGCACTAGGTCGGTGCACATTGCACCATCAGGTCTGTGCACATTTGCCCTGTGCTATACAAGATCAGTGTAAGTCACTGTTAGATGCATATGTTGCATGTATACAAAGGTCAGTTCTAGTTTTGTTTAGACACACTAGGTCTGTGCATACATCGTATAGAGTCTGTGCATGTCTTGCTTAGACTGTAGTCAGGTCGGTGCTAGTTACGTTTCTCATGAAGTGAGGTCGGTGCTAGTTGCCTTGTTCGCCTAATGAGGTCGGTGCTAGTTATGTTTCTCATGAAGTGAGGTCGGTGCCAGTTGCCTTGTTCGCCTAATGAGGTCGGTGCTAGTTGCCTTGTTTGCCTAATGAGGTCGGTGCTAGTTGCGTTTCTCATGAAGTGAGGTCGGTGCTAGTTGCCTTGTTCGCCTTGTTGTCCCTAAGGTCCTCGTATGGACAAGAAGGGGGGTTGAATTGTCCCCGCCAAACGCGATGGTAGTTTTTAAAATTAATGTAGCGAAATAAAATTAACTACCAACTCAAGAATTGAAACTACAAGATTATCAATGGAGTTCTCTCAACCTCTCCGTTCTCACAAGATTAGAACATGAAGAACAAACACACAAATTACAATCACACAGATGCGAGAGAGATTTTTAGGTGGTTCGGGACCTCGACGGGCTCCCTACGTCTGCCCCTCACCAAAACGGTGAGGATCCACTCACTTCAAATGAAGCGCACGGAGCTTCCGCTCCAAGAGACACGGAGACGACGTCTCCTACACGATCCATGAAGGATCTAACCACAAACACAAGCTGCAACACCGCAGCACCATAAATGACTACCGTTCATCGACGGTTCAACACACACACAAGGTCAAAGTTCCAGAAAAATAAAGGATGTGTTCAATACATGCTTGTGAACCAAAGGAAAATGACTCAAATGAATGAAAACAAGATGAAGAAGTGAATCCCAAAGAGTACAAAGGGTTTGTAGAATGTCTTCTCTAAGCCTCAAGTCGGAGAGTGGTCGGACGACGGCGATTCAAGCGTCCTCTTGTTCCTCTCGTCGATCCGCTCCTTTTTCTCTTCTTCCACGATCTCCAGAAATGATTCGTTGGAGATGAAATCAAGCTTGCAAGAGCCTCTCCTTCCTTTCCCCCTTTTCTTCACCTACAAGACAAGAGAAAATAAGCACATTAGGGTTCACACACCCAAATTCGGATCTCACATTAATATATATAGAGGATTGACCCAAAGACCCAAATACCCCTCCCAACATGTGTTAGAAACACCCTAATATGTTTAGGAATCATTTGGGGGTATTTTGGTAAGGTTTAGAAAGGTTTTCAATGGGTTTTAAAACTTCCCGTCGCGTCCGTCCGGAATGGGTCGACCCTTGGGGTCGACCCTTGGGCTTCCAGAGCCTTAAACCCGCGGGCAGAATAAATCTTACCACAGGGGTCGACCCCTGCACACTGGTTCTTCTATTTTGGTTCTGCCCGAACTAGAAGCTTCACAGGTCATCCCCAGGGGTCGACCCATGCCAGTATGGGTTTCAAAAACTTATTAAATCATGAGAAATACATGGGAAAATAAGTGTTTAGATGTTACCAAAGTCCCATGATGATAAAACATGATTTCTTAACCTGAAACACATGATGAAACAAGCGGTTAGTTCATAATTAACATTTGAGCATCAAATTTGACATTTTGAGCTTGTTCATCCAAATAAACTACAATAAGCGCACTTCATCAAGATTTTGACTTCCATTCTCAACCAACAAAAGCATTTGACAAATACAAGGTCATGGAGGCTTTAATTATGCAAATGGCATTCTTGAATCTCTCATATGCTCAATAACAAGAAAACCTCAAATGAGGGATATTCATTTACACATGAATGAGCATCTTCATTGAACATTTTAAGTCCTTCCAAAAATATAAAAGACATGATTGTTCCATTAAAATCCATACACTCACACAATCAAATAGGAAGCATTATTCCATCAAAATGCAACCAAATGTCATTATAAAGCACATGCTCTTCCAAACACATAATGTTTTGAATCCATGAGATCATACACAATGTTTTGCTCCCACAAACTCACAATATTTGTTATCATCAAAACCAGGGTCAAAAATAATATGGAAAGACATATTCAACAATCTCCCCCTTTTTGGTGATAACAAAACATTGTGGTACAATCATAACATTTTTCTCCCCCTTTGGCATAATCAAAAATGGGGCACACAAAAGCAGGAGCATTTTGCATGAAAGCCAACCATACATGCACAAATACTTCTAAACTCCCAACGTCATGCAAGCAAGCAAGCATGAACAACAAGCAGGCATGTACATATATATATCTCCCCCTCAATGGGATAAACGGATAGCAAATGGGCATTTGATTTGAAACAGAATGTGAAACATGAACCATAATCAAAAGAGGTAGTGCATATATATGTTTGAAGCACTGCATGAACCATGATAAGAACAAATTCAAGGTACACATACATGACAATAATACCCGAGTGAAATATGTGAAAATGAGTAATGAACTTCAGAAATATATGGATATTGGCAGAATTTCTAGAGAACACTAGAGGGTTATTTTCTTTCTACAATTTAATTTAGATCCTCGACTTTTGGTAGCTTCGCACAACCCCCTTTTTTTTAATTAGATTTCACCGTTCGGCGCGAGTCACCTCATGTGTCTCAATGGGGTTTCCCGACTACTAGGATTCATCGCAATTTTTATTCTTGTGGATTTTAGCTTCACTTTTCGGCGCGAGTCACCTCATTTATTTCAGTGGAGATTCCCGACTACTCAGTTCCACATTCCACTTATTGATTGGGGTTGACAATTTTTTCCTCACGATTACTCTTCATTTCCATGTAGAAATTTGACTCCCCTTCAAGTGTTAAAAGGAAGTTCCGAAATTCTTATTAAGCAAAGTCATATGCATCATTTTGTGCAAAGTGTGTGGGTAATTGCTATGCATGTAGAACATGAATTTGTTATACCATAGCTATGACTCCCCCTAAATGTATGCACAATTGGACCTGATTCCTCCCCCTTTGTATATGGCATGATTCACAAATGATCAAAATCAAGGCACTTTATTTAACAAGGAGATAAGGTCTTAGAAATTTTTCAAGGGATGGCTTTTCTAGAAATATATACATGCAAACAAGCAAGGATAGTGCAATATGTACAATCATGACATGCAAGTACAATCACTCATTCAAACAACAAATTCCAAGTTCCCTTCTTATTTGAGTGAATTTTTTAGGAGTTAAGGGTTTTGTGAAAATATCTGCAAGTTGATTTTCTGTATTTACATGCACAAGCTAAAAATGACCCTTACTCACATGATCTCGCAAGAAGTGATGTCTAATCTCTATGTGCTTTGTGCGAGAGTGCAAAACAGGGTTTTTGGAAAGATTAATTACAGAAGTATTATCACAAAGAATGGGCATGTCATTCAAAGAGATACCAAAATCAACAAGTTGTTGTTAGATCCAAAGCACTTGGGCTGCACAACTGCCTACCGCCATGTACTCGGCTTCGGTAGTTGACAATGCCACAATATTTTGTTTCCTAGAGGCCCATGAGACCATGCAACCTCACAGAAATTGACAGTACCCGCTCGTGCTATTACGATCCACCAAACACCCAGCATAATCAAAATCCGTGTAGGCTACCAAGTCAAAAGTGTAGCTATGTGGAAACCAAAGACCAAGATCCGTGGTGCCTAGCAAATATCTGAGAATCCTTTTGACTGCTAACATGTGTGAATTTCTAGGATCATATTAAAATCTTGCACACATGCAAACACTAAACATGATATCTAGCCTACTAGCAGTCAAGTACAACAAAGAACCAATCATTCCTCTAAAAATTTTATGATCAACAGACTTATCTTCTTCATTTTTCGCCAATTTCACCATTGTTGACATGGGTGTCTTGTGTGGCTTTGCATTGTCAAATTGGAATTTCTTGATGAGCTCCTTTGTGTATTTCCTTTGATTGATGAAGATTCCATCTTTTACCTGCTTCACCTGCAAACCCAAGAAATAGGTCAGCTCCCCTATCAAACTCATCTCAAACTCCCCTTGCATCAATTTTACAAAATCGTCATTTAATGAATTAGAAGTGGCTCCAAAGATAATGTCATCAACATAAACTTGAACAATAAGCATATGTTTACTGTTGCTCTTAATGAAAAGAGTTTGATCGATATTACCTATTTTAAAGCTATTTTCGGAAAGAAATGTACTTAACCTTTCATACCAAGCACGGGGGACTTGCTTCAGACCATACAATGCTTTGTCAAGTTTGTAAACATGGTCTGGGTTCTTCTCATCTTCAAATCTCGGTGGCTGCTCAACATAGGCGTCTTCTTTTATTCCATGATTGAAGCCCTTATTTTTACGCCTTGTTCCACGTCTCCTATGACATTGTCTTGTGGGTGGTCCTTGTGGAACGTCCATTGCTTGGGAAGCTCTTCATTTTGGGCTGGAGCTTCATCATTTTTGTTGCTCGACTCTGCTTGATCCACATCTTGATTTTCCTTGTCTTTCTTTTCTTCTCCATCTTCATGCCCTACATCAAGAAAATGATTATCTTTGTCAGCCATTCTTAATGTGTATTCATCAATGATAACATGAGGGCTTTCCTCTACCACAAGAGTACGTAGATTATATACTCGATATGCTCTAGATGATAAGGAATAACCAAGAAATATACCTCTATCACTCTTTGCGGCAAATTTCTCTAAATGTTCTTTAGAGTTATTCAAGATAAAATATGGAGAACCAAAAGGTTTAAGATATGCAATGTTAGGTTTCTTACCTTTGTATAGCTCATATGGAGTTTTCTTGAGTATGGGTCTTACCATGGCACGATTGATGATGTAACAAGCCGTGCTCACTGTCTCGGCCCAAAAATACCTTGGTAGCCCATTTTCAGAAAGCATTGTTCTTGCCATCTCCACGAGCATCCTATTCTTTCTTTCCACGACTCCGTTTTGTTGTGGGGTTCGAGGTGCTAAAAAGTTGTGTGGGGTTCGAGGTGCTAAAAAGTTGTGTGAAAACCCCTGTTTCCTGCAAAAATCATCAAAATCATGGTTATCAAACTCTCTTTCATGATCACTTCTAATTGCTTTAATTTGATACCCCTTATCAGTTTATAAATTCCTTCAAAGATCTTCGAACTCCTGCAAAGCATCATTCTTATGGGTTAAAAATAATACCCAAGTGAATCTTGAGTAATCATCTACAATAACAAACCCATAGAGTTTCCCTCCAAGACTGTGTGTCCTAGTGGGACCAAATAAGTCTAGGTGAAGGAGTTCGAGGGGTCTAGTGGCAGTGACAATGTTTTTGGATTTAAAAGACACTCTTGTCTGTTTTCCCATAGCACATGCATCACATATTTTATTGACATCAAAATTCTATTTTGGTAAGTCTCTTACCAATTCTTTTCTAAATAGTTTAGAAAGAACACTAAAACTAGCATGACCAAGTCGACGATGTCACAACCATGCATCATTCGATTTATTTGCAACCAAACAAAGATTTTTATTTTGTGAATTTTCAAGATCAACAGAGTAGATGTTTTCATCTCTAACACCAATGAATTTTATTTCATGTGAAACTTTATCTACAATGGAGCAGTGTGTGTTTTCAAAGATGACTTTGTGACCCTTGTCACAGAGTTGACTGATGCTAAGCAAACTGTGATTCAAACCATTTACAAGCAAGACATCCTCAATGGATTGATTTGAATCCTTACCTATTCGTCCAATTCCCATAATTTTACCTTTGTCATTTTCGCCAAAAGTAACCAGTCCACCATCCTTCTCCTTCAGGTCTGAAAAGAGTTCCTTATTTCCTGTCATATGTCTGGAGCATCCACTGTCCAGGTACCATTTGCTCCATTTGGCTCTTAGACAGACCTGCACAATCAAAACAACTCTCAAGTTGATTTAGGTACCCAAGCAAGCTTGGGTCCCAAAGTGTTAGTCCTACCATGAGAGAAATGCATTCTATTTCTTCTTTCAAAATATTCATCATCAGCCCTCATCAAATCACAAATATACATTGAGTGGCCGAACATTCCACAATAGAAGCATGTGACATTTAGCTTTCTAAACCGACTCCTATGCATGTAAGATTTATCAACAAAAGAGTCCATGCATGAGTCAACATGATTAAAGCCATATGAATCAAATGATTTTTGAACTTTGTTATTCACAAATGAATTTTTCTTTGTGGGTGAGCGTCTCACAACAATTCTCTCATTCCTAGCATTTTCATTGCTAGCCTCACCATGTTCAACAATTTTCTCTTTTCCTTTCAATTGTTTTTGAGCAACATCTTTCAAACTTTTCAATTCAACATGCATGGTTTCGAAGTTGGTTTCTAACTCTTTCTTTGATTTCTCACATTCACTCAATCTCAATTTCAAATCATCCAACTCCTTAGCCATTTGATCATTCTCATTTTTTGATTTTTCAGCATTTTCATATGCATGATGTTTTTCTGCCTCTAAGCACTCTAGTTCATCCATGTACAAGGTTAGCTTAGATTGAAACTCTTCTTTTTCTTCCTTGAATTTTTCAATTTGCATTTCATAAAAGCTACACCTATCACATGGATTAGTAGAGTTGAACAAGTCACAAAATCTCTTCTTCATTTTCTTAACATCATGTTTTGATTTCTTGTACTTCTGAAACAAATCCACATAAGCTAAATGCCATTGTTCAGGAGTAAAGTTTTCAGAATCGGAGTTTACCTCAGAATTGTCCTCATCTACCATAAAGCAAAGATTTTGGAATTGCTCGCCCAATCCTTTCTTGCCACTTTTGGATCTTGAGCTATCCGAGTCCTCATCACTCCATGTTGCCTTCATTGTTTTGCCTTTCTTTTGCTTGTCCTTGTTCAGCTTCTTTTGGAGCTCGGGGCACTGACCTCTCATATGCCTAGCCTTCTTACACTCATAACAAATGATTTCTTCCTTTCTGCTTGATTCTCCTTTCTTGTTGAAGTTTCTCCTCATGAATTTTCTAGGAAGATTTCCATCTCTTCTAGCTCTTCTGAAATATTTTCGGACATTCCTTGTTATAAGAGCCATCAATTCTTCCTCATTGCTATCCATAGATGAGCCTCCATCACTATATTGCGACGATTCTGGGTATGCCTTCAATGCAATGGATTTCTTCTTCTTGCTCTCCTCCTCAGCTGGCTTCATGATGTTGATTTCATATGTCATCAATGATCCAATGAGTTGATCCACCGTGAGTGTGGTGAGATCCTTCGAATCTTCGATGACAGTCACCTTGGTGTGCCATGGAGGTGTGAGGGACCGCAACACCTTCCTCACCAAATCTTGATTAGAATACTCCTTTCCCAAAGCCTTCAAGTTATTGGTTATCTCACTCAACCTTGCATACATTTCTGAGATGTTTTCCTCGGGCTTCATAGCAAATAGCTCATATTCTCGCACTAATATATTTGCTTTTGTTTCCTGAACTTCTGAAGTGCCTTCATAGATGACCGTGAGCTTGTTCCAGATTTCCTGCGTAGATGAACATAGAGATTCGTGAGTACTCATTAGGATGTATTGCGCACTGAATAATATTCATAGCTCTATAATTAGCACATTATTTCTTAATATGCTCTTCCTCCCATCCATCCTCATTGGGAGGTAACACATAGGGACCTTTGTTAATGACTCATAGTCTTGTGCTCGCATGAACATAATCATCTGATTTTTCCAATAGGGATAATTAGTCCCATCAAAGAAAGGAGGTCTATGAATCAAATGTCCCTCAGGGAGCATTCCCTTGTTGGCCATACTAAGGGATATTTTCTCTACAATCGCGAGGTTGTCCTAAAATCAGAGACCTCGCTCTGATACCAGATTGTTGTCCCTAAGGTCCTCGTATGGACAAGAAGGGGGGTTGAATTGTCCCCGCCAAGTGCGATGGTAGTTTTTAAAATTAATGTAGCGGAATAAAATTAACTACCAACTCAAGAATTGAAACCACAAGATTATCAATGGAGTTCTCTCAACCTCTCCGTTCTCACACGATTAGAACATGAAGAATAAACACACAAATCACAATCACACAGATGCGAGAGAGATTTTTAGGTGGTTCGGGACCTCGACGGGCTCCCTACATCCACCCCTCACCAAAACGATGAGGATCCACTCGCTTCAAATGAAGCGCACGGAGCTTCCGCTCCAAGAGACACGGAGATGACGTCTCCTACACGATCCATGAAGGATCTAACCACAAACACGAGCTGCAACACCGCAGCACCACAAATGACTACCGTTCACCGACGGTTCAACACACACACAAGGTCAGAGTTCAAGAAAAATAAAGGATGTGTTCAATACATGCTTGTGAACCAAAGGAAAATGACTCAAATGAATGAAAACAAGATGAAGAAGTGAATCCCCAAGAGTAGAAAGCGTTTGTAGAATGTCTTCTCTAAGCCTCAAGTCGGAGAGTGGTCGGACGACGGTGATTCAAGCGTCCTCTTGTTCCTCTCATCGATCCGCTTCTTTTTCTCTTCTTCCACGATCTCCAGAAATGATTCGTTGGAGATGAAATCAAGCTTGCAAGAGTCTCTCCTTCCTTTCCCCCTTTTCTTCACCTACAAGATAAGAGAAAATAAGCACATTAGGGGTCACACACCCAAATTCGGATCTCACATTAATATATATAGAGGATTGACCCAAATACCCCTCCCAACATGTGTTAGAAACACCCTAATATGTTTAGGAATCATTTGGGGGTATTTTGGTAAGGTTTAGAAAGGTTTTCAATGGGTTTTAAAACTTCCCGTCGCGTCCGTCCGGAATGGGTCGACCCTTGGGGTCGACCCTCGGGCCTCCAGAGCCTTAAACCTGCGGGCAGAATAAATCTGACCACAGGGGTCGACCCCTGCACACTGGGTCTTCTATTTTGGTTCTGCCCGAACTAGAAGCTTCACGGGTCGACCTATGCCAGTATGGGTTTCAAAAACTTATTAAATCACTAGAAATACATGGGAAAATAAGTGTTTAGATGTTACCAAAGTCCCATGATGATAACATATGATTTCTTAACCTGAAACACATGATGAAACAAGCGGTTAGTTCATAATCAACATTTGAGCATCAAATTTGACATTTTGAGCTTGTTCATCCAAATAAACTACAATAAGCACACTTCATCAAGATTTTAACTTCCATTCTCAACCAACAAAAGCATTTGACAAATACAAGGTCATGGTGGCTTTAATTATGCAAATGGCATTCTTGAATCTCTCATATGCTCAATAACAAGAAAACCTCAAATGAGGGATATTCATTTACACATGAATAAGCATCTTCATTGAACATTTTAAGTCCTTCCAAAAACATGAAAGACATGATTGTTCCATTAAAATTCATACACTCACACAATCAAATAGGAATCATTATTCCATCGAAATGCAACCAAATGTCTTTATAAAGCACATGCTCTTCCAAACACACAATGTTTTGAATCCATGAGATCATACACAATGTTTTGCTCCCACAAACTCACAATGTTTGTTATCATCAAAACCAGGGTCAACAACAATATGGAAAGACATACTCAACACGCCTAATGAGGTCGGTGCTAGTTGCGTTTCTCATGAAGTGAGGTCGATGCTAGTTGCGTCGCTCATATAGTGAGGTCGGTGCAAGTTACCTTGATTTTCATAGTGGTCGATGCTAGCTGCATATCATGCATCATAAAGGTCGATGCTAGATCAAGGTGGTGATGCTTGTCTATACATAAGGTCGATGTTAGCTCGATGGGGTCTATGCTAGTTTGTGCATAAGGTCGATGCTAGCACGATAAAGTCAGTGCTGGTCTGTAACTTCTCACGTCTATGCATATGCCTATTATAACTTGTTTATGTCAGCACATTTTATCAAACAACTAATGCCTTTGTTTAATGTACTGCCAGGTCAGCCATATGATTGGAGCATCTTATTGACAACCTGTGAACCTTTCTCATGTGAAGGTTAAATACCAGATTATGGCACGTGATCCAAGGGATCTTTTGGCGGGAACGTGGTGACCACATGCCGATCGTCTGATGCCTACTCTCTATAAAAGGAGACAGTGGAGAAGAGATGAAGAGATAGAGACAGACGGATAGAGTGCCAAAACGAAGATCGATTCAGGAGAGATCAAGCAGCAGAATAGAGGTCAGAGAAGAGAAAAGCATTTCGATGAGAGCCCGTGAAATCAAGAAAGAAAGGCAGAAGGCTGCAGAAAGCTGAGAAGAAGAGAGATGAGCCAGAGAGTAAAAAGTGAGCCGCCAGAGAGTGAAAAGTGAGCCGCCAGAGAGAAGCAGTAGAAGAAAGGGAGTGAGAGCCAAAGTGAAAGAAAGAAAAAGAAAGAGGAAAAGAGAGTTTAGAGAAGAAGGCCGTGAGAAGAAGGGCGAGTGTGCAGCCAATGGTGATATTAAAGATCTATTCATATCTTGACTCGTGGATCAAATCCAGAGTCATTGTGCTCCTTGGAGCTACATTCTGTTTGTCCTTTCCTTTTGTCTTTTATTTGTTCTTTTCATTTACCTTAGCGTTTTTCTGATACCCTATTTGGGATCGGGGTTCCTCTTGAGGATTCAGGAGAAGAGACACTGCGTCTCCAGTTTGCAAGTGGCGGGGTGTCACTTGTGGGTTCCTTCTGAGCAATCAGAAGAAGGGAGACTTGGGTATCTAGTTGTGCGTGGCTGGGTGTCACTCATGGGTTCCCCTCCGATTTGGAGGAAGGGAGGATTGAGCAACTGGGTGTTGCTCACGGTTCCTTCTGCGGTAGCAGGAGAAGGGAGAGTTAGACTCTCCGGTCACTGCAGTAGCAGTGGTTCCTGATCTTGTGGGTAGCAAGATTAGGTCGAGGGATATGTCTCCTCGGTTCAAGCTATTTGGTAGCGTCTGTTACAGACTGAGTCTGCTTCTTACTTTGGCAAGGGAATCCTCACTCGGTTTGAGTGAGGGGTGGATGTAGGCGGACTGGTGTCTGGCCAAACCACCTAAAAATCTACTGTGCCATTGTTTCCCTTATGTGTTTGCCCCTTGTCTTCTACCTCCTTCACAGGTACTATTGTTTGCTCCTTTGAACACTGGCTATTTGTTTTCTTTTACTTCTGTGAGCTGAGTTGTTGGAATTAGCTCTGTTGTCCAGCACGATGTGCTCTTGATCATTTGCATCTAATCTGATCCTTCCAAAGGTGTTTCTGTGGTGAACACTCAAGATTGAGTGAGTGGGTTTCATAGCAGTAGTCCTTAGCTCTAGTCTTCTTATTGTTGCATTCACATTGTATCTAATGCTTTCTTAGTGCTTGAGAGTGAGGCTCAATAGAACATCCATTTAGATTGTGTTATTTGGTTTTATTTCCTTTCTCTTCACGGGTTTCATTTCAGAGAGCATAGTTTTAATTGGGTGTAATTGTTGAAAGATCCATTCCCCCCCTCTGGATCCATATCTGAGCGCCATCGTTTCTATCACAGAATGATTTGCTGCTCTTCCTCCAGATTCATTTATGATTCTTCTTGATCTCTAAGAATTAATTCATCCTCTTGTTCTATAGTTTATGTCACTCCCTATTCATTCTGCTGAATTAATTCCATAGGATCCATTTCTTGTAGATGTTGCTGTTCAGATGTTAACTGATGACTTTGCTCATCTGTCACCTCCATTTCAGTTACTAGAGGAGCCTCATTTAGATTTTCTATCCCTTCTTGTTCAACTGTCAATGGCTGTTGCTCCCTCTGACTATGAGCATCTATCAAGGGTTGTTCTTCCTCCACCTCATGGACAGCTACTGGAGACTCTTCAACTATCTTTTCTGTTAGTTTCTCAATAGGTGCAATCTGAGTCTTTAATTTCATGAACTTCTGGATGAAATCCATGTTGTAAACATTCACATTTGAGACCTTTTTGAATTCCTCATCCTCTAAAGGCACCTTTAACTTTCTAAATATAGCAGTAAGATGGGCTGCATAAGGCAGATGTCTCCTAGACTCAGTACATGTACCAATGATTTTTATCATGGTGCTAGGCCGACAAATCTTAATATGCTTAAACATGCAAAAGAGGATGAATCTTTGAATTTCAGTAATTTTTTCTTCGGCCACTATCCCGTGGGGTGATGATAGTGGTCAGTATATGGTGAACCAGCCTTTTCAAAGGTGAAAATTTATTTGCATTAAAGTTCACTAACTTAGTCTGCCTGGGATCAGTTACATCACTTGGCTGATCAGTCAATAGAGAGTAGGCTTCAAATTCATCATACTCAAAATCCTCCTCACACTCTCCCTCTTTAGGAATTCTGAAGACATTATGAAGAAATTCCATGGTCAACACAATTTTAATTCCTTTAACCCTTGACTTAATCTTGGACTTTTCATAATCATACTGCATGTTATAATAGAATTCAGAAACTAGTCTAGGGTAGTAATATTTATGCTTTCCCATAAAATTCTTCCATTTTTGAAATTTTATAAGCCCCATCAATCCAGGAAATTCATCAAACATTCTCTTAGCATAGAGATTCACATATCTCGGAGAAATAATCTTCGCTGATGAATTCACAGACCTTTCTTTCTTGGATTTAGAGGTAACTTTATTTTCTGACCGCTGAGAGGCCTTTTTCTTCACTGATCGACGTTGTTTCGTCGGTGATTCTGGAACCTTTTCTTTTCCTTTATCAACTCTCTCTGCATGTACTCCTGAGCCAGTGCTTTCATCGTGTTGGTGTTTTGAGCGTTTCTCCCTCCGAGAATAAACGGCAAATTCCTTCCTTACTTCAACATCCTCTGATTCCTACTCCTCTGTCATCTTCTGTTTCCCTAAGCTTTTGTCGGCTGGAGAAGACATCGTAGGAACGGCTAAGGAAGAATAGGGTGCAAGATAACAAGGATGCGAACAGCAGAAACAAGGTGCACGAGCCTCACCAAAGGGTTTTGAGAAAGGAGAATAGAGAGATACGGAGTCGTGAAAATGTTGAGGCAAAAGGGTTTTGTTGGGATCGGTGCGATGGATTCAGAGGGGGGTGAATGAATCTCCCCTTAAAAAATTACTCCCAATTAAAAACTATAACAATCAGAGATGCGGAATTAACACAAATAAGTGCCTTGTATGACATAGGTGCTCTTTTCGAACGAAATGGAAAGATCAGATAGACTTGACTTCTGATCTACTCTATATGCGCTAGTGTGCAAACCCAATTCCAATCAAATATGTGGTGTGCGAATAAACCACTCACTAGATGAAAGAACACATCGAACCTAAGCATGCATCTAGCGAAACACAATAGACAATCAAACCACTGCACAGAAGATTTTTAAGGTGGTTCGGTCCTCCAGACCTACGTCCACCCCACACTCCAACTAGAGTGTGGATTCCGCTGATACACAGCTTAAACCGCTGGGCCTCACAGCTTGCCTACAACCGCTGACTAACAGCTTGACCGCTGGACATTACAGCTTTGCCAACCGCTGGGGACTACAGCTTAACCCGTCCAGAGGAATCCTCCTCTGCCCGCTGAGCAACACAGCTTGCTCCGCTGACAAACAGCTTGAAACAGAGGTAAAAGAAAAACAAAATATGGAAAGGACACAGCAACAGAAGGCTGTATACGATAAAGCACAAAACAGCTCTCAAAGAGCAAGTTGGTCTAGATCTAATCCAAGAGCCAACAGATAACATCTTCAAAGAAGTCTTCTCTCTTCTATTTCACGAACTCTCTATCTCTCTTTTCACTCTCCTTTTTCTTCTTCTGCTAATCTCTCTCTCTCTTTCTCTTTCTCTTTCTCTTCTTCTGGATCGTGCAGGCTCTCTCTCTGCTTCTGCTCTTTCAGATAATTTCCCCTGCTTCGATCACTCTTTTCACGATCAATTTCTCCAGATGGAGAAGTCTTCTATTTATAGCATCAGAGAGGTGGGCGTGTGTCCTCTACGAATTCCCGCCCTAGAGCCTAGACCACATGGCAGCATTTCACTCACTGCTTTACACGTGTCACGATCCTGGCACATCCTCCCTTCTTGTGCCCTTCTTAATTTCCTCGACCAGCAGTCCTGTCAGATCAGACTTGATTATCAGAAAAAGAAAAAGATACATCGAGTAGGTTTGAGATTTGAACTAAGCATGTATAGACTTGCTAGTGGGTAGTGCAGAATGCATTTAACAAATTATGCACAATGAAGATGAATGCACAGGCATGTCATCAAGGAGTGCATGGACTTAGTGTGCATGCGACACCAATGTACAGACTTGCTAGAGTGATGATGCATGAACTTAACCACTCGTACCAGCAATGGAATGTATAGACTTTGAATGCATGGTAAAGAGTGTATAGACTTTGTTTTGAAAGATTGCACAAATGCCACTGAAGAATGTACAGACGTTGAACGTGTGAAATGCAATTTGCATCTATCAAAGTATGCACAACGAAGATGAATGCTCAGGCATGCTGTCAAAGAATGTTCAAACTTTGCGTGCATGCGCCAAGATGATATACAGACTTTGCGTGCCTGAAATAAGACAATGTACAGACTTGCTACCTAGCATTTTAAAATCAATGCATCATGTATAGACTTGCTTAAATGACGCATGGACATAACAGCAAAGACTGTGCAGATATTTTTTTTTTAACTCAAGTCAATCCTTGCAAGGTGGTAGATAGGGGAGGGGGTTCATCCCTTCATTGCGGAAGAAGATGAACACACTACCCCAACCGCCAGGCAAGTGTTTTCATAAAGGAAAGCAGGAAAAGAAGAGGGGAACAAAAGGGGGGGGAAAGGTGGAGGCCCGAAAAGGGGCAAGAAGGGTACAAGGCAAAAGGCCCAAGAAAGCGAAAACAGCCCAAAAGAACCCAGGCGAGGGCAGAAACAAAGGCCCAAGAACCCACAGAAGAAACATAGCCCCTACAAATAGGAATCTTCATCGAAGACCCCTTCAGAGTCGGACGAGAACACCGAACGGATTCCACGCAGACGGACCGGGGAACCTGGCGAGCCAAGAGGGTCGCGGTCCGAGCCATCAGGATCGAGCTCCTCGAAGAGGGAGGAGTGGACTGGCTGGAGGAGAGCCACAGAAGCCGACTGGAGACGAAGTGAGCGACGGGGAGCAGGAGGAGGGTCCTCGAAAACACATTGCCGATCGCGCGAAGAGGAAGTGGAGTTGGAGCGCCGGTAGGAATGCCGTGGGGCATCGCGCTCCGACCTCGAGCCCATCCACGAACGGTCCAGTATAGGGTTGCCCACGAAGGCCACATGAGCCGCCGCAAAGTCAGTGAAGCCCGACGCTGGCTCAAGCCCGGGAATAGATAGATATGCATGAAACAACCGAATGTACTGACTATGTATGCATAATGAACATGCATCGACTTTGAAATAAAGCGACTGACGAATGCATCGATGCAGTGTGTGCATATGGCAGATATTGAACCGATGCAATGTATGCAGGAGAACTAACAATGCAGTCTATTTACCAGATCATGCATCGACTATATGACGTGCAACAACAGTTAATGTACCGATGCAAACTACACTTGTTATGCAGGAACTAGAGTTGCACCAATGCAGAGACAGACAATGCAATGAGATGAATGTGCCCACTCTCAAATCAATCAATCAATCATGCTCATAGTGCTTGCTGACATCAAAACAATTCATACTCATAGTGCTTGCTGACATCAAAACCATAGGGGCACAACAATCTCCCCCTTTTGATGATGGCAACACTATGAGTCACTATGAGACACACAGATCCAAGCTATCTGCCCCTTTGACTTCATCAAAAAGAGAAAAAGTTTGAGAGAGAAAGAATAAGCAGGTATAAAAAGATTGAGATAATATCTCCCCCTTTGACAAATGAAGGCACATAAGAGCTATTCTCCCCCAAAATGAAGTATGCAGGATGAGCACTAGAAGAATAAAATATAAGAGCTCCCCCTATCAATATGAATGAATGACTACTCTCCCCTTAAATGCAGATGACCCAGAACTCCCCCTGAGGTGCATGAATGAATTCTGGTTAACCAAAAGTAATATGAAATCTGCCACCACAAGGAATCCAAAACAATAATGGTTGTGGCACCTTATATTTGTATGGACAGAACAATGCAGGTGAAAAGCTCACAGAACCAGAACTAGTTACAGAAACAAGATGGAAGATTCTAACATTGTGGAGAGTGAAACAATGATGTAAATGAAGTAGATGTAGCCAAGGGTAGGAGTAAATAACAGCAAGTAAGGTACAGGATCTCCAACAAGTAAGATAGCATGATGATTAAGTTGTCAAAGGTGAACCTGATCAGAGGAAATTATATGGCAGGTACCACAGTAATAAGTCCTCACAAGGAAAGACTCTCTATCATAGGGGGTTATGAATTAAGCGACATGACCCAACTGATTTAATCATGATGTATACCAAATTTGTCAATCAAATTTAATACTCATATCTGAAGGTAGGTTTTAATAAAGGTGAACCAATTAATCAAGCAATACTCAAGAACAACCACCTTTCATCTTACACAAATGAACTCAATGACCACTTTGAGAGTTACATAGTATAGTATCAAGATTAAACACACTTAGAAAAATGTGAGTTGACAACTTTTGCAAGAAATTTTCTTTCAATAAGCACAATATTTCCTGAGCAATTTAAGTGGATCAACACCTTTTTACATGAGGCACAACACGTCTTAGGTGAAGTGACCCAGTTACTTCAGTGTGATGACTGTCATTGCCTCTCAACTTTGAGAACAGAGTTAGCAATATGAGTGTCTTTTTATATGAGGAGACACCTTGATCAGAGGCCGGACTCCCCAGTTACTCAACACAAACATGCCATTGCTCTATCAAAATTTCAATACATTTTTACCAGATATAACTGTGGAACTTCATGACATAGGTTTACTCTATTTCATTGATAGAGAACCCAGTTACTCAGTTACCAAGTCATTACCCCGAACACAATTTTTCTTTTTAGTCAACATTTTTCAAGTTAATGTTTAAAAGCAATGCTATCTCTATGTATCTCTACCAAAGTAGCCTTGATATCACATTTTCATATTACAGATGGGTGAGACTAGGGTATTCATGACGCAGTTGGTTAAAATTTATTAACACTTAGTATTTAGATATTTTCAAATCATTCAAGTGCAACTCTGAGAATACATTAAACTTATATCAGTCTGAATCAATGGTCATTCTTAAACCTATATGATAGGAATTTCTTTTAAGAGTTCAGACTAAATCATGGTACACAACATAAGAATCTCAGATCAGTCCAATCAATGCTACTGAACAACTTATCATTCCTGGAACAAGAACCAGATTAATCAGACCAGCTTGAAAAGAACGTGAATGTTTGATAGGTGCAAGCTGGTAGAGCAAATGATAGCAGGAGAGAAGAGCATCAAATATATGCAGAGCAGAATCAATTTCAGTAGCTGAGTCTGGAATACAGATAGATCAGCTATGCAAGATGAGAATAGCAAAACATTCAGGTTATCCACTAGAGAGCAGTAGAGTGATTCAAATAACTAAACAAGAGGGATTCAGGAAGTGAGGAACAAATGTATCTGACAAATCTCCCCCTGTCTAGATGCAATGAGGCTAATCATGAGCATCAATAACATTAAGCATAACCAGTCAAACTCCCCCTGACTAAGTGCATGAAATACAGTGAAAGTGTAGCACATGGTCTTAAAATTTATGTTTAATAGAAAATCATGCAGTTCAATCGGAGGGAAAGACTGCCAAAAGCATCAGGTTCATTTCAAATTTTTAGAGAATTTCAATTAAGCATGAATCAAATCAACATGAAATTTAAATCTTTCATACTCACAAATTCAGATGATGAAATTTAAACAGAGTGTTCAGAGCTGACCTGATGCGTAGGATCCTGGGGTTTTCATTTTGAGTGCCTTGACTTATTAACCCCCTTTATTCATTCCAAGGCACACCTGCAGCAAAACAATCATTTTGATCCTGCAGGAACCCAAGCCGCCTTGGGTCCTGAAGTAAAAGTGACACCTCTGAATGGTGCTTTCCACATTTTCTGAGACTTCAGATCATCACTCATCATCAAGGAGCAATTATCCATACAATGACCTATCTGACCACAGTAATGGCATGATGCAGTAGATTTTAAATTCTTTTTATGCAAATTATTGTTGTCATTAATTCTATGTATCTTTGCATGAAAAATTATGTTATCAGAATTAAGATTATGTTGACCGAAGCCAGCCTGTTTATTATAACTTGCCAGCCGACAGGTTGTAGCCCTGTGGCATGGCTTTCCACATTCAAAACATACAATGTGCTTGCTTCTATAACTAAACTTCTTTCTATCGAAAATGTTTTTATTAATAGGGAAATTTACAAATCCAGAATTAGTTTTCTTTCCCTGAGCATGCCAGCAGAAGGCAGCAATGTGACCAAAATTCCCACAGCAATAACATTGAATTTTCTTTTTCTGATCAATAGAAGGTTTCCTAGGAAGATGATTTCTAGGATACATTCTAACAGCATTTCTTTCATCATTTATCAATGTTACACAGTTGTGCATAATATGTCCAACCTTCCCACAATAGTGACATGTTACTACCTTTTTATTAGCATTCACTTGATTGACAGAATTAACATTCGCATGAGAGTGTGAATGTGTGTGTGAGCAGTGAGCAGCATGCACATGTAAATCAGGGACATGTTTGGGCTTATTCATATTAACATTTTTCTTTGATTTTTGAAACCTTTTCTGATCTTTATCTGAATTTTTGACTTTCTTTGTAGTGAATTGAAAGGTAGAAGCCCTAGATTGGTTAGCATGTTCAGAACTTTTCATGAATACAGTTGGCTTCTTATTTTCATTAGTTTGTTTATTGACAGGCTCATAGTCTAGCCCTTCTTTCTAAAAATTCACCTTAGTGCCAAGCTGTTTGTTCAAATTGTCCTTTCCTTTCACAAATTTAGATAAAGAGTATTTCAGATCTTCAATTTCAGAATTCAAAGAAGCAATGCTCACTTCATACTTAGATAGCTCAGATTCACAAAGGATTACATGTTGTTGCAAAGCATCATTTAAACTTTTCAGTGTTTGATTTTCCCTTTGAAGCTTTATTTCATCATTTGTTTTCTTTTCTTTCAGAACTGATTTTTCTTTTTCAAATGCCATCAGTCTTTCAGATAGAACAATATTCAGAACCATCAGTTTTTTATTTTGATCTTTTAGATGAGAGTTTTCTTTAATCAGCTTGTCTTCATATTCTCCAGCTTCAATTTTCTTTTCTAGCAATGATTTATTTTCTTCTTTCAGAGATTTGATTAAATCCTTTTGAAAGTTATCATCAGAATCAAGGTCATTAATCAAGTCTCTTAAAACAGCACATTCATTGCAAGAATCATCTTTTCTAATGAGTTTGTTTCTAAGGTTGTCATTTTCAGATTTCAAATTATTCAACTCAACTTTCAGACAAGTAACTTCATGAATCATTTCTTTTCTCATTTTTCTCTTTTCAGATTTGACTCTATCATATTTAATCAATAATTACTCATTCATGGCAACTAAATCATCATAACTGATATTTTTTGTTTCAGAGTTTACCTGAGAGGATGAGTCCTCGGACTGATCTCTGACCATGAAGCACATTTCCTCATCTCTACACGATCTTTCCAATATTTTGTTGATGATTTCCATTGCGCTCCTGCACTCATTGACCCATTGAAAATAATTAGAGTCTATTGCCCTTTTTGTTAGATCTAGGGCCTTTTGATTTTCTTCAGATTTCAGTCTGTCTGAGGATCGCCATTGAGATTTGTCCTCCGGAACTTCATATGGACCGTGAACTATGAGTACCCATAAATCAGAATTCAAATGTATCACATAGTCTCTGAAACGACCATACCAGCCATAGAAATCTGAACCGGTGTATACAGGAACTTAAGCCATGAGATCAAGACAAAGCAGATCAAATCAAATCGCACCGAAACCAAATCAAGGAACGGATCTGCAGGTCGCTGGACCCTCTGTGCAGACACCTGCTCTGATACCAATTGTTGGGATCGGTGCGATGGATTCAGAGGGGGGTGAATGAATCTCCCCGTAAAAAATTACTCCCAATTAAAAACTATAACAATCAGGGATGCAGAATTAACACAAATAAGTGCCTTGCATGACACAGGTGCTCTTTTCGAACGAAATGGAAAGATCAGATAGACTTAACTTTTGATCTACTCTATATGCGCTAGTGTGCAAACCCAATTCCAATCAAATATGTGGTGTGCGAATAAACCACTCACTAGATGAAAGAACACATCGAACCTAAGCATGCATCTAGCAAAACATAATAGACAATCAAACCACTGCACAGAAGATTTTTAAGGTGGTTCGGTCCTCCAGACCTACATCGACCCCACACTACAACTAGAGTGTGGATTCCGCTGATACACAGCTTAAACCGTTGGGCCTCACAGCTTGCCTACAATCGCTGACTAACAGCTTGACCGCTGGGCATTACAGCTTTGCCAACCGTTGGGGACTACAGCTTAACCCGTCCAGAGGAATCCTCCTCTGCCCGCTGAGCAACACAGCTTGCTCCGCTGACAAACAGCTTGAAACAGAGGTAAAAGAAAAACAAAATGTGGAAAGGACACAGCAACAGAAGGATGTATACGATAAAGCACAAAACAGCTCTCAAAGAGCAAGTTGGTCTGGATCTGATCCAAGAGCCAACAGATAACACATCTTCAAAGAAGTCTTCTCTCTTCTTTTTCACGAACTCTCTATCTCTCTTTTCACTCTCCTTTTTCTTCTTCTGCTAATCTCTCTCTCTCTTTTTCTTTCTCTTTCTCTTTTTCTGGATCGTGCAGGCTCTCTCTCTGCTTCTGCTCTTTCAGATAAGTTCCCCTGCTTCGATCACTCTTTTCACGATCAATTTCTCCATATGGAGAAGTCTTCTATTTATAGCATCAGGGAGGTGGGCGTGTGTCCTCCACGAATTCCCGCCCTAGAGCCTAGACCACATGGCAGCATTTCACTCACTGCTTTACACGTGTCACGATCCTGGCACATCCTCCCTTCTTGTGCCCTTCTTAATTTCCTCGACCAGCAGTCCTGTCAGATCAGACTTGATTATCAGAAAAAGAAAAAGATGCATCGAGTAGGTTTGAGATTTGAACTAAGCATGTATAGACTTACTAGTGGCTAGTGCAGAATGCATTTAACAAAGTATGCACAATGAAGATGAATGCACAGGCATGTCATCAAGGAGTGCATGGACTTAGTGTGCATGCGACACCAATGTACAGACTTGCTGGAGTGATGATGCATGAACTTAACCACTCGTACCAGCAATGGAATGTATAGACTTTGAATGCATGGTAAAGAGTGTATAGACTTTGTTTTGAAAGATTGCACAAATGCCACTGAAGAATGTACAGACGTTGAACGTGTGAAATACAGTTTGCATCTATCAAAGTATGCACAACGAAGATGAATGCTCAGGCATGCTGTCAAAGAATGTACAAACTTTGTGTGCATGCGCCAATACGATGTACAGACTTTGCGGGCCTGAAACAAGACAATGTACAGACTTGCTACCTAGCATTTAAGAATCAATGCATCATGTATAGACTTGCTTAAATGACGCATGGACATAACAGCAAAGACTGTGCAGACATTGTATATGCATGAAACAACCGAATGTACTGACTATGTATGCATAATGAACATGCATCGACTTTGAAATAAAGCGACTGACGAATGCATCGATGCAGTGTGTGCATGTGGCAGATATTGAACCGATGCAATGTATGCAGGAGAACTAACAGTGCAGTCTATTTACCAGATCATGCATCGACTATATGACGTGCAACAACAGTTAATGTACCGATGCAAACTACACTTGTTATGCAGGAACTAGAGTTGCACCAATGCAGAGACAGACAATGCAATGAGATGAATGTGCCCACTCTCAAATCAATCAATCAATCATGCTCATAGTGCTTGCTGACATCAAAACAATTCATACTCATAGTGCTTGCTGACATCAAAACCATAGGGGCACAACAGGTTTTACACGAAGATAGCGTAGATGCCTATGAAAGAGTTTTTTCACGAAGGTAAGGTTTTAAAGCGAGGAGAGAATAAAAGGTATTTTAACTTTACCAAACATTTAAAAGAATTACTTTTCTACCCTTTCCCTTCAAACAACCCCTTTTTATGTATGTATGAAAACTGTGATTTTAAAGCCATTAAATCTTGGTTCTTGAGAGCCTTTAAATTTTACCTGTGATGCAGAGACAATGAAATTAAATCAGATTTACTAATGTACTCATTTAATCCACTTACCCTTGATCCTACTTATCATTTTCATTAAACATTTTTGGTGAGAAAACACCCCTTATAATCAAAGTAAACAGTTTTAGAGTTTTTTGAATTTTACACAGAGTCAACCATTTTCATCATTTTTTTTAATTTTTATTTTCATTGAGCACTCTAGTATGATCACACCTTTTTATTCAAGAAGACATGTTTATCAGACACCAAACTTCCTGGTTACTCAGTGTAATCTGCCTTCATATTTCAAGTTTATGAACAGCGTTAACCATTTCTTTATGACATAATCTCTAGACTTCATTGGTCTAGATGATTAGTTTCTCAGAAAATGAGTCATTGCTCTGCCTTTTTCACAATTCTATTTTATGGCGTATTCTCTGGTTTTATTTCAGTTTTATCTCAAAAAACAACTTAAAGTCAATATATGAAAATGATTTTCTTCCCAGTCAATGTCCAATTACTTATGAATTTCAGACCTCAAGTAGTGAATTACACTTTTCAATTTCAAAGTGGCTTAAGGACATTGTAAATGCAAGTATGATTAATTTTTGGGCTTCAAAATTAGATTTAACTTCTTTGCTATCAACAGTTCTCATTAAGTGAAATCAGGAAATTGTCTCAAGTTCCAAGAGATTTTATTTCATCTAATGATCAGCAATGTTAAATACACGTTAATAGTTACTCCCCCTGAACAGTACACACTAAGATAGAATATACTAGAGACAATTGAGGGAATGGATTAAGTGAAATATGTTCAGATTAAACTGGATGCAGAAATGAATATGAAGGAATGGCTACAAGAGTCTTAGAAGGCACTGATGACAGATTTCCATAAAATCAGATCCATTCCAACTAGCATCTTATACACTGCAAAAAATAAGACCCTCTAGCATAATTGACCTACCATCTTGAGTGATTATCTACAGTCTCAAACAACCTGAACTCATTCTCTGACAGATCAGCAGAATAACATAACTAACAACAGTAACACACTTTTAAAATCTGATATGTTCAGCAATTCAATAGTTCAGATAGCAGTCAAAAATTAACCTTGCAGCAGAGGTCAGAACTTTTCAGTTTTCTCACACCAAGAATATATCACAAGCATCCTTCACTAGGCACCATCTCACAGTAAGCAGCAATTTCAGATTAATATCAAATTCAGACAATTTCAAACTGTCCAAAATTTCTAACAAAGAAAGTAGCTCCTCTTCACTATGTGCATGAATATCAACCAGCAGACATTTCTCACAATGTACACAGACATGCACCAAAATGAATGTAGAATGCAAATTTACTTCTATATGCAAATTGACCCTTGGTACCTAGCGGAGATTCATCCTTTACGCATGATGTGGGTCTCCAGATAGGCATGACCTGCCCTTCTCCCAGCGGATCATTTGAGATACCACAAGGTCATGCATGAATGTGCATTGAACCATAACTGACTAATTATGAATGACCATTTAGTATGAGAGATCTCATGTGAAATTTGCATGAAGCAAGTAATTAGCATGTATTACACATAATAGGATGACATCAATCATCAAATTATTCCAAACAAGCATGCATTATTCCACAAAGAGAATTATTCAAGCAACTTCAATAAAGAAACTTGAAAATTAGGGTTTAACTGACCTTTTGTGCCCTAATTTTATTGAGCCCATTTTATTTAATTCATCAAGGCACACCTGCAATCAAAGCTTTATTTTGACAATCTTGGAGCCCAAGGATGCTTGGGTCCGGTTAGCTGAGTTACACCTCTGACAGTACTCCAAAAATTCCATCTATTCATCCAAAAACATTCAGAACTAGAGTGTCCTTGTTTTCCACAGTTTTTGCAATTAAAATGACTACGCATGAAAGCAATTTTATTTTTGACATGATTATCTCTAAATGCAGGTGGTTTCATATAACCAGAATAGATTTTATTTTTCTTAGCAAACCAACATTCAGATGTAATATGTCCAAATTTTTCACATTTGAAACATGTGATCTTCTGAAGTTCATGTTTTCTTACATAACTACTCACATGGCTATTTTTAGTGTGAATTTTCTTAAACATTTGATCATCTTGACTCATCAACTTACAGTCATGCATGTGGTGGCCTTTTCTATCACAATAAAGACATGCACCAGAAATATTTTTAAGATGTTTTTGCACATGATTATTTTTAACAGCATTCATATTTTTGCAAGCATTCATGTCATCAATTCTCAAGATCTCACAATCATCCATAACATGTCCTATTCTACCACAATAGTGACATGCAGTCTTTTTATTATGAGCATGCAATTTGGTGACATGTTTATTCATGATATGTCCAGAAGTGTCAAAAACATTCACAGGAGGAACCTTGTTCTTCTTTTTCTATTTTTTAACATTTTTAAGATTTTTAATTGAATTTTTTGATTTCTATGCAGTAAAATGAAAAACAGATGAACCAGAGGATTTTTCTTGTTCTGAACTTTTTACAAACACAGTTGGATTCTTCTTGCCATCAACTTTCTTATTAGCTGGACTATAGCCCAGACCCTCTTTCTGAAAATTTACATTCGAGCCAAGAAGTTTATTCAAATTGTCTTTGCCTTTAACAAATTTTGCCAAAGAATTTTTCAGATCTTCAATTTCAGTCTGCAAAGAAGCAATGCTAATCTCATAACTCGCAATGTCATTTTCACATGAAATCACTTGTTCATGCAGTACATCATTCAGACTTTTCAAAGTTTCTATTTCCTGTTTAAGTTTCAGTTCATTGTTTGCTTCTTTTTCTTTCAAAATTGATTTTCCCTTTTCAAGGACAAGCAATCTTTCTGACAAGACTATATTGAGGACCATCAACTTTTTATTCTGTTCTTTCAGATCTTCACTTTCTAATTTCAGTTTCTCAGCTTCTTCATTTCTTAACATTGAATTCAGCTTTTTACTCAGTTCTTCTTCATTCTCTTCCCTTAAAGAGTCAATTGATTTTTCTTGCCAATTCAGATCAGATTGAACACTAGCATTTAATTTGTTCACAGATAAACATTTCTCACAAGAACCTTCTCTCTTTTTCATGTTTGATTTTAGATTTTCATTCTCTGCTTTTAAACATGTAACTTCAGATATCATTTCTCTTCTTTGCTTTTTCTTTTCAGATTTTACTTTCTCATATTTTTCAATCAAATGTTCATGCAATACAAGAAGATCTTCAAAACTAAAATTATCGATTTCAGAGTTTACCTGTGAAGATGAATCTTCCATCTGATCACTACTGTGATCTCCGGCCATGAGGCACTTCACTTCATCTTCACATTGGTTGTCTGCTATCATGTTGATAATTTCAATAGCACTCCTGCATTCAGAAATGAATGGGAATTGGTCAGCATTTATCACCCTTCTCGTTAATTCCAGGGCCTTTTGATTCTCAGAAAACTTCAATCTTGTAGACACGCCAAAATTGACGTTACTGTGAGTACATCTCATATTGCCTTGTAATGCCCCAATTTGACCTTCAAATTACCTTTGTTTGAGTGATTTTTCTCACTTTTCTTGGATTTCTCCCTTTTTTTTCTCTCTTTTCTTTTTTTTCCTATTTTCCTGGATTTTTCTAGATTTTCTGGGCATTTTTCTCTATTTTTATGAATTTTTCAGAAATAACGACTTGAAGAGGGGCGTCATTTTATTTTAAGAAAATTAAAAGAAAATAAAAGAAAATTGACGACACATGCATCAGGCGTCCATTCTTTCAAATTCCCATTTTTCTGGATTTTTCTGAAGCTTTTTCAGAATTTTTGAAATTAACGACCTATCATAGGACGTTATCTTGATTATCAATAAAATTAAAAATTGAATTAACGACATATAGGAAGGGCGTCACTTTCATTTGAATTTATTATTATTATTTTTAAACCCTCTTCCAGAGGTGATTTGGTGGCCTTCCGGGTGTCAGAAAAATACGCAAAAATAGTCATTGGAATCAGCACATTGAGATGCACCTCCACCTAAAAGATGGGTAAATAATATTGAGAAATGAAAAATAGCTCTATTTTGAATATATTGAATTGACGCCCTTATCTAAGTCGTGTTTCACCTTGTTTCCTACTCGAACGCAGCTTCCCGTAAGAGTTCTCTGCCCTGTTTGATCAATTTGTTGATTAAGGGAACTTGAGTCCTTGCCGTAATGGACTATTTCCTATTCTTATCCTTCCAATTTAAGATTTGAATCCTTTAAATAGAGCTTCTGCTGCTCTGTTGAAGGGCCCCTTTTTCTGATCTTCTTCTTCTTCGTTTTCTTCTTTTGAGTCTTTTTTTTACGCAGGTACCGCTGCTGCTGCTGCTGCCTGGCTAAGGAGGAAGGCTCCTGTGTGTTTAATGCTTCCACCTCTTAGAGTCTTTCTCACTATCGAGTACTAAAGCCAAAAGGAGCCAAAGAGCAGATTTTTCTATCTCCTTTCTCTTTTGTTTTGTTTTATTGCTTAGTTCACATACGCATGCATCATTCCATCCTTCTACTGTTCATCCTATATTCTCAACTACGTTGAGATTCCTTCACAGTGCAACTCTTGCACTCTTCCTATTCTTTTTGCATCATTCACCATATCACTCCCATACCCTTTTGCATAGGGGTTTAAGGGCTAACACCCATAAGGTGTGTTCTAATCCATAGTTTTCATGTTTATATTTATATTGTGGGTTTGATACTACACCTTGGTTCTAATTCCACTTTATTGGTGTTGTCTTTGATTCTTTTGCAAGGGTAATCAAGCTATAAGAAGAACTCTCTTCATCGGCCGGCCGATTGGAAGAGAAGGAAGCACTCACATCACCCGCATTTTATGGTATTTTCTCGATCCCTCCTCCTTTACATTATTGTTTATATTCTTTGAGGCCCTCGCGTCTCTGGCGATCACGTTTCCTATTCGCACCTCGTGCTATTTCATGCTTACATATTCATTATTTTTATTTATTGATTAAGTGGATTTTCTTTAAATAGAATCTACAAATTGGCGATCACGGTGGGACACCTTGTGTTCTTCTTTTTATTACCCTTTCCCTTGGGCACCCACGTGTGCCATCTCCCTTTTTGCACCCACTGTGCGCCTCCCTTTGTGCTCCACGTAGCACCCTCCCCACTAGTGATTGGCTAGTTTGTTAGATTTTTTTTTAGAAATTCCATTTATCCTCTTAAAAATAAAAATTGATGAGCACGTTATCGTTTTATTGATTGCCATGTGATTGTGAATGTATTGATGTTTGATATTTCTGGCCGCTGGAGGGGTTCTGGGACAGAAGGAATTAACGCCCCACACAGAGGCACGTTTTCATTTAACGCCTCCACCCAGGGCGTCTTTTTCATGTATAACGCCTGCTAAGAAGGCGTCTTTTATCATAGCCCTGCTTGTCTGTGAATTCACGCCCTTCCCAAGGGCGTCTGTTTATTGCGTAACGCCTCACACTAAGGCGTTTCTTTACTTGGCCGTGCGTACCCCTGAGAGTTGACGCCCTCACCTAGAGGTGTTTCTTTCATTTGTAGCGCCTCACATCAAGGCGCGTTTTTACCCTGCTTGTGGGCCCCCCACAATGATTCGCGACCGTGACACGGTCGTCTCTTTTGTTGATAGCGACCTTCCTCAGGTCGTCTTCTTCCTGTGTCTTTATTTTATCACTGTGATTTGCTCATATCTGCTGCATTCATTCATTTTTCATTGGTTTGGGAGACCTCCTCTCCTCACATTTCTAGGAGCCACACACCCTCTTGGGGAAGGAACGACCCTCCATTGAGTATTCCGTCTCTTTGGATTGGAAATTCCTAAACCAAGCCTCCGTAAGTCCCCGCACCCGTGGATTCCCTCACGGACGCCGGGCAGGTTGTACCCTTTGAAGTCCCGGGTTTAGTTGGCCTATACACGGTGAGAGAGGGTTCCTAGTTGGCATCGAAGTGAATCATATTGTAACTAGGATCCTCCCTTGTGTGAATCATTCCAAACTTTGTTAAAAACCATTAATTCACCGAGGTTCAAACAAATTAAGCTCAAACGTAACCATTCCAACTTGTGTGCTTTTTTGCATATTATTTTGAACGTTGATTTCATAATGGCTTACCATGATAAGAGAACCAACATGTTTAATTCAATTCATGAGGATGCACAACCGTGCACATCTTATAATCCTCAATTTCAACAGGTTCATCATCGTCCTCACCATATCTCCAAGGGACCACGTCCTTATTCTTATGGTGTTGCCCGACCCATGGGCAATGTCTAATCTCAAGGTCCCCCGCCTCAATTTCAAGCCACTACTCCTTCGGGACCGTCTCCTCCCAATGATGAGAAGGTCTCCCAGATCTTGCATGCATTAGATCATCTCACCCCTCAACAAATCCAAGCCCTTAAGGCCGTTGTTGAGGGTGCATCTCATTCATCGCATTCTTCCAATCCCATACATGTGGCCCATCACCCACCTCCCTCTTCTATTCACAATCCTATTCGGGTGGCCCATCACCCATCTCCTTCATCCACACATACTCCTCCTCGGGTGGTCCGACACCCGCCTCCTTCTATTCCTCCTCCACCACGGCCCCGAGGCCCATTTATTTCTTGCAATCCGGCCCATCCGAGTTCTTCTACGGGTCGGCCCATTAATTCCCCTCCACGGCATTTTTATGCCACCCCTCCTTCAAGGCCTTGCCAACCCTCTATTGCTCGGGTCACACCCCTCCAACAAACTCTTCTTGACAAAGTCACTTTGATGGAGGAACAATTAAAGAGGGTTATGAGCCCACGGCCCGCTCTTTCTACTCCAATCAATCCCCTTCATGCGGCTCTGAATGATATTACAAAAATGGAGAAAGAATGGAAGGATAGGAGGGATGACTATGGCATCGGCGTTTCAAGCAAGCAAGAACCGGCAATTGAAGAATTCAAGGCAACATACGATGAAGCTTTGCAGGCACCCCTTCCGAGTTTCCTTCGCTTCCCTCTCCCTCCACTATCATTCGATGAACCCCCTGCTCAGAACGAAGCCACCGTCCCTAATCCAACCCCTATTTCCGAGACCTCTTGGTGTTACGATGATGGGTCGATATTCCAATCACCCACGCCGGCACACCATGAGTCTTATCCCACTCTTAACACCGCTCGCCCCGTTCGGCATTTTTCCCGCACCAAACCTCCACCAGTTATGTTAACCTTTACAACACCAGCCTCCCCCGAGCCTTCTACTAAACCTCCACCCATTAAGCCATTAGCCTCTACACCATCGGCCTCCACCGAGTCTACCATCGAACCTTCCCCAATTAACCTCCCGTTACCGCCACCTCGGCCCTCCATTACACCTGTAACCCCAAACCTAGCCATACCTATTCCACCACTTAACCCTTCACCCTTACCCACGGTTAATCCTGAGCAGGATCCACCCCTTTTTGCACTCGAGTCAACCCCGACTGCTTCCGAGCAAAGGGAGAAGCTCGACGTGTTTGAACCTCCACTTCCACTCATCCTGTCTCCAACACTTTCCATTACACCATCACCATCCACTGAGCCTTCCGCCTCCGCTTCACCTTCCTCAACTACTCAGAATGGGGGGCTTTCATCAAGCACTTGTGCCGAAGATGATCAGGAGCCGGGCAAGAAGGATTTGGCCACGACCGAGCTATTCAAGATGCAAGAGTTTATTTGCCGGATGCCAATCTGGGTTGTTGTGCCAAGCATGATCCAAAGGGTCGAATCCCCGCCGCTGCTCGCCAAGAGAAGAGAATGTCAAGTGTTGATGCCACCCAAGGGCCGGACAAGGCACCCCTTGTTCCCATTTTCCAATCTTGAATCCATTCTTCCATACAAGGGGCGAATGCCTATTCTATTTAACACTCCTTATACGCCACAACCCCAGGGCAACACAATACTTCCTATCCCAACTGTTCAACTCCCTCACACTATCACTTTTCACTCTCCAGGGGAATTGTCATTTACCTTTGAAGTTTCATCATGGGCTTATACTTTATCTATTGGGCCAATTGGCTATACACTTTTACTGCCATGGAAGGGCAGTTACCTTGGTGCTGAAGGGCTTTCCACTATTTTATCCACCTTCTATTCAACTCTATCAACATTCTTGTCTGTCACATTTTCTTCATGGGCCACTCCAAGGGCAAAGAGGAGGATCTCATCCTCTCGCCCTTCATGTTCGTCATATTCTTTGCATCTCATGCATTCTGTTGCATCCATGCATTCATCGCATCCATTCTATTGCATCCACATGCATTTACACTTCTTCTTTCTCGGGTTTCAAAACCTGTATCTTCCCCGCCTTCCGGAATCTCCGGATCCTGCTCTTTGGGCATCGCGCCCCTACACACCCTCAAGCCCGGATCTTATGGGCTTCTTACTGATTCTCCCAGGGCATCGCATCCCTCGGTATCTGCTTCCTCTGGAACCTCCGGATCTTTCACCCCTCTCTTTATCCCTTGGGCATCACGCCCCTTTCCGTCTGCTTCCTCCGGAACCTCCGGATCTTTCTCTTCTCCTTGGGCATCGCGTCCCATGGTGCCTTCCCCCTCTAGAACCGTCGGACTCTCTTTCCTTCCTCCCAGGGCATCGCGTCCTTTCTGATTCTCTTCCTTCGGAACCTCCGGATTCTCCATCTTATTCTCTCTATCTTCTTTCGGGGCATCTCGACCCTTCTGATTCCATTCCTCCGGAACCTCCGGACCCTCCTGATCCTTTTCGTCCACTCTTCCTCGGGCACCGCGTCCCTCGGCATCTTCTTCCTCCGGAACCTCCGGACCATCCATCTTTCTTCCGATTCATCTTTCTACTCTTCCAGGACATCACATCCTTCATTCTCTTCTTCCTTTTTTATCATCTTTTTGCATATTTCTTCTCAGGGCACCGCGTCCCTCGATATTTTATCCCTTTGGAGCCTCCTGATTCTTCCCCTCATGATTCTCCTCCACAACCTCCGGACCCTCCGGATCTGCCTCTTTCCATCTATCAATTTCTTCTTCCGATTCCCCCTAATCCTGGGTCCGACCCAACTTCTTCCACATCCACTGCCTTGGGCATCTGCCCTTTCTCTCACTGCTTTCGAGGCTTTAGTCCTCATTCCTCCTTCTAATTCTCCGCTTCTTCTGTAGACCTTTCATGTGATCAGGGTCTCCACACCTTAGTGAGGGAGTTCTAGCCCTCGCCTCTCTTCTTTTTTTTCCTTATTCGTCTGAGTCTGGTCTTGGCACTACTCCTTCTTGTTAAGCCACTTTCAAACCCTTTGCTTCCAATCCTTTTGATTGCCAAAGAGGACTATCCCACGATGATCAACCTTGCCTCTGACGGCTGCTTCTACAAAGGTTGCAAGGTAACATATTGGCGTAAGTACTCATTTCATGATATCATTATCTCATTGCTTCACGATGATTTTCAAAATAAAATGCTTCTTAACAAGATTAAGAGTGGTGTTTTAGACCTTCATCTTAGGCTTTTGTTTAATTCAATTATTCTGAAAAGAGTCTTTAGGCTTGCTTTTGCAGCACCTTTGGATAAAAAACCCCGCGCTGGGGATTCAACATTCTCTCCCCGCTTGTTAAGAGTAACCCTTAGCTGGGCATTCCACACACTTCACGGCGTCTTTAGCCGGCTCTTTGATAAAACACCGTTGCTATTTTGGCCATGCCATGAGTATATCTGAAAGTCTTTTCTCTTCTTTACTCAGCCGAATGCAGGGGCAAGAGGTTGACGGATGAGATGACCCACCCAGGGTAATCCCCAATACGAGAGGAGTCTCAAATAGGGGCAGTCTTGACCCAAAATCAATATGAGTTTTCATATGAGTTTTCATGATATACATCTCGCCAAAAGGGCTATTATAAAAATCAAGTCAAAATTTCGATAAAAGTAAAATTGTGAATTATGGCATGTCAAGAGTGGCAAAGTCCCCGCAGGGAAAACCCTGATCGTATGCATGTCAAGGGTCTAAAAATCAAAGGCACAAAGCCCCAGCGCAACAGACTACCTCTTTGAGGGGAAATACCTTGGAAGGAATTCAAGTCTCGACATCTCCCATCCTGCATAAAGCTTATCCTCAATTATTCTTCTCTTCTCCCTCTAAGACCGAATGTTTCTCGGGTATGGCCTTGGTAGGAGCACCGTTAATCAAGGGCAGTCAGTTATAGGGTGCCCCCCTTCAATGCACGCTCGGCTTTGGATAATTTTAGCGAAAGGGGAAGGAACGAGGACCCCTAGCCAGTGGTTTAAAAACACCCTTTGATGCTGCATTAATAATGTCTAAACTAAAAAAAAAATCAAAGAAAAAATAAAAAAACTTGAATATTTCTTAAGTCAAAATCCAAAAAAATTTTGAATATTTTCTAAGCCAAAATCCAAAAAAAAATTGAATATTTCCTGACCAAAATCCAACAAAAATTGAATATTTTCAAAATCCATGAAAAAATTCAAATATTTTTCAAAATCCACATAAAAATTCAAATATTTTCAAAACTCATAAAAATTTGCATATTTCAAAATCCAAAAAAAATTTGCATTGTATTTTTCTGATGGTGCTTTTGCAGGAACAACAACTTTACAAGGACCAAGAGCACGGGATGAGTCCTCTCCATTCATTGCCATCTACCTTTTGATTCTTCCCATGTTCACAATTGATTTGCTACGCATTACTCCGATTATTCATCTCCAAATCTTTTTTATCAAATCTTGCTGATCACTCCGCCGATGGGTATTATCAGATATTGGTCATTCAACTCAAAATCTTGATTAGCCAAGTTGTCATCCTCATGACAAACAGCAAACAATGATGTTATGCTATCTATGCTTTAATGATGCTATCAATGTTATTCATGCCTTTCATGCTGTGCACACTTGAATGCTATTCATGATAGGATACATACATGCTATTGATGCTTTGATTCATGCTATGCTTGCTATGCTTAAATGCCTTATTCATTGCTGGTTATCTTTTATATCTTGGCTGATGAATCTTTGAGCGCAGGAAGAAGCTCTTAGTCCCACCGACTGGGCATCAACATTCAAGCCCCACGATGCTTGCACCTCATCTCAGTTCCCCCATGCTTATTGCTCCACCATTCCCCCTGTATGTATTTTACTATATGATACATACGCTACTAGATTATATCAAGGACCTTGTGGCTTTGGTAAATCTGGAATTTGAGTTCCCCTTCATTAAAAACGATGACGATTCTAGAAGCATCTTAATCATACGGATAGGCCGTTGAGCCGTCCAAGACTGGGGACGATGGTTCCCTTTTGTGAGTTGGTACGCGGATAAACGGGCTTCGGCTTAGTATCAGCTCGCGAAATTAGTTTCTTGACCCAGTCTTGGCAGTTTAACAATATTATCATTGATTATCTTATATTTTCATTTGTTTTAATTTTTCCTTTTAAACCCAGCATGCATTCATATAGGACTTTGAATTAACGATGGAAAATCATTCTGATAAGCTGATTTGGAGAGTCAAATTGATCTTAATCTTCCCAGATATGAGATATTCATTGCTGATGGAATCCTCAGTTCGTTTTGTCACTGTTTTGGGTCATTTTCTCGAAAACTCCTTGTTTGGATTTCTATCATCTTATTTCAATCCTTTTCCCTTGATCCACCTTGGCTACAGCACGTCCACATTGGCTGGTAACTGCTCCCCAATGGTGAAACCTACAGGTTTGTGACCTGAGGTACTTCCACCGCGCTGGAAGTTGATTATTCTCCTTCGTGCCTGCGTGCACACTCCCCTCTTATCCAAACATCGTTGATTTCATTGAATTTCCTGGGATTGCTTCATCTCGAGCTTTTGATTTCATTCTCATCAAGTGATGTTGATTGCGTGTCTCATCACACCTTGGCATCTACTTTTCAGTTTGCTCTGCTCCCTTGCAAAGCAGACGCCAAGGCGGGGCAGCTGTAGACACGCCAAAATTGACGTTACTGTGAGTACATCTCATATTACCTTGTAATGCCCCAATTTGACCTTTAAATTACCTTTGTTTGAGTGGTTTTTCTCACTTTTCTTGAATTTCTCCCTTTTCTTTTTTTTCCTATTTTCCTGGATTTTTCTGGATTTTCTGGGCATTTTTCTCTATTTTTATGAATTTTTCAGAAATAACGACTTGAAGAGGGGCGTCATTTTATTTTAAGAAAATTAAAAGAAAATAAAAGAAAATTGACGACACATGCATCAGGCGTCCATTCTTTCAAATTCCCATTTTTCAGGATTTTTCTGAAGCTTTTTCAGAATTTTTTGGAATTAACGACCTATCATAGGACGTTATTTTGATTATCAATAAAATTAAAAATTGAATTAACGACATATAGGAAGGGCGTCACTTTCATTTGAATTTTTTATTATTATTTTTAAACCCTCTTCCAGAGGTGATTTGGTGGCCTTCCGGGTGTCAGAAAAATACGCAAAAATAGTCATTGGAATCAGCACATTGAGATGCACCTCCACCTAAAAGATGGGTAAATAATATTGAGAAATGAAAAATAGCCATATTTTGAATATATTGAATTGACGCCCTTATCTAAGTCGTGTTTCACCTTGTTTCCTGCTCGAACGCAGCTTCCCGTAAGAGTTCCCTGCCCTGTTTGATCAATTTGTTGATTAAGGGAACTTGAGTCCTTGCCGTAATGGACTATTTCCTATTCTTATCCTTCCAATTTAAGATTTGAATCCTTTAAATAGAGCTTCTGCTGCTCTGTTGAAGGGCCCCTTTTTCGATCTTCTTCTTCTTCGTTTTCTTCTTTTGAGTCTTTTTTTTACGCAGGTACCGCTGCTGCTGCTGCTGCCTGGCTAAGGAGGAAGGCTCCTGTGTGTTTAATGCTTCCACCTCTTAGAGTCTTTCTCACTATCGAGTACTAAAGCCAAAGGAGCCAAAGAGCAGATTTTTCTATCTCCTTTCTCTTTTGTTTTGTTTTATTGCTTAGTTCACATACGCATGCATCATTCCATCCTTCTACTGTTCATCCTATATTCTCAACTACGTTGAGATTCCTTCACAGTGCAACTCTTGCACTCTTCCTATTCTTTTTGCATCATTCACCATATCACTCCCATACCCTTTTGCATAGGGGTTTAAGGGCTAACACCCATAAGGTGTGTTCTAATCCATAGTTTTCATGTTTATATTTATATTGTGGGTTTGATACTACACCTTGGTTCTAATTCCACTTTATTGGTGTTGTCTTTGATTCTTTTGCAAGGGTAATCAAGCTATAAGAAGAACTCTCTTCATCGGCCGGTCGATTGGAAGAGAAGGAAGCACTCACATCACCCGTATTTTATGGTATTTTCACGATCCCTCCTCCTTTACATTATTGTTTATATTCTTTGAGGCCCTCGCGTCTCTGGCGATCACGTTTCCTATTCGCACCTCGTGCTATTTCATGCTTACATATTCATTATTTTTATTTATTGATTAAGTGGATTTTCTTTAAATAGAATCTACAAATCTATCTGAAGCGTTCCATTGGGATTTATCCTCTGGAATGTCATATAGACTAAGTGCAAAAAGTATCCACAAATTAGGATCAATAGAAATAACATAGTCTCTAAAGAGGGGCGATCTCACGCTGATCCTGAGCTGGAGAAGATAATCACCGAACAGTGAACTGCAAAGAAGGGAAACTGATCAGGGGGCCCAGGGGATGATTCCCTGGGGAAAACCCTCCGATGCCTAAGTCAACAGAGCAGTGGTGGAAGCTATGAAGGGAGGGAAAAGGAGATGCATGAGATCCCTCTCCACCAAGGTGGTGAAGTGGTTCCTGCTCAGAGGGTGTAGGCGTGTGTTGGCTTTACCTTTCGCCGGAGGGATTCCCAAGTTTAAATAGTGCGCCAGCCTTATGAGTCCCGTAAGCTGAGGAGTTTCAGGCGGGGGTTACGTCCTCGACGTGGGCTCTTTACGTCCTCATCGTGGGCTCTTTATAGCCTTGAGGGTTCGTGGGTTCCCTTATCATCGTAACTCCTACTCAGAAAGGCCTCTCAACGGCAGCGTGGATAAGCAATCCATCGTTCGACCCAAGCTTGAAGAGTGCCAGCCCTGTCCCAGGCGATAGGCATAGCTCGGCTGAGAGTCGGTCGGAGTGGGCGCTGAGCGCTAGCCTTTATCCCAATGAGGGGATAGATCGGGCGTGGGTTTTCTTCTGACCAGACCGATGCTCGGCCTTCTGAGCCTAATGGCCGCCTAGGAAGTACTTGAATCCGAGTGAACTTATTGGGCTTTTATGCTAAGTGGGCCCGGCGGGGCGGTCACTTAGATGAGCTAAGCCTCGTTTGGTCTTGCTGGGCCTAGTTCGGCCTGCTCTTAAAGGTGCTACAAAAATTCCCCTCTCCACTTGTCCCCCTTCTACTCCCAAGCTTAGGCAGGCTCGGAGAGTAGCCGTTAGGGTTTTGGACCAACGTGGCTCGGGTGGGCGAAATCTGGCGGTGCTAAGAAGCCACATGTCGTAGTCACCTTGGCCCGTAATAATGATAATCCTGACGGATTTGAAATGAAGGGGACCCCCTTTCTCGGAGGTCGGAACGACACGCCGCCTCCCGCGTGGGGATATAAGCGTTGTGCGCTTGCTATCGTTCCATACTCCCTCAGCTTTAGGGTTTTGCCATCATTCATACTTGTTTTTTTGGGCTCTCTGATGCGCAGTGGGGATACGGTAGGAGAGCGGAGACTCGCAGCAGCGTTTGCAGAGTTGGCGGAGATAATCGCGGAGGCGGTCCGACAGCTTCCCCTTCCTCTAGAGTCTTCAGAGTCTCAGGAGCCTTCCTCTTCAAGATCCTCTTCAGATTTCATGGCGGACCAGCGTGTGGAGGTCAAAGAGTGGGAGGGTGAGCCAGAGGCGAGGGCGATGGTGATACCGCCGGCTCCGAACTGCAGCGAGCTGGGGGAGGCGGAGGTGAAACGGCTGGAGCACCAGTTTCACCTGCCCTATCAGTTTTACTTCGTCGCGGCCATTCCGAACGAGACAAGCTTGGATTCTCGTACGGGCCATTTCTGCTCCTTCCTTCTATCGTGGAACGGTGGGTTCCGTCTTCCCTTTGAGCCTTTTGTTCTTAAGCTTCTCAATTTCTTCCAGTTGGCTCCCACACAGTTGGTAGCCAACTCTTATATTCTCCTCTCCACTTTCCGTATTCTCTACCTCCAATGCGGGATTTTTCCTTCCTTGGACCTCTTTCATTACTTTTTTGAGTTGAAGGGTCATTCTTTGGCTGGGAAGGGCTTCTATTTCATCCAGGCGAGGCGGAACAGGAGCTGTGTCTCCTTAGCCGCGAAGGACTCTTCTCACAAGGGGTGGAAGACTCAGTTCTTATGGGTGGGGATTTTTTCTGTAGAGGAGTCTTGGAGGTGTCCTGTAATCCCCAACTTTCACCCGAACATTCCTCTGAGACAAGAGGAGTTCTCTCCGGATGTGGAGAAAAATGCGGCCCTTCTGATGAAGCATCGCCAATCTACGGAGGAGCTGGTGACGCCGGAGAACATTGAGCGATGCCTTCTCTAGCGGCTACGGCCGACAGGTAAGCGCACCACGGATCGGATTTCTCATCGTGTGACGCAACCACTTTTCTTTTCCTGATCATATCTTCTTATGCCCAGACGTCAGGTGGCTAGCTGAGGAGGAGGAGCCTGCGACCGAGCGGGATGCGATTGACCTAGGCGACGATTCGGCTGTCGAAGAGTCGCGAGCTTCCGAGGGTCGCTCCCGAGCCCGAGATAGGGGCAAGGGGGTGGCCCAGGAATGGTCTTCTAGGCCGCGGGGATCCAAGCACAAGGATCCCGTGGAGGGGATGATACGGGGCGCTGTGAAGGCCAAGAAGGTCGGGGGCATCTCCGCGGTCGAAGGTGGCTCTGGCTCTGCTCTCCCCTATGCCGAGCGTGATAGGGCCGACCCTATTAGGCCAGCTCTCCCATCCACCGAGCAAGAGGGGGCCGAGGAGGCCAGGGCCGCTTCTGCGGTTGGCGGCGGTGATGGCCCGGCTCTCCCCTCTACAGGAGTCTAGGGGGGCAGGGCTAAAGTGGGTGACACTAGGACTGCGGCTGAGACTGGAGCGTCGGGCGAGGCAGGTGGCGCTCCGGGTGGCGACATCGGGACCGAACCGGTCGAGGTCGGGGGGTCGCAAGGAGAGGTGACGTAGCCCCAACCGACCGAGGCAAGAGGGGTGGATGAAGCCGCAGCTCGATCCGGGCCGGCTGGCTGGGCTCCCGCGGAGATGCCGCTTGGGGGGGGTGGGGGGGCTATTCTGGCGGCCCTGGAAGGGATGGGCATCCAGGGCCCTCTGTATCAGAGGTGTCGCAGCATAGCTGTGAAGGTGGTGAGGGGAGGAGACAAGCAATGCTCCCCACCTGCGGCCCTTGAGATGGTTATGGAGGGTGGCCTGGTCCTGGCCCAGATAGGGGCCTCTCTGGTTGAAGCTTACGCTCGGTTGGAGCTAGAACGAGCGAACCTTGCCTGGACCCTTGGTGCGTCTGACAGGAAGGTAGCTCGGCTCACTGAGGAGCATGATGGGCTTCGGCAGGAGCTTTCCTCGGCTAGAGAGCTGGCGAGGGCGAGCCAAGCTGAGGCCCAAACGCTGTCCGAACAACTAGCTCGGGCCCGCGAGTCACTCGAGAGGATTAGCTGGCTTCTGGAGGAGGAGTGCGTGGCCCGTGCCGAGCTAGATGGCCAGTGGGAGGCCGAGCGCACCGAGCTATTAAGCCGAGCGGAGGAAGCCATGCATCTTCGATTAGAGGCCGAGGCTGATCGGGCCGAGGCGGAGAAGCAGATAGCCGAGGCAGAGTGGAGGTTGGCCGAGGCGGAGCAGGAGAAGGCCGAGCTTGCCAGTAGGGTGGGATCGGACGGGGCGGAGGCACTAGAGCAATACAAAGGCTCGGAGGCCTACCCGGTTGACCTTTAGGAGGCTGCCCTCCCCTACTACGAGTTAGCGCTTCGCCGAGGGATCCGCAAGGGGTTCAAGCAAGGCTACGGTCGGGCCACCTCCTACGCGGAGGAGCAAGCGTCCGGGACAATTGATTTCTCGTCCGGGCAGTGCCACGACTCGGATTCGGCATCCTCCACTTCCTCTAGTTTGGCATTGGGGGAAGAAGGGGACTAGGGGGATTCGTCTTCATCCGAGGGGTCGCCAACTCCAGATGCCTCGGGAGGGCGCGTGACCCTGACAGTTTCCGCACAGGTGGGGTCAGTGCCAAGGTCGGCCGTCGCCGAGGATGTTGGGGGCAGACCATCTGAGCCTTCAACTTCCGAGCCTCAGGATGGGCCAGGGGCCTGATGTATCTTTTTTTCTTTTCCTCCTTGTACGTTTTTTCCTTTTTTGAAGAGAAACCTCTCTTTTTTGTGTAAAGGAAGGTCAAAAACGTAAGGCAGTAGCGTTATGATAAAGACTTGACTATTTTTTACCGCCATTGCTATAGTTTGTCCAGCGTATCCGTAGTAGTTAGAAAGTGCCGATATTTTCTGCGTGGATCTCGCATAATGGTTGGGCGGGCGTCTGACAGTGTGTCTTTCCATTTTCTCATGCTTTAAATGCCCGGCCGCTTCGTGTGTCCCTTTGGGATGGAACCGAGGAGTCTGAGGTGACCGTTCGTAGGGAGAGGTCCCTTTAGTGTGTTTTCGAGGGGAGAATCATTTCAGGCAAGTAGCCTCCCTTCGCCTATAAAAGGTCTAAAGGGCGTCTCTTCCTCTCCATCGCTTAGGATTTTCTCTGACAGTCTTTCCTCCTTCCTTCTTCACGAAGCGTTGTACTGTCAAATTTGGAGCATGGAAAACGCTCTGGAAGATGATGATGCAGGTGGCGGTAGGAGGGAAACTTTGTTGTTTCGCTCTGGAAGAGGGTTCATCAGTCGGCGGTCGCTCGCCAAGAGGGTTCGTCATGCCGGAGCATGTCGCACTCCCATCCCTGACCTGCCGACGCCATTCAGAGGGGACGAGGGAGCCAACAAAGCTCCCTCCTTTCCGGGCCTTCCCCTGCCTCCTCGTCCATCTCTGCCATTTTATCTTTCTCCCTCCCCGTTCACTCTTCGAAGGGTGCCTGCACTCTCTGCCTTCCAAAGAGTTCGCAGGGAGGAGGCCTTCACTTGTATTCCTTCCTCTCTTCTTCATCTACCCTGTGCAACTTGGAAGGTAGCCTTCCTCTTCCTAATCCCTCTGTCACCTTTGTTCCGAGTTTCCCGAGCCAACGGGGTCGACTATCCTTTATCCGAGTCAGTTTCTGCACGAGGCAGAGTCAATGGCTAGACGCAGGGAGGTTAACCGAGTCAGCCGAGTGATGGGCTCGTACGGCGACGCCAGATGGATTTTTGCTTTTTTGACATGTATTGTATTGGCTTTTCCATTCTAATGTATAAGCAAGTTGTTTGAATAAAAGAGGAAGGAAATTTTTGTTTTATTTCATACTGCTTATACGACTGAAGTATTCAGAAGTAGAACTTGCATAGTGTAGTCACGTTTCACGTCCGAGGGATGGGTTCTCCTTCCATAGTAGATAACTGATACGCTCCCTTCCCAAGCGTCTCGACCACCCGGTAGGGGCCTTCCCAATTAGGGGATAGCTTGCCCGCCGCCTCAAGTGGTCGAGAGGCTTCGACTTTTCTGAGAACGAAGTCTCCCGGTTGGAAGTGTCTGTCTCAGACTTTGGCATTGTAGTATCTGGTGAGGCGGCGTTGATATTCCGTTGCTTGGATACTGGCAATCTCGCGGACTTCATCTGCTAGGTCGAGGTTTTCGAGCAGTTTCTGGTCGTTTGCCTCGGGCGAGAAGCAGATAACTCGGAGGGAGGGATTGCCAATCTCCAACGGGATCACGACCTTGGTGCCATATACCAGCTGAAAGGGACTCTCACCGGTTGCCGTTCTGGGAGTCGTTCTGTGCGACCAAAGTACGTTCGGTAATTCCTCAAGCTAGCTACCCTTGGCTTTGATGAGCCTAGTCTTGATGCCTTTTAATATAGTCTTATTGGCATTTTCGATCAGCCCGTTAGTCTGAGTGTGGGCGACCGAAGTGAAGTGATTGTGAATATTAAGGTCGACACATCTGTCTCATAAATAACGAGAATCAAATTGTCGACCATTATCACTCACTATCACCCGGGGGATGCCGTAGTGACAGATGATCGATTTCCAGATGAAACTCCACACGACTGTCTCGGTGATCCTAGCTATAGCTTCGGCCTCAATCCACTTGGTGAAGTAGTCGATAGTGATGATCACGAACTTCTTCTGGGCCTGAGCTGTAGGGAACGGCCCAAGGATGTCGATCCCCCACCGAGTGAAAGGATAAGGCTCAGCTAGGGTGATGAGCTCCGCTGCCAGCTGATGGACCAAGTGGTCAAATCGCTGGCATCGGTCACACTATTGTACGTAGGTCGAGCAGTCGCGTTGCAGAGTAGGCCACCAGTAACCCTACTGAAGCAAGATCCTGGCGAGTGACCTTCCCCCTTGATGCGCTCCACACAGGCCTTCATGAACCTCTTGGATCGCTCGATCGGCTTCGTCAGTACTGATGCACTTCAGGAGGGGACCGGAGATGGATCTACAGTATAAAGGGCCGTCCAGAATGACGAATCACCGAACTTGGTATTTCAATCTCCGGGCTTCCTGAGGGTCGGGAGGCTCCTGAGAGTCTTGGAGCCACGATAGGTAGGGGGCCCGCCAGTCGCTTGGAGGGGCCGAGTCAACAGCCATGAGCTCCGAATCAATGCTCGGTCGCTCTAGCTCTTCGAGAAGGATCGATCGAGTACCTTCGGGGTCAAGAAAGGAGGCCAGCTGAGAGAGGGCATCCGCGCGGAAGTTTTCCTCTCGAGCTATTCGAACTACCTCAAAACCCTCGAACTGTTGTGCCACGGTTCTGACCAGCTGGAGGTATTTGACCATCGGTTCTTCCCAAGCTTCGTAATTGCCGTTGACCTGGATAGCGACCAGTTGGGAGTCAGTGTGGATTCTGACTCGCTCAGCCCCCAACCGCCCGGCCATGCGGGCTCCCGAGATAAGAGCTTCATACTCAGAGGTGTTGTTGGATGCCTGGAAGTTGTGTTGTGCCCATGTGATTTTGATGATGGTTTTAATGCTGTAATGGTGGTTTTGATGATTGGCCTTTGAAGTGAGTTATTCACTGTGAGTCATCTTGTGTGAATTCACTGTGAGTCATCTTGTGTGAGTCTTCATGCTAGTATTCACTTTCTGATCATAATACAATTCTTCATATGTTCTGATATGGCATTGCATAATTGATTATGTTCAGTCATGTTACTGTTGTTCTTAAGACTACAGTTTATACTGCAGCGTCGACCCATCGAACTGCAGCGTCGACGCTGCAAAGGCTCTTCAGAGGTAGCAGTAAGAAATAGTTGATCTGCTGCGTCCACACTGCTTGGGCAATGCGTTGACGCTAGGTGCCTCCTTAACGGTCCTCTTTCAAAGACTGTACAGCGTAAAGTCCACACTGTAGTGCGTCAACGCCTTGAGCTGATGCGTCGACTCATCAGTTCAGGTTCTTCAAGTCTCTTCATTAGACTGTGGCAAAGTCTATACAGTGGTCTGTGTAGCCTGTTTGATTATTGAAGTTTGTACAGCCAATGCACTTAACTCAAGTCCATACACTGGAAGCTCTTCATTTGATTGAATCTATATATCCACAGTGGAACATCAAGTCCATACATTCGTTTCCTTGGACAAAGTCTATACATTGTGGCATTGAACTTTCAAGTCTGAACACTGGTTTTCATGAGAAGTCTATACAGACCACATCGTCTTAAAGAGCGTCTCAAGCTGAAGTCTATACATTGGTCTTAATATCCTAAGTCTATACACTTGATTGTGAGACCTTCAACTCTGTACACTGCTTGAGCCTCAAAGTCTGTACAGCCGTGTGCATTGGACTCCAAGTCTATACATCCTTCAGCTGGAACTGTGCAAGTCTGTACATCGTTGTTTGCCAAAGTCTAGACATTGGCATCTATTCCTACATTGCATTTCCAAGTCTGCACATTGGGTTCTTTACCTACGTTCAGCTCTGAAAGTATGTACATCAGGAACTTTACCGTCGTTGCCTTGCCAAAGTACATACACTGAACTATTCTTCATAGTCTGTATAGCATGTCTGTCTTCATGGGTCGTGTGCCTTTAGTGCGTTGACGCACTTGGCTGACTGCGTAGACGCACACCTTTCTGTCTTTCTCACTGCGTCGACGCTGACACTGGATGCGTTGACGCATTGGCCTGTTGCCAAGGGCGTGAGCATCTCGCCTGAGGAGCTGAGGCGACGCTGCACGATGGAAGCGTTGACGCCTTGTGCTGATGTTCAAAGGTCTGTTGATCAACATCAAGTCTGTACAGCATGAAGTCTGTACATTGGTTTTGTCTTGAACAGAATGCCTAAGTCTATGCATTGCTGAATGTTATTCAAGTCTGAACAGCGGATGTCTTCATGTGTGAAGTCTATACAATGCATGCTCACATAACTAACTCTATACACTCGATTGTTAGATCTTCAACTATATACATTGATTGAGTCTATACACTGAGATCTCATGAAGAGTTGCAAGTCTATACACTCGTTGTTAGAGGCCTAGACTGCTAAGTCTATACACTCCCTCACTCTGTACACACTTGCTATATTGATCTCTGAAGTCTATACAATGCTTTGCGTTAACAGAGTCTGTACAGGGTGTTCAAATTTAAACTGATGAATTATTCAATGCTATGTCTGATAGGGATTCTTACCGAGATTGATGACCTGGCTCGTGATCCCAGGAGGATGAGGTATGAAGATGCTGACACGTGGATGAAGCTGCCTCGGTTCTAGCAAATTCCTTGGGCGGGAAAACGTGGAAGCCACGCGCCCAGGAGCTGCTGCTGCTGCTGCTATATATATGAGCTTTCTTCCACTAAAGAAGGCTGATCGATAGAAAAAGAGCAAAGTCTATAAATCGAGTCAGAAAGCAGCAGAGAGTATTCGATCCAGTGAGAAGAGAAGAAGAAGAAAGAGAAGAGTGGCAGAGTGAGAGAAGCAGCAGAAGTAAAAAGAGAAAGAGAGAGAGCTCGCGAGTGAGAGAAGGAAGCAGAGAAGAAAAGGAAGAGAAAGAAGAAGAGAGAACGAGAGATGGGAAGCTTCATCTGAAGACTTGTTCCTACTGGACCGTGGATCAGATCCAGGTCAGTCAGCTCCATTGAGAGCCATATCTATGTTTTCATCTGTTACAGCTTTCTGATTGCTGTGTTATTTTCCTTTATTGTTTTCCTTTGTTTTCTGATTATCTTTGTTCTTCCGATTGCCCTGTTGGGGATCGGGTTCCTCCTGTTGGTTCAGGAGAAGGGAGATCTGATCTCCGGGTTGCAAGTGACAGGTTGTCACTTGTGGGTTGCCCTCTGGTTAGAGGAAGGGAGGCTAGTCCTCCGGTTCTGGGCTTGTGGTTGCAAGTCCAGTGGTCCCTCCTGGTCTGAAGGAAGAGAGGTCTTCGACCTCTAGTTTCCAAGTGGCTGGGAGTCACTTGGGTGTCCCTCCGGTTGGGAGGAAGAGGGGAGGTTGTTCCCCTGGTCAAGCTGTGTGGCAGCAACTGTTTGCAGACTGAGTCTGCTTGGTTCTAGCATTTGCTAGTGAAGCCTCACTCCGGTTGGGAGTGAGGGTTGGATGTCGGTCTGTGGACCGAACCACCTAAAAATCTCTTGTGCAGTGGTTTGATTGTTTGCTTTGCTTCCGCTAGATGCTTGAATAGGCGCGCTCCAAGTGTTTGTGTTTGAGTTGAATCGAATTGGTTCTATACTGTGTCTATCTCTAGCATCCAAGTTTTTATTTGGGCATAATTTGTAGAGGGATACATTCACCCCCCCTCTGTATCCGGGCCTAGCACCCTAACAGTTGGTATCGGAGCGGTGTCTGCATACAAGGTCCAGCGACCTGCAGATTCGATCTTGTAGTCTTAGGTGTTAATTTGTTTTTAGTGCATCAATATTTCTGTTGCATTGAATCTATCTGCTATCTGTTTCAATGGCTTGTCCACCCGTCTTTAGTGGTTCTGATTTCAACCAGTGGCACAGTGCTTTACGTGCTTATGTTAAATCTGTTCATCCAGACCTGTGGAAAGTGATTTCACATGGTCCTCATAAATTACCAAAGAAAAGGTCCAAATGGACTGACAGCCACGAATCAATGTATGAGGAGAATCAGACAGCTATAAATCTGATGAAAACAGCCACTGACAAAGCCTTTCACTCATGTTTCCTTGATTGCAGATCTGCAAGGGATATGTTGGAGATGATGAAGAGAGCCGGGAAAGGAAATCAAACAAGCTGCATGATGGCCAACAGAAGCGATCAAGGCAGCAATCAAACTGAAGAAGATGATGATGATGAGGTAAATCTCTTCGAGAATTTCTCTCTAGAAGATTGGGAGAATGCATATGCTAAATTATTTGAATCTCATGAACTGTTAAGAAAACAGTATAAAAAATTGAAGAAGGGTACTGGTTTAGATAGTTCAAGCTCTCCTTGTAGAAATTGTGTTGAATTGAAAAATATTCATGATGCTTGTATGTCTGACTTTCAAATACTGAAGAAATAAGTTTCATTATTGAAAACTGAAAATCAAGATCATATAAATGTGATATCTGAACTCAAAGAAAAATTGAACTCAGATAATGATAATCAGACTGTTGTTAACTATCATGACCAGTATGAAAAATTGCTGAAAAACTTTGAAAGTGTAAACTCAGATTTAAACAAGCTGAAATCTGAAAATGATTCTCTGAGAATATCTACTAATAAAAATGATAAAAAATCTGAGAAACTTGAGCAGGAGAAGAACTTGTTTGCTGAAAAACTTGAAGCCATCAAATCTGTGAATGTGGAATTACAGAAAAACATTGAAAAGAAGGAAAAAGATTTGAAGGAATTCAAGGCTGGAAGAAAATTTGAAACTAACTCAGATGATCAGATCTTGATAAATGAGTTAATTCAAAATGACAAGCTTAAGGAAGAAAATGAGAAATTAAAAATGCTAAACTCCACTATGTCAGAGAGACTTCTAGTTTTGGAAAGAGGAAAAACTGTTTGTATTGAAGATTCTGATAAACTGAGCAATCTGGAAAATGAAATTGAGAAGTATAAAACTGCTAACAAAGTTTTGAATGAAGCTATGAACTGCAGTGAGCAAGAGATTGCCAGTTATGAGTTACACATTTTCTCACTAGAAAATGAAATTCAAGACTTAAAAAACTCTTTGTCTCAATTTGTTTGTGGGCAAGATAATCTGAACAAATTGCTAGGAACAAAAGTAAATGTCAAAAAGGAAGGGTTGGGCTACAATAATTTAAATAAAAAGGCTTTGCAGAACAAAGTAATGACATCCTTTGTAAATGCTTCAAACGTAGCCACAACATCAAAAGACAAACAGCCCATTGTTCAGAAAATACTGGGAACAAAGATTAATTTTAAGAAAGAAGGACTGGGTTACAGTCCAGTCATGAGGAAGGCTGATGGAGCCAACCTGAAAACTGTCTTTGCTAAATCCTCTGAACAGGAGAAGCCTTTTACTTCATCTCCACCTCGGTACAAGGCTAAGAAAACAGAAAAACAAAATAAAAATCATATAACATCAAAAATTTAAAGGAACAATCTGCATGCTAAAAACTCATCAGATAAATGCCATGTTTTTAAGAAATCAAATGGCTCATGTCATTATTGTGGTAAGTATGGACATCTTATGAGTAACTGTTTTGTGATGAAAAAGGATGACAAAAAGCATGCTAGAAAATCTGTGTCTGGTCAGAAAAAGAGTGTCACAAGTTCTAATTGTGATAAAGTAGGACACACTACTGCTCATTGCTGGTTTGCAAGTAGTAAGGAAAAATCATGTTCATATCATACAAAACACTTTGCAAATCAGCATGTCGTTAACAAGAACAAATCTGTTTCAAAGAACCAGCACATCATATGTTTTAATTGCAACAAAATTGGTCACAATACCTCTGAATGCTGGTCAGGTTCTTTTAGAAGAAAGTCCCCTTTCTGCTCTCACTGTGGAAAGCATGGCCATAGTTCCATTGATTGTTGGCATGCTCAGGGTAGAAAATTCAATTCTAAAACTGTTAAATTCCCTGCAAGTACAAATGCTCTCAGAAAGAACAAAGTTGTTTTCAAAATGAAAAACTTTGAATGTTTTGATTATGGAAAACAGTTTGGTCATACAAATAGCAGAAATTTCCATGCTAATGCACATACAATTCATGTTCATAATGATGTGCATAAAGAAAACCTAAATCCTGTTTTCTCATGCTATAACTGTGGAAAGCCAGGTCACAGGGCTGCAACCTGTTGGCTGGCAGGACATCAAAACCAAACTGGTCTTGGCAAACAGAATGTTTATTCTGTTAACAAGGAGTCTCATGTATATGCACATAGAGTTCATGCTAACAAGAATGTGTATAAATCAGATCTGAAAACTGCTGCTCCTTGCTATCAAGTTAAAAATATGCTGAGAAAACCTGCTAGAAGTGATACTGTCATGTCAGGACCCAAGACTTCTTGGGTACCTGTTTCTGCAAAATAACGTTGCTATGCGGGTGTGCCTTCGGACTGGAATAAAAGGGGTAATGATCCAAGGCACTCAAGAATGAATAACCGCATTCTCACACTGTTCAGGTAAACTCTCTACATTTCATGTTTTGAAATTCATCCAGTGCATGCATGCTAAATCTGTTCTTGCATATCCATTCATCATCTGCCAGTTACATTTGAGTGTTCTGTGCAAATTTGAGTTTAAAGGGGTGGTCTGTATCTGATGCATACATAGGCTAATTTCAATTGCTTGATAATTATGTTATGCATAGACTCTGAAAACAAATTGCATTTCGAATTTTCTGAAAAATCTGAACTGCATATGAGTGTGACTTGAAACTTGTGTGTTGCAATAGCTCACTGAAATTCTGAATTGCATATAGGACTGCATGTTGAATAATTATGCATGACCTCAATGGTATATAAATGGTAAGGTACCAAAAGGCAGGGAGGTCTATCTGGATGTTCTTACTATGTGTGAGGTGGTCTTTTAGACCAAGTGCTCCGCCTAGTACCATGGGTCACTTTACTGATAGGACAGTCTGATTGTGCACAAGTCACAATATCATTTGGAATCATATGTTCAGTTTTCAGTGCAAACATTGCATGTTTTCAGGGGGAGTTAGTTGCATATCCTTGCATAGCATTCAATGTTGAGTCTTTGCATGTCCCTGCATACATATAGTGCATTACATTTCCTTATATTGAAAATGCCAAAAAGAGAGTTTGAATGCATATTGTAAGGGGGAGTCAATGCATTGCATATAGGTTGTCAAATGCATACATGTGTCAGAACTCATTGCATATCCCTTCTTACTGATTTTGTTGACAAACCTTAATCATATTCTGAAAACTTTGAGCTTCACAATCTCTCTTAACAATTGGTATTTCTCCTATCAATTGGTATCATTTGGGTTCAAAATTCTATCAGTCCTTCATGAAGATTTCAATGGGCTATCTCGATCATAAATCTGAAAACTCTTTGAACTAGAAATCTTCTATTATACATTTTTATGAATGACTGAAATAACTCATGTGGTTTAAGTTTAATGTATTCAATGAGTTTGACTTTAAAATCTCTTAAAAATATCTGAAGCATGTTTAATAAACATTAACCATCTGTTTCATGCTGTGTCTTGAAAACTTCTGAAATCTGCACTTTTGAATACATGACTTCAACTGATTAAGTACATGAAACTATTATTGATTTGAAGCAAATGAATTTTTTTCTGAAATATCTAAAGGGTAATATCTGTCAGAGCAATGACATTGGTCACTGAGAAACACATGTCCAAAGGACTGTGTCATGAGGTGCCTTAGTTAACTCTGATTAAGAATTCATTGAAATTCAGGCAGAGCAATGGCATGCACACTGAGAAATACAACTCACTCATCAAGAAATGATTTGGAGTGTGTCATGATGTGTAAATGCTATCTCTGTTCATATATAGCATGACAGTTAGTCACACTAAGTGCTTAGGGATATTGGCCTCTGATCAAGGTATATCCTCTAGTTACAAGGTGTGCACTGAACTAGACTGCTCGTAAAATTTGTAGCATGAAAATTGTTGAACAAATTGAAATATCTGAATATTGATGCTAAAATCAAATTGCTACAACCCTAGATAAAATAATATGACTTCATAATTACTTAATCACAATACTAGTGCATGTAATTCTGAAAGAAGTCAATAAATTTGATTGTGTAAGACAAAGGGAGGACAATCAAGATAAATATGAGGGCTTGGTTCATTTTTATTAAAACATGGTTTTAGATATCAATACAGAATTTTATTGATAAACTCTGCATACATCATGTTTAAACCATGCTGTTCAAAAGGCTCATTCATAATTCCCTATAATGGAAGACTTTGAAAAATTATGTTTTGGATTTATGAGATTGATATCTCCTTGAAAATCTTACTGAATTATTTCTGTTTGGAGCTTATTTGTAAATCTGATTATTTGAACCTTTCTGCTCACCTTCCTTAGGTCATTGACCTGAACTTCTCCTTGTTTGCCCCTGTGGTCTCCTTCTCATCTATCTCATAAGATTCCACTTATTGAGGGGGAGCTTCCATGTCATATGCATCATGCTGCATAGAAACTCTTAAAGGGGGAGCATTGTGTTCTTGCATTCATATTTCTAGGGGGAGCTCTTGCATTTTGGTATCTCTTTCTGCAAGTATCAAAGGGGAGATTTTCATTCAATCATTGCATGCTGGCTTCTTTTGATCATCTCTAACTAATGACTTTTTGCTAAAACTCTTAAAGGGGGAGAATCTTGTTCTTGCAAGGGGGAGAAATTGACTGAATTTTTATACATGCTTTAATTTCCCAAACTATTTTCTTTTTGATGAAGTCAAAGGGGGAGAATAGTTTGAGTCATCAGACTGACTCACTGCATCATGTTGAAATAGTTTGAGTCATCAGACTGACTCACTGCATCATGTTGCCATCATCAAAAAGGGGGAGATTGTTCTGCCCATGTGATTTTGATGATGGTTTTAATACTGTAATGGTGGTTTTGATGATTGGCCTTTAAAGTGAGTTATTCACTGTGAGTCATCTTGTGTGAATTCACTGTGAGTCATCTTGTGTGAGTCTTCATGCTAGTATTCACTTTCTGATCATAATGCAATTCTTCATATGTTCTGATATGGCATTGCATAATTGATTATGTTCAGTCATGTTACTGTTGTTCTTAAGACTGCAGTTTATACTGCAGCGTCGACCCATCGAACTGCAGCGTCGACGCTGCAAAGGCTCTTCAGAGGTAGCAGTAAGAAATAGTTGATCTGCTGCGTCCACGCTGCTTGGGCAATGCGTTGACGCTAGGTGCCTCCTTAACGGTCCTCTTTCAAAGACTGTACAGCGTAAAGTCCACACTGTAGTGCATCAACGCCTTGAGCTGATGCGTCGACTCATCAGTTCAGGTTCTTCAAGTCTCTTCATTAGACTGTGGCAAAGTCTATACAGTGGTCTGTGCAGCCTGTTTGATTATTGAAGTCTGTACAGCCAATGCACTTAACTCAAGTCCATACACTGGAAGCTCTTCATTTGATTGAATCTATATATCCACAGTGGATCATCAAGTCCATACATTCGTTTCCTTGGACAAAGTATATACATTGTGGCATTGAACTTTCAAGTCTGAACACTGGTTTTCATGAGAAGTCTATACAGACCTCATCATCTTAAAGAGCGTCTCAAGCTGAAGTCTATACATTGGTCTTAATATCCTAAGTCTATACACTTGATTGTGAGACCTTCAACTCTGTACACTGCTTGAGCCTCAAAGTCTGTACAGCCGTGTGCATTGGACTCCAAGTCTATACATCCTTCAGCTGGAACTGTGCAAGTCTATACATCGTTGTTTGCCAAAGTCTAGACATTGGCATCTATTCCTACGTTGCATTTCCAAGTCTGCACATTGGGTTCTTTACCTACGTTCAGCTCTGAAAGTATGTACATCAGGAACTTTACCGTCGTTGCCTTGCCAAAGTACATACACTGAACTATTCTTCATAGTCTGTATAGCCTGTCTGTCTTCATGGGTCGTGTGCCTTTAGTGCGTTGACGCACTTGGCTGACTGCGTAGACGCACACCTTTCTATCTTGCTCACTGCGTCGACGCTGACACTGGATGCGTTGACGCATTGGCCTGTTGCCAAGGGCGTGAGCATCTCGCCTGAGGAGCTGAGGCGACGCTACACGATGGAAGCGTTGACGCCTTGTGCTGATGTTCAAAGGTCTGTTGATCAACATCAAGTCTGTACAGCATGAAGTCTGTACATTGGTTTTGTCTTGAACAGAATGCCTAAGTCTATGCATTGCTGAATGTTATTCAAGTCTGAACAGCGGATGTCTTCATGTGTGAAGTCTATACAATGCATGCTCACATAACTAACTCTATACACTCGATTGTTAGATCTTCAACTATATACATTGATTGAGTCTATACACTGAGATCTCATGAAGAGTTGCAAGTCTATACACTCGTTGTTAGAGGCCTAGACTGCTAAGTCTATACACTCCCTCACTCTGTACACACTTGCTATATTGATCTCTGAAGTCTATACAATGCTTTGCGTTAACAGAGTCTGTACAGGGTGTTCAAACTTAAACTGATGAATTATTCAATGCTATGTTTGACAGGGATTCTTACCGAGATTGATGACCTGGCTCGTGATCCCAGGAGGACGAGGTATGAAGATGCTGACACGTGGATGAAGCTACCTCGGTTCTAGCAAATTCCTTGGGCGGGAAAACGTGGAAGCCACGCGCCCAGGAGCTGCTGCTGCTGCTATATATATATGAGCTTTCTTCCACTAAAGAAGGCTGATCGATAGAAAAAGAGCAAAGTCTATACATCGAGTCAGAAAGTAGCAGAGAGTATTCGATCCAGTGAGAAGAGAAGAAGAAGAAAAAGAAGAGTGGCAGAGTGAGAGAAGCAGCAGAAGTAAAAAGAGAAAGAGAGAGAGCTCGCGAGTAAGAGAAGGAAGCAGAGAAGAAAAGGAAGAGAAAGAAGAAGAGAGAACGAGAGATGGGAAGCTTCATCTGAAGACTTGTTCCTACTGGACCGTGGATCAGATCCAGGCCAGTCAGCTCCATTGAGAGCCATATCTGTGTTTTCATCTGTTACAGCTTTCTGATTGCTGTGTTATTTTCCTTTATTGTTTTCCTTTGTTTTCTGATTATCTTTGTTCTTCCGATTGCCCTATTGGGGATCGGGTTCCTCCTGTTGGTTCAGGAGAAGGGAGATCTGATCTCCGGGTTGCAAGTGACAGGTTGTCACTTGTGGGTTACCCTCTGGTTAGAGGAAGGGAGGCTAGTCCTCTGGTTCTGGGCTTGTGGTTGCAAGTCCAATGGTCCCTCCTGGTCTGGAGGAAGAGAGGTCTTCGACCTCTAGTTTCCAAGTGGCTGGGAGTCACTTGGGTGTCCCTCCAGTTGGGAGGAAGAGGGGAGGTTGTTCCCCTGGTCAAGCTGTGTGGCAGCAACTGTTTGCAGACTGAGTCTGCTTGGTTCTAGCATTTGCTAGTGAAGCCTCACTCCGGTTGGGAGTGAGGGGTGGATGTAGGTCTGTGGACCGAACCACCTAAAAATCTCTTGTGCAGTGGTTTGATTGTTTACTTTGCTTCCGCTAGATGCTTGAATAGGCGCGCTCCAAGTGTTTGTGTTTGAGTTGAATCGAATTGGTTCTATTCTGTGTCTATCTCTAGCATCCAAGTTTTTATTTGGGCATAATTTGTAGAGGGATACATTCACCCCCCCTCTGTATCCGGGCCTAGCACCCTAACAAGTTGAACTTCAAGGCATATTGCAGCTCTGCTCCTTCAGGGGACTTCAAGAGGATACCGGCGTTTCTCCCGGTCGAGTTGGAGGATCCGTCGACGAATAGTTCCCAGGTTGGCCCGGGCGTGGACAGAGATTTTTCTTTGATCGGGATGGTGCTCTCGGCGATGAAGTTAGCGAGCGCCTGTCCTTTGATAGTCGAGCGAGGCCGGTACGATATATCATAGGCCCCGAGCATAATGGCCCACTTGATGAGGCGTCCCGAGGCTTCTGGGTGAGCGAGGATCCTCTTCAGTGGTTCGTCGGTCAACACGATGATGGAGTGCCCTTGGAAGTAGGGTTGAAGGCGCTTGGCCAAGGTAACCAACGCTAGCATGCGTCTCTCGGTTGCGGGGTACCTTCTTTCAACCTCGTTGAGCACTTTGCTGGTGTAGTAGACCGGTATCTCGACTCCCGAGTCATTTCTGACCAGGACTGAGCTAACTGTGGATGGAGTTGCCGAGAGGTAGAGATGTAGGGCTTCACCTGGAACGGGCTTGGACATCATTGGGGGTGAATCCATAAACTCCTTAAGTTCAGTGAACACCTTTTGGCATTCCTCGTCCCATGAGAACGTAGCAGACGCCAATTTGGGCCCCCACAATAGTTTGAAGAAGGGTAGGCATCGTTCGGCCGCACGGGACAGGAATCGGTTGAGCGTAGCAATGCGCCCGGTAAGGCGTTGAACGTCCTTAGTGCAGGTGGGGGGCCGCATGTCCAGGATGGCCTAGACCTTATCGGGGTTGGCCTCGATCCCACGCTGGGTGACTAAGAAGCCAAGGAATTTCCCAGACCTTACTCCGAAGGCACACTTGGTGGGGTTGAGCTTCATATTGTATCTCAGGAGAGTGTCGAAGGTCTCTGCTAGTTCGACAAAGTGGTCCTCGGCCTTGGGGGCCTTGATGAGCATGTCGTCAATATAGGCCTCGATGTTCTGGCCAAGCTGTCCCTCAAACATATGGTTGACTAGCCGCTAGTACGTTGCTCTGATGTTCTTCAGCTCGAAGGGCATCCGGGTGTAGCAGTGCACGCCGAAGTCGGTGATGAAGGCGGTCTTCTCAATATCTTCCGGATCCATTCTGATCTTGTGGTAGCCTGAATAGGCATCCAGGAAGCTGAGTATCTCGTTACCCGAGGTTGAGTCAACCAGTTGATCGATGCTCGACAATGGATAGCAGTCTTTTGGTGTGGCTTTGTTCAAGTCAGTGAAGTCCACGCACATTCGCCACTTTCCCGAAGCTTTTGGCACCAGGACGACGTTGGCCAGCCACGTCGGGTATAGGACCGATCTAAAAAGACCAGTCTTTTACACTTTGGTGACTTGCTCCTTGATGACCATCTGCTTCTCTGGCGCATACTTCCTTCTGCGTTGTTGTACGGGCTTCACGGTCGGGTCGAGGTTGAGTTTATGCACTACTGTCTCTCCCGGTATCCCGGGGAGTTGATCATCAGACCATGCAAAGACTTGGATGTACCCAGAAAGAAATTCTTTGTATTGCTGCTGAATCTCGAATGGTAGGTCGGCTTCAATCCTTACTCCTAGGGTCGGGTCATCATTTAGGAAAACTGTTAACAACTTGCCTCCAGGCTCGGATGTTACGGGTTCTTCCTCGACTTCCCGGGGGCCCTTATTCTTCCCGTCCGGCCTTGTGGCTTCAATCGAGATATTATAGCACCTTTTAGCCATCGCATGGTTGCCCCGGACTTCCCCCACCCCATGTTTAGTGGGGAACTTTATCATTTGGTGATAGGTAGAGGGCACCGCTTTCGTTCGGCTAAGGATCCCCTGGCCAAAGATTGCGTTGTATGCTATCATACCCTTGATCACTATGAAGTCCACCATAACCGTAACGGTTTTGGGTGGGGTGCCGAGAGTAACTGGCAGGCTTTGGGCTCCCTCGGGATAAGTGGCCTTGCCATTGAACCCACAAAGGGGGGTTCGGATCGGGCGGAGTTTAGATGGATTCTCCCCCATCTGAAGAAAACACTCATAAGATAATATATCAGGGGCGCTTCCATTGTCAACTAGAATCCTATCTACGTTACAATGGTTTATCGTAGTCGATATAACTGGGGCGTCATCATGCGGGGTGGTCAGCCCTTCCAGGTCTTGGTCGGAGAAGACTATGACTTGGGGCTCACTTGGCGGGGCCTTGGGAGGCTCGATGGCTCTGCTCGCCCGCTCAGCATGATGCTTCCTTCCTCGGCCACTGTCTCCTCCTGATGCAGCTCCTCCAGCGATGACATTGATGTGGACCCCACGAGGGGCGTTGTCGATCTCTTCTGGGGTGCCTCGATCTTCCTTATTCCCGGCCACGAACTGGGATAGGTGTCCCTGGCGGACGAGGCGCTCGATCTCATCCTAGAGCTGGTGGCAATCGTCGGTACGATGCCCGTGATCACTGTGGAACAGGCAGTGCTTACTGCGATTGCGGCTCTTCGATCTCATTGGCTCGGGTTGACGGAGGAGGCCCGAGCCTTTGATGTCTTCATAGATCTCGTACACCGGAGCGGTTAAGGGAGTGTACCGCTCATACTTCTGGGATGATTCTTTGTGCTCTCCATCTCGGTTCCGCCTTTTTCCTTGGCCCGAGCTTGACTCGGGTGCTCGCTTCTTGTCCCCCTCCCGACTCGAGACGGTTGGGCCTCGGCATGCGATGAGAACTTCTTCGCACTCAGCATGGCATAAAGCCAGAGTCACTAGCTCGGCAAGGGTCGAGGGAGGGTGGAGGACAAGTTCGTGGCGGAGGCTCTCATCCCGGGTGCCTCCGGTCAGCGCGGTTATGGCCGAGGCTACATCCAGGCGGGAGATTCTCAGGACTTCTGATTTGAATCGGTTGATGTAAGCCCGGAGTCTCTCCCCTGGCACCTGTTTGAGATCCAATAGCCCCACTACTGACCTTGGGGGGCCGCTGCCGGTGAAACTCTCCTTAAATACTAACCCAAACTACTTGAAGTCTTGGATGGATCTGGGGGCGAGGGCCCGGAACCATGCTTGGGCACCTTGGACCAGGGTGGTCACGAAGGCTCGACATTTGATGGCGTCGGACGCCCCGTGAAGGGTCATTAGGGTGTCGAAGCTGTCGAAGTGGTCGGTCGGGTCGCCCTGGCCGTCGTAAGGCTTGAAGGTCAGAATGGAGATTCTGGGAGATACCTCTGCCTTCAAGATATAGTTAGAGAACGGGGATTTCTTCTCGTCCTCTACTGGGGAGGTCTTTTGCAAGGCGCCTATGGTGCGCTCTTGCTCTGTAAAACGCCTCTCGAACACTTGTAGACAGAGGGATAACTCCGGCTGCCGTTGCGCCGTGGGCTAGGGGGACGTGATGGTGGGCTGTCCTGGCGTTCCCTGTGGACTTCGGTCTCCGGGTGCGGACGGCGTGCCCCAGGTTTTCCCCTTTTCGGCATGGAGGAGGCCTCTTGCTCCGGAGGAGGGGCTTGTGAAGGTCCTCCTGACCTGTTGCGAATAACCTGCCGTCCTCGGAGGGTGAAGCGACCTCCGGCAGTGTGCTGGGACACGTCTCCGTGGGGAGGGCTTTCTGGAGGGACGCGTGACCTTCCTTTCATGGCCGCCTGGGTCCTCATGAGTTCCACAAGGACGTCCAGTTTTACATTGAGGGCTTGGAAAGCGTCAGCGCCCTCATTGGATGGTTGCTCTACCGCTGCGGGCGGAGGTGGTTCGTCGGCTGGGGTGCTGGCATTGGAGGGGGGGTTCTGTGCGGCCTGAGAAGGCCCGTCTCCCCCCACCACCATGGCCATCCCCCTATCGCCGGTGGATCGCCTCCCTATACTTCTTCGCACCATGCTAGCTCTTTGATCGTTTCCCACAGATGGCGCTAGATGAAGAGGGGCGATCTCGCGCTGATCTTGAGCTGGAGAAGATAATCACCTAACAGTGAACTACAAAGAAGGGAAACAGATCAGGGGACCCAGGGGATGATTCCCTGGGAAAAACCCTCTAATGCCTAAGTCACCAGAGCAGTGGTAGAAGCTATGAAGGGAGGGAAAAGGAGATGCACGATATCCCTCTCCACCTAGGTGGTGAAGTGGTTCCTGCTCAGGGGGTGTAGGCGTGTGTTGGCCTTACCTTTCGTGGGAGGGATTCCCAGGTTTAAATAGTATGCCAGCCTTATGAGTCCCGTAAGTTGAGGAGTTTCAGGCGGGGGTTACGTCCTCGACGTGGGCTCTTTATGTCCTCATCGTGGGCTCTTTATAGCCTTGAGGGTTCGTGGGTTCCCTTATCCTCGTAACTCCTGTTCAGAAAGGGCTCTCAACGACAGCGTGGATAAGCAATCCGTCGGTCGACCCAAGCTTGAAGAGTGCCAGCCCTGTCCCGGGTGATAGGCATAGCTCGGGTGAGAGTCGGTCGGAGTAGACGCTGAGCGCTAGCCTTTATCCCAGCGAGGGGATAGATCGGGCGTGAGTCTTCCTCGATCAGACCGACACTCGGCCTTCCGAGCCTAATGGCCACCTAGGAAGTGCTTGAATCCGGGTGAACTTATTGGGCTTTTATGCTAAGTGGGACCGGTGGGGCGGTCACTTAGATGAGCTGAGCCTCGTTTGGTCTTGCTGGACCTAGTTCGGCCTGCTCTTAAATGGGCTACAGAAATCCCCCTCTCCAGTCTCTAAATTTCTCAAACCAGCCATAAAACTCAAAACCAGTAAACTGAGGAATTTCAACCATTACAAACAAATACAAATCAGATCGAAGATAGCAATGAAAGAGATGAAAGCAAATTGCACCATAAATGAGGCAGAATCAGATCTACAGGTCGTTGGACCTTTTACTGAAGAAACTCACTCTTATACCAAGTGCTGGAATCTATGCACGGTGTAATTGCTCAGATCGCAAGAGTTAAGGCGATGTGAATCGGTATAATAGAGGATCCAGAGGGGGGGTGAATGGATCTCTTCAAATTTCAACCAATTTCAAAATCTAGAGAGCTAATCTGGAAAAATGCTAATAGATCTGAAATAAGAAAATTCAATTACCTAGACTAGCGATCAAACACATATCAAGCATATTAGTTTAAAAAACTGTTAAACAGCTATGCTGGCGGAAGTAATTCTTATAGCAAACAAAAGATGTAGACAGTAGAAGAACCAATCACACAACACCAAAACTTTTAGGTGGTTCGGTCCTCTAGACCTACATCCACCTCACACTCAATCCAGAGTGTGGATTACTGTAGACTCACAGCTTGAAATCGCTGGGCCTCACAGCTTGCCTACAAACCGCTGCGCATCACAGCTTGCGTCTGCTGGGCCTCACAGCTTGCCAACCGCTGGGCATTACAGCTTCGCTGACCGCTGAGCATTACAGCTTAGCTATCCAGAGGAATCCACCTCTGCTGCTGGGCCTCACAGCTTGCCAACATCTGCTGATACACAGCTTAGAATAAGGTTTGAATGAAAGAAATCAATCAAATTGAAAGATAGAAAAACAGATAAAGCTCTAAGCACAATGTAGCTCTTCACAGAGCATAACGACACTAGATATGATCTAGTGATCGTGACAAATGGCTTCAACTCTTCTTTTCACTCTTCTACGAACGACACTCTGCTTTCTGCAATTTCTTCTCTCCTTCCTCTTTCCTTCTTTTCACTCTCTGAATCTCTCTCTATCAGATGCTCTCTTCTTCACGATGAATCCACCTCTTCTTTTCACTCTTCTGGTCTATCTAGTTCTCACACTTCACGGTCTGCTTCTCTCTCTCTCTCGATCTATGTATCTCTGTTCACCATCTCTCATCACTGATTTCAGGTGAAAACCCTTTATTTATAGGCTGCTGAGGATGGCTGCATGGGAGGCACGTTCCCGCCCAAATTTCCAGGTAACTTAACTCGCTGGAAGTCCACGTGTCAGAGATCAAATGATGGTGGCTAGCCACGTGGCAGAATCTCCAGTCAATAAGGCATCCTTGGATCATGAGTTTTTGTCTTGATATCACGTGACTTTAAGTTCCGGCCAATAATTCAAGAGGCATTTCATCAAACACTGTGCTTACATAATAAAAGGTTAATATGCATTGACCTTTACATGAAGATATGTTATTAAGTGAGAGAAATGATCAATGGTCATGCCCATAACGAAGTTCAGATCAAACAGATCGAACATGCAGGGAATTCTGTGAACTTAAGCATGAAATCAATACTAACACTGACCTTGACATTGACCTTATATGAGAGATGTAAGGACTAACACAGACCTCATACACAAGCCACAGTCAACTGACATAGACCTTATTCAAGAGCCAAAGCCAACTAACACAGACCTTAGATGCAAGACTCTGCATACTAACGTCGACCTTAGTACATACTAACGTCAACCTTAGATCATGGAGAAAACAGGATAGCACCGACCATTGCATGCGTTCAGCAAAACATGCACCGACCTTATATATGCTTGATGCAAATCGTGCACAGACTTGATATACTACTAGTGAAGACATGCACCGACCTTAGTCATGTGTGATGCAAAATATGCATGAGACAATGAATTGCACCGACCCTTGCATAACTCTATATGCTTACAAGGTAACTTGCATTGACCTGATTATGTAGACAAGGTACCTAGCACCGACCTCACTACATGAGCGATGAAACTAGCATCGACCTTACTTATGCAGTCATGGCAACTAGCATCGACTTGGCTATATGAGAGATACAGCTAGCATCGACCTTAGACAAACATAGTATGCAGCTAGCACCAACCTTAGACAACCATAGTATGCAGCTATCACCGACCTTAGACAACCATAATATGCAGCATGATTAATTGACTAAGTTTGACTGAATACATGCATTGACCTCAGTATAAATGAGCGTTGACTTTATTGAGGATTTTTAGCCCACTCCATGAATCATTCAAATATTAAAACATATGAATCATGGAACATGCATTTCATCACCAACATGATTCATAGTGTGTCATTATCAAAACTAGGGTTCCAACGGTCGACACCTTCAAGCTCGCCTAAAACGAATCTGGATCCCGTCGCGTCCACTTTTCAAGATCCGCAACCGGTCGTGGAGGATCCGATCGCACTTGAAAAAGCTTCTAGAAGCCCACTTTGTCAGAAGATCTGATTGGCTGGCAGAGGAACCCTCCAGATGCAGATACATTTGTAGATTTGGTCCCCTACCTACCCACGAATGTGGTATGCATGGGAGAAAAGGACAAGAAGCTGTTGAAGCAAAAAGAGGAACATGGAATGTGACGTCCTGCACATGGGGTTCCTAAAAGGATAAGGCTGGAGAGATCGTGAGCGATATACATACATGGAAGAGCAAGCTCCAGTTTGGAGAACGGAGAAGCAGAGAGAAGAAGGGAAGAGCAGTGAAGAAGCTTTCTCTAGGAGATATCTCCTTCCTTGTATTGCTGGTGTGACTGCAATGCAGCAGACCGTCTTCTTCACCTCAGGAGCTCTCATAGCAGGGAAGACAGCATCTGTTGAAGCTTCATCAGGGGCCCGTGAAAGCTGGGAAGCAGGTTCATCGTTTCCTCCTGTGGTCGTGGTGAAGAACTAGGAAGAAGAAGAAAAGATCCTAGGCGTCATCCAGTTCTCTCCCAGATAGGAGTTTTCTCTCCCATAGAGCTTCATAGCCATACTCTATCTGGTTGTTCTTTTTCAGTTTTATTTTTCTCAAAAACACATACTCTTACTATTGCTCCCCACCTACGAGTAGGAAGACAGACGATGTGCCTATCGGTCTATAGGATTTGGGTTGTGTACCCTCAAGCTGTTCGGCAGCGAAGTTAAGAGAGTTTGTCTCTCTGTTACAAGCTATGAATCAGCGGTAGTGCCTTTGCACTAGTGAAGCCTCACTTGGTTGAAGTGAGGGGTGGACGTAAGTCTCTAGATAGAGACCGAACCTGTAATGCCCCGGATTTTTTCGGATCCTTGTTCGTGGGTCCCGGATCTGGTTTTTCAGAGTGTCCGACTCTATTGTGTCCGAAATTTCATTTCGGACATCTTTTGTGTTCGGATCGACGCAATCCAGAGTTGTTTCGGAGGCCCGGAAGCGTTCCGCGGCTTTTCCGCGTGTGTTTTCCGATTCCCGGTGTGTGTTTCGGTAATTCCTTCGGAACCTCATTGCGTGTGAACTGGGCCGTTCACCAGGGCGCGAGTGGTACCGTTGCGATCGGTGCGTTCCAAGGATCGTGGAAATGTGATTTTCTATTTTTCGGTATTTTTGGGAATTTCCGATTTTCTATATAATAACCTCCTTTTTCCCTCTCCCCTCTCATTTCTCTCTTCCCTCCCTCTCTCTTCTCTCACGCTCCCTTTCTCCCCTCTCTTCTCCGGCGGCCGACGGAGCGGAACGGGGGCGAGCTAGTGGTGGCGCGGGCGAGGATGCGGGCGGGGACGGGACGAGGATCGAGCGGTGGAGGCGTGGTGGAGGCGGCTCGTGGGATCGTGAACCGGTGAGGGTTTAAACGGCGTTTTCTTCGTGGACCGGCATCCACGGTACGTCGAATCTTCGGTGGAGGTAGGGAGATGGACCCTCAACCCGCGTACTTCTTTTCCCGCGAGTTTTGTAGGCCGTGGTGAGCTGAGCGGGCTAAACGGGGCAATTTGGAGAAAATGCATGTTTTTGGGGTGTGAGCCGGATCTTTCGTTTTACCGTGTTTTTGGGCGATCCAGGGGTTTAGATGCATGCCTAGGGGCTTGGGGAAGGTTTCCCCTTTTGTTTCCCCTTCACCTGGGGGTGAACGGGGCGTGGAATGGTTTTTCCCGCGGTTTCCACCGTTTTCGGGCGCGGACTGAGAACGCGCTATGCTCCAGTAGCGCATTCTTAATGGTCGCGCTGCCCCGACGGGGCGCGTTCATCGGAGAAGATGAACAGTAAGGTGGTTCTTGTCACGCTATGGGGTCCTAGCGCGTTCTGCGTTGTCGCGCTAGGGGGCCCTAGCGCGATCTGCCTTGTCGCGCTAGGGGTTCCTAGCGCGACCCTAGCGCGATCATGCTTGTCGCGCTAGGGGTCCCTAGCGCGACCTGTCTGGTCGCGCTAGGAGAGCCTAGCGCGTTCCGTCTTGTCGCGCTAGGTGATCCTAGCGTGATCTTCCCTGTTGTCTCGTGCTCCCCTTGGGCCGTGTGTGTCCCGGACACCCCGTAGAGTTCCGTGATCGTGTCTTTGGGTGTTCGGGGGTTCCGTTTACCTTGATTTATGCGTTTGTGAGCGTAAGGGTCCGGGCGATTTGCTAGTGTTCCGATTGGGTTGTGTTGGTCTCTGGTCGACCCGGTTGTGACCCAGTGGTCGACCTTTGGCCTTGTGAGTGTCCCGGACACCCCGTGGGTTTCGTTACCATATTTTTGGGTCTCTGGAGGTACCGTGTTACCTCGATAAGCGTGCCTGTGGGCTTGGCGGGTCCGGGTGACACCAGGTGTTCCGGGCTTCCGGGTTCTTGCTAGATCGAGTCACCGTGTATCGGTGTGAGTGCGGCGAGGTTTCCCCGTACGTCGTCGGGTTCGGACGTTGTTTTCCGTTGTCTTGAGAGTCTACTCTCTCAGTGACCCTCCACTAGTCGTAGCTTCCTGCGCACGCGTGTGCGGACCCACCTGGGAGTGGTGGAGAGCGCGACCCAGTGAGACGTAGTTTTAGGCTGGTTTTCGTCGGCCCCTTGCCTTTGCCACCAGAGTCCGGTGGGGGGGAAAACCAGCTAGAGGACCCGACCTAGAGCAGATGGTCTGTGTGTACACACGTAGTTGGGGACTTAGGACACGCGCTGACGAGCATGACCCCAGCTAGTCCTTGTTGTGATACTGGTTACTGTGTGTGTCTGAGTCTCACGCCTAGGGCGTCGTAGCTAGTCACTTCTGACGTGGTGTAAGACGTCAGGGGACGCATCCGGTCGTTCTTCTAGTGGGAGGTACTCCTGTTCTGGACAGAGGGTGACAGACTGTCAGTCGTGTGACTTCGACCCTCGGGTTTCGGTCGTGTTGACCGTTGAGTTTTCGATTGTTTCGCCGTGGCGCGTGTCGATTTTCGTGCCGTGAGGCTAGTGCTAGTGACTTTACCGAGGTTGTGTCTTGTCGTGCGGTACCCGTGACCAGGTGTCAGGGTTGCACTTTAGACAGCGTGTCCAGGTTGGCCGTGTTCTGGGAGACAGGCCTCTACGGCGTGGTTGCCATGGGTTTTCACTTCGATGAGCGATACTAGTGTAGTTCGGTAGCCCTTGACCGTGAGTCTGGGGGGTGTTTCTGGTACAGTAGGAGTAGCTGTAGTGCCGAGGTTTTGCCGGCTTCCGTAGTTACTTTCCTGCTTTCGTAGTTACTTCTTTCCGTTGCTATCTTGCTAGCGTAGCTTTCCTTCTGCCGTTGTTTCTCAGTTGGGGTTCCGCGGGATCCCTACTGGGCCAGTGACAGGAGGCTCACCCCTGCGTTTCAGGTGTGGCGGTTCTTCCTCGAGGTTCGAGGGCGCGGAGCGGAGGTTCTCATGTGCCAGCTTCCCGGGCCGAGTGTTCACTTGGCATGTGGTGCGTTTTTACTGCTTTAGACTGTACTTTCTGTTGGACTGGACTCTGTTGTAGCTATAGTTGTTTATTTATTTCTGTTAATTGTCCTGCTTTATTTCCTATTTCCTTGTGCCTCCACACTCCTTTTAGCCCTTCCGAGCTCTCCCGGCTCGTGGGCGGCGGTGCGAGTCTCAGGTTATCGGGCCTCCCCGGTAATCGGATTCTCGGGCCGTCACAGCTGGTATCAGAGCGTGGTTGTGGACATACATGGGAATTCAAGATATTGCAGTGATCAAAGTCCGTAAGGTCCAGTACAGTCGACAGCTGGCATAGGGTTTCGTGCATATTTTTTTTTTTGCTTTGTTTCTCGCTCGAGAGCTTGAGTGTGTTGTGTGGTGCGGTGAGGGTGGTTGCTGTTCTCGTTGGAGTGCCGGCGTGGGGTCTGCGGATCGAGGTCGAGAGCTTTCTCCCTTGAGTGGTGGCCCTGGTTGTGTTGCGTTGGGCAGAGGTTGCCGGCGGGCGTGTTGCAGTTCGAGGGATTGTAGCGGTGGTGTATCGAGAGATGTTGTGATCATGGTCCGACAGGACACTTGGTAAGTGTTGTCGGAGGAGCTGACCAGACGTGGTGATGGTTTCCTTGGTGCTGGAAGGTGCTGTTCCCAGCATGCGCGAGGCTCGAGGTCAGGTCGAATGTGGAGTTTTCATTCCGTTGGTCGGAGGTGTGATTAGGTTCTCCTTTGGTTGGAGAGAATCGTGTTTGGCTAAGGTTCGTCGTCTTGCACTGTGCGTCCGGATTGGTTGGCCTTTGTGCGCCGTGAAGTCCGTGCGAGACGTGTTCCGTGTTTTGGCAAGGTGGTTGCCTGTGAGAAGCGTTGCCCGTTCCCTGATGTGTAAGGGTGTTGGCGCTGTTTCGGAAGGATGAGTGCCGACTGGGCGGTGTTCGCGAGAATTGCGGTTGGTGTTGTGGTTCCCGATGTGCGGAGGATCGGAGTTTGCGGGGTTGCAGATGGTTGTCGGGATGGTGGATCCCGAGTTGGCGTTGTGGTGGCTCTGTATGTGGATCAGAGTGCGCGGATCGTGGCGTTGGTTACTGCTGGTGGATTTCTTGAGAACGAGTAGAGCAGCGGAGGATTGGTTCGTCGGTGTGTGTTGTCTCCGGCGGTGTGAGACGTGTTGGTTGCCGTGCCATTGCTTGAGATATTGTGGTTTATGGCACAGGCAGGTGGAGAGTTGGGGAAATGTGCTGGCGAGGTTGCCGCATGAGTACCCTGTCCTTGCGTTGGAGGTTGTGTTCGTGGATGAGATCGTGTTTTGGAGAAGTGAGCCGTGGGTTGTAAGAGGTTGTGTGTCCCGTGGCTCTGTGATAAGAGCGGGAGTCGGGATTGGCAGGCGTCCTCTTGGATTAATCGAGATGGAAGTTTTGATGAGATAGGACGGTGGTTGATGCCTGTGTGTGGAGGTCTCTGATGAGACGTTGGCGTGGGATATTGATCCTCAGTACGTGGCCAGCAAGGGAGGATTCCCCGTAAGTCTGAGTCGAGTGACGTGAGGACCGTGTGGAGATGGGGTCATGTGGTTTTGTCGTACTCCCCTGAGAGGGTCGAGTTGGCGTGAGGTTCGAGATTGGAGGTGGTGGTGGTCTATGCGAAGAGTCAACGGATGGCCTGTCATGAGTTGGATCGTGCCTGCTGGGCCGGTGGAGGTTTCCCGTTGACCAATGTCTGGTGACCAGTGGATGGTCTTTCACAGACAGAAGATACTGGTTGTAAGGGCTCGAGAATGGAGAGAGCGGCGTGCAAGCGAGGCCTTCTGATGGCCGTTTCTGAGGTGTGAGCTGGTGGAAGCTCAGTGATTGGTTGCCCCTGGTGCAGGGTGTGAGATCGATCAGCGGTTGTGAAGCTGGCGTTTGGTTGGTCCGCCGAGCGTGGGCGTTGACCAGTGGATTGGTCCTTGTGGCGAGGATTGCGTTCCCTCGGTGAGCGAGAAGGTGGCAGCGATGCCGTGAGTGCTTTCCGTTGTGTCCGAGGTGATACCAGACTTGTGCCCTTGTGTTATGCCTGCTCTGGTGGCCGGTGTGCGCGGTGTCCGGAGCATGGCATTGTTCGTGATTATGGTCTGGCTGTATCCCTCATGATCGGTGCTTTTTCAAGAATCGAGGTTTTTCTATGCTGGGGTTCTGACGGCGTTGTCAGTGGGTTACGGCGTTCTTCCCCTGTTCCTGTGCTTGTCCTGAATTTCGAGGACGAAATTTCTTTAAGGGGGGAGGGCTGTAATACCCCGGATTTTTTTGGATCCTTGTTTGTGGGTCCCAGATCTGGTTTTTCGGAGTGTCTGACTCTATTGTGTCCGAAATATCATTTCGGACGTCTTTCGTGTTCGGATCGGCACGATCCGGATTTATTTCGGAGGCCCGGAAGCGTTCCGCGGCTTTTCCGCGTGTGTTTTCTGATTCCCGGTGTGTGTTTCGGTAATTCCTTCGGAACCTCATTGCGGGTGAACAGGGCCGTTCACCAGGGCACGAGTGGTACCGTTGCGATCGGTGCGTTCCGAGGATCGTGGAAATGTGATTTTCTATTTTTCGGTATTTTTGAGAATTTCCGGATTTTCTATATAATAACCTCCTTTTTCCCTCTCCCCTCTCATTTCTCTCTTCCCTCCCTCTCTCTTCTCTCACACTCCCTTTCTCCCCTCTCTTCTCCGGCGGCCGACGGAGCAGAACGGGGGCGAGCTAGTGGTGGCGCGGGCGAGGATGTGGGCGGGGACGGGACGAGGATCGAGCGGTGGAGGCGTGGTGGAGGCGGCTCGTGGGTTCGTGAACCGGCGAGGGTTTAAACGGCGTTTTCTTCGTGGACCGGCATCCACGGTGCGTCGAATCTTCGGTGGAGGTAGGGAGATGGACCCTCAACCCGCGTACTTCTTTTCCCGCGAGTTTTGTAGGCCGTGGTGAGCCAAGCGGGCTAAACGGGGCAATTTGGAGAAAATGCATGTTTTTGGGGTGTGAGCCGGATCTTTCGTTTTACCGTGTATTTGGGCGATCCAGTGGTTTAGTTGCATCCCTAGGGGCTTGGGGAAGGTTTTCCCTTTTGTTTCCCCTTCACCTGGGGGTGAACGGGGCGTGGAATGGTTTTTCCCGCGGTTTCCACCGTTTTCGGGCGCGGACTGAGAACGCGCTATGCTCCAGTAGCGCGTTCTTAATGGTCGCGCTGCCCCGATGGGGCGCGTTCATCGAGAAGATGAACAGTAAGGTGGTTCTTGTCGCGCTATGGGGTCCTAGCGCGTTCTGCGTTGTCGCGCTAGGGGGCCCTAGCGCGATCTGCCTTGTCGCGCTAGAGGTTCCTAGCGCGATCATCCTTGTCGCGCTAGGGGTCCCTAGCGCGACCTGTCTGGTCACGCCAGGAGAGCCTAGCGCGTTCCGTCTTGTCGTGCTAGGTGATCCTAGCGCGATCTTCCCTGTTGTCTCGTGCTCCCCTTGAGCCGTGTGTGTCCCGGACACCCCGTAGAGTTCCGTGATCGTGTCTTTGGGTGTCCGGAGGTTCCGTTTACCTTGTTTTACGCGCTTGTGAGTGTAAGGGTCCGGGCGATTTGCTAGTGTTCCGATTGGGTTGTGTTGGTCTCCGGTCGACCCGGTTGTGACCCAGTGGTCGACCTTTGGCCTTGTGAGTGTCCCGGACACCCCGTGGGTTTCGTTACCGTATTTTTGGGTGTCTGGAGGTACCGTGTTACCTCGATAAGCGTGCCTGTTGGCTTGGCGGGTCCGGGTGACCCTAGGTGTTCCGGGCTTCCGGGTTCTTGCTAGATCGAGTCACCGTGTATCAGTGTGAGTGCGGCGAGGTTTCCCCGTACGTCGTCGGGTTCGGACGTTGTTTTCCGTTGTCTTGAGAGTCTACTCTCTCAGTGACCCTCCACTAGTCGTAGCTTCCTGCGCACGCGTGTGCGGACCCACCTGGGAGTGGTGGAGAGCGCGACCCGGTGAGATGCGGTTTTAGGCTGGTTTCCGTCGGCCCCTTGCCTTTGCCACCAGAGTCCGGTGGGGGGGAAAACCCGCTAGAGGACCCGACCTAGAGCAGATGGTCTGTGTGTGCACACTTAGTTGGGGACTTAGGACACGCGCTGACGAGCGTGACCCCAGCTAGTCCTTGTTGTGATACTGGTTACTGTGTGTGTCTGAGTCTCATGCCTAGGGCGTCGTAGCTAGACACTTGTGACGTGGTGTAAGACGTCAGGGGACGCATCCGGTCGTTCTTCTAGTGGGAGGTACTCCTGTTCTGGACAGAGGGTGACAGACTGTCAGTCGTGTGACTTCGACCCTCGGGTTTCGGTCGTGTTGACCGTTGAGTTTTCGATTGTTTCGCCATGGCGCGTGTCGGTTTTCGTGCCGTGAGGCTAGTGCTAGTGACTTTACCGAGGTTGCGTCTTATCGTGCGGTACCCGTGACCAGGTGTCCGGGTTGCACTTTAGACAGCGTGTCCAGGTTGGCCGTGTTCTGGGAGACAGGCCTCTACGGCGTGGTTACCGTGGGTTTTCACTTCGATAAGCGATACTAGTGTAGTTCGGTAGCCCTTGACCGTGAGTCTGGGGTGTGTTTCTGGTACAGTAGGAGTAGCTGTAGTGCCGAGGTTTTGCCGACTTCCGTAGTTACTTTCCTACTTTCGTAGTTACTTCTTTCCGTTGTTGTCTTGCTAGCGTAGCTTTCCTTCTGCCGTTGTTTCTCAGTTGGGGTTCCGCGGGATCCCTACTGGGCCAGTGACAAGAGGCTCACCCCTACGTTTTAGGTGTGGTGGTTCTTCCTCGAGGTTCGAGGGTGCGGAGCGGAGGTTCTCATGTGCCAGCTTGCCGGGCTGAGTGTTCACTTGGCATGTGGTGCGTTTTTACTGCTTTAGACTATACTTTCTGTTGGACTGGACTCTATTGTAGCTGTAGTTATTTATTTATTTCTGTTAATTATCCTACTTTATTTCCTATTTCCTTGTGCCTCCACACACCTTTTAGCCCTTTCGAGCCCTCCCGGCTCGTGGCCGGCGGTGCGAGTCTCAGGTTATCGGGCCTCCCCGGTAATCAGATTCTCGGGCCGTCACAGAACCACCTTAAAATCTTGTGTTCTTGTGGTTTGCCTTCTATCGTGTCTTGTGATGCTTGCTTAGGAATGCCTTGATCATTTTCCTTGCATTTAGCTCGCTAGCTTGTGTGTGTTCTTGCTTTATTGGTATAAATTTTTATCTAGTTGTTATTTCCGCAAAGAAGGGACTGATCTATTCACCCCTCCCCTCTAGATCTGCCTATCACTACTCATCACGTGGTATCAGAGCTAGTCTCTCTATATGTGGTCTAACGACCTTGAGAGAGTTGGTGATATGGCGACTAAGAGTCCATTGCCCGAAGGGCATTCCATAAATAGACCTCCCTTTTTCACTGGGACAAACTATCCTTACTGGAAAAACCATATGCCGGTTTTTATCAGAGCCCAAGATCATGAAATTTGGCGAGTTATTAGCCAAGGATTTTTTGTGTTGTCTGAAGATGAAGAAACATGGACCAAGGAGCAGATCAGAAGATCTACACTGAACTGGGGTGCCAAGCACATAATGCAGTGCTCCCTTCACCCAATAGAACTCTAAAGAGTGTCTACATGTGCCACTGCAAAAGAGATGTGAGACCGTCTTGAGGTAATATATGAAGGGACAACACAGGTACGTGCTGTAGACACGCCAAAATTGATGATATGTTGAGTAAATCTCATGTCACCATGTGACGCCCCAAAGTGGACTTCAATATTGGCTTAATATGAAGTTTTTTCTAATTATTTTATAATTTCTCCATGTTAATTGTAATTTCTTTGCATTTTTCTTTAAATAATTGAAATTAACGCCTTAAGGGAGGGCGTCATTTAATTGATGACCTGAAGAAGGTCATGATTCCATAAATAAATGATTGTTCAGACAGGCGTTGTTTCCTGGATTTTATGAATCCTAAAGAAAATAAAACTCAAAGAATTGACGTCCTCTTTAGGGGCGTTGATTATTTAACGCCCATTCAAATAGGCGTCATTTCTCAATTTTAATAAGGAAAGTCCTTTATTTCTATAATTAAATCCAGCAATTAACGACTGTGCGAATGTCGTCATTTGAATTGACGCCCCTAGTCAGGTCGTCATTTGCACTTCCATCTCCCTTTTGCCTTCGTCTTTCCTGTAGTGATCCTTTCCCCCATTTTACACCTTATGTTCGATTGGGAAGAGGGTTCCTTGTTAGAGGATTCATTGCCTTGTTTTAATCCTATTAATGCAAGGAGTTTTGGCCTATAAATACATTCACATGTGCTCCTCGCGCGAGAGTGAAAAAGAGGAGGAAGAAAAAGAACAGAGTTAACAGAAAGAGCTAAGAAGAACACTGTGAGAGTTTTTTTTTACATAGAGAAGGGAGAGTTTTGTTTTTTTTTGTAGATCTTCTTCCAAAGCTCCTTCCTCTGGTGTTTTCTCTCCCACAAGCGGCGTCTTCATCCGGCGTTTCCTCATCCTGCTGCTGCGGCCGCTGCGGCTCTTGTTATTTTCCCTTTACTGCTGCACACACAGCAGCAGGGCTTCCGATTCTTGGTCTTTTAATTTTTTTTGTCATTACTCATATCATCATCACATATTCTTCTTCTAGCTCTTTGCTAAAAGTATCATTACCATACTATATCTTGCTTTGCATAGCATTTATAATCCCAACCTTGTTACTCCTCTTAGGGGTTTAAAACCAAAACACACAAGGTGTGTTCATGCCCAATCTGTTTGATTTCATATTTTTAGAGCATTGATACTACACACTTGGTTAATCTATATCTTTGTTTATTTTGTGTGTTTGCAAGGGTAATCAAGCTATAAACCCCCTGCATCGGCTGGCCGGTAGAAGGAGGAAGGAAGAACTCCCAATCTCACCCACTCAATACAAGGTACATGCGATCATCCTTCTTCTTTTGAGGTAACCCCTCTAGCGATCACCCTCCATAGAGCATCTCATGCTCATCCTCTTTTTCTTCTTGTCCCACTTATTTTAGCATAATTATTCAACCTTAATCATTGTTATTCCTCTTTAAAATGTCTATGTGACACGTTCACAAATTGGCGATCATGGTGGGACACCTTTTGTTTTAGTTTGATTACCCCTTCCTTTGGTGCTCTCGCGTGCCCCTCCCCTTGGCGCCCTCGCGTGCCCCTCCCTTTGGCGCCCTCGCATGCCCCTCCTTCGTGCTCCACGTAGCACACTCCTCTTGTGCACCACGTGCACGCCTCCCACTGGATTAGCCAATTTTGAAGTATCCATAGCATTTTTATTAGAAAGGAAAATTGATCTCTGGCTTTCGGTTCTCTGAATTGAATAGCGCCCTCCACTCCGCTGCTATTTCTACATACAGTGACTGTTCAAACAACCGCCGTTTCCATTTATTTTTTACATTTTTTATCACTTTCATAATCTACGCCCCTCACAGAGGCGTCATTTTCACATTTAACGCCTCACATCCAGGCGTCAGTTACTCTGATTGTTATTAGTTTTGGTATTTCCCAGGTACTTTTCACAGTGTTTTAACGCCCCTTTACAGAGGTGTCATTACTTCATACAGCGCCTCATTCCAAGGCACCATTTCTATTGGGTCATTTTCAGATTTCACTGTTCACCGTGAATAGCGACTGGAACACAGTCGCTGATTGTTGATATAGCGACCCCCTCCAGGTCGTCATTTTTGTTCTGTGCCCACATAACCCTGCTTACTGCTGTTCATTCACCAGTTGATTGCTATTACTTTCTATCCTATCATTATCTGCTTGATTTGCCTGCATTAGACTGCATTTAGGGCATTTGGCTTGGGAGACCTCCTCTCCCCACACTCTGTAGGATCTCACACCCTCTTGGTGAAGGAAGGACCCTCCTTTGAGCATTCCGTCTCATTGGACCGAAAATTCCTAAACCAAGCCTCCGTAAGTCTCCACACCCGTGGATTCTCTCACGGACGCCGGGCAGGTTGTACCATTGAAGCACCCAGAGTATAGTTGACCCATACGTTGGTGAGAAGAGAGAAAGAACCTAGATACCCGGAGATTATACCCAAACTTTCAACCAAGACCCACATTCAAAGGAGAGAACTTATTATAGAACTCACCTTAATCTTCAAAGAAAACCTTAAAACTTTGGGCTCATTACAACTTGAGTGTGTACCTTGTTTATTTTCTTGGTTATACTTGCTTGTTGGAAATCTATTATTTTTTTCTCTTAAGCATGAAACTTCACTCAGGCAAAATCATCAATATGGCCAACTATGGGTATGCTTAGGATGGTTATGAGGAGGGTCAATCTGACCCGTTTTACGAGATTTCCTCTCACGATTTTGTCTACCACGAGGGAAACTATGTTCCCTCTCCCACTCAGGTCCACATGATGGACACCACTTCTCTGGAGGTCGAGCCTTCTTCCCAAGCTCAACCTACCACTCAAAATACTTCTGGGGATGCCTCCCCTTCTTTCAACTTCAATGATGTTCTCAAAGTTCTTACTCAACTGGATGATTCCCAACGTCAGGCGGCCCAAGCCGCCTTAAAAGGAAAATCCATCCCGTCATCTTCTAACCCTCCCCAGGCCATGGGTAGCCATTCTGTCAATTCCCCCAACGACCAAACGGTCGCACCTAGGGTGCTCTCGCGCCCACCAACTCCTGTTATGACTACGCCGGCCCAACTGGCAAGTCACTCTATTGCTAGGCCTCAACAACCTCCTGTTCCTCAATTCTTGAGGAGGCCTATGCCGAACCAATACTCTTCTCATCCGGCCCCAGCCGAGTCCAATAACCACACTATACTCCTCCAAAGGATGGCTAGTATGGAGGAGCAGCTCAAGAAGGTCACTGCACCTAAGGCCGCTCCCGAAGTTATTCTTCCCACTCTGCCAGTTTTTCATCTACCCCCATCTGAAATGCCGAATTTTCGGCGGTACAATGGAACGGGTAATCCGTACATTCACTTGAAAGACTTCTTATATGAGGCATCATTCTGGCAGGATAATAAGACTTCTCTGGCTTATCTCTTTAGGCGGTCTTTAGATGACCTGGCATTAGAATGGTTTTACTCCTTGGAGCCGGCCGATGCCGGTGACTTTGATGCTGTTCAACGAAAGTTTCTGCAGAAGTACAAGGACCGTGTGGGTCCCTTTTTGTCTGTTACTGATCTGGTTGCCGAAAAGATGAAGCCCGAGGACTTCGTTTTATTTGCTGATAGGTGGAGAGCTATGACTGAAAAATTGAAAGACACACTGTCAGAAACGGAGCAAGTGAAGATGATTATATCAAACTCCACTCCGTAATTCCGTCATATTTTAGCCATGAACAAGTTGAGCACTATGGAAGAGCTCTATGAAAGAGCTAGATACATACAAACACAGATGAAAGATTCACCCATTATGGGCATGTTTGAGCCAAGACCAAAGGTAATGAGGAAGAACGTTAATGTCAGCAATACTGGTGCGACCACTGAAGGCACTATTACTAATGAGCAGGTGTAATATCCCGGACCTTTTGGATCCTTTCTTCGTGGGTCCCGGATCTGGTTTTCAGAGTGTCCATCTCCGTTGTGTCCAAAATTTTGTTTCGACATCTTTCGTGTTCGGATCGGCGCGATCCGGAGTTGTTTCGGAGGCCCGGAGGCGTTCCGCGGCTTTTCCGTGTGTGTTTTCTGATTTCCGGTGTGTGTTTCGGCTTTTACTTCGGAAGCTCGCTGCGGGTGAACCGGGCCGTTCACCTGGGCACGAGTGGTACCGTTGCGATCGGCACGTTCCGAGGATCGCGGGGGTGTAATTTTCTATTTTTCAGAATTTTCCAGAATTTCCAGAATTTCTATAAACCCCCCCCCTATTTTCTCTCTCTCCCTCACCCTCTTCTTCTTCTTCTTCTTCTTTTTCTTCTTCTTCCTCCTTCCTCCTCCACCGTAACCCTCCCTCTCTCCCTCTCTTCCTCCCGTTCGAGCGCGGCTAGCTCCTCTCCGGCTACTGACAGTGGCGGGGCGACGGCGCGGCGACGTGGACGGCGGTGAGGCGATCGTGGGGGCGTGCGGCGAGCGTGGGAAGCGTGAGGAGGCGGGGTTTCCAAAGGCGTTCTTCGTGGTTTGTGGGCGATCCGGCGGAGCATTCGCTCCATTGAAGTAGGGTGACGTTCCTTAGCCTCTTGCGGTTCATTTCCGTGGTTTGTAGGCCGCGGGGAGGCCGAGAGGGGCTTAATTGAGCGGGTTTGGGGTTTTCCATGATTTGGGGAGAGTTCGCCCGATCTATGGTTTTAGCCCGCGATTTCACGTTTGGATGGCTTAGATGCATGCTAGGGGTCCCCAGGGGTCTTCCCCTTTGTTTTCCCCCTCTCCGGTGGAGGCACGGGGGCGTGGTCGAAGTTTTTGGGGTTTTCCCGCCGTAGCGTGCTCGGGAGTGTGTAACGGTCACTCCAGTGACCGTCACATGCTTGTGACGCCCCTAGAGGGGTGCGTTACATCCCTGAGTAGTGTTTTTGGGGGTCGGGGGCTGTAACGGCCCAACGATAGACCGCCATTTGCCTATGACGCGCTTGGGTAGGGCCGTCAAGGGCTTTCGACCGTTGGTTTGTGACCGTTGGGGGTCAGGCCATGTAACGCACCGGGCTAGGCGCGTTACATGCGTGCAACGCGCTGGGGCAGGCGCGTTACTTCCTATTTTCACCCCAAGTGTGAGGGCCATGTAACGCGCTGGGCCAGGCGCGTTACATGCATGTGACGCGCCGGGCTGGGCCGTTACATCCCTTTTGGCTTTGGGAGCGTGGGGGGGTGCGTAACGCATGGGGCCAAGCGCGTTACATTCTTGTAACGCGCCTGGACCAGGCCGTTACATCCTTTTCCCCTCTGACCGTGTGACGGTCCATTTTGAACCGTTAGGCGCATGTAACGGTCTCACCTAGACCGTTACTTGCTTGTGATGGCCCTAGGGTGGACCGTCACATGCCTGGTTGCCCCATAAGGGTGGCAACCCCGTTTTTACTCCGACTGTGGCCACCGTGCGATGGGGCTGGTGCGTGGGGTGATTCCCACACGTTGTCAGATTCGGACGTTATTTTCTGTTGACTCGAGAGTCTACTCCTTTGTGACCCTCCACTAGTCGTAGCCTATCAGTACGCGTGTGCTGATCGCACCAGGGAGTGGTGTACGGGCTTACCCTGAGGACGGTGTTAGACTGGTTACCGTCCGGCCCCTCGTCACATCAGAGTCCAGTGCCAGGGGAAAACCAGTCAGAGGGCCAGACCTAGGACGCGTGGTCTGTGTGTGCACACGTGGTTGGGGACAGTGGACGCACGTCGACGGGCGTGACCCCAGCTAGTCACTTGTTTGTGGTTACTTGTGCGGTGTTCGCGCCTCTGGTAGGAGCTACCACGCCAGGCGGTTCACCTGCGGCGCGGCGTAAGACGTCAGGGGACGCTACCGGCTGTGCTTCTAGTGGCTGGTACTCCTGTCGAGTACGGAGTGGCAGTCTGTCAGTCAGGTGTTTCCGACCTTCGGGTTTTGTCGGGTTGGCCGTTGAGCTCCGGTCTTCTTACCGTGGCACGGGTGTCGGTTTACGTGCCATGGGACCTTTGTTCTGTAGAGTACGGGGCTTCCGTTCCCAAGGTACTCTCCTACCGCTAGTGTAGTGGTTTCTCATTTTACGAGGTAGGGTTCGAGTGATCCCTACTGAGTCTTGTTCCGAGACTCATTCCCTGCGTGTTTTCACCGTGTTTCAGGTGAGGCGCCGCCCTGGGGAGCGCGTCTGGGGTGCAGCGTGGTGCGGGTGCCCAGAGGTCAGAGCCGGGGTATGTGATGGGAATCGACGCCAAGCATTAACTTTTATTTTTACATTTGAGTCCTTTTATTTACTTTTATATCCTTGGGAAAGTATATGTACAATTGTAAGGCTTTGTAAGCCAATGTGTCATTCCCTAGGATTGTGTGGGTTTTTGTGCAAATGTGTAGTAGTTCCAGTTAGGAGGCCCCCTCCCCTTCCCCATTGGTCCACCTCATCCATGTGGGGCTGGTCAACCATCCTAGGTGGCCATCTAGAAGGTTTGAATGCTAATTGACCACATGGGAGACAAAGGGGTTAAAATTTCAAAGGTTGGCCACCTACCTTACCTACCAAGTCAAAGGAGTGCTCCATTCATATGTAATTTATTTTTTTTAAGTTTTGACCACATGGGGAAGAAAATGACTTATTTCTCACGAAATTTCCAGCCCCCCACCCCTTGCCATTTTCTATATAAGTCTATGTATAGTGTCATTAGAGATTAATGAAGAAATGAAGAGAAAATTGTTGGAAAATCAAGAGTGTTCTTGAGCCCCTCCTCTCTCCCTCTGGTTTCTCTCCTCCAACCTCCAGTTCTAGAGTGATTTCTATCTTCTATCCCCTCCCCTCTATCTCCGGTGATCATCTGTGCCGCCGCCGCCGCCGTCCGTGACTCCATCACGCCGCCGCGGAGCCGCCTTCGGTGTTCTGTCCATCCTGGACAGAGGCTTCTTGTCTGAATATCTTCTCTCCTCAACGTGAAGATCTCAAGCTGCAATTTTTATGGTGTGTTCTACCCTTGTATCCCAAGTGCCACCTAAATTTTCACGCCCAAAATCCACCGCTTAGTATTTTTACATTTTCGTCCAACCTGTCATCCCAGATCTGCCAGGTTTCTGTCTACAGTGACAGAACCTCTGAGTTCTCCCCCTCCGACCATCTTTTTGATTTGTCCAAACCCTCCCAATTTTACTGGGAGTTCTGTCCATCACCCCCTACCTCCACAAATTTTCTTAATGTTTTATCAGCCTTCTATCTATTTTTAGAAATTCGTGTTCTTCCTCTGATACAGTGTTCTTAGTCAGATCCCAGATCCGACCACCCTCCACTTCCAAAATCAGAACAAATCACCACCACCTTCAAATCCAGATCCAAAGATAGTCATGGTTTCCTTGTTCGATTTCCTACAACCTTGCTGAAGAACACATCTTCAAATTCGGACATCTACTTCACGGTCAAAGGCAATCAACAGGAAAGTTCTCTGCAGATCTGAGTCTTCGGTTACTGTACAACAGCAGCATATAAAATTCGCCAACACAAAGTACAAATCTGGTGAATTTTTTTGAAGGCCACTAGATTGCAGTACTTCGAAGCAGCTTTCCAACGACTCTGATCTCGTCGCATTCCGACACCGGTGCTGATCGCAGCGTCTGTTCTCGCCGGAGCGCGCGCTGAAATACAGAACTGGCAGATTTTCGATCGGTTTTTCCGACCGGTGCCGAACGGAGCCGCCCGGCCTCCGGACGGCGAACCAGCGTGCCGCCAGCCCGGGGAGCGCTTCTCCAAGTGCCTCCACTACAGCGGTACCACCGGGTCCCACACGGCCCCTCCGGACAGCACGTGGGCCCCACGGTCGTGAACACGCGTGTAGCCGAATCAACACACGAAGCTACCCGTCAACCAGAATTCGGTCCTCCCGGGCCCATTTGTATAGCCCTTTACCTCCCTGCATGGAGTGGGCATGTTCCCATTACTGTAATTATTGTGTGTTAAGTTTCCCGGGAGTACGAGTTTTCGGCCGGGTCCGTCTTCCCCACGCCGAGCGCGTGGAAGTATCGTTCTCGCTCCCTACACTTGGCATTTGCTTATTTTCATATATAATTGTTTATGCCGCTGCTAGAGAGCATGCTTTAGGTCCGTTAGCTCGCTATATTATCATTCACCGCTACGGCGAGAGAGTGCGAGATCGTCCTGTGACCCGATCCGGGCACACGAGAGAGCCGATCACCCTAGCTCATTACCGGTTTCTCAACCGCGCACGTCCAACGCTTCCCTCGTTAAGGGACAACCGCGAGCTTGTCGTGTCCGTGGTCTCGTCCCGCATCAGTATGCCCCGTGTAGCTGTACTTTTCTTTCTTGTCACTATACTAGTCGTGGACTATTGTTATTGTTGTTTATTTCTATTGTGGACCATGTAAAATGTTAATTTATTTCCTGCTTAATGTTGTAACTGTTTAATTTCTGCAATTATTTGTGATACTTGTGTAGTCTCCACACCATCCTTTAAACCCTTCCGAGTCTTTGGGCTCGTGGGTGGCGGTGCGAGTCTCGGGTTATCGGGCCTTCCCGGTAATCGGATTCTCGGGTCGTTACAGCTGGTATCAGAGCGCGGTTGTGGAATTACATGAGAGTCATAGGTAATTGTAGTGGTCCACTAGTCCACAGCAATGATGTACAGGTGACGCTGGCATTGGGCACCACGGGTTTATTTTGACCTTGCCGTTTTCGTGTTTTCTGTCTTGTGCTTTAGGAGCGAGTATGGCGCCGAGGCGGAGCTCTCGCTCTCAGCAGGGGCAGTCGGCTGGAGGCCAGGAGATCTAGCAGGGGGTCCAGAGGGACCAGGAGGAGCATAGTAGAGCGCCACCGGGGGCTACCGAGACCGCGGATACTGCGAGAGTTCCGGGGGCCGAGGATTTCTTCCGTGGCATGTACCAGCTTATGTCTCAGCAGTTCGGCGGAGAGGCTGGTGAGGGCTCGTCAGTCAGGGGTGGGCCAGGCCGAGCAGTGAGGGACTTCATGCAGTTCCATCCACCTTACTTTAGCGGCCAGGCAGACCCTGATGCGGCTCGTGATTGGCTCGATGAGATGGAGCGGGTGTTCAGTTCTGCGAAGAGTACTGTCGAGGACAGAGTGGTGTTGGCCTACAACCAGTTGTAGGGTACGGCTCGGAGGTGGTGGTCTTCCGAGTGGAAGACGTCTTTTCAGCTTTGTCCACTTGAGTAGATCGAGTGGGATGATTTCGTTAGTGCTTTCGAGCGTACGTACTATCCAGATTATGTTGCTACGCAGCGGATGCGGGAGTTTCTAGAGCTAGTGCAGGGTGACATGTCCGTGTTGCAGTACAGGGCCAGATTTGTCGAGCTGGGTCGGTATGCACCTCACATCATGGATCATGAGAGGGTGAAGACCGCGCAGTTTGCGCAGGGCTTGAGGCTGGAGCTGAGGCACCATTTGATTGCGAACGGGGCCACTGATCTAGAGACAGCGTCTCGTGTTGCGGCTTCGTTAGAGATGGATATGCAGAGGATCTGAGGACCGATAAGCCAGGGGCAGTCCTTGTCAGGTCGCAGCCAGTAGTCGGCTACCCAGCAGCAAGGTTCTTTCCAGCATGCGCCGGGTGGTTCAGGAGTACCGGCATCGGCAGCTTCGGTGACGGGACCTACATCCTTTGGCACGAAGGTCAAGAAGATCTTCGCGAAGAATTTCTGAAAGAAGAAGTCCAAGGATCAGGGGCAGGCTTCATCGGGCAGTGTACAGCAGCCGATTCCTTTGCAACGTCAGGGATCAGGGGGTGGATCGCGAGGACCTTGTCCACGGTGTGGTGGGACCCACCCAGGCAGGCAGTGCACGGCGCCGATCATCTGTTTTCGATGTGACCAGCCAGGGCATATGGCACGCGACTATCCTCAGAGGCCGCCGCAGCAGCAGGTTCCCCAGCAGCAGAGGCAGCAGCAGCAGCAGCAGGGACGGTATCCGCCGCTACCCAGGTCAGCTAGTGTGGGAGGCAGGCAGAGGGCTCGGGGCCAGATCACGCACATGACCAGGGCAGAGGCAGTGGCGTCGCAGCTCGTGGAAGGTACCGTTCAGATTTTAGGTTGTGCGGCTCAGGTTTTATTTGATTCTGGCGCGTCTCATTCGTTTATTTCGGAGGATTTCACGTCGAGCGTCGAGAAGCCGGTGACCCAGTTGTCCTGTGATTTGGCAGTGGAGTTGCCTTCGGGTGATTTTATGATCACTCCGTATTGCTTCAATCAGGTTCTGATTTGGATCGATGGGCGGAGTATGCCAGGCAGGTTGTATGCGTTGCAGCTTCAGCATTATGATGTGATTCTAGGCATGGATTGGCTCGAGACCCATGGAGCGCTGGTGGATTGTGGAATGAAGAGGGTCTACTTCCAGCATCCGAGCAAGAGGACCTTCTATTTTCAAGGTATCCGTTCCGCCTCTTCTCGATTCCTTATCTCTGCTATTCGAGCCCGTCGATTGCTTGATTCAGGTTGTCAGGGTTTTCTCGAGTCCGTGGTTGTGTCTGACCGGATGGAGTCGGATGTCGAGGACATTGCGGTGGTGTGCGAGTTCCTCGACGTTTTTCCTGAGGAGTTGCCTGGATTACCTCCCCAGCGGGAGATCGATTTCGTGATCGAGGTTGTGCCTGGTACGGGACCTTTGGCGAAGGCTCCCTACCGTATGGCCCCCGCTGAGTTGAGGGAGTTGAGGGCGCAGTTGCAGGAACTGTTGGCCAAGGGGTATATTCGTCCTAGTTTTTCCCCTTGGGGTACGCCCGTGTTGTTTCTGAAGAAGAAGGACGGTAGTCTGCGCTTGTGCATTGACTATCGGCAGCTGAATGAAGTGACCATTAAGAACAAGTATCCGTTGCCGCGGATTGATGATCTGTTCGACCAGCTGTAGTCTGCGACAGTGTTCTCGCGGATTGATTTGCGGTCCGGTTACCATCAGCTGAGAATTCGCGAGTCCGATGTAGAGAAGACTGCATTCAGTACGAGGTACGGGCATTATGAGTTTTTGGTGATGCTGTTCGGGCTCACCAATGCCCCTACAGCCTTCATGGACTTGATGCAGAGGGTGTTTCATCCGTATTTGGACCAGTTCGTGGTCATCTTCGTGGATGACATCCTTGTTTATTCGCGGTCTGTCGAGGAGCACGCGTACCATTTGGGTGTGGTGCTGCAGACGTTGCGAGATCACCAGTTGTATGTGAAGCTCAGCAAGTACGAGTTTTGGCTCAGCGAGGTGCACTTTCTGGGGCACGTGATTTCTGGTGATGGCACTTCCGTGGACCCCGCCAAGGTCGAGGCAGTGATGCAGTGGCCGAGGCCGAGGTCGGTGACGGAGATCCAGAGTTTCTTAGGGCTTGCGGGTTATTATCGTCGATTTATCCAGGATTTTTCTCGCATTGCGGCCCCGATGACTAGGGTCACGCGGAAGGATGTGCCTTTCGTTTGGTCCGAGGAGTGTGAGCAGAGCTTCAGGGAACTGAAGAGATTGCTCACCTCAGCTCCGGTGTTAGTTTTGCCTTCTGGATCGGGAGGTTTCGTGGTGTGTACAGATGCTTCCGACGTTGGGTTGGGTGCTGTGTTGATGCAGCATGGTAGAGTGGTGACTTATGCATCTCGGTAGCTAAAGCCCCACGAGGAGAACTATCCTACCCATGACCTTGAGTTGGCGGCGGTGATCTTCGCGCTGAAGTTCTGGAGGCATTATCTGTACGGTGAGAAGTTCGAAGTGTTTACTGACCATCAGAGTTTGAGGTATGTGTTCTCGCAGAGAGATCTGAACCTCAGGCAAAGGCATTGGATGGAGTTCATGAAGGATTATGACTTCACCCTGTCTTATCAGCCGGGCAGGATGAATGTCGTTGCTGATACCTTGAGTCAGAAGGTTGCGGTCAGTACCTTGATGTTGAGGAAGTGGAGGCTCTGGGAACAAGTGCCTGAGGTATCTTTCAGGCTCAAGATTCCCCAGGAGCCAGGGTTGGCAGTGCTTGCGAGTCTGACTGTCACTCCTGCTATCCGTCGTCAGGTGATAGAGGCTCAGCATGCAGACCCTGAGTTTCCCCGGATTCTAGCTATGGCTGATGTGGAGCTGGGTGAGGATAGCGCTGCTAGGTTTCGTGGCAGGCTGTACGTCCCAGCGGAGGAGCAGGTTCATCGTGCGGTGTTGCGCGAGGCCCATGGGAGTAGGTACACCGTACACCCGGGTGCGACGAAGATGTATCGGAACTTGCGGAGGCAGTTCTGGTGGCCTGGCATGAAGAGAGATGTTGTAGAGTTTGTGGCCAAGTGCCTGATCTGTCAGTAGGTGAAGGCGGAGCATCAGCGGCCAGGAGGTACTCTCCAGCCCTTGGATGTTCCTACTTGGAAGTGGGACCATGTGACCACGGATTTCGTGGTGGGATTACCGAGGATCCCGAGTGGGCAGGACAGTATTTGGTTGCTGGTGGATCGGCTGACGAAGGTGACGCGGTTGTTACCGGTCAAGGTCAGCTGGAGCGTGTCTAAGTTGGCTCATCTTTATGTGGAGCGGATCGTGCCGTTGCATGGGGTTCCCATTTCGATCGTGTCGGATCGGGATCCGCTCTTCACTTCTGGATTCTGGAGGAGTTTCCAGCGAGCTCTTGGCACGGAGTTGGCATTTAGCTCGGCGTATCATCCTCAGTCAGATGGTCAGTCTGAGAGGACCATTCAGACCTTGGAGGACATGCTGAGATCCTGCTGCCTGGAGTGGCAGGGGAGTTGGATTCATCACCTACCGTTGGTGGAGTTTGCCTATAACAACAGCTATCATTCGAGCATCGGCATGGCTCCTTATGAGGCATTGTATGGGCGTCCTTGTCGGACTCCACTTGATTGGTTTGAGGTGGGTGAGCATGTTTTGACGGGACCGGAATTGGTGCAGCAATGTGTGGATGTTGTGCACCTGGTTTGTCAGAACATGTTGGCGGCCCAGAGTCAGCAGAAGAGCTATGCTGACCGTAGGAGGCAGCCTCTCGAGTTCACCGTGGGCGATCATGTGTTCTTGAGAGTTTCTCCGATGAAGGGGGTGATGCGTTTTGGATGGCGTGGGAAGCTGAGTCCCCGCTATATTGGTCCTCTCGCGATTGTGGAGCGCATCGGTGAGGTTGCTTACCGGTTACAGTTACCTCCTGAGTTGGCGTCGGTGCATGACGTGTTCCACGTCTCGATGTTGCGGAAGTATTTGCCCGATGACTCTCACGTGCTCGAGTTTTCCGTTTTCCCTGAGGTGACTCCAGATCTTTCTCTCCCGGAGTTTCCGATCTGCGTGGAGGATAGGCGAGAGCGGCGCCTGCGGAACAATGTTATTCCCTTGGTAAAGGTCATGTGGCAACGACACTCTGGTGGTGAGGCTTCGTGGGAACGTGAGGACGAGATGCATCAGCAGTTCCCGTATCTGTTTGAGTGAGTCTTCCTCTTCTTTCCCCTTTGGTTGTTCTCAATTTCGAGGATGAAATTCCTTAAGGGGGAGGGCTGTAATATCCCGGACCTTTCAGATCCTTTCTTCGTGGGTCCCGGATCTGGTTTTCGGAGTGTCCGGCTCCGTTGTGTCCAAAATTTTGTTTCGGACATCTTTCGTGTTCGGATCGGCGCGATCCGGAGTTGTTTCGGAGGCCCGGAGGCGTTCCGCGGCTTTTCCGTGTGTGTTTTCTGATTTCCGGTGTGTGTTTCGGCTTTTACTTCGGAAGCTCGCTGCGGGTGAACCGGGTCGTTCACCTGGGCACGAGTGGTACCGTTGCGATCGGTGCGTTCCGAGGATCGCGGGGGTGTAATTTTCTATTTTTTGGAATTTTTCAAAATTTCTGGATTTTCTATAAACCCCCCCTATTTTCTCTCTCTCCCTCACCCTCTTCTTCTTCTTCTTCTTCTTTTTCTTCTTCTTCCTCCTTCCTCCTCCACCGTAACCCTCCCTCTCTCCCTCTCTTCCTCCCGTTCGAGCGCGGCTAGCTCCTCTCCGGCTGCTGACAGCGGCGGGGCGACGGTGCGGCGACGTGGACGGCGGTGAGGCGATCGTGGGGGCGTGCGGCGAACGTGGGAAGCGTGAGGAGGCGGGGTTTCCAAAGGTGTTCTTTGTGGTTTGTGGGCGATCCGGCGGAGCATTCGCTCCATTGAAGTAGGGTGACGTTCCTTAGCCTCTTGCCGTTCATTTCCATGGTTTGTAGGCCGCGGGGAGGCCGAGAGGGGCTTGGTTGAGCGGGTTTGGGGTTTTCCATGATTTGGGGAGAGCTCGCCCGATCTATGGTTTTAGCCCGTGATTTCACGTTTGGATGGCTTAGATGCATGCTAGGGGTCCCCAGGGGTCTTCCCCTTTGTTTTCCCCCTCTCCGGTGGAGGCACGGGGGCGTGGTCGAAGTTTTTGGGGTTTTCCCACCGTAGCGTGCTCGGGAGTGTGTAACGGTCACTCCAGTGACCGTCACATGCTTGTGACGCCCCTAGAGGGGTGCGTTACATTCCTGAGTAGTGTTTTTGGGGGTCGGGGGCTGTAACGGCCCCACGATAGACCGCCATTTGCCTATGACGCGCTTGGGTAGGGCCGTTAGGGGCTTTCGACCATTGGTTTGTGACCGTTGGGGGTCAGGCCATGTAACGCACCGGGCTAGGCGCGTTACATGCGTGCAACGCGTTGGGGCAGGCACGTTACTTCCTGTTTTCACCCGAAGTGTGAGGGCCATGTAACGCGCTGGGCCAGGCGCGTTACATGCATGTGAGGCGCCGGGCTGGGCCGTTACATCCCTTTTGGCTTTGGGAGCGTGGGGGGGTGTGCGTAACGCATGGGGCCAAGCGCGTTACATTCTTGTAACGCGCCTGGACTAGGCCGTTACATCCTTTTCCCCTCTGACCGTGTGACGGTCCGTTTTGAACCGTTAGGCGCATGTAACGGTCTTGCCTAGACCGTTACTTGCTTGTGACGGCCCTAGGGTGGACCTTCACATGCCTGGTTGCCCCATGAGGGTGGCAACCCCGTTTTTACTCCGACTGTGGCCACCGTGCGACGGGGCTGGTGCGTGGGGTGATTCCCACACGTTGTCAGATTCGGACGTTATTTTCTGTTGACTCGAGAGTCTACTCCTTTGTGACCCTCCACTAGTCGTAGCCTATCAGTACGCGTGTGTTGATCGCTCCAGGGAGTGGTGTACGGGATTACCCTGAGGACGGTGTTAGACTGGTTACCGTCAGGCCCCTCGTCACATCAGAGTCCAGTGCCAGGGGAAAACCAGTCAGAGGGCCAGACCTAGGACGCGTGGTCTGTGTGTGCACACGTGGTTGGGGACAGTGGACGCACGTCGACGGGCGTGACCCCAGCTAGTCACTTGTTTGTGGTTACTTGTGCGGTGTCCGCGCCTCTGGTAGGAGCTACCACGCCAGGCGGTTCACCTGCGGCGCGGCGTAAGACGTCAGGGGACGCTACCGGCTGTGCTTCTAGTGGCTGGTACTCCTGTCGAGTACGGAGTGGCAGTCAGTCAGTCAGGTGTTTCCGACCTTCGGGTTTTGTCGGGTTGGCCGTTGAGCTTCGGTCTTCTTACCGTGGCACGGGTGTCGATTTGCGTGCCATGGGACCTTTGTTCTATAGAGTACGGGGCTTCCGTTCCCGAGGTATTCTCCTACCGCTAGTGTAGTGGTTTCTCATTTTACGAGGTAGGGTTCGAGTGATCCCTACTGAGTCTTGTTCCGAGACTCATTCCCTGCGTGTTTTCATCTTGTTTCAGGTGAGGCGCCGCCCCGGGGGAGCGCGTCTGGGGTGCAGCGTGGTGCGGGTGCCCAGAGGTAGTGCCAGAGGTCAGAGCCGGGATATGCCCCGTGTAGCTATACTTTTCTTTCTTGTCACTGTACTAGTCGTGGACTATTGTTATTGTTGTTTATTTCTATTGTGGACCATGTAAAATGTTAATTTATTTCCTGCTTAATGTTGTAACTTTTTAATTTCTGTAATTATTTGTGATACTTGTGTAGTCTCCACACCATCCTTTTAACCCTTCCGAGTCTTCGGGCTCGTGGGTGGCGGTGCGAGTCTCGGGTTATCGGGCCTTCCCGGTAATCGGATTCTCAAGTCGTTACAACAGGTGAGCGCGTTTGGCAATTCCACACCCTTCCGCCACCCTCCAAACCAAAGGCCGCCACCACAGCCGCCCGCCTTCCAAAACTAAGTCCACCAGCCAAATAAATACCCTCCTCAGACCTTACGGCCTCTTCCACCTCCTTAACAACATCAACCCCACTTTACCCCTCAAAATCAACACCCACAGTACCACCAAATGCCCCCGCCAGCAAATTATGCACAACAACAATTGCAACAACCAAGAAGACCATTGGGTCCCGAAGAGCACAATACCCTCCCTTACCCGAAAGTCTACCAGATATCTTTAATGCCCTCATGACCGCCAACACGCTCACCTTGCATAAAGAAAGAACGATATGGCCGCAACATGTAGACACCTCCCGGTATTGCGTCTTCCACCAGCAGCCGGGGCACACTATTGATAATTACTTTCACTTCAAAGATTATATATATGATATGAATGATCAAGGTGATATTGATTGGGATGAGATGAGGAGGTTCATTGCTACTTTGAAGGCTCGAAGGCCTCCTCGACAACCACCGGCTCAGCAGCCTCCGCAGTAAGGTCAGCAGCAACAACAAGTTCCACAGCAACAGTAGGCTCCTGCACCCCAACCAAATATGGGGATTGTTAACAATCCGCTACCGGAGCACCCGGTTCAAAATCAACAAGTAAACCCTATCACCTCAATCCATGAAGTAGAGAAAGGGCAGGGCTGGCATGAAGAAAGCGCCTCTGTCGGGGCCATTAACCAAAACTCCAGTCAACCACAACCACCACAATTGTTAAGAAGACTTCAACTCGCACCTTCCTCCCAACAGCCATGTCTCCTCATACATTCCACCACCACTCTAGGGCCACTTAACCCTAACCCTACTCCTTCACGGCCTCTTCTTTTGCGCCAACCCACAAATTTTTCTTCACCTCAAAACCCCCCATTAAGTAGACCCCTCCTTATCCGCCCCCCGTTGGCATCCGTCTCCCCTCCTGTTTCGCCACAACCTACCCCGTCTACCACCATCATGCTTCCAAGACCCCTCCTTGTCACCCGACCCCCGCCGCCGTTTTCTGATGACCCCCAGCCGGCAAGACCTCTTATAAGAACCCCTCCTTCTACCAATCCTGCACTAGCACCCAACACGCCCTCCACCATTCCCTCTACTTCCTCTACCCCTTTACCCACTCTAGGCCCGACAGAGGCTTCGAAAATAATGGTGCTTCGTAGTGAACGGATGTTCCACCGAGTGTTTCCCCAACAGGAACAGGAGCCGGTACAAGAACAAGGAGAACATGAACATGAGTCTGCACCGGGCACGGAGTATGACCTATTAAAGCATTTGGACAGAACACCGGCCCGAATTTCTATTCTGGAATTGATTAAAAGATCTACTACACACCAGCTAGCCCTAAAGCAATATTTGCAGAAAGTAATGGTAAATGAAGACATCCCAGTTGAACAGGTCACTACTGTTTTAAATCCAGCCAGCAATCAACCGGCCATCACTTTTTATGAACATGAATTGGCTCCGCAGCCGGCCAGGAAATATGCACTGTGCATTACTATTGACATTAACAAAGTGGCATTGAAACAATGTTTGGTGGATACTGGAGCATCCATTAATGTTTTGCCACCAAGTACCTTGAAAATGTGTGGCATCCCGGAAAGTCAAATCCGACCATCTACAATCATCGTCACAGCTTATGACAACACCAAGAAGCCACCTCTAGGGATGATCACTTTAAAAGTTGGTTTGGGACCGGTTTTAGTCACAGCGGACTTCCATATTCTAGACATGGACCCAACATTCAATGGCATCTTGGGTCGCCCTTACATTCAAGAGCTTGATGCTGTGCCCTCCACGAACTATCAATGCATAAAATTTTCGCACAAAGGGCGCATTATCAAAGTCACTAGTATGCCCATTTTGCCGGCAGAAGATATACATTCCGCAACATCGGTGCCTTCTATGTGGCCTTCCATTAGGCCTTTGCTCTCAGTTTTGGATGTTGCCGATCTGCGGCAAGACTTGGCGAGGCCGTCTCTTTCAACCCCTCTTACCACCCAAATGTCACCACAGCCACCCAAAGGCAAGAAGAAAAAGGGTCTGATGAACACCACGGGATGGAATATCTTGATGAAAATGGGGTACAGAACTGGCAAAGGCCTGGGTATTAATCTCCAGGGGAGAGTCAAGCCCGTCAGGCATCAAAAGATGATTCCCCGGGGTGGCCTAGGGTATAAAGGGCCAAGCAAAGGTAAAGATGAAGAAGGACCATGGGCCATCATGATTTCAACTCTTAAAACAGATCAGTAGCCTCTTACATGGACCCTACAAACACACTTTGTGAAAGGGGGTACTCATAATGATGAGCAAACCACGCTAGTCACTTCCATGCTGGACTGTCAAGATGTACATGCACAGCAGTTTGCTCGCCACATAGCCCCACTAGTTACATACAAGGCCCTGGAGTCCTTACGGCTAGGTAAAAGAAGAAAGATGGATGACCCCGAATGTGACTGGTACAGATGGTTCGACATGAACGATATCACCATTGCTCTGAGCCGACTTTTTATGCCAACTGATCCGGAATGGCCGCCATTAATTCATGAATTGATTGAAAAGCCAGCAGTGATCACGGACAAGAGGCAGCTTCTAAGCAATTACATAGATACCGGGGAGCCGGATGTGCCGTATGAAGAAGGCTTCAATGTGGATAGGCTGTGGGCCGGCCTTTTCTCTCTTAAATCCATCCATTCAACAATTATTGTCCATTTGCTTGATAAAATGTTTTTCTCAGATATCCCTAGACTGCCCGCGGTCTTGATAACCTTTTCTCCAGATTCGCTTCAAGCTTCTCCTCCGATTCCTCCCTTGCTCCTGGAGCAATTTTCTAAACTCTCCATCACACTCCCGCGTGGGCCATCATTTACGCAATCTTTCGTCAGTCTCTCAATCTCAGCACCACCTCTTGTTCCTTCCTCGCATTGCCTTATTATTGAAAACGAAAAAAAATGCCAAAATTCCAATTTTCCAATCTTCCATCTCCATTGAGGAGACCTCTTATCTTCTTTCTGAGTGTGTCCCGACCCTGGGGCCGCTCTTCTAGGATTCATTAGTAGACCTTCTCTACCCCTCCGGTGAGGGGTCTTCACCTATATCCCTTTCTGTACCCACCTTTTCCTCTCCTCCTTCATCTTCGTCAATTTCTAGTGATCAGGCTAGTTGCTCCTACTCCTCTAGTTCTAAGAGTCCAGGGGTAGCTACTAGAAAATCCAAGGGTAAGCAGATCCCCCATAGATTCCTGCTAGATTTAGCTAGGAGGTGCCGGGCATGCTTAGCTCTTCCTGAATTTATAGAGAATCTAATTATCCTGCCAGAAACAGAATATGAAGACACATCTACTTGTGTTCTTAATGAGGGTTTTGGTGTTTATGAGATCATGAATGATGAAGACCCTATTGAAGAAGGGGATGAAGGTTACGAAGAATATGAGGACGAGGCTGATGCTTTTGCCAGTAAAATGAGAAGATTCGATGAGCCATCAGCCTCAGTATAAGAGCCTACCAAAGAAATAAATTTGGGTACTGAGGAAGACCCTAGGATTGTCCTCATTAGTAAGAACTTTCCGCCCTCCGAAGAGGAGGCGCTTATTTTGGTTCTTCAAGAATATAAGGACACGTTTGCGTGGAGTTATGAAGACATGCCGGGACTAGACCCTGCGCTTGTTGAACATCGACTTACACTTAAGCCAGGGTCCATTCCAGTCAAACAGTGGTTGAGACGTTTTCACCCTAATATGGCATTAAAAATGAAAGAAGAGGTCGATAAGCTTCATAAGGCTAGATTCGTTAGAGTTGTCCTCTATCCCAATTGGGTGGCTAACATCGTCCCAGTCATGAAGAAAGATGGAAAGGTTCAGATTTGCATAGACTTTCGGGACCTCAACCGCGCGTGTCCTAAAGATGACTTCCCCCTCCCTCATATTGATGTTTTAATCGACAATACGGCAGGATATGAGACTCTTTCCTTCATGGATGGCTTTTCAAGCCATAATCAGATTCGCCTGGTTGAGGAAGATCAAGAGAAGACACCATTCACTACCCCATGGGGAACCTATTGCTATGTGATCATGCCCTTTGGGCTTAAGAATGCTGGGGCCACCTACCAGAGGGCTATGATGGCAATCTTTCATGATATGATCCACGTTTATATAGAGGTGTACGTTGACGACCTGGTAGTGAAATCAAGGATAAGGATTGAGCATCCCGGGGTTCTAGCCAAAGTTTTGCAAAGAGCGCGGAAGTACCAATTGAAAATGAACCCCAAGAAGTGCGTGTTTGGTGTTTCATCAGGGAAATTGCTTGGATTCATCGTAAGTAAGAGGGGTATCGAGATTGATCCCAACAAGGCGAAGGCCATAAGAGAAATGCCTCCTCCCAGGAATTTGAAAGAAGTTCGAGGATTGATCGGGAGGTTGCAATTTATTCATCGATTTGTTTCCCAGCATTCACAAAGATGTAGGCCGTTCTACGAGCTTACTAAGCCAGGAGTCAAGTTTAATTGGGATGACAAATGTCAGGCAGCTTTTGACGGATTGAAGGATTATCTCTCAAATCCTCCTGTCCTGAGGCCTCCAGTTCCAGGCAAACCGCTTGTTCTCTACATTTCCGTCCTGGATGACTCTGTAGGCACTGTCCTAGCCCAAGTTGACGAAGAAGGAAAGGAAAGGGTAGCCTACTACTTGTCAAAGCTTCTTAACCCCTGTGAGCAGAGGTACTCAGCCATAGAGAAGACTCGTGCTGCTTTAGTCTGGGTAGTTCAGAAACTTAAGCATTATTTCTTAGCTCACGAAGTTCATCTCATTGCCTGTATGAATCCAATCAAGCTCCTTCTTGAAAAATCCATTCTCACTGATCGATTAGCACGATGGCAAAGCTTCCTTTCTCAATTCGACATCATCTACATTCAGTAAAAAGTGATTAAAGGCTATGCCATAGCAGAACACCTTGCTCATCATCCCCTCCCCAGATTTGACCATGTTCGCTCAGAGTTTCCAGACGAGGAACTAATGTCCGTCAATCAACACGATTCGATGTGGACGTTACATTTTGATGGAGCTTTGAATTCAAAAGGGAAGGGGATTGGCATTGTTCTTCTGTCACCTGAAGGTATCACTATTCCACTCGCCTCTCAGCTTCAATTTCCAGTAACAAATAACATAGTTGAGTATGAGGCTCTTTTGGCCGGACTAGAGGCCGCTCATCAATTCGGTGATACCCAATTACAGATTGTAGGTGATAGTCAGCTTATTCTTTGCCAAGTGCTCACCAAGTGCCGTACGCTCAATCCTAAACTCAAACCCTATCAGGAATTGACTTCTGCTTATGCCAAGCTTTTCACCAAATTAATCTTCGTCCATGTTCCTCGTGATCATAACATTTTAGCTGATGCTCTTGCTTCTCTTGCATCTTCCTTTGTTTTCCTTCCCAAAAGGGATTTCCATTCTATCATTATTCACAAGCGGCTCCCACCCGCTATTAAGGATCCAGCTTTCCTTAGTATTAAGGAGGTGGTGCTCAAGAAGGTTAAGCAAGGCGGAATCATTGAGAATAAGGAGATCATGCTGTTGGATTTAGAGGAAGAATTGGATGATGAAGAGAAACCCTGGTATTACGAGATTGCTAAGTATTGCCAGGATAAATCCTATCCTAAGGAGGCCACGGTGGAAGAGAAGAAAGCCATTCGAAGAGTTGCTCAACGATACACTTTAGTTGGAGGTGTGCTCTACAGAAGAGGTCTCACCGGTGTTTTGTTAAGGTGCCTAGATGATGATGAATCTTGGAAGTGTTGTGACCCCTCTATGTTGATGATGTTGATACTTACTTTATTTCATTGGCAACACCATTGTTTTGATTGATTGACAACTGCTCTTGCTTTGATGAAATTGCTCTATCAGATTGACTATGTGTTCATTGCATTTCATACACTGTTGTTTGCATTTCTCACTGTCATGGGTCGACGCATCCTCTGATGGGTTGACTCCTTTAGCAGACTTGTCTAGATTGAGTCTATACAGCGTCAATTCATGCATGTCTTAGGCTAAGTCTATACAGTGTCAGTTCATGCATGTCTTAGGCTAAGTCTATACAGCGTCAGTTCATGCATGCCTTAGGCTAAGTCTGTACAGCGTCTCATTCATGCTTTGATTAATGAAGTCTGTACATCAGTCTTCACATTCTAAGTCTGTACAGCCGTTGGGTTTGGACTCAGAGTCTGTACATTCGATTCGCCTTTGAATTGGTCAAGTGTGTACATTCCCTCACTGTAGCTTTCACGTATCCAAAGTCTACACATCGTGAAAGTATATTCATTCTTCACTGACTTTCGTTCAAGGAAAAGTCTATACATTGGAGTCTTTCCCTACATTTCTTAAGTGAAGTATGTACACTCGTTTCTGAAGCCTGAAGTCTATACACTCCAGCCTATTCCTACGATCAAGGCTTTAGCTACACTCAAGTTTGTACATTGAATCGCCAACTTCTTTGAAGTCTACACATCGCTTGATTTCCTGAAGTCTATACATCCACAGTGCATTGGCTAAGTCTATACACTGTCTGTCTCACTTAGAGTCTAAGGCAAAGTCTGTACAGTGAGCGTCTCATTGGTGAAGTCTGTACACTCACCAGTTGAACTTCAAAGTCCATACATTGGACTGTAGCTTGCACGAAGCTAAGCCCATACATCGCTCAAAGTCTGTACAGAGTCCAGCGTCTTAGTTAGCGTCTCATGCATTTGGGCAAAGTCTGTACATCGGTCTTTCAGCAAGTCTGAACATCGTCCGTCTTTGTTAGCGTCTCAAGCATTGGGCTAAGTCTGTACAGCATTCAGTGTCTAGAGTTTCATGAAGTCTGTACATCAGACTGTTACAGCAAGTTTGTACATTGTCCGTCTTCCTTAGCGTCTTGATGTTTGAAGTCTATACATTCGATGTGCAGAGTTGATGTCTATACTGTGCCTTATGCTGATCGAGTCCACACATTGGTCGGTGGCAAGTCTGTACACTGGCCTCAGCTATTCAAGTCTATTCACTGGACTGTTTGGTCAAGTCTATACACCCTTCAGTTGAAATTCTAAGTCTGTACATCGGACTGTGTTAAGTAAAGTCTATACATCCGATTGTACAGTGTCTTAGCCATCGTCTCACTTCTTCAAGTCTACACAATGGTCGGTGGTAAGTCTACACATTGGTGTTTCATTCGAAGTCTGTACACTCACCAGTGAATGACAAGTCCACACATTGGACTGTAGCTGCTTGTTCTTCAAAGTCTGTACATTGGGCTTTCACATGAAGTATGTACATCCGTTCGTTCTGCATCGTTGTCAAGTCTGTACAGCCACTCTTTGAGCATCAAGTATATACATTGGTATTGGGTGAGCATAGTCAAGTCTGTACACTGCACTCGAGTCTGTTGTCTTCAGTAAAGTCTATACATTGGCATCGGTCTTCACCTTGAGTATGTACAGTGGCTGCTTCATATAGGAAGTATGTACAGCCGTTGCCTCTTCATATAAAGTCTATACATTGGGCAAGTCTGTACACTGGTTTTCCTTCTTATGAAGCCTTTATATTTACTTAGTCTATACACTGCTTTCCTTCTCATGAAGCCTTTACGATCATTGAGTCTATACACTGCGTTGTGCATACTTTGCATTGCACTCGTGGTTGCAAAGCCTGTACAGGGTTTACAGTTAAACTGAATATGTTCTTGTCTGTCTGATAGGGAATGCAGAGACAAATGAAGGGCACGTGATCCGAGGCACTTGGCTCGTGATCCGAGAAGAACAAGGTATCTAGATGAGGACACGTGTTCTGACACTCCATTGGATGCTGCCACGTGGTCCAAATGCTTTGGCGGGAAACGTGGAGAGCACATGCCTGCTGCTGCTGCTACTATATATACATGCCTTCTTCCACAGAAGAAGGTAGATCGAAGAGAAGGATAGAAAGTCTATACAGCCAAAGCAGCAAGGCTCCTTCGATCCACTGAGAGAAAAGATACAGAGAAGAAGAAGAAATAGAGAAGAAGAAGAAAACGAGAGAAGAAGAGATAGAGAGCTGATTGAGAGTGAGAGTGAGAGAGTTTGTATCTCAGTCTCGTGGTTCAAAACCAGAGCTGAGCTTTGCTCTTTAGAGCTACATTGCTTTTGGGTTTTCCTTTTTCGTTTTGATTCTGTCTATCATTTCCGAATATTGTTTCCTTAAGCTGTGTGTCAGCGGTCTTGCAGTGGTAGTCTCCACTGGACGGGTTAAGCTATATTTCCCCAGCGGTTGCAGAGGGTCAGATCCTCTGGTCGGCAAGCTGTAGTGCCCAGGGAAGCTGTGTATCAGCGGATTGTTTGGCCAAGCTGTAAAGCCCAGCGGACGCAAGCTGTGTTGCGCAGCAGGAAGCCATACTCGGTTGAGTGTGGGGTGGACGTAGGTCGTTGACCGAACCACCTAAAAATTGTGTGTGCAGTGTGTTTGTGTTTTTGTTTGATCTGTGTGCGATGGGAATTCTTGCTTAGCTTATTTGGTTTCATCGCTCATGCTCATGTCTAGCTTTCGATATATAGATATGGTGAATGGCTTTCATGGGTCGACCCTTTGCTTAGCATTCTTCCTTTAGCTTAACTGATGTTTGCCTAAATTCCGCTTTAGAACTTACAGTAGTTTTAAATTAGGCAAGTTGATCTATTCACCCCCCCTCTAGATCCACACTCAGTGGAGATAGACTGCGTCCATCTAACCCAACACTTGGTATCAGAGCCTAACTCTTCTGCAGGGACTCATCGCCCGAAGAGAATAGGCAGAGATGGATGCTCGAGGGATGATTGCCGAAGGTCACTCAACAACGAAGCCCCCATTCTTTGATGGATCAAACTACGCATACTAGAAGAACCGTATGCAAGTGTTCCTCAGGGCTAAGGATTATGAGATTTGGAAGATTGTCAGCAAGGGACCTTATAAGCTGTCCCCGAATGAAGATGTATGGACCAAGGAGGAGATCAGAAGGTCCACGCTGAATTGGAGTGCTATAAATGCTATCCAGTGCGCTCTGCATCCTACAGAATTCTCCCGTGTGTCTACTTGCAAATCAGCTAAGGAGATGTGGGATGCGCTGGAAGTAATTCATGAAGGTACATCTCAAGTAAGAGAGCAGAAGGCCAATCTTCTTGTATCTGAGTATGAAGCCTTCAAGATGAAGCAGAACGAGTCCATCAGCAAAATGTACGCTCGGCTGACTGTCATAACCAATGGCCTCAGAGGTTTTGGGAAACCTCAAACAGAGTATGATGTAGTGAGGAAAATTCTGCGCTCCCTGACTCCCATTTGGCACACCAAAGCAACAGTGATGGAGGAGTCAAGGGATTTGCGTAATACTAAAGCTGATGAGCTGATTGACTCACTAATGGCATATGAGATAAACATGCCAAGGACAGATGAAGCCGAGAGGAAGAAGAAGCCGATAGCGCTGAAGGCTAGTTCCAGCAAATCAACAAAATCCAGCTCCAGCAGCTCTTCATCATCAAAGGAGAGCCTAAATGAAGAAGAAGATGTGACTCGATCTGAGATAGCCATGATGACTAGAGAGTTCAGGCGATTTCTCAGAAAGGGAGCAGGACGGTTCGGCCAGAGGAAATACAATGGTGGCCGAAAGGATAAAAGGTATAAATCTAAATCTGCAAAGAAAAATGAAGCTAATGTCTGTTATCAATGCAGGAAACCAGGGCATCTGAAAGCTGACTGTCCAGATAATCAGAAACATAAGGACAGGTCAAAGAAGAAAACCAAGAAGGGAAGAGCTATGATCAGCACATGGAGTGATGAAGATGAAGGCTCTTTCAGCAGCAGCTCAGATAGTGAAGTCGAATCTGAACAGCCCATTTGCCTTATGGCAACAAGCTCCGAAGATAGAGAGGAGGACACAGATGAGGTAATCACTAGATTTGAAAACTTCACAATTGCTGATTGGGTAGATACTTATCATGACATAGCTGATAAAGCTGATGATATTAGAAAAGAGAATAGGCATCTTAGAAGAAAAATCAATTCCATGCAAAATGATAAAACTCTATCTGATAAAATTGCATGTTTGGAATCTGAAAATGATAAACTGAAACTCACATGCTCTGAAGTAGAGGACATCAAAATTGAGTTAAAGGTTTCTAGGGAAGAGAATCTAAGGCTTGAAAATGAAATTGATGAATGGAAGCTGAAGATTCAAAAATGTGAAAGTGAAGTAAAAATCATCTCTGAAAAATATGAAGCTGTCCTCAATGTCAACAATGAGCTGAAAAAGTCTATTGATGAACTTCAGAAAGATAATGAGGATAAAATGAAAACCATTGAGAAAATGACCCAAGGAACAGATAACTTAAATGCTTTGTTAGGGTCAAAGGTTAATTTCAGAAAAGAGGGCCTAGGATTTAGTTCTAGTGCAACAAAAACATTTAGGATGAGAACAATTTCATTTGTTGCTCAAAAGGAAAAGGGACATCTAATTAGCATGAACTCAACAACTTTGATGAACAAAACTGCTAATCTGAAAAAGCCCAGTGCTGAGGAGAAGGGCAAACGAAAGGTTAATGAGCCTAGTAGAGCCAGCACATCCAAGCAGAATCCTAGGGCTCAGACTCAGGTTAGGGGTCAACCTACACAGTCCAGTAAACCCCAGGTCAAGGTAACCAAGTCTCCACCATCAACTCCACCTCTGAAGAAGACCCAATACAAACCTGTGTATAGGTCAGCAAGGTCCAAAGTACAGGGGAGACAGAGTGCTGCTAGGAGTCAACCCAATTATATTTATCAACCCAGAGCTCAGACCCACTACAATGCACAGCCAACCTACTTCAATAGGTCAGATTGGTCTAGAACTCAGGGTAGGTTTACAGGTCTTGCACACCAGGGTGCTCAATATCAAAGACCTTACAGTAGAAATTGGGTCAATGGGTATGGTTACTGGACATCTAGAAACCAATATTTCCATAGCCAGCCCAGGAACTACTATGGCCAAAATTTTGTGAACACACCCTGGCCAAGGCACTGGCACGGAAATAACAATACTGTCAATAATCATGCTGCTGCCAATAAGAAAAAGAACAATAAAAAGAAAAGGAACAACAACAGAAGAAAATCTGTAGGATCCACTGAACAAAGTTCATTTAAACAAATGTGGATTCCGAAACATCTGCTTTCCTGCTTTGCTTCTAGTTCATTTACATTGGAGCCCAATCAGTCTTGGGTTCCAAACTTCTCTACCTAATTGTGTATGCAGGTATGTCTGGCAGCCAAGAACAACTTGTGGTACATGGATAGCGGCTGCTCCAGGCATATGACAGGAGATAAGGCTAAATTTTGCATGCTGACTGAGAAAGTAGAAGGCCTTGTCACCTTTGGAAGCAACACAAAGGGTAGGATTATCGGATCAGGTAAGGTAGGTAAGTGTTCTACCTGCTGCATTGATGATGTTATGCTGGTTGAAGGGTTAGCCTATAATCTACTTAGTATCAGCCAGTTATGTGATAAAGGTTACAATGTTTTATTTAATTCTCAATGCTGTAAGGTTTTTGAACCTGATTCTGATATTGTCAAATTTTCTGGAAAAAGAATAAATAATACTTACATGATAAATTTAGATGAAATTCAACACACTAACCTTTGCCTTACTGCCAGTAGAGAAGACATAGCATTTTTATGGCATCGTAGGTTAGGTCATGCTAGCTACACTGTTTTGCACAAATTAAATAAGCATGGCATGGTTAGAGGACTTCCTGAAGTCTCATTCAAGAAAGAAAATAAAATCTGTGATGCATGCACTCAATCAAAGATAACTAGAAAGTCATTTAAGTCTAGAACTGAAAATCTGTCTTCCAAACCCTATGAGCTGATACATATGGACCTTTTTGGGCCAACTAGATCTGTCAGCCTATCAGGGAGGAGGTATGGGTTTGTCATGGTAGATGACTTTTCTAGGTATACTTGGGTTTATTTCTTATCTAATAAGAGTGATGATTTCTCTAAATTTCAAGAGTTTTATGATAAAACAAATCAGAAAATTGAAAATATTTTGTCTGATCATGGAGGTGAGTTTGAAAACTCACAATTTGATGAATTCTGCAGGTCAAATGGAATCAACCACAGGTACTCCTCACCAAGGACACCTGAGCAGAATGGAGTTGTGGAGAGAAGGAACAGAACCCTAGTGGAAATGGGTCGTACACTCCTTGTCGAAGGTGGTCTACCAAGGAAATTTTGGGCTGAAGCAGTGAACACTGCCTATTATGTAATTAACAGAGCCATGGTAAGACCTTCTACCCAGCAAACACCATATGAGATCTTAAAAGGTAAGAAACCTTCTATTGCTCACTTCAAGGTCTTTGGTTGTAAATGTTTCATTCACATAAATGATAAGAAGGACCTTGATAAATTTGAACCTAAAGGAGAACCAGGAATTTTTCTTGGCTATTCTGAAAACACCCGAGCATACAGAGTGTACAATCTGAACTCTAAGACTGTTGAAGAATCTCCACACATAGTTTTTGATGAATCCTTGGTAAATTCTAAAGTTGGTCAATGCAGGAATGAAAACAATGGTGAAATTCTGAAGGAAGGAGATCCTGCAGACAAATCCGAGGATGAAGAAGGACATAAAGAGCTTAATGAAGAGGAGCCTACAGTTCAGGGGGAGGTAAATCAAGTTCATGATAGTCCAATTGCAAATATTAGATATCTCAAGGATCATCCTGTAGATAATGTTATTGGAAATCTGCATGACCCTCCTAGGACTAGAGGCCACTTAAGAATTCAACATGAACTGAATGCTTATGCTTTTGTATCAAACACAGAACCCAAGTCCATTGACTGTGCTCTCCAAGATGTGCATTGGATTAATGCCATGCATGAGGAGCTCAATCAATTTGACAGGAATAAGGTGTGGTTTTTGGTTCCACCTCCTGATCATGAAACAGTCATAGGGATTAAATGGGTATTTAGAAACAAAACTGATGAAGCAGGGAATGTTACTAAAAATAAAGCCAGACTTGTAGCTCAGGGGTACAATCAGGAATTTGGAATAGACTTTGAAGAGTCTTTTGCCCCTGTAGCTAGGTTAGAAGCAATAAGAATTTTATTGGCTTATGCATGTTCCCTAGGAATAAATCTTCAGCAGATGGATGTGAAATCTGCTTTTCTAAATGGGAAAATTAATGAGGACGTATATGTGAGACAACCTCCTGGGTTTGAATGTTTAGATTTCCCTAATCATGTTTACAAGCTCAATAAAGCTAAGCAAGCTCCTAGAGCTTGGTATGACAGGTTGAGCAAATTTCTCACCGACAAGAACTTCACAAGAGGTATAGTTGATCAAACATTGTTTACCAAGGTAAGCCATCCAGATATTCTTATCATTCAGATTTATGTGGATGACATTGTGTTTGGGTCAACTAACCCCAAATTGTGTGAGGAATTCTCTCTAATAATGACTGATGAATTTGAAATGAGCTCAATGGGTCAGCTCAAACTATTTCTTGGACTGCAGGTTACACAAACAAAAGATGGCACCTTCATCTCTCAGTCCAAGTATGTAAAGAACTTATTGAAGAAGTACAAAATGGACAACCTCAAGGAAATAGCTACTCCAATGTGTACCTCAACCAGTTTGGATGAAGATTCTAAAGGTAAACCTGTGGACCAAAGGCTATATAGAGGTATGATCGGATCTCTTCTCTATCTTACAGCATCTAGGCCTGATATACAATTTGTTGTGTGTTTATGCTCTAGATTTCAGGTCAGTCCTAAAGAAACTCACTTTAAAGCTGTGAAAAGGATTTTTAGGTATTTACTAGGCACCCAAGAACTAGGTCTCTGGTATCTTGCTAAGTGTGAGTTAGAGCTTCTAGCCTACACTGATGCAGACTATGCTGGGTGTCGAGTAGATAGAAAAAGCACCAGTGGCTACTGTCAATTCCTTGGTGGCTGTCTAGTGTCTTGGGCATCTAAGAAGCAACACACTGTAGCATTATCCACAGTTGAAGCTGAGTATGTTGCAGCATGTAATTGTGCAGCCCAAGTACTTTGGATTAAGCACCAACTGGCTGATTATCAGATAAATCTGGGATGCATTCCACTTTTATGTGATAATACTAGTGCTATATGCCTTGCTAAAAATCATATTCACCATTCTAGGACTAAGCATATAGAGATAAAACATCATTTTCTTAGAGATGCTGTAAATAAAAATGAGATTGAAATGAATTTCATAGAAACTGAAAAACAAATTGCTGATATTTTTACTAAGCCTCTTGGGAATGAAAAATTTAAGTTTCTTAGAAGAGAACTTGGCTTATGTAAATTTCAGCATAATGAATGATTGTTTAACTACTGTGAATAAAATTTCTGATGTGGACTTGCATTTGATTGCTTGGATAATTCATGTGGATGTAAATATTGAAACAGACTCATAATCATTACTGAACATGCATGTAGAACTGTCCTGCATTGCATTTCTCTACATAACCGTGCTATATTAAATAGTAGGCTACTAAAGGGCAGGGAAATCTGTCTGGAGGTTCTTACTATGTGTGAGATGGTCCTTGAGACCATGTTCTCCACCTAGTACCATGGGTTATATTGATTGATAGGGGAGTCTGAATGAGCATGAATTTCAAAATACTTTGTTCAGTGTTCAAAGAAAACATTGCATATATTCAGGGGGAGCTTGTCGAGTATTTACATGTCTTTGCATATCATTCATTCATGACCTATGCATAAGCTCTCTCTCAATTAATTCTTGCCTTTCATTAGCAAATTGCATGCATATAGACAGGGGGAGTATTGCTAAAAATTCAGAGTGGTTTAAACTTTCTTGAAGTCATTCAACCTTTAACTCTGAAAACTTGTCTCTGACATTATGGCAATCTGTTGGTCAGTTCTGATTTCTAAGCAGTAGAAAATGGACTTCTTCATTTATAAGAATTTGAATTGTTCAAAGACTGATGTAATGGTTTAAATCTTATAATGGTTGGAGTTTAAAGATTGCAATCAGTATATAAGTAAGTTGAAAATTGATAAAACTCTCAACCTCTTTCTTATTTCATGTCAGACAAAGCTAATCATATCTGAAATCTGAAAACTCATCTGAAATTATATTAGAGAGGTTAAGTATGTGTATTGTTCTTAAACAAGTCATTCTGAAACATAAAAAGGACAGCTAAGAAAGATATTGAAAAATATTGAAAATCATTAAAAATTAATATTGGCAGAGCAATGACTGGTAAATCACTGAGAAACTGAGTGATCCATCACAGAAGTGGACAACACTCATGTCATGAAGTGTATCAGCTATCTCTGTATAAAATGTTCAAAACAGCAGGCTGGTTTCACTAAGTACTTGGGGGTAACTGGCGTCTGATAAACGTGTACCCTCACACAAAAAGGTGTAACTCAGTTCTGTTAAACTTGATCATAGACAGAATGGTCCATCTTGTTGAGTATCTAGGGGTATTGGCGTCTGATAAACGTATACCCTTACGCAGAAAGACTTATGGTACTTGAATGCTCTAAATGGTCTAATATTGATAATGCTGCTCCTTCAAAAGAAAAGTTCATGAGTGTCAATTTGTTTAGTTTCAATACATGACTTGGTTTCTCTCAATATTTTTTATGAGACTATGAAAGTAAGATATTATGAAACTAAATCTTTCATGCAAATGTGATTATGGTTTATTGTTTTATCATGCACAGTGAACTTATCTATTGCTTGTAGTGCATGAACTCCAAATTTTATCATCCTTAAACCAAAACTCTTTCTGACAGCAGTTTCTAATTTCATATGACTGAAGACTCTATGCTTTAGAATGCTTATTCGTGAACTACCTATTCAGAATGCCAGTCAGTTCTTCTCTTGATCCTTCCCTTCTATTTAATTTTTCCCTCCTCTTTGTTGATGGCAAAGGGGGAGAATATTGTCTAGGGGGATGTCTAGGGGGAGAATACATATCTGTCTGAATTCTGAATTCATTCCAAGGGGGAGTGGGAGTGTACATGCATAATGATAAGGGAGAGTTTGAGGCAGTGAGTTGCATGCATTCATAGCATCTGCATGTCAATCTGCATAACTCATCATGTCTTTCATCAAACATATACCTATATGTCAGGATGTTGTTATTCTACTTCATATGGGGTTGCCATCATCAAAAAGGGGGAGATTGTTGTGACCCCTCTATGTTGATGATGTTGACACTTGCTTTATTTCATTGGCAACACCATTGTTTTGATTGATTGGCAACTGCTCTTGCTTTGATGAAATTGCTCTATCAGATTGACTATGTGTTCTTTGCATTTCATACACTACTGTTTGCATTTCTCACTATCATGGGTCGACGCATCCTCTGATGGGTCGACTCCTTTAGCAGACTTGTCTAGATTGAGTCTATACAGCGTCAGTTCATGCATGTCTTAGGCTAAATCTATACAGCGTCAGTTCATGCATGTCTTAGGCTAAGTCTATACATCGTCAGTTCATGCATGTCTTAGGCTAAGTCTGTACAGCGTCTCATTCATGCTTTGATTAATGAAGTCTGTACATCAGTCTTCACATTCTAAGTCTGTACAGCCGTTGGGTTTGGACTCAGAGTCTGTACACTCGATTCGCCTTTGAATTGGTCAAGTGTGTACATTCCCTCACTGTAGCTTTCACGTATCCAAAGTCTACACATCGTGAAAGTCTATTCATTCTTCACTGACTTTCGTTCAAGGCAAAGTCTATACATTGGAGTCTTTCCCTACGTTTCTTAAGTGAAGTTTGTACACTCGTTTCTGAAGCCTGAAGTCTATACACTCCAGCCTATTCCTACGATCAAGGCTTTAGCTACACTCAAGTCTGTACATTGAATCGCCAACTTCTTTGAAGTCTACACATCGCTTGATTTCCTGAAGTCTATACATCCACAGTGCATTGGCTAAGTCTATACACTGTCTGTCTCACTTAGAGTCTAAGGCAAAGTCTGTACAGTGAGCGTCTCATTGGTGAAGTCTGTACACTCACTAGTTGAACTTCAAAGTCCATACATTGGACTGTAGCTTGCACGAAGCTAAGCCCATACATCGCTCAAAGTCTGTACAGAGTCCAGCGTCTTAGTTAGCGTCTCATGCATTTGGGCAAAGTCTGTACATCGGTCTTTCAGCAAGTCTGAACATCGTCCGTCTTTGTTAACGTCTCAGGCATTGGGCTAAGTCTGTACAGCATTCAGTGTCTAGAGTTTCATGAAGTCTGTACATCAGACTGTTACAGCAAGTCTGTACATTGTCCATCTTCCTTAGCGTCTTGATGTTTGAAGTCTATACATTCGATGTGCAGAGTTGATGTCTATACTGTGCCTTATGCTGATCGACTCCACACATTGGTCGGTGGCAAGTCTGTACACTGGCCTCAGCTATTCAAGTCTATTCACTGGACTGTTTGGTCAAGTCTATACACCCTTCAGTTGAAATTCCAAGTCTGTACATCGGACTGTGTTAAGTAAAGTCTATACATCCAATTGTACAGTGTCTTAGCCATCGTCTCACTTCTTCAAGTCTACACAATGGTCGGTGGTAAGTCTACACATTGGTGTTTCATTCGAAGTCTGTACACTCACCAGTGAACGACAAGTCCACACATTGGACTGTAGCTGCTTGTTCTTCAAAGTCTGTACATTGGGCTTTCACATGAAGTATGTACATCTGTTCGTTCTGCATCGTTATCAAGTCTGTACAGCCACTCTTTGAGCATCAAGTATATACATTGGTATTGGGTGAGCATAGTCAAGTCTGTACACTGCACTCGAGTCCGTTGTCTTCAGTAAAGTCTATACATTGGCATCAGTCTTCACCTTGAGTATGTACAGTGGCTACTTCATATAGGAAGTATGTACAGCCGTTGCCTCTTCATATAAAGTCTATACTTTGGGCAAGTCTGTACACTGGTTTTCCTTCTTATGAAGCCTTTATATTTACTAAGTCTATACACTGCTTTCCTTCTCATGAAGCCTTTACGATCATTGAGTCTATACACTGCGTTGTGCATACTTTGCATTGCACTCGTGGTTGCAAAGCCTGTACAGGGTTTACAGTTAAACTGAATATGTTCTTGTCTGTCTGACAGGGAATGCAGAGACAAATGAAGGGCATGTGATCCGAGGTACCTAGCTCGTGATCCGAGAAGAACAAGGTATCCAGATGAGGACACGTGTTCTGACACTGCATTGGATGCTGCCACGTGGTCCAAATGCTTTGGCGGGAAACGTGGAGAGCACACGCCTGCTGCTGCTGCTGCTATATATACATGCCTTCTTCCACAGAAGAAGGTAGATCGAAGAGAAGGATATAAAGTCTATACAGCCAAAGCAGCAAGGCTCCTTCGATCCACTGAGAGAAAAGATACAGAGAAGAAGAAGAAATAGAGAAGAAGAAGAAATAGAGAAGAAGAAGAAAACGAGAGAAGAAGAGATAGAGAGCTGATTGAGAGTGAGAGTGAGAGAGTTTGTATCTCAGTCTCGTGGTTCAAAACCAGAGCTGAGCTTTGCTCTTTAGAGCTACATTGCTTTTGGGTTTTCCTTTTTCGTTTTGATTCTGTCTATCATTTTCGAATATTGTTTCCTCAAGCTGTGTGTCAGCGGTCTTGCAGTGGTAGTCTCCATTGGACGGGTTAAGCTGTATTTCCCCAGCGGTTGCAGAGGGTCAGATCCTCTGGTCGGCAAGCTGTAGTGCCCAGCGAAGCTGTGTATCAGCGGATTGTTTGGCCAAGCTGTAAAGCCCAGCGGACGCAAGCTGTGTTGCGCAGCAAGAAGCCATACTCGGTTGAGTGTGGGGTGGACGTAGGTCGTTGACCGAACCACCTAAAAATTGTGTGTGCAGTGTGTTTGTGTTTTTATTTGATCTATGTGCGATGGGAATTCTTGCTTAGCTTATTTGGTTTCATCGCTCATGCTCATGTCTAGCTTTCGATATATAGATATGGTGAATGGCTTTCATGGGTCAACCCTTTGCTTAGCATTCTTCCTTTAGCTTAACTGATGTTTGCCTAAATTCCGCTTTAGAACTTACAGTAGTTTTAAATTAGGCAAGTTGATCTATTCACCCCCCCCTCTAGATCCACACTCAGTGGAGATAGACTACGTCCATCTAACCCAACAGGAAGGTCGTGGAAGAGGCACATTCAGGAGTATGTGGTGGTCATGTGAACAGCCAGATGCTTGCTAAGAAGATCCTTAGACTAGGTTTCTATTGGCCCACTCTAGAATAGGACTGTTCCATCTACGTTCAGAGGTGTGTTAAGTGCCAACTGCACGTCTACAAAATTCATTCCCCTGCTTCTTCACTCCATCCTATGTTTTCCCCATGGCCTTTCTCCATGTGGGCTTTCGATATCATTGGACCTCTTGGTGATTCGAACCTCCTCACAAAACCAAAGTCATTTATACTCACGGCCACGGAGTACTTCACCAAGTGGGCGGAAGCGGAAGCATACGCGGAGATAAAAGCATCGACCGTCTGCAAATTTATAATGAAGAACATCATTGTAAGATTCGGCATCCCAAGTACCATCGTCACCAACAATGGACCGCAATTCATCTCTTAGGAGCTTCAGGACCTCTGCAACATGTATAATATTGCATTGCATCATTCATCTCCTTATTATCCACGGGGCAATGATCAAGCAGAGGTAACCAACAAAACTTTGATCAAGATTATCAAGAAAACGTGTGAGGCTAATAAATTTTTGGATTGACTAGAAAAGCTGGTTGAAGCTCTTTGGGCCTATCGCACTTCTATTCGTACCCCTACTGGGCAAACCCCTTTCGCCCTCACTTGTGGAATGGAGGCGGTAGTCCCTTATGAGATTCTTATCCCTTCTCTACGGGTACAATTGGACAAGGAGCTCATTATTGATGAGCGTCGTGAATCTCTCCTTGTTCAGTTGGAACTCCTAGATAAGAAACGTTTGGTCGCCTCCGAACATGCGCGTATTTATCAAAACAGGCTTTCACGTTTTTACCAAAAGAAAGTAATTGAGAGAAAATTCAAAATCGGTGAGATGGCAATTAAAAGAATATTTGTAAAACCCGGTGGACCTCGTTCGAAACTTCAACCTAACTGGGAAGGGCCCTATGTAATAAGAGATGTTTACCCTGGCAATGCTTACAAACTAATTAATGCTGAAGGAGAAGAACTGGCTCACCCTTGGAATGGTCTTTACTTGAAAAAATACTACCCCTAAGTCTTTGAAAATAAAAGAAAAAAAAGAAAAAAAAGAAAAGAAAAAAAAGAGAAAAAAAGAAGAAAAAAAAGGGGGAAAATCAGAAAACATAAACAAATGAAGAAACAGAAAAAAAAAGTAAACAAAATTTAAAAAAATGCAGGCTGGTATAGTGCGTAGGCCGCAAGACCCGATAAATCAAGATTCTTAATTCATTCTTCAGTCTTGATGGTTTAACCTTGGGGTCAATTCACGCACACACTACACACTTTACTCTTAAACTCGAGCGGCCCAGAATTCGAGGAAAGTCAGACCCAAACTAAGAGTGTAAAAGCTTTACCAATTCTCTTCTCTTCGGCTCACGAGAGGGAGTACGAGTCAGGGAATACTAACCAAGCCTGCCCACCATCCTAGTAGGTGGAAGTCAGGGCCCAAAAGAGAACAAAATGCTTAAATCCCAAGTACAATTAGGTCTTTGTTGAGAAATTTGAAGAAAAGAAGAAAAAGAAACTTACAAATAAAAGAAAAGCATGTCAAGAGGGCAAAGTCCCCGCAGGGAAAACCCTGGTCGTAAGCATGCAGAAATGAGGGCAAAAAGAGCAACAAAATTTTCCTAAGCCGGAGACCGAATCCCAACAGGTATTAGGGCAGGGTTGGAAAGTTTCCCCATTCTCGGAAACCTCCCGTGAGCTTCCTCAACTTATTCTTCACTTCCCCCTCCATGGTAGGTTATAAGCTCAAAGCATGGCGAAGATCGACTAAGAAGGATGGGCCGCGAGAGAACACGAGTAAAAGCATAAGTCTTTAAGCACGTTGACCTGATGTTAAATCATTCAAGAAGGATTAATGAATTTAAGATAGTGATTGTGTAAGCTTTAAGACATTGTGCTCTACTCAGTCTCAAACAAAAGAAACCAAAAAAAAAATATTTTTATAATTAACGCCCCTTTTTCGGGCGTCATTTAGAAAAGTAGCGACAGTCTATAAGTCGTCATTTTCAAATAATCAATCAAAAAAGTGTTTTTTTAATTCACGCCCATGAAGGGGCGTCTTTCATTGGATTCACGACCTAGGAAATGTCGTCATTTTTAATTAAAAAAAACTAAATAAAAAATAAATTATTAAAAAATGATTTTCTAATAAATGCCCCCCGCATCGGCGTCAATTTCACAATCAGCACCTGTTTGCGAGGGCGTCATTTTTAAAATATAATAAAAAATATAAAAAATGAAAAATAACAGAAAAATTAAGCCGGATGCTTCCCATCTCATATGCTTGATTGCATCTTTGTGTGGACATCTTTTATTTTAAGTTGGCATCTGCTTGCATGCATGCTGCATTTCCTTATATATTTTTTATTATCCGCCTTTATTAATTAGAGGCTTGGCCTCTTGACCCGTCAACAAGGTCAAAGAAGAGGCAACCCCTTGCTTATTGAGCAAGAGGCCAAGTCGGACAGATGGATTAATTTGTTTGTTTAAGTGTGAACTACAGGCGCAAGGCAAGAATGAACAAGAACGAAAAGCAACAAAAGAAAGTGAAAGCAAAGGCAAGTACGCAAGTCCACAAGTGCTCAAAGTAACTCAGGTAACAAAAATTTGAAATTATATATATGTATCAATGAATATCTGAGTACAAGTGTGAGGGTGGAGGGGTACAAGTAAGTCTCTCTCAACTCTCGCCTCCACCCTCCTCTCTCCTACTCTCTACCTCACCATCGTCGTCTCGACGAGGCGCTCGTGGAGGGGGCATGGACCCCCGGGAAGTAGCTGGAGCTCGAGCCTACTCCTCTGCCTCGCTCCTCTGTCGAAGAGAGGAACCCGCTACAAAGGTAGAACTGGTAAATGCGTACCCCGCAGCTCTCGCTCGGTCTCGGCCTCGCTGTAACCGCTCCTCAGTCAACCGTAGCCAGTGACGGCGAGCTGGGTCCTCAAGTCTGCAAGCTCCCGCTCGCGTGCTGCCTCCTGCTCCCAGTCACGGGTCCGCTCTATTGTGCGCTCCTCTCGCTCCCGGGCACGCTCCCTGCGCTCCATCTCGAGGGTGACTCTCAGCTCTGCCACGTCCTGAGGTAGCTCCTCTCGCCACCTCAAGGCCCTCTCGAGCTCCGCAACGCGCTTCTCACGGATGGCCAGCTCCGTCCCAGCTAGTGTAGTCTGGGTAAGCACTGCTTGTAACTCTGAGGTCTGTAACCAGTTAAACAAATCATCAGTTTCACATTTAATTCATTAATTCAATTTCATAAATAACTGAAATAAAATCTTTGCTAACTTACCAGGGTAGTCATGGCGCGCTGTCCTGCCTCGATGCAGGTGAGCGAGGCTCGGAGCTCCTCAGTCTGTAAAAACACAAAATTTTCATGAACACATATAATAATATATAATCAAATGCATTTCTAAGTTTGATTTTAAGCTTACCCGTGTGGCGAGATCGCGCTCTGCCGCCTCGGCTCGTGCAACCGCCCCAGCCAGCTGCTCTGCTAGTGCAGCCGTCTCTGCACTAGGCCCCCTCGAGCTGGAGGCTCCTCCCGTCTCTCTCACTACTGCTCCCTGCTAGGCACGCTGCATTCATTCAGATTGTCAGTGGCTAATCATCAATAATTCAGGAAATCAATTGCATATAGATAATTTAAACACTCACTAGTGTCTGTAGGTCTGCCCGCGTGGTAGCCAGCTGGGCCTCCAAGCTGTGGAGGTGGGCCTACATGTCCATCGCCGCTATGTCTCGTGCATCCTGCATTCATCACACATATTAGTCGCATAATAGGCATGTAATTTTGCAGAAAAGAAATTAAAAATAAGTGCATGAATACATACCCCGAAGACCCTCATCTGGGGTCGGCCGGCGTAAACCTCTCAATAGCGTCGGAGGTACTCGGAGCTGTCTACCGCCTGTGAGGTGACTTGTGTCCCGCCACGCTACCAGTCGGCGTACTAGTCAGGGTACCGGACTCTCCAGTCGGTTGCCTTCATGCGACCGCGCGTCTTCTTGCCTATCCCCCGAGGCTCTCCTACCTCGACCCACTCCTGGTGTAGGCCGAGGGTCCTCATCACCAGCTTAAGCCGTAGTGGCTCGATCTCGTTCAAACAATGAACCCAAAGCGAGGTCGGCCCACTACGACCCAGGGATGGCCCTCGTCGGTCATCCCCTCGTAGGGTCTCCACACCACCTGCATTCACAAACATGCATATCATCATACCTCACATGCATCATCATATCATTTCATCATATTTTCATAAAGTAGGAATTGCATCATATTAAACATGCATACCAATGAGGCAGGGTAGTCGCGGAACTCCCGTCGTAAAACTAGCAACTCGTAGGCGAGTGGCGCTCCTGTCACGACATGTAGCCAACGCCTTGCTAGAGGGAAGGATCCCTCATCTCCGGGTCGAGGGTCGGCACGCCCCATCGGCATGTATAGGTGGCTCCACACCTGCATCCATCCATCCCATTAGTAAAGCATTCATATGCATTTAAAAATAAAAAGAAAAAAATAAAAAAAAGAAAAGAAAAAGAAAATACATACCTGAAGGAAAGGTGAGAAGCCGCTGACAGTCGTCTCTCGACCTGTCCCCGTAGACAGGTCAGCCATCAAGTGCGCCAGAAGTGCGGCACCCCAAGCGTATCTGCCGACGCTCTCTAAGTCCTCGAGGATCCCTAAGAATCGGCAGTTGATGATGTCACCCTTCGTGCCGAGCAGCAACCTCCCGAGCATTAGGAATAAGAATCTCCTCAAATCTCGATCTGCTCTCTCTCTCTCTCTCTCAGCTGGGTCCTAGCAGTAGACGACCCTAGCTCCCCCAATCAGCCTGATGGGAATCGACGCCGAGCATATACATTTTATTTTACATTTATGTCCTTTAGTTTATTTTTATATCCATGGGAAAGTATATGCGCAATTGTAAGGCTTTGTAAGCCAATGCGTCATTCCCTTGGATTGTGTAGGTTTCTATGTAATTTACCCGTAGGTCCAGCAAGGGGGCCCCCAGCCCTTTCCCATTGGTCCATGTCACCCATGTGGGGCTGGTCAAACTTGCCTAGGTGGCATCTAGAAGGGTTGAATGTCAATATGCACATGGGAGACAATTGGACTTCAAAGTCCAAGGTGGGCTACCTACCATTTCTACCATGTCCCCCCCTTGGTCAAGGGGGCGCCCTCCCCTTGAATTTTTTTATTTCTTTTGTGTGTTGACCACATTTAATCCAGGCCATCCCTTCCCCATCCCTAGATCCAATGGTGGAGATTGGATTTCATGTGTAGCATATAAAAACTTGTATTTTCCATTTGAAAATAAGGAAGAAAGAAAAAAATCCATTTGGAGCCAAGAGCATTTGCGCCCCCCCCCCCCCCTCTCTCTCCTGGAGTTCTCCCCCTATCCCTCTGAAATTCTAGAGTGATTCCCTCTTCTATCATCCCTTCTTCACCTCTGATCATCATCTGTGCCGCCGCCGCCGCCGTTCGTGTCGCCGTTGCGCCGCCGCGAAGCCGCCTCTGTAGTGCTGTCCACTCAGGATAGTAGCTACTTCTCTGAATTTCTGCTCTCCACCACGTGATCATCTTGAGCTAAAAATTTTAGGGTGTGTTCCAGAGGTTCCCAGCACCCTCCAGAAAAATTGGTTTGATCTATAGATCCGGTTTCATATTTTCCCATTTTCGTTCATCATCTCCTTCCAATTCTGTCCAGTTTCTGTTCACTGTTACAGCCAGCTGAAGAACACCTTCTCCGACCCACTTTTAATTTTCCCAGGAGTCCCCAATTTTATTGGAGATTATGTCCACATTCCCCTATCACCACGAATTTCTTGATTTTTTCTTAGCCCTCCACATATTTTTATAAATTCTCCCAAGTTCCCAAACCTATTCTATCTGCCTCATTCTAGATCCGACCCACCGCCAGTATAAACTCTCTAGAAAATCCAAACTTCCATATTTTCCAGATATAAAAATATCTCTAGTTTCCTCTCTTGAATCTCTACCACTTTTCTGAAGAACCCAACTTCAGATTCGGAGGTCTACCTATCGGTCAACGGTAGTTCTCAGGAAAACTACTTGTGTTCTGAGATTTCGGATACTGTGCAATAGCAACTTGAAAAATAGTTAAAGGCCAGATCCGTGCAGATCCAGCTTCTCTCTCCAGCCTATCTTGAAGTACTTCAAAAGAGCTTTCCAACGGTACCTCCTGATTGCCGATCCGACGTCGGGATTTATCGCAGCAAGCAATCTCGTTGGGTCACGCGCTGTAAAACAGCAAGTGCAGATCCGTGGCCAGCTAAGCCAGCGGGTGCCGATCGGAGCCGCCCGGCCTCCGGCCGGCGAACCAGCACGCCGCATGTGTATGGATATCTAGCTCGCTATATAATGTTTATTACCGCTGCTGCGAGAGAGTGCGTGACCGTCCCGTGACCCGATCCGGGCACAAGAGAGAGCCGACCACCCTAGCTCACTGCCGGTTTCTCAACCGCGCACGTCCGACGCTTCCCTCGCTAAGGGACAATCACGAGCTCACCTAGAGTCAGAGGATCACATATCCAATTGGTGTCGAGTCCGTGGTCCGTCCCGCATCACAGCCTCTGCGAGAACTCCTCTAGAGACTCCCTCGACCTCTGCCTAGAATCACCCAACCCCATAGCAATGGTAAGGTCGGTGTGGTAGATGGTCCTACACTCGCTCAGCGTCTCGTAGACTGTCTCTAACCCTAGCAGCCTCTGTGTCAGCTCGCTATAGTCAGGTAGGGTGATCCCGCTCACTGCCTCACCGTCCACCCTCAGCCCGGTGATCCTAGCGACATCCTCTAAACTGGGAACCATGTGACCCCATGGCATCAAGAATGCCCGGCTAGTCCTATCCCATCTCTCCCTAAGCACCTGGATCGAGGGTAGGTCGGGTCTCATAGGCTGTATGCTAAGGAAGGGTCCGAACCCCATGGCATCTACTCTATCTCTCTGAAAATCTGGGAGCCCGTAGTAGGCAGCTCGAACCTGGACCTAGGATATCCGAGTCCTCATCAATCCCTGTAAACAACAAAAGAACATTTTGATATAAGTTTTTTACGTGGATATTCATCTGCTGTTTCGATTTGCCTTCTGTTTGAATTGACGACCAACCCTAGGTCGTTATTTGTTTAAGTGACGCCCCTGTGGGGGGCGCTATTTTGGATGTGATTTTCTGTCCTGGCACCATAATTATGAAAATTTTTAATTGACGACCACCCCTTGGTCGTTGTTTAATGAATTAACGCCCCGATGGGGGGCGTTATTTTCTGGGGTGTTTAAAAATATAACAGCATGCGAAATAAAAATAAAGCAGAGGCATATATCAAAAATAAAAAGAAATGGCATGGAAATTAGCAACAAATAATAAATAAACAAGACATTTTAAAATGACGACATGCTGCAGGGCGTGGTTTCATGATTCATCATTTTCAAAAATTAAAAACATTTTAAATTGACGACCTAGGGTGGGTCGTTGTTTCAATTGACGGCACCCACCGGGGCGTCATTTTACTGTGTCACTGGTTCGACATTTCTCCCTTCACCGAGGGCTATGGAAAATTGATAAAAAAATAAAATTTAAATGAAATGAAGGGTTGGGGCACCTACCTTGCTCCGTTCGGGTTTTAGTAACCCTCCATGGAGGGGTTGCCGTGGCTGCCGTGGTGGCCGTGGTGGCCGGGGCTGCCGGATGTGGCGAGGCCGAGGGGTCGCCGCCGCCGGTGGTTCTTCTTCGCCTTCTTCTTCTTCTTCTTCTTCTTCATCACCATCTTCATCTCCTTCGGCATCCTCTTCATCCTCACCATCGTCTTCATCTTCTTCTCCCTCGCTCCCGTCATCATCTTCCCCTTTCTCTTCGTTGGCCGCTTCTTCTTCTCCACCGTGCTCCACCGCCGGAGCTTCTTCGGCCGCCTCCGGGATTTCCTCATCAACCGCCGCGGGAGCCTCCTCTCCGGCGTGCTCATCATCGCCAAGGTCAACCACGTCGGGGGCGGTCACCCTCTGCCGTTTGTGTGCACCACCCGCCATGAGTTCGAGCAGAGAGAGAATGGAAAGAGATGGAGATGGGAGATAGAGAGTGGGGCTCGGTTAGTGTTTGGTTGAAGAAAGAGAGAGAAGAGGGAAAGTAGACGAAGGGAGGAGAAGATAAGAGAGAAATAGGGCTTAACGTTCGAAAAGAATTGACGCCCAGATGGACGTCATCGCTCTATTAATTGACGGTCTTTGTCAAGGCGTGGTCTTATGATTTGACGACCCGAATTTAGGCGTCATTTTTCTTTGCATGGGAACTCGTAACTATCGTCAGACGTATTAATGGGAGATTGATTGATGTGATTGTTGTCATGATTACTGTTTGGAATTGACGACAGTCTATGCAGGCGTCGCATGTTTAAGGGACGACATGAATGAAGGCGTTATTTCTGAGAAATTGAGGAATTATTTTGAAAATAATTGAAGGAATTTAAAGAGATTAATGCCTTACCTTGGGGCGCCAATTAATAGACGCCTGTTTGGATGAGCGTCAATCATGGTTTCATTTATTTTTAAGAAAATTGATTAATGGAAATTGATGACATGCTCTAAGGCGCCAGTTAGGGAATTGACGCCATGCCTAGAGGCGCGTCTCAGAACAGAGAACTCGAGGCTCAGTTTTATCAGACAGAATCACATTAAATTGGAAGACAAAAATCATATAACTCGTTGCTTTGGCTCAAATAAGGAAAGATTCTTTTATTTCATTCAGAAAATCATTATTACATTTAATGAGCCATCATGGGCCTTATCTTTCTAAGTGCTATTACATAAAAGTTGCATTTGTTCTCTTCTTCTTCAACATGTTGCTTGGACCTATGAAGTAGTCCAACCTTCCATTGTTCCATGATTGTTTTGACTTCCTCTTGGTCTCCACTTGAGCCTAGTTCCCTCCTCTTGAGTAGTGAAAGATGAGAAGGTTCTTCAAACATGTGCCGAGGAAGACCAAGTTGTGGAACGCATTGGTGAGCATTGTAGAGGACGAAGTCGGTCCTGCCGATTAGTCATAGTTCAATGCCAGAGGAGAGTCTTGAGCGAAGCTCTTGGGTCTTGAGGAATCCCGGTGTGCAAGTGAAGCCGTTCTTTGGCATGGTCTTAAAGTAGTTCCTTCAATCGCTTCTTTTTTTAAGCTTTGGCACCCGATTAGCTACCCTCTCACATAGGCCTAAGGAATACGTCATATACCGGAGGGGGCTTTTAGAGAAGATTTTTGAGGCCGGTTGAGTTTCTTGGCATGGATCAAATTTTAGGTGGAGGTCCACCCAACAAGAGAAGAGTAACATGGACCCATAGAGGGGCCGTCCCAAGGAAGCCGAAGTGAGTCCATTATAGAGGTTAGCTAGCACCGCCGACCTATCCTTTTTCCTTCCCATATGCTAGCTATGGTGCTTAGGTGGCACTCCTCTAGGTGATCTTCCAATGAAGGGAAGAGGTGAGCTCCTACCATGCATACAACAAATCCCTTCATCACCCTCTCAAACAAGTCTTCATTCTCTTGGGCCTTGTCTATGTTCTTGTATACCCATGAGGCTAGTTTCAAAAGATTGATTCCTTTGTGGGCCTTGATTTGGTTCACTAAGTTTGGGCTTTGTACAAGGCTAGTAAGTATATCATGGGCACTTATTGGCTTAGTCAAGTTAACCATCTTTGATTCTTCTCCTTGTTTGATCCTTCTTAAGTCAAGGAGCATCTCTACTTCCTCTAAGAGTATGGTGGCTTCAAAAGTGGGAAAGAGGAAAGTATGAGTGTTTGGATGCCATAATTCTATTAGTGCTCCTATGGAGGCCCAATCTAAGTGGATGTCATCATAATGGGTAGCATGGGTAACAAGGCCTAATAAGTGCCACCTTGAAAGGAAGGACCTCATATCTAAGGATAATTTGGAGAGGAGTAAGGGGAGCCACTTGATTTTTAAGAACCTTCTTGGTCCCGGTACATTTGGGTAGTCCTGAATAAAATGGAAAAGAAAAGAAGAGAGAAGAAAGAATGCAATCAGAATTTTGAAGAAAAGAGGAAGAATAAAATAAAAGCTTTAACACAAATCAACTTACTTGGCTCGTATTGATTCTTCCGCTGATATGGCCAGCAACTTCAGATATTCTAGGAAATCCCATCCTAGGTTTCTTAGTGAACCTTTGCATCATAGCTTTCTCCATCTTCTTCTTCAGTTGAAAGACCCTGTGTTTCTAATATGTGGTTCTCTGTTGAGTCTTGGCTGCAACGACTCTCAGTTGTTTGATATGTTTAGCTGACGACCAGATGCATCCTTTTATAATGTTCAACGCTTTGGCTAGCCGTTCAGGGCAATCACGGTTTGAGTATAATTCGAATGAGCCACTAGAGTTCTATTTCCGAGCAGGAAACAGAGCACAGTTGTTTATGATTAATTGACGGCGTTAACAATGGCGTCATTTCATTGAATAGTGACATTTTCAGTGTCGTCTTTTTTTAACGTCTCTATGCCAGGCGTCATTTTGATCTGATTCCAAGTTGAATAGTGATCATGATTAACGCCCCAATAATCGTCGTCATTTATGTTTTTGGCGCCGCTGCATAGGGTCGTCATTTCCTGGGTTTACGTCTTTTGAATTGCTTTATAGCATGATGATCGTTGATGAACTTAAGTGCTTTATGCTTTAATGAAATTGCGTATATCACGCACTTATGATCATATTCTGAGCTAATAATTTTTTAGCATAGAGAAGCGCAGGTTATGCAGGTCTTGAGATGATTGGATTTCTTACACTGGTAACATCATTCCATCCTTTGTATTTTCTCCTGTAAGCATTCTTACTATATGGTATCTACGCTATTATAGCATATCAAGGACCTTGTGGTTCTGATGAACCTGGAATTTGAGTTCCCCTTCATCAAAAATAGTGATAATTCCAGGGGAGTCTTGATCACATGGATAGGCCGTTGGGTCATTTAAGATTTGGGACGACGGTTCCACTTTTTGAGTTGATGCGTAGATAAACGGGCTTCGGCTTAGTGTCAACTTAGAGATCTGGATTCCTGACCAAGTCTGGATAGTTTAACAATATAATCCTTGATTATTTTCTATTTTTAGTTTGTTTTAATTTTTTCTTTTAGCCCAGCATGCATCATGTAGGACTTTGAGCTTTAATGATGAAAATCCTCATATTACGCCAATAATGAGGGCCACTCGCTCTTAATTGAGTTGATATGAGATATTCCATTCCAAATTGAGTACTATATTCTCATTGAAGCCGCTCAGGTTGGATCCTTGAAAGCATTCATTTGCTGGGACTTTATCTCAATTCACTTTATTTTCCTGCAAACCCACCTTGGTTGTAGCACGTCCACATTGGCTGGTAATCGCTCTCCAATGGTGTCTTTCCTTCCGTGCCCTCGCGCACATTTTTCGTTTATTAGATTAGTTCCTTCATCCAGTTGATCATTACTTTCTCGTAATCATCCAAGGTTATTTCATTCAGAATCCTGGAAAGATTTCCAACGCTTAGTGTCGGAGACGTGTCACATCACACCTTGGCATCTACTTATCAGTTCGCTCCCTTCATTCCGTACGTTGCACTTTCGCTTCATTCCGTCTCACTCCCTTGCAAAGCAGACGCCAAGGCGGGGCAGCTGTAGACACGCCAAAATTGATGATATGTTGAGTAAATCTCATGTCACCATGTGACGCCCCAAAGTGAACTTCAATATTGGCTTAATATGAAGTTTTTCTAATTATTTGATAATTTCTCCATATTAATTATAATTTCTTTGCATTTTTCTTTAATTAATTGAAATTAACGCCTTAAGGGAGGGCGTCATTTAATTGACGACTTGAAGAAGGTCATGATTCCATAAATAAATGACTGTTCAGACAGGCGTTGTTTCCTGGATTTTATGAATCCTAAAGAAAATAAAACTCAAAGAATTAACGTCCTCTTTAGGGGCGTTGATTATTTAACGCCCATTCAAACAAGTGTCATTTCTCAATTTTAAATAAGGAAAGTCCTTTATTTCTATAATTAAATCCAAGAATTAACGCATGTGTGAATGTCGTCATTTGAATTGACGCCCCTAGTCAGGTCGTCATTTGCACTTCCATCTCCCTTTCGCCTTCTTCTTTCCTGTAGTGATCCTTTCCCCATTTTACACCTTATGTTCGATTGGGAAGAGGGTTCCTTGTTAGAGGATTCATTGCCTTGTTTTAATCCTATTAATGTAAGATTTTTGGCCTATGAATACCTTCACATGTGCTCCTCGCGCGAGAGTGAAAAAGAGGAGGAAGAAAAAGAACAGAGTTAACAGAGTTAACAGAAAGAGCTAAGAAGAACGCTGTGAGAGTTTTTTTTTACACAGAGAGGGGAGAGTTTTGTTTTTTTTTTCATGTCTTCTTCCAAAGCTCCTTCCTCTGGTGTTTTCTGTCCCACGAGCGGCGTCTTCATCCGGCGTTTCCTCATCCTGCTGCTGCAGCCGCTGCGGCTCTTGTTATTTTCTTTTTACTGCTGCACACACAGTAGCAGGGCTTCTCGTTCTTGGTCTTTTAATTTGTTTTGTCATTACTCATATCATCATCACATATTCTTCTTCTAGCTCTTTACTAAAAGTATCATTACCATACTATATCTTGCTTTGCATAGCATTTATAATCCCAACCTTGTTACTCCTCTTAGGGGTTTAAAACCAAAACACACAAGGTGTGTTCATGCCCAATCTGTTTGATTTCATATTTTTAGAGCATTGATACTACACACTTGGCTAATCTATATCTTTGTTTATTTTGTGTGTTTGCAAGGGTAATCAAGCTATAAACCCCCTTCATCGGCCAGCCGGTAGAAGGAGGAAGGAAGAACTCCCAATCTCACCCGCTCAATACAAGGTACATGCGATCATCCTTCTTCTTTTGAGATAACCTCTCTGGCGATCACCCTCCATAGAGCATCTCATGCTCATCCTCTTTTCCTTTTTGTCCCACTTATTTTAACATAATTATTCATCCTTAATCATTGTTATTCCTCTTTAAAATGTCTATGTGACACGCTCACACGTGCGACCAAGGCCAATATGATAGTTTTTGAATATGAAAAATTTAGAATGAAACATGAAGAGTCTATTTCTGATATGTATGCTAGGTTAACCATGCTCACTAATGGTTTAACTAAGCTAGATAAGACCTATTCCGAGTAAGAGATTGTGAGAAAGATATTAAGATCCCTAACTCCTGCATGGCATACAAAGGCAACAGTGGTCGAAGAATCAAAGGACTTGGCTACCATTAAGGTAGAAGAACTCATAGGGTCCCTGATGACCTATGAGATGAATTTGAAGAACCAAGAGGCTGAGGTAAGTAAGAAGAAGCCTCTAGCTCTCAAAGCTGGGCCAAGTACCAAGGACATCTCTGAAGATGAAGAGCCTTCAAGTAGCAACTCTGAAGAGGATGAGGTTGCTATGTTAACAAGAAAGTTCAGGAAGTTTCTAAGAAAGGAAGGTAAAGGCTTCACAAAGAGGAATCCTCAGGTAAAGAGATGTTTCAGGCCAAGACCTGAAAATGCTAAAAAGTTTAACAAACTTGTCTGCTATTCTTGCAGGAAACCAAGACACATCAAGTCTGAGTGTCCAGAAGGAGTTAAGAAAACAATGCCCAGGTGGAAGGGCAAGAAGAAACAGGCCATGGTGTGTACATAGAGTGATGAAGAAGAGGAAGAAAATGAAGATAGCTCCTCTAAAAAGGAGAAAGGTGATCTATGCTTGATGGCAAATGGAGAAAAGAATAGTGAAATAAGCTCTCCTTTTGAATATTTTTCTATCGATGATTGGGAAGAGGCTTACTTTGAATTAATGGATAAATATGAAGTGTATAGAAAAGAAAACAAAGCTCTAAAGAAAAAAATTGACTCCATTGTGCATGATCAAACCCTTGATGAAAAGATTACTTCCCTCGAAATTGAAATTGAGGATCTAAGAAAAATGAATGAAAACCTAGAAGAGGGAAGAAAAGAAATGAGGGATTTGGAAGATGAAAATGAAAACCTAAGAAATGAAATTGATGAGTTGAAACTAAAGATGCAAGGCTATGTAAAAGACAACAATCTATGTAATGAAAAATCTGATGCATTTAAAGAAGTCAACTCTCAACTGTTGAAAGAAAATGAAAAGCTTCAAAAAGACCTAGCAGATAAACAAACTACCTTTGAAAAAATTGTTGATGGAAGTGAGAACTTGAATGCTCTGCTAGGGACTAAAATGAACTTCAACAGGGAAGGGCAAGGATATGAGCCAACTAAGAAAAAGGCTTTTGGCTTAAAAACTATAGCTTTTGTCTCATCTTCTGAAGCATCAACTTCTAAAACGACACCTAGCCCAAACCAAGAAAAAGCAAGAAACAAAGGAAAAGAGAAAATGGGAGAGCCTATAAAGAACAACCCTGAAAAACCCAAAAAGGCTCACCAACAACACCAAGCAGGCCGACACCAACCCAAGTCCAGGTCTGCACATCCTAAGGGTAGAAAGAATTTCAACAATGGCACAGGTCGGCACTACCCTAAGGACAGGTCGACACCCTCATGGTCAGCCACCCGTCAGATCCCTAGGTATGCTCCAACAGGTTGACACTCAAGATACAGGGACCCGACACGTCTCTCATCCAGAGACCATTATAAATGGGTAGAATGAGAGACAGGTCGACACATTAATGACAAGAGGTCGACACATCTCTCATCCAGAGACTGTTATAAATGGGTAGAACGAGAGACAGGTCGACACTTTAATGACAGGAGGTCGACACATCCCTCATCCAGAGACCATTATAGATGGTCAGAACAGGGGACAGGTCGACACTTCGATCACCTCCTACAGGTCAACACCTTCATGGGTCTGGGGTAGTTATGAACCTTATTGTCATAGGTTCACCCAACCTCAACAACCTAGGTAATATGACACCTCCTACCCCTCTAGACCAACCAACAGGAACAGATGGTCTAAAAAATAATCCTCTTTCAACATTCCTAAAACCCATAAAGCCCAAGAAGCTAAAAGAGAGAAAAGGAATGTTAATGAAGAAAAGAAAAACCAGAACTTCCAACCGAGCAAGAAAAATAACAATACTAAGAAAGTCTGGATTTCAAAGCCTATGTTATCTTGCTTTACTGAGATGAGAAGACTATTGGGACCCAATTGTCCTTGGGTTCCAAACATTGTCACTTAATTCCTTGTGCAGGAGTGTCTTGTAGCCGTGCACAATCGCTGGTATCTTGATAGTGGCTACTCAAGACACATGATAGGGGATAAAACCAAATTTTGTCTCTTAGTAGAAAAGGAAGCTAGTCATGTAACGTTTGGAGGGAACAACAAGGGAAAAATCATTGGTACAGGCAAAGTTGTTAAGAATCCCTCCAACTTAATTGATAATGTATTGCTTGTTGATGGTCTAAAAATATAATTTGCTGAGCATAAGTCAGCTTTGTGATAAAGGTCATACTGTAGTCTTTGACTCTAATGAATGTAGGATCTTGCACCCTAATTCAAAAGAAACCAAGTTCTCTGGTAAAAGAGTCAACAATGTGTATATGATTGACTTGGATGACCGTACTCACATAAATATTTGTCTTGCTGCACCTAAATCTGAATTAGCATGCTTGTGGCATCGTAGACTAGGTCATACCAGCTACAATACACTTCATAAATTGGTGAAGCATTCTATTGTTAAAGGATTGTCTGAAATTAAATTCAAACTGAACTCTAAAATTTGTGATGCATGTGCACAAGGAAAACAAACTAGAAAGTCATTTAAAAGTAGAACTGAAAGCTTATCATCGAAACCACTTGAACTAATTCACATGGACTTGTTTGGTCCAACCAAAATAGCTAGCTTAAGTGGTAAAAGATATGGCTATGTTTTAGTAGATGACTTTACTAGATCCACATGGGTGTTTTATCTTGCACATAAAAATGACGCATTTGATGAGTTTCAGGCACTCTTCATGCAAGTAAAGCAAGACGGTAAGTTTAAAATTTCCAACATACTTTCATATCATGGTGGTGAATTCGACAATGTTGATTTTGATAATCTTTACAGGACTGAAGGAATCAATCATAGGTTTTCATCACCAAGAACCCCTGAACAAAATGGGGTGGTCGAGAGGAGGAATAGAACTCTCATAGAGATGGCATACACAATTCTTGCTAAAAAGTAACTACCAAGGAGATTTTGGACAGAAGCGATAAACACTGCTTGTTATATTATCAACCGCTCAATGGTAAGACCATTCACTAAAATGACTCCTTATGAGTTGCTCAAAGATAAAAAGTCATCTCTCTCTCACATGAAAGTATTTGGTTGAAAGTGTTTTGTCCATAACAATGATAAGAGAGTTTTAGACAAGTTTGAGCCCAAGAGTGAAGAAGGCATATTTCTTGGATATTGAGATAAGTCTAGAGCTTATAGAGTCTATAATCTTAAGACCCTATGTATGGAAGAGTCACCTCACATCACTTTTGATGAGACTAATCATGACAATACTTGCAGGGAAGATGATGATGGGGAATTTCTGAATGTAAAAGGAAAAGAAGAACTTCCACACGAGGTGACATAAGGAAATGAAGACCAAGGAGAGTCAAGCAATGCTCCGGTCACTAATGCAGATAAAGGTAACACTCAAACTGATTTAAGAGTGTTAAAAGACCATCCTTTAGAAAACATCTTAGGTAATCTGCATGACCCAACTAAAACTAGGTCTCATTTTAGAATTATGGATGAAATTGAACAACTTGCTCTTGTGTCTCAAACTGAACCTAAAAACATTGTAGAGGCTTTAAAAGATGAAAACTAGATAAATTCCATGCATGATGAACTAAACCAGTTTGAAAGAAACAATGTGTGACATCTAGTTCCTAGGCCCCAAGAGAAATCTGTCATAGGTACTAAATGGGTCTTTAGGTACAAACTTAGTGAAGATGGTAAGATAATCTAAAATAAAGCCAAATTAGTGGCTCCGGGGTATAATCAAGAGTTTGACATAGATTTTGAAGAGTCTTTTGCCCCTGTAGCCAGATTAGTGACCATTAGAATTTTACTTGCATTTACATGTTCTCATAAAATCAAACTGCAGCAAATGGATGTAAAGAGTGCCTTTTTGAATGGCTTAATAAAAGAAGAAGTATATGTAGAGCAACCCCCTGGTTTTGAATGTTCACATTTTAATGACCATGTTTATAAGTTGGACAGGGCTCTATATGGCTTGAAGCAGGCACCCAGAGCTTGGTATGATAGACTAAGCTCATTCCTTACTAAACAAGGCTACACAAGAGGTAATGTAGACTAGACACTATTCACTAAGAGACAAGGTAAGGACATCTTGTTGGTTCAGATTTATGTAGATGATATAGTGTTTGGATCCACAAAATCTCAAATATGTGAGGATTTTGCTAAACTCATGACTAATGAGTTTCATATGAGTCTTATGGGTGAGCTTCAATTCTTTCTTGGCTTGCAGATAAATCAAAGCAATGAAGGATGTTTCATTAAGCAAGTCAAATATGTGAAAGAGTTGCTGAAGAGATCTGATCTGACCAACTGTAAACCATTAGGAACTCCAATGGGGACTGCCACTTCACTGGATGCAGATGAACAAAGTACACTTGTGAATGCAAAGAAGTATAGAGGTATGATCGGTTCATTACTCTACTTAACTGCATCTAGACCAGACATTCAGTTTAGTGTTTACCTTTGTGCTAGATTTCAGTCTAGTCCTAGAGAGTCCCACTTGACTGTTGTCAAGCGTATCTTTAACTACCTTGCTGGCACTCAAGATCTGGGATTGTGGTATCCTGCATCTTGTGAGCTTTCACTCATTTCATATTCATATGCAGATTATACAGGATGCAAACTAGATCACAAGAGCACTAGGCTATTGCCAATTCTTGAGTGGGTGTTTGGTTTCTTGGGCCTCCAAGAAATAGCACTCAGTTGCCCTCTCCACTGTAGAAGCAGAATATGTTGTTGTAGAGAGTTGTGGAACCCAAGTGTTGTGGATCAAACACCAACTCCAAGACTATCTAATAGATCTTAGATGTGTTCCCATTTTCTGTGATAACACAAGTGCTATAAACCTTGCAAAAAATTTAGTCCTGCACTCTAGGACTAAGCATATAGAAATTAAGCATCATTTCATTAGGGATGAAGTCCTTAAAAATTATTTTGAGCTTCATTTTGTTGACTCAGAAAATCAGATTGCAGATATTTTCACAAAACCTTTAAGCAATGACAGGTTTTCAACCTTGAGGAGAGAGCTAGGTCTATGCAGATCTCAATCAACTTAGGTTTGAGCCGTTTACTCCTTTTTCATGCACAAGATACTTGTCTTTGCTATGATGATTGTTAGTATATCTGATTTGTCTTGAAATGTTCTATTGCGTGAATGAATTGTTTCATGAATGATGGTCACATTCAGGGGGAGCTTGTGTGCATTTTGATTGTTTTGAATTGCATATCATCTTTTGATTACATGGTATCTCAAATGCTGAGTTGTGGAAAGTCAGGCTACGCATGTCAGGAAACTCTCATCATGCGTGAGGACTGACCTCCGCCAAGTACCATGAGTCAAAATTGCATGTTAAGATCTGTACAGTTAATCTTTAGTGCATGAGCATGTTTAAAGCTTCAGCATCAAATCAAGCACTTCTCACTGGCAGCAGGAAGGCAAAGTTTTTGGTTGTCTGATTGAAATCAGAAAGTCAGAGGCATTGGTATCATAAATTGGCAGAAGTGGTTCAGAAATGAAGCAATCAAAGAAAGATAAGAATCAGACACACTGGCTGAGAAAAGGATATTGAACAGGTTGACACACTCTAGTGATGTGTCGACACATTCATTGAAATGCTCAAAGAATAGGCTTCTGTTCTCCATCAGCAGGCCGACACCTTCATGAACGTCGATGCACATCTGAACTAAGGTCGATGCTACCTTTGTTATTTTAGAACTAAGGTCGATGTTACCACAGTTATCACAGAATGAAGGTCAGTGCACATTGGAATGAAGGTCGAGGCACATCTTAATGAAGGTTGAGGCACATCTTAATGAAGGTCAGTGCATATTAGAAGTGTCGACACTATCACTCAACTACTTCATAGGAAGTGTCGACACTGTTGCTCAGCCACTCAAGGGTGTGTAATCCAATGGAGAGTCATTCTGTCTATTCACCCTACTTTATCATTGTCTTCTTCATTTCTTCATCACATCTTTTGCTTCTGAACCATTACTTAGTCACCGCTCATTAATTTAGGGGGAGTTGAGAAAGTTTTAATTCTTTCATACAACCTTGGCTAAGTTATTCTACTCTACCTCTATTAAAGAAAATGGTTTGATGTTCATAACCCTCAATTTGGCTGATAATTGTGTTTAGTTGCACCAACCTTGCACTCATAATAGGGTTAAAACATTCATTAAAATCTTTGATAATGACCAGGGCCTAAGCTTCTGAAAGTTAATAGTAAAAGGGCTTCTTTGGATAAAGAATCATTAGCTTGTATTGTCCTTAAACAATTCACCTAAATTGAAGCCAACTAGAGAATACGCCTCCTAAAACCATATTACAATAATTTCAGAGCAATGGCATCATCTTTAGAGAAACTAGATCCTGCGTGAATGAAATGCAGCAAATCTAGTCATGATGAAGACTGCTATCTTTGTTCAAAAGAAAACAGAAAGATAAGCTACACTGAGTAACTAGGGACTCTAGCGTCTGAACAACGTGTTTCCTTGTGTTAAAAAGCAAATGCTTTATCAGACTATTTAATTAAAAAAAATTGGGGCTGACTCTAGGTTTTACTTCAAAAAGGGTATTTTGTTTATTTTCAATACTTGATTAATTTGTTCCCAATCTTACCTAATGAACTTAATGAGTAAGATTAATAGACTTGGTTAAAACATTTGACATCATTTAAATATTTTAATCTTATTATTTGTTGAAAAAATGGTCTCTTCTTAAACCTTTATTCTTCCAAATTGAGCTTATAGGCCTTAAACCGTTTAACAATAAAAATAGGGGTATTTCAGCAATTTCTTATCTAAAGGGTGTTCTTTTAAAAGGAAAAATCTCAACTTTACCTTTTTAATTGGCCGGTGAACATCATGTTTTCACTTTACCATTTCTAACCCTTTCATTCACAAACCCCTTCTCCAGCGCGTCTGCACTTCTCTACGCGGAGGTCGACACTTTCCTCCGTCTCCCTCCGTAAGTGGATCCTAGCACTCCAACTAGCTCCATTTCTTTGCTGTGACGCTCCAGCAACCCAAGCTACCCTCTCTTCTTTATTTCCGCCATCGCCATGACTCCTCCGATCACCCGCGGAAAGAAAAAGGATTCGGCAACATCAAGGAAGGCTGATGCTCAAGCTCCTGCCGCAAAGAAAACACAACAGGAAGGGCACTCCAAAAGCATTTACGACAGACTGGCTGCAGAACCAGCGAAAAAGAGGAAAGCAGCAGAAGCCCAGGGTTCTAACAGCTACAAGGGCACGCAGCAAGAAAATCCAGCCAAGAGGAAACGCATGTCGGCAGCAGAAAAAGGGAAGGAAAAATAGCAGCCTACTCCTCCACAACCCAGCTCTATCAGGGAAGAGGAGAGTGACCCTACCAGGATACTATTTCCTAGGTATATGGATTTTGGTAACCACCATATGCTTGATAATTTTCCTGAACTACTTCCCCACATCGAATTCCAAGGATGGAAGAGGTTTTTGTCCGCTCAAAGGGTGTACTATCCCTTCATGGTCCACCAGTTCTACAAGAACCTAGTTTATGACCAGAATCAGAAAGCCCTTAGAACTGAAGTTAAGAGAGTACAGATTAAACTGTCAACAAAGCTTCTTCACAAAGCTTTTCGTGTACCCCGGGATGGGATACTAGAATCCGAATTTGAAATTGATTTGCTTGAGGCGTACACCATACTGACAGGCAAGCCCAGCAACCCTCAGGATGAAACTCAACTTCTAGTAAAACACTTTGACACAAACAGGTTTCCCCCTTGTAGCGTCTACTGCACCATATGTCCACCACCATTACTACCCCACAAGGGGGTGGCAGAAGTAGAATTATAGAAACCCAGTTATTTATTTTCTTCTACATGTTCAAAATTTTAAAGATCTGTCTTCCAGAGATCATTCTGCAAATTATGGGGAGTTGTATAGGGCACAAAAGAAGTCTACCATATGCTGCACACTTGACAGCCATATTCCAAAGAGTTGGAATTTCTCTGGAAAATGAAAAGATGAAGGAAATCCCACAGAGCAATGTGTATTGCATGAGATTCATCGAGAAGTACATGCACTTCAAGAAGAAAGGAGATAAAGTTGTGAGGGATTTGCTTGGTCACCAGACTGACCGTCCAGCTGCACCTGCGCAGCAACAATAGGTCGACCAGCCAGCACAGCCTGCAGACCAATTCCAAGAACAGCAAACTGAAGAGGAACATCTAGACCAATATGAAGAACAGTTTGATATGGATACACACTTTGAACAGCAGCAGCAGCAGCAGCAGCAGGGTGTGCCATAATGTACATTTTTTGGTCCCATAATACCCTTTGGGACTCTTCCACCTCAAACTCCTCCATCTGACCCTACAGTTCATACTGGAGAAGAGGCGCCTTCTACATTTCATACAGAAGCCTCATCATCAAGAGGACAACAATCTGCTGCCACAGATGGCTCGATGGGTATTCACCCCACATTGATTAGGTTTCTCACTGCTCAATTTGCCAATGTGAATTCTTACATTATGCAGCTTGACATGAAAGTTAACAGACTAGACGCAAGGTTTGTTCATGGTGACCAAATTCAGAACAGCAGATGGGAGAAATTTGTCAGGGACAAACACAAGTCTGATGGTAAACTATATGCCTTTACGAACTCTCTTATACATGTGTGTCAAAGAGCAGGGACTATAATGAAAAGATTGAGAGAGGTTCATATTGAAACATAAGAAAAGACTTCAGAAATGCTTTATGACATCCGAGAAGATCAAAGCAACATGAATCTTAGATGTGCAACCCTCATTGATTCCTCTCACAGGATTGAGGAAAGAGTAGCAGTTGAGTCCATCACAATCAGAGAACAAGTAGCTGCTGAGATAGCCAGGATTGTAGAAGTCACCTCTAGTCTGGAAGCAGCCATTAATGCCAATTCTGCACGGGTAATCGATGCATCCAACAGGCTGAAAGGAAAGGTTCACTCCGACTCTAACAAGCTCCTTGATGCCTCCTCAAAGCTTGCAGAACAAGTGCATACTGACACAACAATAATGGTGAACAGCTCCACCAAAGCTGAAGCAAAAATGAATGTTATGTACAACAAACTTGATATGGTTGGAACTGAAATTCTGGAATTGATACGTCTACATAAAGCTCAACTCCAACCAATTTTGGAAGACACAAGTAATGAATGGTGTCCTCGTCCCACTGAAGCTACATCCTCTCATGTCTCACCAAAAGGGACCCAACAGAAAGCACAGACAGAGTATATATGTGACATGTTGCACAACTGGCTGGATGCAATCAATGACAATATCAAGTCACTTCACAAGTTTGTGAAACAAAGAGATGAGCAACTAACTCAGAAAGTTGACTCTCTAGCTGCACAAGTTCTGCAACTACAACAACAATTCTCTGAGGCCCAGAAACTTCAATTTCCAGGAAGCTCAAGCTCCATGCCTCCTCCACAGTAACCACCTCCTTCACCCCCTCCTTGTTGATGCCAAAGGGGGAGATTAGTCCAGACAAGTCAAGTGTCAAGTCTTCATATAGCATTAGGCATCTAGTTAGGTCATGCATAATTTTTGATGAATGTATATGAAAATTTTTTGATGAATGTATATGAATTTTTTTTAAAAAAAAAACTTCTCTGGTTTGGTTTATCAATGGAAACTTTTTGTTTGATCAATGAACTTGTATGGAACTCCTTATTGTTGTGAATGAAAAGTTTTCTGTCTAATGGAATGCCATATGAATGCTTGTAAACAATAACTCATGGTTGTCATCATCAAAAGGGGGGAGAATGTTGTGTCCCCTAATTTTGATGATAAAAAATCATAATCCATTGTTAAATCCTTATGGTATGACTAACTATTTTGTTTAAGTTCTTGTCTGGACAAGTACAGGTAATGTACTCTCAAAGTGTCGACCTGTCACTTGGACATGTCGACACGTCTAGAAGAAATTTGTGATTGAACCATTTCTGTCTAGGTTCTATTTGAGATCATGTGTCGACACCCTCGGCTCAGCGCAATGGACTTCATCTCTGCCTGGCGCACCTGCCTCGACACTTCCAAGTGAAGTCTCGACACAGAGGCTCGAGCGGCACGCGAGTGTGGCGCATGTGTAGACACATGGCCATCGAAGTGTCGACCTGTTTTGCTTGGAAGCCATATTTCTTCAAGACTCCAATGAGATGTGCCGACACCTTGTCTGAAAGTGTCGACACCTTCAAGCTTGCCCAGAACGGATCTAGATCCCGTTGCGTCCGCTTTTCAAGATCCGCAACCGGCCGTAGAGGATCTGATTGCACTTGAAAAAGCTTCTAGAAGCCCACTTTGTCAGAAGATCTGGTTGGCTGGCAGAGGAACCCTTCAGATGTAGGTACATTTGCAGATTTGGTTCCTACCCACCCACGAATGTGGTACGCACGGGAGAAAAGGACAAGAAGCTGTTGAAGCAAAAAGAGGAACGTGGAATGCGACGTCCTGCGCATGGGGTTCCTAAAAGGATAAGGCTGGAGATATTGTGAGCGATATACATACACGAAAGAGCAAGCTTCAGTTTGGAGAATGGAGAAGCAGAGAGAAGAAGGAGAAGAACAAGAGAAGGAGGGAAGAGCAGCAAAGAAGCTTGCTCCAAGAGATATCTCCTTCCTTGTATTGCTGGCGTGACTGCAACGCAGCAAACCATCTTCTTCACTTCAGGAGCTCTCACAGTAGGGAAGACATCATCTGTTGAAGCTTCATCAGGTGCCCGTGAAAGATGGGAAGTAGGTTCATCATTTCCTCCTGTGGTCGTGGTGAAGAACCAGGAGAAAGAAGAAGAAGAGAACCCATGCGTCATGCAGTTCTCTCCCAGACAGGAGTTTTCTCTCCCATAGAGCTTCATAGCCATACTCTATCTGGTTGTTCTTTTTCAGTTTTGTTTTTCTCAAAAACACATACTCTTACTATTGCTCCCTACCTGCGAGTAGGAAGACAGACGGTGTGTCTACCGGTCTATAGGATTTGGGTTGTGTACCCTCAAGCTATTCGGCAACGGAGTTGAGAGAGTTTGTCTCTCTGTTAGAAGCTGTGAATCAGTGGTAGTGCCTTTGCACTAGTGAAGCCTCACTTGGTTGAAGTGAGGGGTGGACATAGGTCTCTTAATAGAGACCGAATCACCTTAAAATCTTGCATTCTTGTGATTTGCCTTCTATCATGTCTTGTAGCTAGATGCTTGCTTAGGAATGTCTTGATCATTTTCCTTGCATTTAGCTCGCTAACTTGTGTGTGTTCCTACTTTACTGGTATAAGTTTTTATCTAGTTGTTATTTTCGCAAAGAAGGGGCTGATCTATTCACCACTCCCCCTTATATCTTCCTATCACTACTCATCACAAGATTCTTCAAAAGATGGGTTTTTGACCAGGGACTAGGCTGATTTGATGGCATGTTACCGCATTATACGACAGTCTTGACCAATGTCGTGTGAGTCAAGGACTATTGTTTTAGCAGGTCTAGTTGATTGTCTTGAATCTGGTGGCATTGTCCTGCCTTGTGTTTCGTATTACTTGTGACATGTGTGTGTGTAACCTATCCGTACTTCGGTGCTTTCTTTT